>OU612044.1:5768078-6467250 GCA_914767935.1 Coremacera marginata | reverse complement strand
ATTAAGTATTAAGGTATTAAGTATTAAGTATTAAGTTTTAGTATTAAGTATTAAGTATTAAGTATTAAGTATTAAGTATTAAGTATTGAGTATTAAGTATTAAGTATTAAGTATTAAGTATTAAGTATTAAGTATTGAGTATTAAGTATTAAGTATTAAGTATTAAGTATTAAGTATTAAGTATTAAGTATTAAGTATTAAGTATTAAGTATTAAGTATTAAGTATTAAGTATTAAGTATTAAGTATTAAGTATTAAAGTATTAAGTATTAAGTATTAAGTATTAAGTATTAAGTATTAAGTATTAATATTTAGTATTAAGTATTTAAGTATTAAGTATTAAGTATTAAGTATTAAGTATTAAGTATTAAGTATTAAGTATTAAGTATTAAGTATTAAGTATTAAGTATTAAGTATTAAGTATTAAGTATTAAGTATTAAGTATTAAGTATTAAGTATTAAGTATTAAGTATTAAGTATTAAGTATTAAGTATTAAGTATTAAGTATTAAGTATTAAGTATTAAGTATTAAGTATTAAGTATTAAGTATTAAGTATTAAGTATTAAGTATTAAGTATTAAGTATTAAGTATTAAGTATTAAGTATTAAGTATTAAGTATTAAGTATTAAGTATTAAGTATTAAGTATTAAGTATTAAGTATTAAGTATTAAGTATTAAGTATTAAGTATTAAGTATTAAGTATTAAGTATTAAGTATTAAGTATTAAGTATTAAGTATTAAGTATTAAGTATTAAGTATTAAGTATTAAGTATTAAGTATTAAGTATTAAGTATTAAGTATTAAGTATTAAGTATTAAGTATTAAGTATTAAGTATTAAGTATTAAGTATTAAGTATTAAGTATTAAGTATTAAGTATTAAGTATTAAGTATTAAGTATTAAGTATTAAGTATTAAGTATTAAGTATTAAGTATTAAGTATTAAGTATTAAGTATTAAGTATTAAGTATTAAGTATTAAGTATTAAGTATTAAGTATTAAGTATTAAGTATTAAGTATTAAGTATTAAGTATTAAGTATTAGTATTAAGTATTAAGTATTAAGTATTAAGTATTAAGTATTAAGTATTAAGTATTAAGTATTAAGTATTAAGTATTAAGTATTAAGTATTAAGTATTAAGTATTAAGTATTAAGTATTAAGTATTAAGTATTAAGTATTAAGTATTAAGTATTAAGTATTAAGTATTAAGTATTAAGTATTAAGTATTAAGTATTAAGTATTAAGTATTAAGTATTAAGTATTAAGTATTAAGTATTAAGTATTAAGTATTAAGTATTAAGTATTAAGTATTAAGTATTAAGTATTAAGTATTAAGTATTAAGTATTAAGTATTAAGTATTAAGTATTAAGTATTAAGTATTAAGTATTAAGTATTAAGTATTAAGTATTAAGTATTAAGTATTAAGTATTAAGTATTAAGTATTAAGTATTAAGTATTAAGTATTAAGTATTAAGTATTAAGTATTAAGTATTAAGTATTAAGTATTAAGTATTAAGTATTAAGTATTAAGTATTAAGTATTAAGTATTAAGTATTAAGTATTAAGTATTAAGTATTAAGTATTAAGTATTAAGTATTAAGTATTAAGTATTAAGTATTAAGTATTAAGTATTAAGTATTAAGTATTAAGTATTAAGTATTAAGTATTAAGTATTAAGTATTAAGTATTAAGTATTAAGTATTAAGTATTAAGTATTAAGTATTAAGTATTAAGTATTAAGTATTAAGTATTAAGTATTAAGTATTAAGTATTAAGTATTAAGTATTAAGTATTAAGTATTAAGTATTAAGTATTAAGTATTAAGTATTAAGTATTAAGTATTAAGTATTAAGTATTAAGTATTAAGTATTAAGTATTAAGTATTAAGTATTAAGTATTAAGTATTAAGTATTAAGTATTAAGTATTAAGTATTAAGTATTAAGTATTAAGTATTAAGTATTAAGTATTAAGTATTAAGTATTAAGTATTAAGTATTAAGTATTAAGTATTAAGTATTAAGTATTAAGTATAAAGTATTAAGTATTAAGTATTAAGTATTAAGTATTAAGTATTAAGTATTAAGTATTAAGTATTAAGTATTAAGTATTAAGTATTAAGTATTAAGTATTAAGTATTAAGTATTAAGTATTAAGTATTAAGTATTAAGTATTAAGTATTAAGTATTAAGTATTAAGTATTAAGTATTAAGTATTAAGTATTAAGTATTAAGTATTAAGTATTAAGTATTAAGTATTAAGTATTAAGTATTAAGTATTAAGTATTAAGTATTAAGTATTAAGTATTAAGTATTAAGTATAAGTATTAAGTATTAAGTATTAAGTATTAAGTATTAAGTATTAAGTATTAAGTATTAAGTATTAAGTATTAATTAGTATTAAGTATTAAGTATTAAGTATTAAGTATTAAGTATTAAGTATTAAGTATTAAGTATTAAGTATTAAGTATTAAGTATTAAGTATTAAGTATTAAGTATTAAGTATTAAGTATTAAGTATTAAGTATTAAGTATTAAGTATTAAGTATTTAGTATTAAGTATTAAGAATTTAGTATTAAGTAGTAATTATTAGGTATTAGTAAAAAATATTTATAAAAGTACTAAATATTGAGTGTTACTATCGAAGGTTTATTAATTTTATTATCTCTTGGTTAAATTTATTCTAAACTGTTTTTTGACCAAAAACAAAATCTTTTTATTAGTTTCAATTTTAAGTTGAATTGCTTTATGTGTGCTCAATATAAATATACAAATTTGCTGCTCATAAAAATAATAATTCAACCCGAGTTAATACTCGCTAAATTTGTTGCTACTCCTATGTTAAATTCGATGTACTTCACACTGCCAAAATAATTTAATCTCACCACTTGAGTTTTCAAATAATGAGCAACGAATTCATTAGAACGTGACTTCGAGGCCATCAGCTAATGGATTCGGTTCTTAATGCATATACTACAATTTGTCGAGGATTGTTTATATGTAGAGATGTGTGTTACATTTAACATTTAACAGCATGTTCGTACCACATTTTAATGCGTATAATTTATTTTATTTCAGCCCTCATTGTTATTTAGTCAAATTGGAAAATTTATTGTCCTGCGGTAGGCCAACAGTTACCCAATCACTTCTGATGGTACCTACAGCGAAACCAAATTGCAAATTTGTATCTAAAATTTTTGTACTTATTTTCAAGTTTCAGTGTTAGCATGAATTAATTAATGAATATTGCAGACACTCTCAATAAAATTTGTTATAAAATACAAAAATTGAAAATAATTGAGGTCTAGTCTAATGTGTGAAAATAAAGGTTTTTTAATTTTAATGTTCATGTTGAACTTTATTCTATACAAAACATAGGCTAATTGCTCTGGGCTTGCTCTTTTCAGACAACGATTCGAAAATATTCGTATTCATAGTATTAACCTGGTTGCAATTGAAGTTTATTGACATTCATCTATTTTTAAAACTTTTTATTATTGCAAAATAATACAAACCGATTTTTTTTTAAGTAATCATGAATGATTTTTGACTTGGTTAAAACTTAAATATTCCCCTGCGCCCGTCTAAAATATATTTAGGTATAATCTGCAAAGATGTGTTCTAATTTTCTAATTTTTCAATTTATCACTTAATCCAAACCAGCAATGAAAACTACTGGTAAATGAAGGCACGTACGAATATTTTTCGGTTTAAATTAAGGTTTCAGTTAGAGCTGCATTTACAGTGGATATATTTCAAGTACACTATTGAAGTTGAAATAGTTTAATGAACCCATCACAACTGTTTCGGTTTAATTATTTCAATATCAAATGCCACATCAGTATATTTAAATAATTTCTTTGTTTTCTTGGAGATTTTAATAAATTTTAAATCCTCTTTATCTTCAGAATTATCAAATAGTACCACAGACTCTGAAATCTCCAATCTTGACTTCACTACAACAGTCACCAGCGGGTATTCCACTAAATCGGAGTGGCGCGATACGAGTAGAAGCTATTTGGATGTGATCATCTACACCGAAGTCTCCAATATGGGTTGTGGAATCGGTACGAGTATATACTTAGAGAAACTGGGTGTGGCTATATCTTTTCGCCTACCGGACTCAGCCAAGCAGAGCTTTAAGCGAAAGGGACGCTTATCGGGCTATAGGATATACCGAGAATAACAACCTGAAAGCAGCAATCCTGTCGGATATTTCGTGAAGAAAAAGTGAACAATAGCAAAAAAAAAAAATGTGACCTAATACAAGGTTGTAAAAAATTGCATTTATGTAATGAAAAATTGCCACTGAATGTCAATTCAATCATTTAAGTCAATCAATCATTTTTTGATTCCATTACTTCAAGTTTTTTGAAATCAGCAATCATTTATAAGTCATGAGCTAGAAATCAATTGGTTAAAATTTCTGTTGAAGTCTTTTGATTCATTCACTTTGACTGAAATCGTGCGTTGTCCGTAGATCGGC
Organism: Coremacera marginata; assembly: GCA_914767935.1. Lineage (NCBI taxonomy): Eukaryota > Metazoa > Arthropoda > Insecta > Diptera > Sciomyzidae > Coremacera > Coremacera marginata. Next base: position 6,462,767 of record OU612044.1, on the reverse strand, counting down.
TAAGGAGTTAACCCGGCACAGAGAAACAAACAGTTACAAAGATACAATAGTAATTAGCATTATACAAAAACTATGAATCTAAAAAGAGAAAATTAAACCAACTATATTTGTTTTATAAAAACCTGCGTTTATTCCATGGTTCTATGACATTTTTTAATTTTTTTAATATAATTACAATAAATAAGTAAGTTTTGTTATTGTACAGTATATTGTTTCTTAGCTTTGACAAAGATATATTCACCCCTTTTTTGACAAAATTGGAGTCATCATTTTAAGCCCCGCTGCACCTTGCCCCATCATTCTATTCTTTGTTTCTTTGTAACATTCATTCGCACGTTCGCACATTTTTCTTTCTCACAAATAAATGCTTGAGAAAACCCGTTACTACCCTAAAGGAACAAACTAACTTGTTTTTAAGAACAACTAATTAAAAAACTAATTTAAAATAAACTAGTATATTAACTACTTTGAATTATATTAAGGCGTCAACTACTCTGATTTTGACATGTTTTAATTGCAAATTTTTATTAGATTACAAGTTTATATATATTTAACCATGTTAGTTCATCAATTATTTTGTACTTTAGGCCATTAGTAATAGTATTCAATTGAGTATTTTTAAGTAATTAAAAAAATAGTTTAAATATAACTAGTTTAACAAGTAGTTGAAAATATATGCAGGCGAAAGTCAATTGACTTATTCAGCGGACATCACCATACAAAATATGTTAGTTCGTTCTATGGAAAAAAGTCAGAATTTCAACTAGTTGTGGTTGACAAAAAACTACTTTATCAACTACTTTTAAATTAGTTGATTTTCTTGCAGGGTAGTTAAGACATATCAGTGTATTCGGGTCATACCCAAACTTATAGGGTGAGCTAAATATTTTCGGCTGTCAATACAAAAAAACCTGTTCCAAATTTATGCACATAAAACCGAAGAACTCGTCGCTGGTCTCGTTTAAATATTGTTCAGTTACTTCCAAGCTACTTGAAGAAAATAACGTACAGTATATCTCTATCCAGACTCCAGCAAATGTTCCTAACGAACAGCAGTAGCAGCTACTTGTAATTTTTATATATGTGTTTGTTTGTTTGTTTGTTTGTTTGTTTGCCTTGTCCTCACGTCTTACTCGAGCATATATCATTTATAGAAAGACATTTGTTTGTTTGTTGTTATATCATGTGATACACAAACATATGTGTATTTTTTTTTGTTTTATCATCTTGTTCAATGTAGGTTGGTTGGACTTCTATCCTTAGCTTTCTCCACAATACAATAGAAAAAAAAAACATTCAACATGCTTGTTCATTCATTGCTTGTTTGTCTATTGTTTGAATTGTTAACCAAGAAAATTGTTTTTCATTTTTCTTTTCATTTTTCATTTCTATGCTCTTATATTTTCAACTACTCTTCTTTTTATTCAATTTTTCTCAATATATCCCCAAAGTTTTTGGGACGCTTTGAAGTTCTCTTTTATTTGTTTACGTATGTGTGCGTGTCAGTCTCTTGTATTTGTTAGAAATTCAATTTTTCGAAGCTTTCAACATTCAATGTTCGGTTTTGTAAAATTAAAAATTTCCGCTTCGTAATTCTTGTATTGTGCTCTTATCAGTCCATCTATCTGTCTGTCTATCTGTCATGTCCGAAATTCACATGCTGATTGTCGATGAAAATTCAATATATCAACAGCGGCACGGCAACTGCAAAAAGAAAAATTTTAAATCTTAGAAATATTTTTTGTTGTAGTCTTTTATTGAGAAGTCTTAATTTTTTTCTATGTGGAAAAGCTTGCCGAATGCAAGCTATGGAATTATTTGTTTTTTATACCCTTAAAGTTTTTTTCATTTCGAATTAATATATATTCATTAATTCTTTTGAAAAATTATTATTGATTTGCTTGACCTACTTTTGAAATTCGAATATCGCTGTTATGATTTGAAATGTGAATAATTTGTGAAATGGGGGAAACTTTAAGCTTATACTACGTTCACACTGAGAGCTAAATGCACATTTAACAAAATGCGCATTAACAATTTAGAATGCGTAGCCGTATGCTCCTTGTAGGAGTAAAAGAGACATATATATACAATAGATTTCGTAAATGCGCATTTAGATCTCAGTGTGAAAGTAGTATTACAAAGCAGCTTTTCAGTTCTAAGGTAATTTAATAAAGCTTTAAATTAATTCAATCATTATACATACAATACATTTTTAAAAACAAAGGAATTTTTTTAGTTTTCAAATAAAACATTATCTGAAAGTTGTATGTTATCTATCTCCTCAACAAAAAGAGATCGCCATCATAAGAATCAATAAAGCGATTGTTAAGTTTAGTGTACACTTACTTTTATCAGCTCGGTACTATTAGCAGAGTAAATGAAAAACGATCTGAATATATGGAACGTAAAAGGCAGAGTGAAAAAATGTTTTATTTTCTCGATATTTTCATGTCAACATAAATAACAATAAATTCTAAATAATATAAATATGGTTCGCAACAAGTAGTTATTCAACAAGTACAAACACACGATGTACTCAATGAAGGATTGGCCATCCTAGAGAATCTGAAAAATTTTTATAAAATACAGAATACAAATTATTCCAAAGAATATACGTTAAAAACTTGGTTGAGGTTGAACAGACGCTGTTGAAGTTAATTTTAAATTAAGGTGCCACGCTCTCTGTCTAATTCCGCGCACCTATACGAGAATGTATGTAAAAACTTGTGTTGAAATTGGACTAACGGTGCAGACTTATTCTTATTCCGTACTTAGGTATACAAAAAAAGTGCCACGCCTCCTGTCTAGTACCATCAAATTTTATTAAGGTAAGCTTTCTCAAATTACCAAGGATTATATGAGCAAAATTTGGTTGAAGTGAGACGCACGATGTAGAAGAAGTTTGATAAAATGTAAAATGCCATTCCCATTTTTCTAAACTAAAGACTTCAAAATATACCGAAGAATATATGTGCAAAATTTGGTATAAGTCGGGCAAACGATGTAGATGAATTTTGAATACATACAGAAATTTTGATAACGACATTTCGTATGAAAGTTAGATTGACTTTTCATTAGGTTTTGTCATATTAAATAGTGAGGGTTCATATTAAATATCAAATCTTATGAGCGAAATTACAAGACATATCTTTAATTTTGCGGGGTTTAAGAGATTTTACCGTTAGAAAAAGGTCATTTTGTATGGGAGGTGGGCGTGGATTACATCCGTTTTTGCCAAATTACAAATCCAGGATTTATATTTAAGATCAAAGCTTATGTGCAAAATTTCAAAATATTTCTGAAATTTTTGTGTATTTTTAAGAGATTTTACGTTTAAAATAAGCTCATTGTATGGGAGGTAGGAGTGGTTTTCAACCGCTTCTGCCAAATATCAAAGTAATGGCTTTATGTTCAAAATTTCAGCATTCATATTTCTGGATTAATCCTATAATATATATAAAGTTGTTAAAAAAATAAATATGTATTTCGGACGCTGAGTCCGAAAATCGCATTTCTATAATTTTTGTCTGCCTGTCTGTCTGTCTGTCTGTCTGTCTGTCTGTCTGTCTGTCTGTTAAAGCATCACGCGAAAACCACTGGATGGAAACTTGTCATCTAGATTCCTTATATCCAGGGTCAACATATAGGCTACTTTTTATCCAGAAAAAAAGGTTGGATCTGGTAGGGGGCGTTGCGATCGGGTTTCAGGCATTCTTTTTTTTAGCTTATCTCCGAAATCGTTCATCCGATTTGCATGAAAATTTGTATGTAGAGGTTCTCGGATACTCTGAGTTTTTTTTTGACTCTTTGTTCTTTCTCGAACACCAGAGGGCGCTGTAGTACACATATTTTGAAATCCCTCGAAAAAATCCTAAGCCGTGCATCCGATTTACATGAAAATTAGTATATAGACGTTTTCGGATACGGTGAATTTTCACAACTTATCTACTCTGTTCTATCTTGAATACCAGAGGGCGCTGTAGTACAAATATTTTAAAAAACGTCAAAAAACTCCTAAGCCGCTTATCCGATTTACATGAAAATTGGTATGTAGAGGTTTTCGGACACGCTGAGCTTTTTTGTCATATCTACTCTGTTCTATCTTGAAAACCAGAGGGCGCTTTAGTACAAATCTTAGGAAATCGTGAAAAACTCCAAAACTGCTCATCCGATTTGGATGAAAAGTTGTTAATAGCGATTTTCGAGTACGGCCAGGGTTCTGGTGTTATCGTTTTTGCTCTTTGTCGAAAGTAGAGGGCGCTGTTGTACAATTTGTACGTGTGTATGTTATTAAACTGTTCCTAAACGGCTGCACCGATTTTCATGAAATTTTTTGTGTGTGTTAAAGTGGATCCCTGGATGGTTCAGATTTGCAATTGGACCCGGTAGGTGGCGCTACGATCGGGTTCCACGAATTTTGTTATTATAGCTTATCTCCGAAACCATTCATCCGATTTACATGAAAATTTGTGTTTAGGGGTTTTCGGGTACGGTAGTTTTTATGACTTATCTATTTTGTTCTATATTGAACACCAGAGGGCACTGCAGTACCAATGTTTAAAAAATATCGACAAAGTCGTAGCTGTACATCCGATTTGCGTGAACATTTGTGCATAGGAGTTTTCGGATACGGTGTGTATCTTGGACTTTTTTTTCTGCGCTATCTTAAACACCAGATGATGCTTTAGTACAAACCATTTATAAAATCGTGAAACACTCAAAAACCGCTCATCCGATCTCTATGAAAATTTGTATATCGGATATATAGGATTTGCTTATCGGGTATCGAGCTTTGGCGTTATTTTTTTATTCTACCTCGAAAACTATAAGGCGCTGTTGTACAAATACCGCAAAAAACTCAAAACAACTCATGCGATAAGTATGATTTTTATAAGTGGTTTTCGGGTGCGGTGAGTCTTTTGGCGCTATGTATTTTGATATATATTGAACCCCAGAGAGCGTTGCAAAATACAGTAAGGCGTAGCAAAGCGCGAAGGGTAGTAAATATTATTTTTTTTTTCTTCTCCATGTGTATTTATATTCAACTATCTTTTTTCGCAAATCTGGACAGCTGATGCCGAACTCTGTGGTATTTGAGTACGCATCAACACATGCGCAATTCAGTTGCGTCGTAAGTTGGCGTTGTTTTGACATTGCAATTTCTTTTTTCAATGCTTATTTAATTTTTGTCCAGTTTCCTCGCCAATTGCCAAAAATTCGTTTTGCTCTGATTTTTTTTTTTTTTAATGTGCAATCTATCGAATACAATATAAAACTTGAAAATATATTTTTGCAAGCAATCGGCGGCACGCACACACATATCACGATTTCCCTAACTTTTTCTCATATTTTTCAGATGTTGAAGCTACATTTTGCTCATTTCACCAAAATTACCGGTTTGAAAGATGCACACAAAATTCCTTCTAAAGTTTATGAAAGGTTTTTTTAAATCTGCGAATGAAATCGAAAACTATTTATATCAAATCCCGAGCTAAGCCAGGTATTCAGCTAGTATTAAATAAATAAATAAAGTCAATTTATATGGGAGGTAGGCGTGATTTTCTTCCGATAAGCTCATTTTCGAATTTGATCTTTATTTTTTCTTCATTTTCGAACTTGATATTTATTTCGTGGTGGCTGTGGTGCGATGGATAGTGTGCGTTGCCTATACGCCAGAGAACCCTGGTTCAATTCCCACCGGAAAATTTTTTTCAATTGAATTAATTTTTCTGTTCGGCCGTCACCTCTCTGCAGACAATGGCAAAAATCAGAAAGTAAAAACTGCCATGAAAAGCTTCTTTAGAACATAATCCGTTCGGAGTCGGCATAAAACTTGTAGGTCCACTTCTCGATCATTTATGTTCAAACATTTCACAACACGCAGAACACAATTTATCATAAGAAGCTAGGTCGATGTTCTATCATAAGAAGCTCGGTTTTTTTTTTTCGTTTTTTCTGTATTTTTTAGGAGGAAGCTTAAATTTTTAACTTCATCGGGATATCTTTAAAATTTTGGATGTACTCGTGATCACAAATTGCCTAAAATTTCCCAACATTTTACAGATACATAGTCAAAATGTCTTTAGTCAAATATATATATAGTCAAGTCATTTAACGTAACAAGAATTTTGTGCTCAGATTGAGAAGCCAATTTACTGTAAACTAGCGCAGAGTAAGTGATTATGGGCAAAATGAGATAAGCACAAGTCTGTTTTGGTCAAGGCTCTAAAGGAGGATTTAAGCGCATCAGTTTTAAGTGCTTTGCTCTGCTGATTACTTTTTTAATTATCTTGTTGAAGCGAAGCTTTTTACTCCTCGTTCTGTGATTTGCTTGGAGTGAAATCTGAAAAATGTTCGACAGATTTTTTCTTGGAAATTTGATGGTTTCTTTGTTTCTAGCGCCTATTACAACAAGAAAATTTAAATATTAAAAAATATAAATATTTTTTGGGTCGATCGAACCCCCATTCTCTTAAATGAGAGTCCAACACACTATCCACCAGGCCACAAGGTCTTGATAGAAAAAGTTGTTAATTCAATATTAATTATAACAGAAGCTATGCTGCAGTAGATCGTCACCATCTATCAATAGATAGAGGGTTGTGTATTTGCTATGCTAGAACGAAGAAAAATTTGCTTTAATTTGCCACAAGGTGTCTCCAGCATCGGTGTGTTTGTATTGTGAATGCGTTTGTGGTGTTGTTGGCACGAAGAAAATTAGCAATGCCCACAAGTGCGTTGACAAGTGCGTTTTTTAAGTATCAAAAAAATAGATGATATCAATAAATATGGAATTAACAAACGCAGGCATGACATCGGCAAGTTATCTAAAATGTTTGTTAAATTTTGTTTCGTGTGCGTTCTTTAATATATATTTAATATATCTGTGGTGACAAGGAATAACGACTAAGCTCAAATATCGTAAAGAAATTATATTTTAATTGCACTAACTGCGACCTTTTTTCTGAAATATATGAACCGTTAATCCAATGAAATATGTGCATACATAAGTGGTTGTCTATTCTGTGCAAAAAATAGATTTCTTCATTGAATTGGAGATTGGCAATCAAGAAAATGCCATATCGCTTTTTTACGATATTTTGAGTTTAGTCGTTATTCCTTGTGGCCACAGAGTGAAGTTTGAAAAATTTTAAATAGATTTTTTTCACTAGGTAGTACGCTGTTGAAGGAAAAAATTTGTTCAGTGCAGCCAAGTACACAACCATTAAAATGGAGAGTTAAAATGGAGAGTCGCTGGCATTATATGCCCGTATATGTAATTGGCGTGGAAATTTGACATTCAACAATAAAAAAATAAGCAGTAAATATGTTTTCTGTATATATGTATGTAATTTATCTTATGTTATTTTAAATTTTTGTGCTTAAAAGTTAATTTATTAAAAAGAAAAAATTATTAAGCTATCAAATCTATGTAACTGCGAAAAAGCTTCGCTTGTCTCGTGTATCCAACGACGCACCTGTGTTTTTTCTTCTGTCAGCGTATGTGGAGAAACCCAACCGCGTCTCACTTTTTCAGCATTTAAGTCTTTTGTTCAAAAAATTTTAAGACCTGGTGTTTGTCTCGTGTTGGCAATTTCCGGTTCTTGCTCAGGTTGAATTCGCAGTATTAACATTTTAAACTTTAAAAGTGTTAAAACGCTAATCTTTGAAATATACATAATATTAATATATATCCTACATTATATTGAAAACGTGAACTGATTTAAAAATTTTTTGCAAACTTATCATGCCAAACTAGTGGTACTATTGCAAAATTTTCCATGACCAGCCACATATGCTGCATACATTTATTACTGAAAATTAGTTTTGCAACATTGAGCCTTCTGTTGCATTCAAAAAATATTTACCCAATAAAATATATGTATATATATATATATATGAAAGAAAAAACACTGCTGTTTTGATTTATAAAAAATATATAAAAAAACTATTCAAGTCATGCGCCGAATATAAAAATATTACTAAATTGCACCCATCTTTAATGTTACCAAAATAAGGGATGCATTCAAAGCAACATATGTTTCCCCCAAAGCCAACAACCTGCATGCCGCATTGGTAGAATCCCATTTTTTTTATTATTGCTTTTTTTTTTCTTGTCGGTCATCAATGATATGATTGCTTATTATTGATGTTTTACGTGCAAGGATCAAAATATAATAAAATAACGTAACAGTATTTAGATAATTTATTGCGGTAATAAGCAATAACTTAAGGATCGGTACAAGTGTGATCTGGAGTGCACATATAAGTGCTGCAGCAAAGGGAATCTTGTGATTTTATGGTCGAATCTCTTGCACTTGCGACAGCTGTATGCAGTGTTTTATTTAAATTGAAACCCCTTAAGGTATAATATAAGTGTAACAACTAAAAAAAACGCAACGTGTTTCAAAAAATTTTTTTAGATACAAGAAGTTATTATTTTTTTTTACAAGTTTATGCAGCTTATTGTAAATAAAAAGTACTTTATAAAAGTATTTTTTTTTTTTTTTTTTTTTTTGAAAATAATTTTCAGGCTTTTATACGCAGGTACGCTGAAAATTACTTAAAAAAAAAAAACATCCAAAACGGTTCGATGGATATCGCCTTTCCCATGTTTCTGAAACAAAAAGCCAAAAAGAAAAAAGCAAAAGTACAGACCCCTAAATTGGCAGCCCCCTTACGCATGATCCCTGGAGGGTTTTTAAAAAACTATGGCGAAAGTTAAAGTAAAAAATTAAAAAAAAAGGTAGACTTTCGCGAGCTTTTTTGTCAATAAAAAAAACCAAAAATACTAGGCACAAAAGGGATGTTTAAAGAACAAAAGTACAAACAATATGCAAAAAGATTTATTGAAATTGAATCAATAGATTTCGCGTTATCTATCGAACCATTTTAAAAAAACTAGTTTCGAGGAAATCGTGCTTAAAGCTTTTATTTTTCGAAATTTTGCATATATTTTTAAAATTATCGGCTTATAAACTTATTATTATTTTAAATACATGTGCGTTTATTCTACAAACTATGAGAAACATATTAAGCAAACAAAAAAAAAAATTATTTTTTTACCTTAACACAAAAAAATCCAAAACAAACCTAAAGTAGAATATTAATAAAAATTTTAATTTTTTTCAAAATTGTTGACGTAGCATAAATGTTATTAAATGTACTAAAAGCTATTTGAAAACAAACATTTCTCCGAAACGATTTGGCGATACGATAACACTGTGGAACAAATTCAGGTTAGCAAAAGTTTGGTCGATTCTGAGAGTGAGGTGTGGAAATAGAGGCTAAATTAGAAGACCCGCATCGCGGCGTTTGTTTATGTTAGTTCGAATTTTTTTTTTAATCGACCTTCGAACTTTGCAGTCAAATGCCGATATTCAGCATATTGTTTATATGGCTTTTTGGCTATAACTCGTTGACTAATCGATATTTTTTCAATCTGTAAAAGCCAAACTATTGCTAGAGACCTGTGCAACAATTAAAATTTTTTAAAAAATTGATTTAGAAAATTTGAGTGGTGCTTATGAAGCAAAATGTTGGAAAAATGATTTTTTTTTCATGCTTTTTGAAAATACTTACCACAAAACTAAGTCTTTTTTGCTTTCTGTTTGATCTATAATATGCTTCTCAGTTTCTTCAATAAATTTCAATTGAAAAGAAAATGGTCTTAGTCGATATTTTGCATCCATTTACGTATTTTACGAACACCAGTGGCGCATTTTCTGCGACCTCAAAATAGTTTCATTGATTACAGGCTTAACAGCATATGGCCGTCCAAAATATCCGTTTTTTTTGTGCGATTGGGATTCACGATACGGACAAGGTATTAAAAGAAGAAACCAGTACAAACAGCATAACTGGAATAGTCGCATTGGACGTAAATGGCCTAAAGACAATAGGCTACACGAAAGTCTTGTTACTGAAATGAAAATTTTGTTGCCGTTGCTCCACATTAAACTTGGCATTGCTAAACATTTTTTGAAATGTATCGGAAAAAGACCAGCAGTATTCAACCGCTTACCGAGAATTAAATGCATGGCTCGTATTGAAAGCAGTCATTAAAGGACTTTTGGGTAAAGAACGCAAAGACAACTACAGGCAATCTGTTGCAAACATGTTGGCAGCTTTCGATGAAATTGGGGTTAATATGTCGTACAAAATTCATCTCTTGCATCAGCATCTTGAACAACTCGCTAAACAGTTGCCAACTTAATCTGATGAGCAAGGCGTAAGCTATCACCAAACTGCGCTTCCACTTGAAATCCACTTGAGTGTACATATTTTGAATTCCTAGATTTTCTAATATCTTTGTCAGAGTTAGCAATTTAAACATGTTAACTATTGAAAACTATTTTCGTTTCAGGTACAGAGGAAAGAAATCTCCAGATGCAATACTCGCTGAAATTTGTTGGTGGTATAAAAACACCTTTGAAGAAGAGGAAGACGAGGAGAAAGAGGAAGAAGGGGAAGACAAAGATGAAATTCCAGAATATCTGTTCGACGAAATTATCCACCTTTCTGATGATGATGACGATGACCAAGATATTAGAGAGAGCAGTGATGTTGATCCACAGCTAAACGGCAACTGGCCAAATCATTAATTTAATTTATTTAATTTTTTTACTTAAAACTTTTCATAACTAACATTTCAAAATTATATTTTTTTTCATAGTTTTATAATTTCTTTTTCAATGTTTCTTTAAAACCAACACTGAACAAAATTGGTACATAAAATATGAGAAGTAAATTAATATTAAGCTGGAAAACGCAAGTTTTGCATTATGATTGTTTTCTTTTCAAATGAAATTTATTGAAGAAACTGAGAAGCATATTATAGATCAAACAGAAAGCAAAAAAGACTTAGTTTTGTGGAAAATATTTTCAAAAAGCATGAAAAAAATAAATAATTTTTCCAACATTTTGCTTCATAAGCACCACAAAATTTTCTAAATCAATTTTTTAAAAAATTTAAATTTTTGCACAGGTCTCTAGCAATAATTTGGCTTTTACAGATTGAAAAAATATCAATTAGTCAACGAGTTATAGCCAAAAAACCATATAAACAATATGTTGAAAATCGGCATTAGACTACAAAGTTCGAAGGTAGATTAAAAAAAAAATTTGAACTAACATAAACAAACGCCGCGATACGGGTCTTCTAAGTAAGCCTTTTTTTTCACCCCTCACTCTCAGAATCGACCTTACTTTGGCTAACCTGAATTTGTTCCACAGTGTAATTCGACAGCTAAGAAATCTAAATTTATTCAAACAGTAAAAAAATATATAAATAACTCATGCATGAGATAAAAAAAAATTTCAAATAGCTTTGTGCATCGCTGTAGTATTTACATATTATTTATTCAATAGAATTAATAACTAAAACTATACATCCCATATTGTCTAGTGGTTAGGATACCCGGCTCTCACCCGAAATAACTCTTTGACACATAATAACATTATACTAAATTTGGTGAAGCTGCTTAGGTCAAAGAGACAAAGTATTTAATTAGTTGCAAAATTGTTAATTTAAGTGATCACAACGATAATGAGAACACAAAACACAAAATTTGTGGCAAAATATGTAAACAAACAAAAAACAAATAATTTTTGGAAGTGCGAAATACGATTATTTTCACATTACGGAAAATCTTGAAAGTCTTATAAAAAGAAATGTCGAAAAAGACTTCAATTAATGCAATCCTTATTTCCGTTAAGGGCTAAGGTTAATTCAATCAAAAAACACATTTTCGATAATTATTTTTTTTTTTTTTTTTTTTTTTTTACGACAGTTAATATCGTCGGCTTAAAAGCAGAAATCACTAAGTCAAAAAACATAGTTTTTAGTAAATCGATATTTAAGAAGTTTATGTATCTGAAAATTCTGTAATTGTATTTATTATGAATTTGATGACTAAAAATTGTTGTTTAGACTTTAAAGATTAGTTTTTGTAACCTTTTGTAAGGTTTGCAAGAATTATTTAATATCAACATGAAGTTTTTGGATTAAAACAAAAAAAGGAGGGACTTAGTGAGTTTTACCAGAACTGATATTGTACTTTTGTTGTATTATCTACTATAGGTAAATCTGAAAATTGTATAAAAAAAACTAAATAAAGCAAAAAAATTACAAGTAGATTACGAATTTAATAACAAAAAAAAACAGAACTAAAATAAAAATTCACAATATAAAAATAAAAAATATTAGTTTAAATTAATAAACTTAAAATATTAGTTAAAAAAATATTTAATTGCTTATGCTTCATTCTCACTGCTTTCTTCTCCAACATCTGCTTCTGGCAAGCGGTCTAATACATTGTTGTTTGAAGGCAAAGATGAAAACCACCCATGAAAAATTTAGGGAACAACCCCTTTTTGACACAATTCCATTAAATCATGTTTTTTTTGCGAACTAATTTTGATGGGTTCATGGTACAATTTGGGAATATCATTGATTTCAACGAAGCTATTATTTGGGTACCTTCCTCTACGTTGGTGTAAGACGTTAATAAACTTGAAGCTATCTTGAAAGTTATACTTATATTGCAGTATAAAAGGTTTACCTTTTTCATATTGAAAACATTTAACTTTTAGCCAATTTACCTTCTTACCATCAGAATCAATTGACTTATTTCTAATCAGTTTTATTGCTAAATTTTTTAAGTCATAAAAATCATTGTATTTTAATTCAATAGCTTGATATGGCGATTTGTTTTTTACTCTAACTCTTGCACATTTAAATAAATTTATCCAATCATTAACGCAATAAACTGGAAAGAACTTTTTTTGTTTTTCAATAGCGCTGTGCATGGAATCTACTTCCATATAAGAGTGACCACTTTCCATAAATTTTTGTTCAACTATACTTAAATTCGTTACCTGTACTACATTTAAAAAAAGTGCCACAATATTAATATTTCTATTTTGGCCCGCGCATGTGTCAGAAAATACAGACAGCACTTCAACATTTTCAGGTAATTGCTGAATATATTTCAAAATTGCAGACGCTACTTCACAGCTACCACCTTTACCATTAACCTCTGTCCAGGCATAGCAGAAAGCATCATTGGGCAAAGCTGCTTCATAAATTGTGAAGTTATGAAGAACTAGTTTTCTCTTATAGTATGTTAAAGAAACATCTGTTGATGGTATTTGAAGTACGCTTTGCATGTCCATTGAAATTGATTTAAAGTTTGAATTCAAACTTGCTCTTTCTTTGTCAGACATCTTTTCATTAAAAGCCTCTATTTTTCTTTTCAAATGATTATCATAATCACTTTGAATTGCTGTTTTACCATCAGGAGAAGCAATTTTGTATTTATTACATAACAAACACTGGTCTTTTTTTGGTATAAAAAACGATAAATTGTAATCATTACAAAATATTCGCCTATAAGTTATTTCTGATACGGAATAAATATTCTTTTCGGTACAATAGCTTTTATATAAAACATGCATTTTTCGAATTGAAAGTTTACTGTCTAAGTACCTTCTCTTGCTATCTTTTCGGCAATAATGGCTTTCCATGCAAGGAAAACTTTCAATGTGATTTTTAACATTTTTAATGTCCTCTGGTTTGGTTTTATTTTTTGGCTCGTGTTTGCCTCTTTTATCAACTAATGAATAATGTCCTCCAGCTGTGTCTTTTCCCAAAAAAGCATTAATTACAATACCATTCGAAACATTCAATGTGCTTAAAAAGAACTGCTGACAAACTCTTATCTTTTTTAAATCTTTGACGAAGAAATATTTTTTTGCAGATTTCCGCGGTATTGCGTCTATATTTCTTGGTCTTCGGCTTTTAGGACTTTGACTTCCAACAGTATTCAGAATAAAGTTCTTCTGTTCTGCATAACGCAATCCCCAAAAATTCTTGCATAACTTTAAACGAATTTCTTCATTGAAACTAGAACAATCAAATTTGCAATTATGATTTGCAATAATTTTTGGGTTTTTCGGTAATTTTGAATTTCCTTTAGAGTCTTTGTATGGCAAACATTTGGACTTCTTTTCTTTATTTATATTTCTTATCCATTTTTCTGGACATGCTTTTTTCCAACGACTTCCAGAAGCAGACTTTTCTTCAACTATTACATCGTTTTCGGTAAATTCCTCTTCTTCGTCATTCGATAAATCATCATCGCTTTCAATATTGTAAGGAGCATCTTTAACACTATCATCGCTGGAAAAATCTGACATTTCACTTGTAACGGTAACTAATAAAATTGGTACAGTTATTAATAATTATATTGTTATTAAAAAACCTCAATATACCTCTCTTCTTAGGTTCCTCCAAAGCCAATGACGAACTTGTACATTCACCTGGATCATATTCTGAAGCAAGAGATTACCTCAGTCAAAATTTAAAGCTTATTTAAAAAAAAAATTACCTGTATTTTCTGGCTTCGCAAGCTGAAGCATTTTCCATGCACGAGAATTGCGTTTCATTATTATTTCACACTATTTTTAAATAATACACTAAACTTCACAATAGAACATCTATCATCGCCAAAATAAATATTGCAACTAAATTTTTTGCACACATTAGCCACCAAAAATTCATAATTTTCATGATTTTCCAAGAACTTACTCGACATGATCGAACATGATTTTTTTATACTAAGGAGTGCGGAGTGCGGAGTGTACTGTTTACCTCTCGCTCTATGCGCTTGTTTGTGACGCTTATTTTTATGTTAGTTGGTGTTAGTTGTGTACTTATTGTTTTTGAAGTCATCACAGTTGACTTTGTTCTACTAGTAAAACTCACTAAGTCAACTTAGGGATTTCTGCTTGTATTATAATAGCACAATTGACTTAGTGCAATAAATGTGCCCCTAAAAACCCTCAATAATATCAGTTTAAGACTTATAAAATTTTGTCAGTATAAAATTAGCATTATAATGACTTGATTTAGTACAAAAAACCAAAAACTTGGAAAATTTACTTAGTGAATTTTGCTTGTAAACCAACGATATATCTATTTCTATAATTAGGCTGTGTGCCAATATGAAACTTTTCAATCGCATGATGAAATTTTCACAGTCGAAAGGAGAACATTTGGCATTTATGAGATGAATTTGATTGTCAAGAATTTTACTAGCCTCAGAGAATATTGTGAGTTCACGCCAAATAAAAAAATATATCATAAAACGTTACGAAAAAATTAACAATTGTACAAAATACAATAATTGCGCTTTAATTCGACCGGACTGCTACGCGTAAAAATTTTCATCTGTCAAAGTTTTATAATTTTATTTGAAACCGCAAAAATTACAATTGCATTTCCACACACAGAAATTTTGTTCAACTTCTACCACGAGTGAAAAGTTTCCTATTGAAACACAGCCATTTTTGTATTCTGTAAAATTTTCATTAAACATTTAAAGGAAATGAGTCATTGACAGCAAATCTCCGCGGACGTCTAAAAAAAAAGTTTCATTTCCTCATAACTCATCTGAATCACTTAAAAAAAAAAAATAACGAGTAGACATTTTTAATGAAAAAAATCGAAAATTTTGTTACAAAGTGCAAAATTTTTAAAGAATTGTTGCAGTAGATTGAGTCGGTAGATGGCCGACTACCGACTCTAAAAAAGCTAAGTGTGAGAAATATACGTTCAAATTTTTTAAAGATTGTTTACGGAACAAAACGATTTATTTTTAAAAACACTGAATCTTCGATGTCAGCTCCATAAAGCGAAGAGCATTCAGCCAAGAAGTCTACTTTCTTTGCCACGTCGAATTCTACCTTCTTTGCTTACTTTGCTTATTCAAATCTTGTCTAAATCTGCACCCATTCATGAGAACTTGTCTCTGTTTTAATTCCCATCTCTTGCATAAATGACAGCAAGGCAAAAACAGTCTTCATTAAAAATATTCTGCTATATTTACTGCAATTTCAATAATATTTGAGGAACCATTCTGATTTATTTGGAATGAGTTGGTTGAAACTCTCATTATTGTTTTGAGGGGGCCGCCAGCATATTGCTCCAGGAGAGCGTTTTTAGCAAGTCCTCATAAATAGGCTTCATGGCTTGTAAAACATTATTTGGAAGTGCACTTTCATTATGTTTGAGTCACCGTCACTGATATAGTTGCTATACATTGTTTATGAAACGTTCAAACATAATTTTAATTGTATCACCTTCCATGTTTCCAGAGGGCCGAGCATTATTAGCATGGCATTTAGATTCATTTGCATGAGTTTCATATCACTCTGCATACCATGCAGAATTGAATTTGTTTTCCCAAGTTTTATAATGATGGCAACAAGCGCTTTTCACACAAATGTCCGAGACTTTTCCAGGGTAATGCCCGATCAAGAAGGCTACGCCGTATAAGAAAGATAGTTCTTGTTTTTTTTAGGTTCTGTTTCTTGATACAGTTAGCTATGATGTATCTTCAATATTATTTTGACAGCAGCAACATCTGCTATACTCGAGTAAATTTTTTTACTTATAAAATGTACGTTGGTTTTGATAAAAATGTGCTTGAAATGTACTTGTACGTACTTTGGAATAATAAGTTGTACTTGCGAAATCACCAACATGAGATTTGATAATTTTTGCTAACATACTTTCACCGAGAGAAAAAACCATAGTAAGAATATACAAGTTGGCTTCTGTGAAAGAAAAATGTACTGAGTGGCAAAACTAATGTGTAATGGCAAAAGTATTTGTGCAAGCTAAACATGGTTTAAAAATGAAAACATCGATAATTTCTACAAAAATAAACTGTTAATTTTTAAAGTTATAAATTAGTTACAAAGACTATGTATAAAATTTGATTAATTAATTACTTAAACTTATGAAAAATTATATAAAAAGACTTGGATAGAACTTATATATGTATGTACAATTTTACAAAATATCGACGATTTGTCTTTCAAATAAAATTCAATTGATCAACAAAGTTGTAGCTGCCGGATGAAACGTGGGAGTCTAGACGCCACGCTTCCTACTTTGTTTTACCCTCATTTATCGTCAAACACACTTTGGCTGATTCCTTTTCGATAGCGGCGAAAGCAGCAGTAACATCTCTCTTGGTTCTGCCGACAATTCAATATCATCAGCGTATGCAAGGAGCTGGACACCTTTGTAGAAAATGGTGCCATTACGATGCACACCGGCCTTTCGTACGATCCCCTCCATGATGATGTTGAAGAGATCGTAAGACAGGCAAGTGGATCGCCTTGCCTGAAACCTTTTAAAAAAACTTGTATAACTGTAACATTTTAATTCAGAATACATGAGATAATTTAAAATTTGTATTAGATTTTTTATGGCTTAATTACAAATCATAATTTTTATTATGAGAAGTACAAATAGAGGACGTATCTTAATACTACAGAATTATGCAGAGTACTTATTATACAGAATAAATTCAGAATATTTTAAATTTTCAAATTGATCGGTAGTGAACGATATTCTACAAGCAAAGTTCAGCATTTTGCACCAATATTGATCTCAAGAATTTCCACAAAACAAACAAAAAATATATACAAAAACGTATTTCGTTAAAGACCAGCGATTTGTCAACCGGCGGGAGCCACGTATGTCAGCCAAACTTCATAAAAATTCATAAAAGTTAAATATAAGGCCTTAGAAAGACGATCGTATACGTATAAGAATTACATATTACTTTCTTATCTTTCACAGTATGACCTCCGCTGGACAAAAATGGGTTAAAATACTTTGAAGATTTAAGCCTTTTTAAGGTTAAAAAACAAGATCATATTTTATGGTAAGCATTGATAATGAAAATATAATATAAAGGTATAAGTAACTTGAGTTTATGTGAAATGTTTTTAAAAATTTGAAATTAAATAAGATGTTGTATGATATTTGACAGAAATTGAAAATGATTATAAAGCAAAATTTATTTGATCTTCAAAATTTTCTTAAATATTAATAATTAAATGATCTCAAACGAATGATCTCGAAGGTTACCTCAAAATAGCTTAAGTTACTCTGGTTTTTCTAGAAAAACTGTGAAGTGTTTTTTGATTAGGACTTGTTTGAAAGGTTTATTTTCATATACTTACTGATTAAAAGTTTTGTAAGAAATATTATATTGTATGAATATTGATAGCATGATCAAAAAATATTTGATTTCGAACACAAATCAGGTTTTAAGTACTCTGAATTCATAGAAATTCACAACTTTCTAGAAGAGTGAACGGTGAAATTTCCAGATTTTTCAAATTAATGTACTCAAAACCTTTTTGATATTATTGCATGAAGTTTTGATCAAGTCGATTTTTGAAAAAGTAAGGATGCAAAATATTTAGTACGGGGCTGTTCATAAATTACTTCCCCTATATTACTCCCCACCCCCCGACGCAACGTCACACTTATACTTCATTGAAATTTTTGGTTTTTTTTTATAATTTAGCAATTTGTTATGTGAAAAATAAACAATTGCAATATGACAATTGTGAAAATTGTTGTTTGTTTTAGATTTTTATATCTTTTTGATGTTCACTTTGAACGTAAAGTTATAACGGCTATTTTTGATGACTGCTTTAGAGTAGGAATTCACATTTCAGTTTAAAAAAAAAACTGTTTTTTGAAGCTGCTACACTTGTTGAACCTGTCGTTAATAGCTTTGCTCGATTAAAACTTAATTTTAGCTGTCTTTTTCGGTTTGTGATCCAATCGTTTTATATAGTGTGTTTTTTTATTGAAGAAATGTTTACAATAAAATAAAATTTTAATAATATTTAAGATTTTGAAAACTAAATTCAAACATTTTTTTTGTGACGTAACGCACGGTCACACTTCGTCACAAATGTTCGATACCCTCTTTCTCTCTCTCTTCGATGAAAAGTAATAAAGAAGTACTTTTAACGTCTTTGTCGTAGGATATCGTGGTTATTCATGCTGTTGCTGCACCTTAAATTACGAGTTAAGGTTTATATAAATATTTTTATTATAGCTTATATCTTTTCTAAGCTCTAGTTTCCAAGCTTTTTGGTCCTTTTAATTGCAACGACCATATTCAACAAAACCAGGTCCTTTCAACAGTATTACAACATATTTGCTTTAAAAAATTCTCTTCCTTTGTGCACATTTACTCACATTTATTTAGTTGTTCATTTATTTAATTAAAATTTTTGCTCCTTATCTAGCTGGTTACCCTTTTTTTAACAACAGCACGCAGTTAATTACATTTATTATGATGATGCACAACTTTTAACCATACAATGCACACAGTCAAGTACACAAGTATTTAGCCACACATACATAAAAAGTCGTAAAAATTTTCAACTAACGACAGACAACAGTAAAGAACTCCAATTTAGCATCAAACAAGTAGCTATGTTGTTGATATTGTTGTAGTTGTGGTTGTTGTTAGAGCTGTTGATGAGCTTAATTAAGATGTTTCCTAATGGGATGCTGTAGAGCTGCTCTTTCGCACTTTCTTAATTAAGAACAATGCTTATTATAAAAAATAATTTTGTAATTTTCCGGTCCTTTGAGGAATTGTTTTTTTTTGTCAAAACTAACGTTGTTGACAGCTTCTCATAATGTTTGTTTGCAGCTGTGTTATGTGTTTTTTTTTTTTTGTCACACACCAGAAACTTTATGGGTTTCTTTGAGTGTGAAAGGAACAACTCTTAACAGACTCTTTATGTATCTGTCTTGACAGCAACCGCCGGAAAATGTGGTATGCATAGAGAAGAGCAATTATAACACCAAGTTTTATTCTAATATACAAAATTTTATAAATATTTTTAACAGCATAGCAATAAGAAAAT
This sequence comes from Coremacera marginata, assembly GCA_914767935.1. Taxonomy (NCBI): domain Eukaryota; kingdom Metazoa; phylum Arthropoda; class Insecta; order Diptera; family Sciomyzidae; genus Coremacera; species Coremacera marginata. The sequence continues at coordinate 6,443,006 of OU612044.1, read as the reverse complement.
AATAACTGTTTGACATAAATTGGCACAGTAACGGTGCAGCTTGAACGTGGAATGGGATTTTTGTAGAAAATTCTTAGACAGAAGAAAAATTTGTAGAAAGAAAGTCAAATTGCAGCCTTAACATATATACACTTTAGACTAAGTCAAATTTGTATAGAAAATGCTAAATTATGTCGGATCCTGCGTGCACCCCGGAATTATAAACGATGGTTGCGAACGAAAAATTTGAGATATTGTTCAATAATTCTTGATATCGGATGGTTCTGCTCGAAAAACCTGGTTCTTGGGGTTTTTTTATATGTTATTTAAAAAATTGTGCATTTGGAATATGCGGGTAAAAAACACAAATCATCTATTTTGATGAAAAAATTAGTGAAAAATCCGATTCAGGACTTTTAATTACCGAATAACTTAGTCCGGTGCTATCAAACTCACTGAAAGCTTACATTTTCGATTCTTTTCATACATTTTGTTCATGCTTACCGACCTAAGGGGTAATGGGTACCGACCTAAGGATCGACCTAAGGGATGCTGATGGTTTTTAAAACATTTTTATACCGCATTGAAGGCTGCTTTAAAGGCAACGATAAATTCGTTACAGCGAAAGCTCCAAAATTTTTTAACTCATTGTTGATGAATGTTTCGAATGATGGAGGGACTTATATGTGTTTCTTTGGTCTAATTTATGTGCTGCCATTCCTGTTTTGAGTTTTAATTTAGTTGTTTCAATGTAAACTTTGTCACATTTATGCACCCCCTCACCTTGGCAACCAATTTTGTATGCTAAATTGTATTGATAATTGTTAAAAAAATTTCTATTTTTTCTATTTATTTTTATACAAGTGTTGTGTTTTTATTAGTTGTTAATACTTATATATTTTTTTGTTTTCTAGTCTCCTGGATGGAAAAAAAATAGTAGCTGACATGGACTATCCTAGCAAACCTTATAAAGGGTCCGCCATCTAACGTTTTTTTTTCAACTAGTGCTTATTTCGTGAATGGTAACACTTAGCACATGTCTGATTTGACAGATAATTAGTTTTATCCTTCCGCTAAACGAATATGGTTGTGTATACGCTTGAACAACGCTGGGAAATATTGCGACATTACTTTAAAAATCATGGTGATGTTGCAGAATGTGTCCGAAAATTGCGTACGGATTTTGGAAGAACAGAAGCACCGTCAGCTCCGTATGTTCGTTATCTTGTGGAAAAAGTGAAAGAAACTGGCTTCCTCATCGATAAGCCAAAGCGTGAAAAGCCAAAAACAGTGCGTACACCCGAGAATATTGCTGCTGTGGCAGAAAGTGTGCGTGAAGCGGCATCAACATCAATTCACCGTCGTTCTCAACAATTGAACATTTCGGAGACATCATTGAGACGAATTTTGCATAAAGACCTTGGTATGAAGCCATACAAAGTCAAATTGGTTCAGGAGTTGAAGCCAACTGACCATCCAATGCGTTTTCGATTCGCTGAGTGGGCCTGCGATCGACTTACAGAAGATGCCGATTTTGCCAAAAAAATCATCTCTTTAGATGAAGCTCATTTTGATCTTGGCGGGTATGTAAACAAGCAAAATTGTCGCATTTGGGGCACAGAAACCCGCACGCATACATTGAAAAGCCGATGCACCCAAAACGAGTCAGTTTGGTGCGGATTTTGGTCCAGAGGCATAATTGGGCCCTTTTTCTTCGAAAATGAGCAAGGAGTGGCCGTTACAGTCAATGGCCATCGTTATCGGGCCATGTTGAAAGAATTTTTGTTCACAAAAATTGAAGAGGAGGATATTGGCAACATTTGGTTTCAACAGGACGGCGCTACGTGCCACACAGCCGAAGCTACACTCGATGTTTTGCGCCCTGTTTTTGAAAATCGCATTATCAGCCGCAGAGCTGATGTCGTTTGGCCACCTCGGAGCAGCGATTTGACACCGTTGGACTATTATTTGTGAGGTGCCCTCAAAGGTAAGTGTTACGCCGACAAGCCAGAGACAATTGACGCTTTAAAGGACAATATTCGTGAAGCCATTGGTGAAATACAGCTGCACATAATCGATAATGTGCTTAAAAATTGGACCGATCGTGTAGGCTACTGCATGGCCAGCCGAGGCAACCATTTGAATGAAATTATTTTCCATTATTAACCGGAAGGATTGTACATTCAAATAAAATAAGAAATTTGAGAAAGTATTCAGTAGTTTTTTTTTTGCATTTTAAAAAAAAAAGTTATTTGGCGGACCCTTTATAATAAAGCCAATACTTAATTGTTTGAATACTTCGTAACAACGCTATATTAATCCATTAAGGCCCAGCGTTACGTTATCGCTATATTAATCCATTAAGGCGCAGCGTAACGTTATCGCTGGGTTGACTTTTGGCTCGTTTGGCGCTCAGTAGAGATTGTTTAATCTAAAACTGCTCATGGATTACTGCTCGTGTTTCAGCTTTTTCCTTATATATACATTTTTCATAAAAATACTATATCCTAAAAAAAGCATTTTCCTATGTTTTTGGGTATTTTTATAATTTATTTTAGAAATGTTAATAATTTTATATACATCGACATGCAAGTTTGGCAGTATGAAGATACAATATGTATCTTTGAATTTCAATAAGAGATTTTATGATTTTAGTTAGTCTCTTATGATTTAGTCGACGGACAATATGTACGTTGTAAAAGCGCAACGCTGGGCTTAAACAATATACAAATTTTCGTAGACGTAGAACAGTTATGCTGACAAAACCTTTTCCTCTACAATATAAGTTAACACACGTATCCGCTCCAGTTGTAATACGAGGATGGTACGTGACAATTTGTCAATTTTGCCGCATATTCCATTCCCACATAAGCCAAATGCTGAGCCAACAAAATATAACAGCAGCAAGCCAAAAATAACGGCAGCGCTGCAACAGCAGATTCAACCGGTACAACAACAACAACAACAATAGCAGTGCAGGCAATACAAGAACAATAGCAACAACCACTAAGGTGCAGCTAAAAGTCCAACAACAATATCAACGACAAAAGCGCAGCTGAAGCGACAAGTATAGGAAGATATAATAAGTTTATTTGGAGTTGTTTAAGTTAGTCTAAGAAGAGCATCCAATAAAGTTATTACACTGGCACATAGTGCCAATTAAATCAAGTGTTTTTATTTCGAAAACCTTAATTGGCGCCCAACGTGGGGCCACTAAAAAAATTCTTTATAAAAAGGAAAATTGAAAGTGGCCAGTGAGCTCGAACTCGCGTTAAAAATTTTCTATATTGAAAAAAACAGCGTAAAAATTTTCTAAATTGGAAAAAAACAACGTAAAATTTTTTATATTGAAAAAACTGAAGTGGAAAAAATCCAAAATCTCCTGAAAAACGAACTGAAGTGGAAAAATCTAAATTTTTCTTTTTTGAAAAAACTGAAGTGAAAAAATCTAAATTTTTCTATACTGAAAAAATTGAAGTAAAAAATTCTAAAATCTAATGAAAAATAAAACTGAAGTGAAAAAATCTAAATTTTTCTATACTGAAAAAATTGAAGTAAAAAATTCTAAAATCTAATGAAAAATAAAACTGAAGTGAAAAAATCTAAATTTTTCTATACTAAAAAACTGAAGTAAAAAAATCTAAAATCTTCTGAAAAATAAAACTGAAGTGAAAAAATCTTAATTTTTCAATACTGGAAAAAACAAGTGAAAAATATCTAAAATTTTTCTGAAAAGAACTGAATTGGAAAAAACCTTCCAGTACCTACCTGAAACGAGAAAGGAAAAACGTTCGTTAATTCACGAAGGAGTCAATTACTGCCGCAGCTGCAGAGAATATCCCGTATTTGTTGCACCCACCGAAGCAATCGAGATTTTAAGAAATGATGAGTAGAATATTTTATATGTAAGTGAATGTTTACTTAAGAATTGAGTTCTTCCAGATGTTTTGTATGTCTTTGAATTAATTAGAAAAATTTTAAATTAATTAAAAAGTTTTTTTTGAAGAAAAAACCCTTGTACTTTTACTAAATCTCAGTCAATTAACTGTTGAAGAAAACCTAGAATCTGAAAATAAAGATAACAAATAGTTAGTAATAAAGAAAGTTGTAACGATTGAGATGGATCCTCAAGCTCTTCAAGCCATCGTTAATGCCGCAATAAGGGCTGCAACGGAACAAACAAGACGAGAATTCCAGGGTTCCGTCGACGAGTTGACCGCTAGATTAAAAACCCTAGAAACACCGACCACCGTTACGCAATACGAACCAGTAACAATTGACCCGACCGTCAGATGTGAGGAATCACTCGATCTTATAAAATCACTACCGGAGTTCGGTGGCGATAGAGCCACCTACGTATCATGGAGGCAGGCTGCCCATGCTGCGTATAAACTTTTTGAGGAATTTGACGGTAGTTCCAAGCACTACCAGGCGGTTGCCATTTTGAGAAATAAGGTGGTGGGCTCGGCAAATATGGTTTTGTCATCCTTCAATACCATTTTAAATTTTCACGCCATAATCGCTCGTCTAGACTTCACTTACGCCGACAAGAGGCCCATCTACCTGGTAGAGCAGGAAATGTCTACCTTAAGGCAAGGGCAACGCACAATCTCCCAGTTCTACGACGACGTGGAACGGAAACTGTCATTAATAGTAAACAAAAATATTATGACACATTACGGTAATACGGAACTAATAAACTCCCTTAATAATAAGTACCGACAAGACGCCCTTCGAGTGTTCACCTCGGGACTTAACAAACCCCTCTGTGACATTCTTTTCTCCTCCAGACCGACAGACATGCCAACAGCTCTAGCTCTTGCCCAAGAGCTTGAATCAAACCATGCACGATCCCTTTTCGCACAGGCATTTATAAGCCCAAATCGAAACCAAGTGGGTACTTTCACAAAACTTAATAATTATGGCCCTCATAATTCACCCCACTATCGAAGAGTAACGAACGCGTATCCTCGACCAGTGCCTATGGACACAGACCCAACGTCATCCCGCTTTAGGCACAATAAGCCAGAGGGACTGTTCCGCAACACTGCGCCAAACTTCAACAGAAATCCCTTCCTAAGCCCTAATCCTCAAGCTATCCGACCAGCGAAAAGACCTATTGAGAGCGATAGATTGCCAGCCAATAAGCTACAACGTGTGAACCATTTGAGGCAGCGCGGACGCGATGACCGGGACACACCCGGGTTTTATGTTGCCAAAAACCTCTACTTCCCCGGGGATTACGAGGACGAAGATGGAGACGACGACGGCGATATCCCAGAGGACGAGGAGATTGAGGCAACGGACGAGATTAATTTTTTAGAACAGGATCCCTCCTGCCCTACGTCACCAGAACACTGGCAGGGAGGAAATTAAAATTCTTAATAGATACGGGTGCCGCAAAGAATTACATTACAAATTTAGAAACCCTCAAAGGTGTCAAGCATATTGAAAATCCATTCCTAGTTAAATCAATTCACGGTACCGAAAAAATCCAAAGAAAGTGCACCATGAATATTTTCGACACAAACGCTCAGTTTTTTATTCTTCCGTCACTCCAAACATTCGATGGCATTATCGGTTTCGATTTTCTCAAGGAAATTGGTGCGACTCTTGATATGAAAAAAGGAATGATTTGCTACAATAATAAACGGGAAGCCCTCTTGTATTTTTTTTGCCGCGAGGTGAACAATATTTTATCAAACCCAAATCACAAAAAACAAGTCTCTCTCATTATCAAAGAACAGGCAGGAGTTTTTGCAGATCCAAATGAAGCCTTGCCCTATAATACCAATATCGTAGCGACAATCCGAACAAACGATGACCAACCAGTTTACTCCAAGTCCTATCCTTACCCAATAGCCGCATCCGAGTTTGTGAATAAGGAAATTTCCGAACTACTACGAGACGGTATCATTAGGCCTTCTCGCTCTCCGTATAACAATCCAATATGGGTCGTAGGCAAGAAAGGAACCACTGAGACAGGAGAGCGTAAAATGCGTTTGGTCATTGACTTTAGGAAACTCAATGAAAAAACAACAAGCGACAGGTACCCGATTCCGGACACCTCGGTTATTCTCTCAAATTTAGGGAAATCTTCCTACTTTACTACTCTAGATCTCAAGTCTGGCTTCCACCAGATAAATCTCGCTGAGCGTGACAGAGAAAAGACAGCTTTTTCTGTCAATAACGGCAAGTACGAGTTCTGTAGACTTCCATTTGGATTGAAAAATGCTCCAAGCATTTTTCAGCGAGCAATTGACGACATTCTTAGGGACGAGATAGGCAAAAGTTGTCACGTTTACATAGATGACGTAATTATATTCTCCTCTAGCTATGAACAACATACGAAGGATATAAGGCGTGTCTTGAAGAAACTTTTTGAAGCTAACATGAGGATTTCACTAGAAAAAACAAAATTCTTCAAAGAAGAGGTGGAATTCCTTGGCTTCGTTGTTTCCAAGAACGGGCTGAAAACCTGTCCGGACAAAGTAAAGGATATCATTAATTACGAGGTTCCTAAGACACTCCGAGGCTTAAGATCATTTCTTGGATTGTCTGGTTACTACAGACGATTTATCAGGGACTATGCGTTAATTGCTAAACCGCTAACAAGATACTTGCGAGGCGAAAATGGAAATATTGGTGCTAACCAATCAAAAAACGTTCGGATAGATTTCGATCAAGAAGCACAAAAAGCCTTTAGCAAAATAAAGGAAATACTGGCGTCAGAGGACGTACTTCTACTTTATCCTGATTACGAAAAGCCATTCGAACTAACCACAGATGCATCGTCACATGCTTTAGGAGCAGTTCTCTCTCAAGAGGGACGGCCTATAACCATGATTTCCAGGACTCTCTCTTCGACTGAAGAGAATTACGCAACTAATGAACGTGAACTGCTCGCAATAGTTTGGGCTTTACAAAAGCTCAGAAATTATCTTTATGGTGTTAAGCAGTTGAGTATTTTTACTGACCATCAGCCTCTCACGTTCGCTATATCAGATAAAAATCCTAACTCAAAGTTGAAAAGGTGGAGAGCGTTTGTTGAGGAATTTTCACCCAAATTCTTTTATAAACCTGGTAGGGCGAACGTTGTAGCCGACGCCTTGTCGAGGCAACATATCAATGCTTTAGGAAACTCTAGCAATTCATCAAACACGGTCCACAGTGAGGAGTCACTGACAAAAACAATTCCCACTGTTGAGAATCCCATAAACTGTTTCAGAAATCAGCTTATCCTAGAAGAAGGAAATACTGAAACAACTACGTCAAAAATACTTTTCAAATCCCAAGTTAGACATCGTATTGTTTTTTCCAATATAGATAATCTTCTGAAGACTTTTAGGTCATGCGTCAATCCCAACGTAGTCAACGGAGTATTGTGTGACCTACCTACCTTGGCCAAGATTCAGGATAAAGTTATCTCAATGTTCCCTGCTGTTAAATTCCTACGTGCAGCAAAGCAGGTGACAGACATCTTTAATAAAAATGACCAAAGGGAAATCTTGCAAGCGGAGCACAATAGAGCCCATCGTTCGGTGCAAGAAAACCTTAAACAAGTTCTGGACGATTACTATTTCCCTGACATGCGTAAGAGCCTAAAAGAAATAACTTCAAATTGTAGAATCTGTAGGGAGGCAAAGTATCAGCGTCACCCTCCGAACCCGGAGATTGGCAAAACACCCTTACCTCAAAGGCCTGGTGAAATTTTGCACATCGACATCTACTCTACTGACAATCAACACTTTCTAACTTGTGTTGATAAATTCTCAAAATTTGCCATAGTTTCGGCAATAAATTCCAGATCAATAGTTGACATTAAAGAACCCATACTACAAATTTTAAATTTTTTCAAGGACACCAAGACAATTGTCTGTGATAATGAAAAATCTTTTCATTCACATACAATTAGCTCGCTAGTAAGAGACCATTTTGGGATAAACATATTTACAACACCTCCACATCATAGCACTACGAACGGACAGGTTGAGCGATTCCACAGTACGCTTTCAGAAATAGCCAGATGTACAAAATTAACACAAGGTATAAACGACACGATTAACTTAATTCTACTCGCCACTGCGAAATACAACAGGACAATTCATTCTACCACAAATAAACGACCGATAGATATTGTCCATTCCATGCCCGAAGCTCTGCGAAAAGAAATCGAATCAAGAATAGCTAAAGCGCAACACGCAGAATTGCAGAGACTCAATTCTGGGAAAAAAACTAGACAGTTCGAACCAGGGGAAAAGGTTTATGTTAAAACGAATAGAAGAATAGGGAACAAATTTACAAAGCTCTATATCGAAAAAGTAGTTGAAAAAGACTTAGGAACTACTTTATTGATTGAGGGTAAAGAGGTCCATAAAAGTAATATAAGGTAATATTCTTGTATTTTCAGGCTTTTTATACTGGCAATCGCTCAAGCGAAACGAGCCAAATTTTTGAATTACACCGATTCACACTACATTCCGATAACCGATGGAGCAGTGGCTGTTTACAATAGCTACGGGTTCCTACTGCATAGAACAAACCTGACCGATTATGAAACCATAGCCCATGATACCGAAAACTTACTCGACCACTTCCCACAGTCGCACATGAGAAAATTACTTAAAGCAGATGTGGATCAGATCTTTAACCTACTTAGCGCGCTCAGAATCCACCATCGACAATCGCGAAGCATCAATTTTTTGGGAACGGCACTAAAATACATTGCTGGCACCCCAGATTTCGATGATTTTAATCAGGTGGCCACTAAGGAGGAAGCTTTAATAGAGGCTAATGAAAGACAGGTCCTTATAAATACCGAAATGCAGATTAGAATTAACCAATTAACAAAGACGGTAAACAAGCTTCTCAATGTTACAATAAAAAAAGAAATAGATACCGGACACCTATTCGAACTAGCTATAGCCAGAAACAAGGCCATAATAACGAGTATTGAGGATACCATCTATTCGGTCATTCTTGGAAAAGTTAATGTAATAAATCCTATTATACTAGATAGTACTGAAATACAAAATTTGTTAATAAATTTGTTATTAAACTAACACTTTGCAAATATTAGTATAAGTGATATTTTAAGTATTTCAAAACAGAAAATATTCCAAGATAGCAATAGTATCCATTTCGTAATCAAGTATCCAAAAATTGAAGAAATATGTAGTAAAATTAAGATATTGCCTGTAATAAGTAAACATAAGATCCTAATGTTAGAGACAAATACCGTTGCCAACTGCAAAATATTACATGAACCTCTCGGAAATTGCAGAGATGCAGCCACAATCACATTCTGCCAACCTCTAAAAGGAAACTCCTGCGTGCGACAATTACTGAACAATAATTTCGCAACCTGCAAGACCACTTCGGCGTACCATATAACACCAGTTGAAGAGATCGATGATGGACTAGTAATTGTGAATGATCAGACAGCTGAGATACAGGAAGGAAATAACTCAGCAATCTTGATGCATGGAACCCTTCTTGTAACTTTCGAAAGTGAAATAACCATAAACGGTACAACTTTTACGAATTGGAAGAAAATCAGTCATTCACACCCTCAACCCGCATCAGTTAAATTTGTCAATATCACGGAACATGTTACGCTGTTATCACTTCCGTACTTGCATGAAGTTAATATAAAAAACATTGGCCATATTGCCAGCCTGAAAGAACTAATCCATCAACAATCTACGCAATGGCTACTAATTTTCATTTCTTCGATAGTAACAGTCGTAATCATTGTTATAGTTTTGTTAATCACAAAACGTCGCAAGAAGATTAACAACGTCATAGCCTTAGAAAGAGTTTTAAAAGAAACCGGGGACGGCTCCTCTTAACGGGGGGAGAAGTTAACACACGTATCCGCTCCAGTTGTAATACGAGGATGGTACGTGACAATTTGTCAATTTTGCCGCATATTCCATTCCCACATAAGCCAAATGCTGAGCCAACAAAATATAACAGCAGCAAGCCAAAAATAACGGCAGCGCTGCAACAGCAGATTCAACCGGTACAACAACAACAACAACAATAGCAGTGCAGGCAATACAAGAACAATAGCAACAACCACTAAGGTGCAGCTAAAAGTCCAACAACAATATCAACGACAAAAGCGCAGCTGAAGCGACAAGTATAGGAAGATATAATAAGTTTATTTGGAGTTGTTTAAGTTAGTCTAAGAAGAGCATCCAATAAAGTTATTACACTGGCACATAGTGCCAATTAAATCAAGTGTTTTTATTTCGAAAACCTTAATTTATATCAATTGATGATATCAAACGTGATGTATAGTGTATGGCAATCATAATATTATGTCACATTACATCATTAACATGATGTATGGTGTGTCACAAGCTTAACATTACCAATTGGAATGTCATATTATGAAAATCAGCTGATTTCACAAAATTTACAAAATTTTTCAGAAGGTTCGTTTATTCGAAACCGTAAGATTTTTGCTATTAGCGCAGCTGCATATAGTGAAGAGTTATTTAGTGATATAGTGAAACTCAAATCGATTAAAAATGTAAAAAAACATTGTTTGGGTGTAAAAGAAGCGGAAGATATTCTTAACAATTCTGACGACGAGAACTTAATAATCAAGGAAGTTGGAAAAATAGGTTTGGCTATTTTACCACTAACAGTTGATGAACTTACTGATGTTGAAGATTTTGATGAAAATGAAATAATTTCTGCAGTACATAAACTTCCCAACGAAGCTCCAGGTGAAATAGAAATAATGTGTGAATCAAATGCCGCAATACAAAATAAACAGTGAAGAAGACATTGATATCTTGTCTGATTTTCCAACAACATCAAAGGCAGCAAGAGATAAGAAGCCAAAGTGGCGAAAACTAAGCGTTACCAATTTTCAAAATCTCTCGTTGATGTTTCACATGAAAAAATATCCCAGCCTTATTACAGATACGGTGGTTATAATCCATTGAAACTTTATCATCTGTTCATTGATGAAGAAGTTATCAATCATTTTATTGATTGTACTAACGCTTGTATATCGATTAATGAAAATAATAGTAATTTTGTAACAGATATTGCGGAAATGAGAAAGTTTTTGGAAATTCTGTATTTCTGTACCGGTATAAGTTCACTGCCAAACATAACATTGTATTGGTCTGATAACCCTTTGTACGGAAATCAAAATTTTAAAAAAAACCATGTCTCGGGAACGATTTCAACGTATAAAGAAATATATTCACGTGTGTGATAACAAAAATCTCGCCGTAAGCAATTATCGCATAGTGATTCGCGGTAAAAGTGGCCTTCGACTCTGCAATGGTAAATGTATGGAAATTACATTTCGTGTTATGCAAATACGGGGAACAGGGGGCGAACCTTCACATGGCAACGTGTCTGACCGCCTCAACCTGGCGAGGCCAGCATTATCCATGTCGAAATCGTCTCAAGTCGACTCAAACCTCCAAGTGGTGTTCCCTGGGCAACGGCAAACTGGCATCCGTCAGTTTGACGGCTAATTTGAGCGGCGGGTCGATCCATAGACCTTAAACATGGAATGTGCGCAGGGTTTGGGTCCCGCCACATTACTACTGCCCAATGAAAACTAAACCAGCCTCGGATAAGAACCCCAATTACGTTGACGACCACCGCAAACGAAAAACGGACAATGATTTACGGATATGCACCTGGAATGTCCGAACCCTTTATAGGGAAGGTGCCATTATCCAACTGGCGGAAGCCCTCAAAACAATAAAGGCTGACATCACCGCCATCCAGGAAATGCGATGGAAAGGGCAAGGCTGCTCTAAACAAGCACACTGCGATATCTACTACAGCTGCCATGCGGAGAAGCGCGAATTCGGATGTGGATTCGTTGTTAGCCGGAAACTACGCCACCTTGTTTCCCGGTTCACACCTGTGAACGAAAGATTGGCCACGATCCGCATCAAGGCAAAATTTTTCTACATAAGCCTTATTTGCGCGCACGCCCCGACGGAGGAAAAGGACGAAGCCGTCAAAGACGCTTTCTACGCTAGTCTTGAGGACGTATATGACCACCTTCCGGTTCATGACGTAAAAATAGTCCTCGGCGATTTTAATGCGAAAGTCGGAAGGGAAGGCATCTTTGGCCCCACTGTCGGTCAGTTCAGTCTTCACGAGACCTCTACGAACAACGGTCTAAGACTGATCGACTTCGCCGCGGCACGAAACATGGTAGTTAGTAGCACCAGATTTAAGCACCTCGACATCCACAAGGCCACCTGGCTGTCCCCTGATCAAAAAACGCGAAACCAAATTGATCATATTGTAATCGACGGAAGGCATGCCTCTAGTGTTCTAGATGTGCGTACATTTCGGGGGGTCAACATTGACTCCGACCATTATCTTGTTGCAGCCAAGATCCGCATGCGATTATGCAATGCAAAGAACATACGCACAGGAATGCAACGAAAGCTAGATGTCGCTAAGCTGCAATTACAACGGACTGCCGAAGCCTACTCCGCTCAACTCTCGGTTACGCTCAACCAACCAACCTCTGGACTCGACGACGCCGGTGGACTTTGGGCGCATATATCCCACTCCATGCGCGCTGTCGCTGAAGAAGTCATTGGTTTCCGGCGCCCGCAACCTCGGAACCAATGGTACGATCAGGAGTGTCGCATCGCGACTGCAGTAAAAAACGCCGCATACAGAAAAACGCTGCAGTCAGCTGCAACGCGAGCCGTGCGAGAAAACTACCGCGAAAAGAGGAAGGAAGAGAGGCGCCTTTTCAGACGCAAGAAAAGAGAGCAGGAAAAGCGTGAGCGTGAGGAACTAGAGGTATACCAGGGCAAGAAGGATGCACGAAAATTCTATCAACAGGTTAAGCGTCTAACCCAAGGTTTCAAGCCCGGAGCATCCACTTGCAGAGACGAAAATGGAGATCTGAATACGGATACACAGTGTGTGCTTAGATTGTGGAGACAGCACTTCTCCAATTTACTTACTGGCGACGATTCCACCAATGCCGCCCATCGAGAGCGCAGTGCAGTGCCACCAATCGACGATGACGGAGTGGAAGTATCACCACCTAGCCATGAAGAGGTTCGAGTTGCTATCCAACGACTCAAAAACAATAAAGCAGCGGGTGCTGACGGCCTGTCAGCTGAATTGTTTAAGACCGGCGGCGATGAATTGATAAGGCGCATGCATCAGCTCATCAGCAAAATATGGCTAGAAGAAAGCATGCCCGACGATTGGAACCTCAGTGTACTGTGCCCTATACTTAAGAAAGGAGACCCTACAATCTGCGCTAGTTATAGAGGTATCAGTCTTATTTCCATCGCATATAAGGTTCTCTCAAGCGTACTGTGTGAAAGATTAAAGCCGATTACAAAAACACTGATTGGACCTTATCAGTGTGGCTTTCGACCTGGTAAGTCCACCATAGACCAGATTTTCACGCTACGACAAATCCTGGAGAAAACCCACGAAAATCAAATTGACACACACCATCTCTTTGTCGATTTTAAAGCTGCGTTCGATAGCCCGAGAAGGGATTGCCTATACGCAACAATGTCTGAGTTCGGTATACCTGCAAAGTTGATTAGACTTTGCAGAATGACGTTGAGCAACACACGCAGCTCCGTCAAGGTAGGAAATGACCTCTCCGAAACCTTCAATACCGAAAGAGGTTTCAGGCAAGGCGATCCACTGTCTTGCGATCTCTTCAACATCATCATGGAGGGGATCGTACGAAAGGCCGGTGCGCATCGTAATGGCACCATTTTCTATAAAGGTGTCCAGCTCCTTGCGTACGCTGATGATATTGATATTGTTGGCAGAACCAAGAGAGATGTTACCGCTACTTTCGCCGCTATCGAAAAGGAATCAGCAAAAGTGGGTTTGACGATAAATGAGGGTAAAACAAAGTATATGCTGTCTACAAACAAGGGAGCGCGGCGTTTAGACTCCCACGTTTCATCCGGCAGCTATAACTTTGAAGTAGTCAAGGAGTTCGTTTACCTTGGCACCGCCATTAACACTAACAACGAAATCAGCCTGGAGATAAAGCGAAGAACAATAATTGCTAATAGGTGCTACTACGGGCTCAGTAAGCAACTAAGTTCCAGAGCCCTCTCTCGATCGACAAAACTAACACTCTACAAGACGCTCGTTCTACCTGTGCTGCTTTATGGCGCTGAGGCATGGGTAGTTTCGCAAACTGACGCAGCCGCTCTGGGGGTGTTCGAGAGAAAAGTTCTTCGCAAAATCTTCGGTCCTGTTCGAGTCGGCGATGACTATCGCATCCGAATGAACCACGAGCTGTATGAGCTCTACGGAGACATTGACGTAGTTCGGCGTATAACTGTGCAGCGACTACGCTGGCTGGGTCATGTCCATCGTATGGACGACGAAGCTCCAGCGAAAAAGGTGCTCGAGGCGAGGGTCGCTGGTCAACGACGACGAGGGAGACCATGCCTCCGATGGATGGACCAGGCTGAGGAAGCCCTAACCGCGCTTGGTGTATCCGATTGGAGAAGGCGCGCGCAAAGCAGAGGCGCCTGGCGAGAGCTGATGAGGTCGGTCGAAATCCGGACACGGGTTGTTACGGCCATCTAAGTAAGTAAGTAAGTAAGTAAGTAAGTTATGCAAATACGGAAAAACTAAAGCCATGTCACTATTAGACTTTCGAAAAAATGTGATTGAATGGCTACTAAGTGTTGAAGATAACTCTACCAAGGTGTATCCCAGAGTTCCTCAAAGGTATGATCGAGAAAATCACAACGCAATCTGCGTTGAAAAACAAATTCGCTGTCATCGGTGCAAAAGCCAGATATTTTTCAAATGTTCAAATTGCGATGTATTGTATAGTATTGGATACAAAATGTTCCGGGTCGTATCATACTTACAAAAAGTAACAATCACTCCTAAAAAACAATTTATAGCTATAAGTTTTTTTTTAATTAATATCACACAACAATAAAAAAATTATGCGCATATGATATGTATGCACATTTAAGAAACCTACATAGTTAATTTTTTAATTCATAGTAGTCCCCTGCAACATGCATTTATTCCAATCTCATCGATTCAATTCGAATAAAATTTTTTTTTCTAAACTAGTCCAAAATTAGTATATCCTGAAAATTTCATCACCCTAGAAGCTCGGGATCATAGGGCGGATTTTAATGGGCCAAGGCTCATATTGCTACGATGAATCCTATAGAATGAGTTTTTGATGTATGAAAGCGACGATTGTCAATTTTAGCAATGGGATTTCGATTGCAAATCAGCACAGTGCAGATGGTTGTTGTTGCAAGAGGAATTCTTCACAACATTTGCTGTAAAGAAAAAGAAACGGATCCCCCACCACTAGACTGGATGCTGACATCAAAGAGCAAGTTCAATTATCAGTGAATGTATCTGCTAAAATGGAGATAAAGCGAAGAGCAATAATTGCTAATAGGTGCTACTACGGGCTCAGTAAGCAACTAAGGTCCAGAGTCCTCTCTCGATCGACAAAACTCACACTCTACAAGACGCTCGTTCTACCTGTGCTGCTTTATGGCGCTGAGGCATGGGTAGTTTCGCAAACTGACGCAGCCACTCTGGGGTTGTTCGAGAGAAAACTTCTTCGCAAAATCTTCGGTCCTGTTTGAGTCGGCGATGACTATCGCATCCGAATGAACCACGAGCTGTATGAGCTCTACGAAGACATTAACGTAGTTCGGCGTATAACTGTGCAGCGACTATGCTGGCTGGGTCATGTCCATCGTATGAACGACGAAGCTCGCATGCCTCCGATGGATGGACCAGGCTGAGGAAGCCCTAACCGTACTTGGTGTATCCGATTGGAGAAGGCGCGTGCAAGGCAGTATATACGCCTGGCGAGAGCTGATGAGGTCGACTGAAACCCGGACACGGGTTGTTACGACCACCTAAGTGAGTAAGTATCTGCTAAAAATTTTAACTTAGGAAATGAATTAGGAGCACGAAGAGAAGCAATGGTTGAATCTTCAGCCATATTTCAAATACTGATTGAATATATGGTATATTTATGTTTAATATGGTAGGTACTATGAATATACTCAACAAAAACAGCAAACGTTGTTAGTTAAATTTTTTTTTATTTTTTTAAATAGCAATTTCAAGATTTATTTTAATTTTTCTTAAGATGGAATTTTTCCTTCATATGATTCATTTCCAGCTTGTGCTTTTCTATGGCGCAGTTCAATTTCTTCGTTTTTAGGTCGTGCTCTTCTCTAGCCTGCTTCATTTGCAATTGATGCAACTTAAGCTGTTGTTCTCCTTTATCCTTAACCAGTATTATTTTTCCTTCTGCTAATGTAGACCAGTTATCAGAACCAAGCTTTCGTTTATTTACTTGTGCTCGCTTAAAATGTTAAATTTTTTCATTTGTAGTACTTTCATTGTTTTTTTGAGATGGCTCATCAGGTAGTTTCCAACAAATGAGCGCCTTCGAGATCTTAAAAAAAAGAAAATAAAATAATTTGAATAATTGATATGACCAACAATATGACTTTATACAATTCTCACCAATAAAAACAGCACTTTCTAATCCGGTGACCTGTTCGTTAAGCAGCTCATGGACAGCATCTTCTATTTCATCAATATGTGATGGCTCAGCTATTCCAACACTGCACTGTGGTCCAGAAATCGGATTTGGCAACATAAACCTTATTTTTGAACTTCATAATAAAAACAAAAAAAAAAACAATGTGACTTTACAACCATATTTTCATTGTTCCTGCATTATGACGCTAATTATTGAAAAAAAGTTATGAAATATTAAGCGCAAAGTTATTTATTATTTGTATAAAGCTTAACGTAAAAACTATTCCGAACAATATTGTATGTGCGTTGCTTAAAATACTGTAATTATGTTTTGTTATATTTACTTTTGTTGTGTTTGAGAAATTAACTTTCGAATGTGTAACGTTTTTTTTGGTAAGCCTTAGAAATTTTTTTTCATGTTTCGTGGAACAAAATTAGTTGGATCGACCACGATCCGTCATAAATTGTATATATGGTGATAGCGTTAAATCTGTACTTTCATTTGAGAGTAAGCTTATCTGCATATACTTTAAACTTTTAATGTGGCGGCCGTGGCGCAGTGGGCAGAGTGTGTGGCCCATAAACCAGAGAACCTTGGTTCGAATCCCACCTGGCACAGACAGTTTTTTTTATTTAAATAATTTTTCTGTTCGGCCGTCACCTCTCTGTAGACAATGGCAAACCTTAGAGAGTGAAAACTGCCATGAAAAGCTTCTTGAGAACATAAGCTCTTCAGAGGCGGCATAAAACTTGCAAGTCAAGTTCTCGGTCATTTGTGTTCAAACATTTCACAACACACACAACACAGTTGATCATAAGAAGCTCGGTCAAAGTCTTTTCAAGGGTTGAAATGGCCATTTTCGTTTTCATTCGTCGTCGTCCGTTCTTTGGAAGTAAGAACAAGTTCATTGAAATCTATATATTGTACCTTGAATCAATATATTGTGCATTGAAATCAAGTACTATGCATTATATATTAAAATCAATGCATTGTACATTGGAATCAATAAATTGTTTATAAAAACCTATATATTGTATACAAATTCAAGGCATAAGTTCCTTGAAAGTAAAAGTAACTCTGAACGTTTTAAATGAATGCGTTCGTTGACATTTAAAGTATTAAAGCAACAACGAAAATGTGAAATAAATTTCAATGAACTCAGATTCTCTCAAACAATGAACAAACAATGAACATTAAAGACAAATGAAATTAAAAAATTGGTTCTTTGAGAGAAAGAATTTGTTTTTTGAATCAATCAATTTAAATTAAAGTTACGTTTAATGTAGTGTATTTCAGCGTAGGTTTAAATAAAAAGTTAAAAAGAACAAGGTAATAACAAAAGAGTTTAAATCGATGAGAGCAAGTTTTCCCTTAAAAGAGAGACTTCCAGAATTAACTGCACAAAACACCAAACAGAAAAGATTTTTAAGCCTCCAATAATATTGCTATTGATTAATCAAACTGAAAAATAAAATAAATTCTTTTACAACTATTCAGCTAACGCCGAACTACAGCATGTTTTATTAAACCAATAAAAATTGCAGCAACAACTAATTTGCTTGGCCTCATTTCGAAACTTTGCGTTATTATAATTTAACCAGCTTTTCCTGAAGTCCAGAATGAAGAAAGAGAAAAAAAAGTTTGAAAAGTTTGTGAAACTCTGTCTATGACTTGGATTTCTGGCTGCTACTAGTGCTACCACAATAGATGGTCTTTTGCCAAAAAACTTTTTCTTCGATGCTTAAATTAAGTTATAATTATTAGCTACACTCAGTAGCACAAAGGATACCACGCCTCTTTCTATTCACTTACATAAGTTGAACATGAAGAAAGAATGGAAATAAGCGAAGACCAAGAGTAGAAATAGCAGCAGCAAAGAAACATTATAAAGGATGCTGCTATACGAGTAGCTAGCTATGTTTTGTTGTCCTTATGGTGCGAAATGGAAGCTCTAATTAACCACAAAAGAGCACTAATAATGCATACAAAAACGCACAAATATACACACAGCATATACAAAAACATTCGCTTGCACACACATAGCTAGACTTGAAACAAGACAAGGAACATGCGTTACAAACGTAAATTAGCGATATAATTTTGTATCTATGCAGCCATGTTTGTTTGTGTGTGTGTGTGTGCATGTGAATATCCTTTTTATATCATAACAAAAGGGCGAACAAGTTGAGAAACATGCAGCCAGCCGCATTTCATGTTAGTGACACTTGGCAGACAAACAACAACTAGAGTCACACAACACACTTGTATAGGTGAGTCCTTGTTTTTGAGCCCTCAAACTTAAGAGACAAGTTTTAAATAAATAAATAAAATCAACGTGCACAAAATTGCTGGGCACTTGTTCCCAATTAATTTTTATTTCACCAATATATATGTGTTTATGAATGTGTATGTGTTTATGTCTACGACTAACCAATATACTCTTGAGCTCTTCTCACAAGAGCTTAACATGACACCCCATTTGTGACATGAGCTAGCCAACAATTTTTTCGGGTGGGTCAATTCTTAAGTCTGCCTGTCAAAATACTGTCTGAAGGGTCTTATAGCCATTTTTTTATAGTTTTGATTGTTGCAATAAATCAGTAAAATAAGCTTTAATGCTTTTCCCTTCTCATTACGAGCACACCTAATTATAATTTTATAATTAGTCCTGCCAACATGCTGTATAGATGCTACGGATAGCTGCCTGCATTACATTCCATTTTATATGATAATTATTGCTCTTAGCTTGATGAGGCCATTAAATGTACTCAAATTATTCACAACGTCAATATATCAACTAATTGGAGTTCGTTGGCTATTCTTGCTTCACTTCTCAGTAAAGCAAAGTTTTTGAGTTTCATTTTTAATGTTTTGATGAGAAGACACTTAAAGAAATAATAAGTGAGCAAAGGTGGTTCAATGTACATTACGGAGAAGTGGGTTCAAAATTTAGTACCTCCGGTTAATAAGAGCGAACGCAATACTAATTTAAGTCCGTCGTAATAGAAATAAGATAACGTGTTTTCAAATGAGAGGAAAAATAGAATTCGAAGTATTCCTTTATTCCGAAGAAAGGCTAAAGGAGTAAAATTTAATAAGCGACTGGAAAGTAATTAAAAAGGCAATCCTATATAACTCCATCAGATCGAACTTATTTCTCACTAATTACAAACAACGTCATTCGCTTGCTGAAATGTTATTATTAAATCCCCAACGCGTACTTCGTAACGGGTATATTAACTTTGTCATTCCGTTTGTAACGCCCGTTGTAACGTTTGTGACAGGTATAGAAAAATATATATAATTTGGATCAGCATCATCTCCTGAGTAGATTTTCGTGTGTCCGTCTGTCTGTCCGTCTGTCGACACGATTACAGCAGCAATTTTAAAGCTATCGCGATGAAATTCAAAATATAAATTTATTTAAAAAAAAGGGAGATCAAGTTTGAAAATGGGCCAAATCGGATGAAAACCACGCCTACCTCCCATACAAAGTGACTTTATATTAAACGTAAAATGTCTTTAAAATCTACAAAAATTAAAGAAATGCCTTGAAATTTGGCATGTAAGCTTTGCTCTTCAGTCTTTATCTGGGCTATGAAATCGGATAAAAACCACGCCTGCCTCCCAAACAAAGTGGCTTTATTTTAAAAGTAAAATCTCTTAAAAATCTGCTTAAATTGAAGAAATGTTTGAAAATTTTGCACATAAGCATTGACATTTAATATAAACCATCTGTATGGTATATGGCAAAATCGGATGAAAACCACGCCCACTTCCCATACGAAGTGGCTTATTTTAAACGTAAAATCTCTTAAAAACCCACAAGATTTTATGAAATGTCTTGAAATTTTGCACATTAGCTTTGATATATAATATGGATCATTTCAATGATATATGGCAAAATAGGACCAAAACCACGCCTACTTCCCATACAAAGTGACGTCATCAAAATATAAAACTTTCGTTGATATATAAAACTCAATGTCATCGTGTATGTCGTGACTAAAGACTTCGGATATACTTCAATATGGCCGCGGGGGGTATTTTAGCTTCGGTACCCTGCCGAAGCTCCATCCTTACTAGTTTTTTAGCTTAGCATATGACTTGACTTTCGACAAGTAGTGAAAAAACCCTAAATCGAAGAAGTCATAGACGGAGCCTTGCACGAACATTCATTCGTTTGTACAAAAAAATAAAAATATTTTGTTCGTTCGTTCGTTCGTAGAAAATAGATGTTCGTTAGTATGTATGTTCGTAGAAGATACATTATCGATCGTAGAAAATAGATATTCCAAATACAGAATCACAAATAACTTCTTAGTCCGTGCGATTCAGAACAGTTAATTTGCGCATTACGCCAGAATGTTTGTCCGCTGTCTCTTTTTCTCTTTTGTAGGGAAACAAAATAAATATTTCGTTCGTAGATAAAAGTTGTTCGTTAGATGTGTTCATTAGAGTGGAACGATTTTTTAACCTCATGGGCTTCATATATTTTTGAAAACTACGCATAAAAAAAGAAATTTTTGCATCTTTAGATTTTTTCTGCGAAATAACTTTTGACTGCGTCTGAGGATTTATATATTTCATTGCAATATTTTTATTTTTCTGAAATCCCAAAAAAAAAATACGCAGCTAAAATTTTTTTATGTGAACCTCTTCATTAAAGCATAAATAACAACTTGTCAAGAGTTCCCTATGATACCATGTATGCGCTAGAAGATATTCAGGTTCAAAGATTACCAAAATCAGTCATTCGCTTATATCTCCGCTTCTCTTTGTACACCGAGAAAAAAGCTTATGTTAAATTGAAAAAAAAAACCTAGTATAATTTATAAGATGGCTTTGGCAGTTTTCAGCCACATCAAAACACCTAAGTTTTACATGTTGACTTGCCAATTTTTAGTTAGGCGATAAATTAACAAAGTATTTGATAATTTTTAATACACAATTTAAGAAAAAAATTGAATTCAACTATATAACTTTTTTTCGGGTTTTGGTTTTTTTATGTTTTTCTTTTTTTTCAAGCTGCCGCCTCTCTTTCTGTGGTTTGTTTGACTAAAATCTTTTTCTTAGAAATTAATGACTTCTCGGCTTTTCTTGCTGCTTGACGTCTTTTATAACAAGAACATTAAATTAAATTAAATATCAAATACAAAAATTTTACCTTCGTATGCCGTTGAGATTCGAACCTACAACCAAGCGATACCACTGTATATGAAGTCACTACACTACGCATTGAGCCAAACTCCTTCGTTACGCGGAGGGATTTATTCAATATTAATTACAAGTGAAGCTATGCTGCAGCATAACACAATAATCTATTAAAAGAGTTTTGCTGTATGTCTATCAACAGAATACTGCGACACACTGCATCTGCTAATACAGCATCTGTTAAGATAGCTGCAGTCAGCAAGTAGTAGCAAGGCTGCTTCAGTGGGTAGAGCGATGTACTGGCACCAAAAGTTCCGGGTTCGATTCCGCACGGCGGGCAAAAATATTTTTTTTTTTCTATTCTTTTTTTAATGATGAAATGTAAGCTGCATCCTAATAATCATATATTAATAACTGCAGACTTTTACCTACCCAATGTTTCTTGGAACTGCTGTTCTGAAAATCCTTCAATATGTTTGCCTCCTTCTGATAGTTCATTAGATAATTACTATTTAAATCCAAGCCAAGGCCTTTTCCAACTAAACGGCTACTTTAACAAGAATAACCGTGTGCTCGATTTGGTATTTTTTGATGTGGCCAATATTACTTCAGTGTCATGGTTCGATCCTCTGGTTACTCCCGAAAATTCTCACCCTCTGACCATAGATATCAGCTTAAATTTTCTAAAGCTATTCAATCGTTCATCGAATTCTACTTTAAGAAAACTAATTATGTTATTTTGAAAAACGGTTTGTTCAATATAAATACAGAATATTTATCGCCACAGAATCTGTATGATGTAGTAAATGCGTTTAATACAATACTCTTATTGATTGCTTTCATATATCTATTCCTCAAAGGCCCTATGTGGTATACCAATGAATTAAGAAAGTATAGAAACGTCAAATCTTAATATTATAAGAAATATCAAATAACACATAGCACATGTGACTTTGGTCATTATACAACTTCGAATAAATATAGTTAGCAATAGTTGTGCTAGTAATCCTATAATATCTACCTAACAAAAGTAAAATTAAACATTACGTCTGATGTAAAATCGTTCTGAAGCTTTGTAAATACTAAACGAAAATTAAATATAACAATGTGGACTCCAATAATGATTATAATCGTTTTTAGCTCTTGCTAGATATTAGATTTGACACAAGATTTGGGGTATTGATTGAATTTTAATCCATGCAAACGGTATGACAATTAAATAACCGAACTATTAATTTAAATCATACAAAATTACAGCTATCTATTGATACACGTTGTTAGAAAGATACATCTATCCCCTTTCCAACGCACCCAAGATCATGCAAATCAGTTGACAGGTTATTAAATTACGTGTGTGTTACTAACAATAGTTTCTTATGTTTAGTCGTAAAACATAATGAAACAATGAGCAAATATTAAATTTTGTTTTAAACTTGGAAATAAATTTAATGAGACATACGAACTGATGAAAAAAGTTTGGTAATTGGTTTGGTGGTAATTGAGTTTCTCGTACACAAGTTTATACGTAGTTTCAACGATTCATAGGTTGCCATGACGACTTGAACGACGATCAAAGAAACGGACGTCCAGAGAACACAAATCGTGATGAGCTGGTGCAAAAGAAATCCGTGAAATCATTAATGTCGATAGAAATTTTACTATGAGAATATTGGCTGAGGACTAAGGAACAAATAGAGAAACTGTTCGTCAAATTCTAACAAAAGATTTGGACAAAAAAAGGTCTGTGCACGATTTGTTCCATACGAAATGAATAAGGATCAAAAAAACGCTCGTATGATCATTGTAAAAACATTATATCAACAGCTAAAAACGATCCAGATTTTCTTGATTTCATCATAACTGGTGATAAAACATGGTGCTTTAAATATGAACCTGCAACTTGTCCCTATTTAGACGTTTTACAAGGTTTGTGGTCGAGAATTATTCGTGTTAGAACTGAATGAATATCCAGAGGGAAAACAGCTGTATATAACAGATCACATCAAGGTGATCCCGGTAGAAGCACTGTGTTAAGACTGCCGAGGCAGCCTTAGCATGTTGGAGTCTTACCTGGATAAACCTTAGACCCATTTTACTTTTTTGGTCGACCGGTATATCTTTAACTCTTATCTGTATTTGCCCGAAGTTTAGAAGGAGCTTCCCTCCTCGAGCGCGGAGTTATTGTTTCACCACCTGTATTGCTCCTTTGCTGTCTCACAACTCGCTAGCCAGATGTTGTAAGTCCCATGTTTTGTGTGGCCAGTCGGACCATGAGAAAGCTTGCAGGCATGACATCTTCGGGAGGAATGCAGGCGATGCAGGTTTACAGCATGGGTATATCATTGCCCTCAGTCACCTTTAAGCTGGCATCGTGGAATGGTTTGATTTTCTCTGTCACAACCATGATCCAATCACGTGTCTCTTTGTTGTAACGAGTTAGAGAGAGCCACCCATCCCTTGGTTGGCTGGTGATAATTCCTAGATTTTCAGACGTGCTTCCGGTTTTGTCAATCTCCGTCAGCAAACTTCTTTTGATGAGTGTGATCTGCTCATCAGTCAGGATTTTTTTGGGATGCCTACTATGCATAATAGCAACTTTACATGCGGCCATGACGTCTCTGTAAGACTGTTTCGAGGTGCTAGGCTGATCGTCCTGAGCATTTGAGCAAAGCTAGGGATTGAGCTGGTTGCTTCTGTCCCTGGCTTTCCCGTTGCTTGTATCTCTTAGTCGACTGCTCTTGTTCGGTTGGAGAGTTCTCCGCTGATCTTTGCCGCTTGTTCGCATTTGGATCAGCTGCGCCCTCCTCTGCAGCGCGTTTTTCTAAGACAATGGCGTATCGCTGTCTTTCCAATTGCTTGGCAACTTCGGCTATCCGCCTCTTTTGAGCACCAGTAAAGTACTCGTACCTCTGCTGGTGTTCTTCCGTGCCTGTCACACTAGAAGCCAAAGGTTTCTAAGTGCTTGCGCCCGGGACCGCATCGACAGCTACATCATTGCTTGGTGAGACCCTGAGATGACACACAAGGCAGATAGCAGAACAAAAGCAATTGTAGCCTCAGTGAGGAGCAGAAATACTACTTTAATCACAAAAATCAATAGTAATGGCATAGTTCAATATAAGATAATTCTAAATTCTACATGTAACTCTGACAAATTTTGTTCAGTTTTGCAAGAACTTGCTGAAAAGCTCCTAGGAACACCATATCGAGAAGGGTTTTTGATTTTGTACAATGCAAAAATCCACAAAACGGAAAGAGTTCGTGTTACGATATCAAATATCGACTTAAAATATCTACCTTCCCAATGCTGAACCCTATAGAAAAATATTAGTCGAAGTGAATCACGATCAAAATCTGCAAACCATTATTGAAAGTAGTGTACGTAGTATTACAGACATCGAATCTACCAACTACATTACAGACATAATTCTATTGATTCCGAAAGCTGCCTCTTAACAAATGTTAACTTAATACTTAATTACAATATCCTATATCTTGAATATTATTCAAAGAAATCATATAACGTTAAATTTTTATATGGTTTAATTTGATTTGAGTTTGGGTTAAACTGATTTGCACTTGGGTTAATTTAATTTGAATTTGGGTTAATTTGATTTGTACTTAGGCTTAACTGATTTGTGCCTGGGATAATTTAATTTGCGTTTGAGTTAAACTGATTTGCGATTGGGTTAAATAAATGTGCGAATGCTATATAAAAAGTTTGGATATTTAATTGTCACA
The DNA here is from genome assembly GCA_914767935.1 of Coremacera marginata. Classification (NCBI taxonomy): domain Eukaryota; kingdom Metazoa; phylum Arthropoda; class Insecta; order Diptera; family Sciomyzidae; genus Coremacera; species Coremacera marginata. Next base: position 6,417,583 of record OU612044.1, on the reverse strand, counting down.
CTGTGTATGAGTTATTATATATGTAGTATCTAGTCCCGGCAATAAATAGTACTAGTATAAAACTATCGGATTCACTAGCCCCTTGGCTACCACTACTAGTTTCACTTCAATCTACTTTCTAAAAGTTCAACTGACCAATTTTTTTGCTTCAAATTGTTGTTTTCAAATATTTAAGGTCGACTGAATTTTTGACAATCTTATCCGACTGTCAAAATTTCATCAATCTAGTACAAAGTTTTCGAATGACATACAGCTTCAGATAGAAAGTGTATAAGATGCACAAGGAGAGAGGTTTGAGGTTTGGAGAGGTTTGAAATGTAAACATTTTGAAAAGAATGAATCTCTGGACTCGATGCTTTGGAGGCTTCATTCAAAACAACAATGAAAGTTTGCATATTTAATAAGGGTCGGAAAAGTATATTATAACTTATGAATAAGTTGAAAATTATAGTAGGTCCAGCGCTCAAAATTTTGGTCTTGCCAAAGGCAGATTAAAAGAGCTGAGAATTAAAATAAGGACGGAGTTATTGGCCCAGAATGAAATGAACAAACAAGATAAAGGACTGCTTTATAAACCCAAATAAAAGCTGTACGGATAAAATTAAGTTCAAAACAACGTTTTTCATATTTGTGTTCAAGATTAAGTGTAAAATTAAAAACTAGTTTTCATAGTCGATATCTCATTTTAAAGCTAATCAACTCATTTTTATCTTTTATTTGCAACTAAAAGTTAAAAAATTAAAATTACTGTCATTTTTTGGTCAAAAAAAAAAAGCAAAACTTTCCGTTGGAAAACAGTTTTCGGGTGCCAATTTTACAATTTTAGATTGCAATATTTTCACATATAAAACAATCAAATATATTGTAAAACAAAAAAATTAAAATTTAAATTACGGATAGAATATAACACACAGCTGTTAAAACATGTTCAAAAGGAAATTATTTAACTAAACGCTGTTGATTAGGTCAAAATTAAACAGAAATTTCTTGCTTATACTTTTCTAAAATGTTATAATGAACCCTGAAATTTTTAACCTTTTTGTGATTTACATTCCCCGAGAAAAAATTACTAAATGCAATCAGTTTTTTCATTCACTACAGTAGATTGCTTCTTAATAACTAAGTAGGAGTGATTCGACAAGCATTACAATTGCTGCCAACATCAAACTAATGACAAAGAAAAGAGTCTTAAAAGCATTTTCAGTTCATGTTTTAGTTCGGGGGTAGTTTTTTTTACAGTAACGCCTACTGCGTTTTTTGATGCATGTTGCGTTTTATGAAGGCAATAAGTAATAATAGGAAATTATATAAAAACTTTTTCTTATAATAAAAAAGTAGTACAATAAAAAAAGGCGCACAGCAGTCAAAGAATATTACGAAGACGCGCAGCAAATCATCATAAAGTCAGATATGCGCTCAATTTGGCAAAAGGGTCTTAAAGTCCGATATGTGGTGCCCAATACGCACACTAATGGAAATTGCGTGTCCTGGCATATGACTACAGGGGGTGGGTGGTTGTGTGCACGGCATGCTGAAACAATGCCACCCTTATATTCTGTAGTACTTGCTCACCCACGCCAAGCTATTTAGTTGCACTTTCATAGTATAAAGGAGGAAATATTTGTCGTTTACATTGTTGCAAGGTCATTTTTTTAATTTATTTATTCATAATAATTTAAGTAATCTTTATAAATGAAGGAGACATAAAGTAGAACGAAGCTTTAAATTTACGCAAAATCATATGAGTGTTATTCTTGTTTAGGGTGTGTGTCGCCAGAATGGCACTAATATGCGCGGTTGTAACTGTTATATACATGATTATTCATCGTAATATTGCAATTTATTCGTCAGTATTCATCTTTATGGAGTCCATTACTAATGGACTACTGGCACCTTGCAAGGTCTGACGGGAGAAAATTATTTGTAAATATTTAATCTGATTTTACTTTAATAATTTATATAAGATTATGGGCGTAATGATGATAAATCACGGTTATTTTGTAACTTTCGAACTCGAATTGTAATTTTCGAACTAAAACAAATTAATAATAATTAAGAGTATCAAAAAATATCAATAGCAGTTACATGAACATAGCCAGGATTTAAGCCAGGATGGGGCAAATATTTTTTGGGGCAAATAAATACAGGCAGTAGGTAAATTAATATTTATAATTATGTTGAAGCCTTGGCCACCTTTTATTTTTGAAGGTTTTTTTTTTGACTGGCTTCAGGTCGTCCAAATATAAAAAAAATAATTTTTCTTTTATTTTTTAACTCTTTGATACACGACGCGCTTCGCTGCGCTCCGCGCAAATCCCCTGAAAAGTGCGCCTAAAGTGAGGCTACGCCCTTATCCAATTATTTTCAACTATTGTTGTGTGTCGGTTTGTTTGATGGTAATTTAATAAATGTCCACATTTGTATATACAGGCAATGTTTGTATATACAGTGACTGCCGCTTGGATCAATAGATTTTACATACCAAGCGTGGTATTTCTCAATCAAAGCATCTACAATTCTAATGATTTCTAAAAAAAAATTAGTGTAACTATAATGCAACTACTCCCATTTTTTGTGAACTTTTCATTAAAACAAAATTAGCAAATTTTAGTCTTATTCGATCAAAACCATTAGATATGTATATAGAAGTTTTTTTTTTAATTTTTTTAAATTATTTTTATTCATTTACGTTGTGTTGCTAGGCCTAAGACAAACAACTTCTGCTTAACTCTTTGTTTGACACCATGCACATTATCCAATTCCCGTCCCAGTTTCCCGGCAGAAGAGCGTCACCAAACAGTGAGAAACTCTATTCTGAGTTTCAAGGTTCTGTGATTTTTTCTTCCAAAGCTATTCGATATCAAAAATTTGGCTTATATGGGTGGAGCCACACCCTCTGTCCAATGCCCGTCTAAATCTTCTATTAGAAAGACATCACCAAGTGGTAACTCCATTCTGAGTTTCACTGTTCTGTGACTGTTACTTCCAAAGCTAGTCAAAATAAAAATTTTGGCTTGTTTGGGCGGAGCCACACCTCCTTGTCTTATGGCGCCCAAGTCATCTATTAGAAAGTTATCACCAAGTTCAAAGTTCATTCTGATTTTCCATTCTTAATTTCAATGTTCTGTGTTTTTTCCTTCCATAGCTATTCGATATCAAAAATTTGGCTGGTATGGGCGGAGCCATACCCCTTATTCCAATAGCCTTCCAAGTTTTCTATTAGAAAGACATCACCAAAGGGTGACTTCATTCTGAGTTTCAATGTTCTGTGATTTTTACTTCTAAAGCTTTTCGATATCAAAAATTTTGGCTAGTATGGGCGGATCCACACCCCCTTGTCCAATGCCCGTCTATGTCTTCTATTAGAAATACATCACCAAGTGGTAAATCCATTCTTAATTTCAATGTTCTGTGTTTTTTCCTTCCATAGCTATTCGATATCAAAAAATTTGGCCGTCCAGGTTTTCTATTAAGAAGACATCAAAAAGTGGTAACTCCCTTCTGAGTTTCAATGTTCTGTGACTTTTACTTCCTAAGCTATTCGATATCAAAAATATGGCTTGAATGGGCGAAGCCACACCCCTTTGTCCAACGCCCGTCCAAGTTTTTTATTAAAAGGACATCACCAATTGGTAACATCATTATACTGCCATAGCTATTCTGTATCGAAAATGTGAGTTGTATGGGTGAAGCCTCGCCCGTTTTGCATAGGAGAGTGCAAAGTACTTTACAACCTATTCTCATACCCACCAAATATTAAAAAAAAAAATTTAATGAAAACCGGTCAAGTCGATTCGGAGAAGTTCGACCACAAACATTGTGGCACTAGATTTTTATATATATTAGATATTAAATTTTTTTGATGCTGATTTTTTATTTCCAATATTTCGAATTCAATAGTGGCGGCCGTGGCGCAGTGGGTAGATTGTGTGGCCCATACGCCATAGAACCCTGGTTCGAGTCCCACCTGACACAAGAAGTTTTTTCAATTGAATTAATTTTTCTGTTCGGCCGTCACCTCTCTTCAGACAATGGCGAACCTCAGAGAGTAAAATCTACAATGAAAAGCTTCTTGAGAACATAAGCCGTTTGGATAAAAAAATGTAGGTCCAGTTCTCGATCATTTGTGTGAAAACATTTCACAACACGCACAACACAATTGATAATAAGAAGCTCGGTCAAAGACCTTTCAAGGGCTGAAATGGACATTTTTTCTTTTTTTTTTTTTATTTCGATCATCATCAGGAAAAATTTGAAATGAACGTATTGAACTCAACACGGAGTATTACTTATGTATTACTTCAGTTTAAAGCTCGTAAAAGGCTGGTGGCCGCAAATTTTTTTATTCCAAACTGCATTCATTCCGATTTAGTTTTCTTTTCCGATTGACTGTTAAAAAGGGCGATGACAAGTTGTATCTAAGTTTGCATATAAGTTTGCACGTACGGCCAAAAAACTTTTATACAGCAATTTTTAATTTTTTTTTTAAGATAAAATTTGTCAACAAACGTAAAAGAACACATATGTTTTAAAAAAACGCTTTGAACTGAACAGCAAATTTTGTATTATCGCTTGTCATTGCCTGTGCCTTTAGCTGTGCTTGTGGGTTTGTCTATGTTTTGTCTTTTAATTGTCTTTGTTTTTGCATTTGTCTTTGCCTAAGTCCTTTTCCTTTGTCTTTGTACTTGTTTTTGTCTTTGCTTTGTCCTTGTCTTCGGTCTTTATTTTTGTTTTTTTTATTTTATATACTTTTTTATTTAGTTTTATTTTTTTATTCCGTTGTATTTGTCTCTGTCCTTGTCATTGTCATTGTCATTGTCATTGTCATTGTCATTGTCATTGTCATTGTCATTGTCATTGTCATTGTCATTGTCATTGTCATTGTTATTGTCATTGTCATTGCCATTGTCATTGTCATTGTCATTGTCATTGTCATTGTCATTGTCATTGTCATTGTCATTGTCATTGTCATTGTCATTGTCATTGTCATTGTCATTGTCATTGTCATTGTCATTGTCATTGTCATTGTCATTGTCATTGTCATTGTCATTGTCATTGTCATTGTCATTGTCATTGTCATTGTCATTGTCATTGTCATTGTCATTGTCATTGTCATTGTCATTGTCATTGTCATTGTCATTGTCATTGTCATTGTCATTGTCATTGTCATTGTCATTGTCATTGTCATTGTCTTTGCCAATGTCATTTTCGGAGTTGTTTCCATCGTCATTGTCCTTGTCATTGCCATTTTAACTATCATTGTCATTGTCAATTTCATTTGCACTGTCATTGTTATTGTTATTGTTATTGTCATTGTATAGTCTTTCCTTTTGTATTTTTGTCTTACGATTTTTTTGGCTTTTTGTTTTTTTTTGGGCTTTTTTCCTTTGTTTTATCGTATGTTTTATGCATTAAACTGTTTTATGCATTAGACTGACAGCAGGACTCTTGGTGGTTTTGTTTTTAGGTACTTTTCAAAATGAAATTCTGAGTATCTGCTGATAAAAAAAGCTAAAAATTAAATTCCCTTAATTAAATATTTTTTGACGAAAAGGAATTCAGACAAAGTATAAATCATTTTCCCGATATCTTCTATCCTAAATCAATTCAAATATTTTGTTAAAACAAAAGGAAATTCTAACTTTCAAATTGCTTAGCCAAAAGAATAAAGTGAAAAATGCAATCAATTTCAATTTCGTAACATTTAACATGAATTGACAGAGAAGACGCAAAGAATCCTTAATTAAACGAAATTGTTTTGGTGTCAAATTCGCACTAACAATAGTGAGTACAACAACATGACGTCAAATAGCAGAAATTTGAGTACAGTTGCGAAGGATTGGGTAAAGAAGAAGTTGTGAAACCTTTTTGTTACACTTACATGAACAATATCAAAAGGAAATAACTGCAGACACACACACATACACACTGATATATACAGAAACAAAGAAGTAAAGAAGCTCACACTGATCGGGTGGAAGATTGTTGCCTTTTTTTTATGTGGGTGTCTTTAGTTGTCTTGTTAAGGCACGAATGACCAGCAACATTCTTGAAACAAACAAACATCTTAACAACACATACAAGCATCTATCTATCTACTTATATCTTATATATCCACACATTCTGAACTACATCAACGCACATAATACTCAAGCAATGCCCGTTGATTACTATCATGTTACTCTAGAAAACATCTAAACAGAGAGAAATGCAGAAAGAGTAGGGGAGGAAAAGCATCTTTTTCCCTAACTTCAACTAAAGGATATGTTAGAAGCTTAGCACACTTAAGGACTTTAAAGATTCAATTCCTTTTTGTCTTTATTGGCTTTTGAAATTCATTTCCTACGCTTCTATTTTTGTTCACTGTGTAGTTGTTGTTTTTTTTTTCTCTACTATTTTTTCTAGTTATTTGTGAAAGTATGGCATCAGGCTTGCCTTGCATGTCATCCATGCTCGTTGTGTTGAACTCTGAACTTTTATGGCCATTTCTTCTATGCTTAAAAACTTTGGTGTCCAAAGTGCTTGACATTGACCTGGCACTAAGACGCTATCTACTTAGCTAATCATTCTTCAGAAATATTGTAGTGCAAGTGCATTATTATTTCGGAATAAGTTTACTTAACAGCTTAGTTTCCTTAGTTTATCAAAAAACTATAGTTTCATCACAAATTTTTTACCCCCACGCATACTGCGTAAAGAGTAGGTATATTAACTTTATCAGTTTGTTCGTAGCGCACATAAGAAGGCGTGGCATCTGTCGGACTGTGATCACAATTATAGCCGTATTTTTAAAGCTATCGTGATGTAATTGGATTTTCTGTAGCTTATATCTGGAAAATAAAGATCAAGCTCACAAATGGGCCAAATCGGATGAAAACCACGTCTACTTCCTACACAAAATTGCTTTATTTACTATTTGCTTTATAGCATAATATAGCATAAGCTCTGATTGTTTATATAAGCCCTGATAAAGAAATTAGACAAAACCGTATAAAAACCATACCTACCTACAGAGGCGAACGCAGGGGAGTTTTGGGAGTGAACCTCCCTCCAAAATGTGTAGTAAGTTCATACAACTTACCACACATACGCAATTTACATCACAAATACGTCGTTCATTGAATACCACTATTATATAAATAAAGTTTATTTGCATAGACTTATAAAGGATTAAAAACGAATAAGCAAAAATTTATATAGTTGTAAGACCAAGACCAGGAAAACACCCCCAAGAAAAAATAATGAAGATTATTTTACCTTCAATACTGTATACCTAACCTAAGGTTATCAGTACTGAAACTAAGGTTGTAACCTTAGGTATACAATACCTAAGGTTATCTTGCTGCAATACTGTAATTCCATCAACATTTTTGATTTCTTTTAAGTTTTTTAACTTATATTTATATGAACAAATCGGCTATCATCATTTATTTATCTCAATTTGTACAAAGTAACGATGCTCGCAACAGTGTATATAGCAAGCAAACAGCACGGTCGAAATTTTAAATTTAAATTTTAAACATCAAGAGTTTCTATGTCTAGTTAAGCTTTTATAAGTTTTGAAGTAAAACACTCTAGTTTGAAATAGTTTCAAAAATTGTTTAAGCCTCTACTAAGCCATGAATTTTACTTCTTAAACCATTTATTATTAAAACTTATACGGCTTAAGATGGAAAACCTTAGGGGTGTTTTTTAAATCAGAAAGATTATTTCAAGAGCCTCGAGCTTACATTTTGAACTCTTTCGGTTTCGTTTTAAGCTACGAGTTTTGCAAAAAATCAAATTATGGATACTCAAATCCTGCAATTGCAAATTGTTTGCACAAGGGAGGAGCGACATAATTTACCCACATTTCTATCCACCGCTACGCAGCTTGCAGTTTTAAACATGGTCACATTAATTTTTTTCGTAATTGCTGTAATCTGATTGTGAAACTTATATGGGTAAAATTTATTTCATTTTGGAATTATGTACATAGTTATAAAATGTAATTTTAAAGTCCTATTTCCATTCTTGTGTCGATTCCAGACTTGTGTCGAAGAACTGGTAACGGAACAGTTAAAATATTTCGGTTAAAATATCAACTGTAAAAACAGAAATCTATCAACAGTTGATTAACTGTTATTTTAACAGTTTCTTCTGTTGGATGGGATCGAACAGTGAAATCTGTTGTTTCAAATAACATTATTTTTATCACAGCATTTTTTCCCTCAGTGCATAAAAAAAGGAGACGGAGGCGAACCTGCACTTGGCAACGTGTGTGACTGCCTCAACCTAGCGAGGCCAGCATTTTTCATGTCAAAATCGTCCCAAGTTGACTCAAACCTCCTCGTGGTGTTCCCTGGGCAACGACAAACTGGCATCCGTTAGTTTGTCGGCTAATTTGAGCGTCGGGTCGCTCCGTGTACATTAAACATGGAATGTGCGCAGGCTTTGGGTCCCGCCACATAACTACTGCCCAGTGAAAACTAAACCAGCCTCGAATAAGAACCCCAAATACCTTGACGACCACCGCAAAAAAAAAAATGGACAATGATTTACGGATATACACCCAGAAAGTCCGGACCCTTTATAGGGAAGGTGCTATTATCCAACTGGCAGAAGCCCTCAAAACAATAGAAGCTGACATCACCGCCAGGAAATACGATGGAAAGGGCAAGGTTGCTCTAAACAAGCACACTGCGATATCTACTACAGCTGCCATGCGGAGATGCGTGAATTCGGATGTGGATTCGTCGTTAGCCGGAAACTACTCCACCTTGTTTCCCGGTTCACACCTTTGAACAAAAGATTGGCCACGATCCGCATTAAGGCAAAATTTTTCTTCATCAGCCTTATTTGCGCGCACGCCCAAACGGAAAAACGTCAAACGAAAAAAGTCAGCTACAACGCGAACCCTGCGCGAAAACTACTGCGAAAAGAGGAAGGAAGAGAGGCGCCTTTTCAGACGCGAGAAAAAAGAGCAGGAAAAGCGTGAGCGTGAGGAACTAGAGGTATAACAGGGCAAGAAGGATGCACGAAAATTCTATCAACAGGTTAAGCGTCTAACCCAAAGTTTGAAGCACCAAAGAACAAGCATCCACTTGTAGAGACGAGAATAGAGATCTGAATACGGATACACAGTGTGTGCTGAGATTGTCAAGACAACTACTTCACTCCAATTTACTTACAGGTGACGATTCCACCAATGCCGCCCATGGAGAGCAAAGTTCAGAGCCACCAATTAACGATGACTGGGTGGAAGTACCACAATCTAGCCATGAGAGGTTCAGCGTACTGTGCCCTATACTAACTCCGCCAAGTTAGCAACTTAGTTCCGCCTGCCTGTCCAAAGCCAGGATAAAGGAGGATGGTTGTGTGTAGGATACGTCCTTCAAACGTTAAAACTGATAGGGCCAACCAAGAGCTCGGGGTGGCGCCCATCTTGTTAGCAGGTCATATCCGGCATATCAATATGAAACAAGCCTGCAAAGGTATAGCAATTGACCTTAAAACTTGTCTTAACCGTCAAATGGGGTAGACCCTATCTATCCACCGCACTGAGACCTTAATTCGGCTGGTATAAACAGATGTGAAGTGTTTTGGCATGCGTGCATAAAAGTGTCGACGCTTCGGCTTTCCAAAGTGGTTTGCTTGTCGACGTGTTTGACTCACACCCTCAAACTGGCACGGCAGTCACTGAGGGAAGTGTTGAAATAGTTGGAAATCTAAGGGTTCTCATACTGAGCACGGCAGTCCCTGACAACAGTGGCCAATAATCTATGTCTGGATGTTGAAATCCGAACGGCCAGAGTAAGAGTGGTAATTGCAAAGGTCCTCCAGAGTAGGTACCAGTCATGCGCAATAGTTTGCAGTTGAGTCGGCAGCTGAAAATTGTTAGCCTAGCCCTTTAAGTGCTCATTGAGCACGGTCATGAATAAGAATGCACTTTTACATAATTACATTTGTGTATTCTTGGTCTTTTTGTTGGGATGTTGTGGATCCTCATTGACGGGATCGATTTGCCCAGATGACTGTCGTGGGCTGGCCCTTCGGGGAGTCTCGTACTGGTTGTTGTTGAGTGAATGCTACATAGGTTTAGATTGAACGGCGGGATCGCCCAGTGGTACGACTGGGCTGGCATATCTGTCTTAATATGCAAGAGATTGGGTAGGTCTCGTCTTCACCTTTTGTGCCCTATACTTAAGAAACGAGACCCAACAATCCGCGCCAGCTATCGAGGTATGAGTCTTATATCCATCGCATATAAGGTTATCTCAAGCGTACTGTGTGAAAGATTAAAGCCGATTACAAAAACACTGATCAGAGTATGATCAGCTGATGAAAACCTTATCAATGTGGCTTTTGACCTAAAAATTCCACCATAGACCAGATTTTTACGCTACAACAAATCCTTGAAAAACCCACGAAAATCAAATTGACACACATCATCTCTTTGTCGATTTTAAAGCTGCGTTCGATAGCCCGAGAAGGGATTGCCTATACGCAACAATGTCTGAGTTCGGTATACCTGCAAAGATGAATAGATTTTGAAGAATGACTTTGAGCAACACACGCAGCTCCGTCAAGGTGGGAAAATACCTCTCCCAAACCTTCAATACCGAAAGAGATTTCAGACAAGACGATCCACTGTCTTGCGTTCTATTCAACATCTTCATGGAGGGGATCGTACGAAAGTCCGGTATGCATTGTAATGACACCATTTTCTATAATGGTGTCCAGCTCCTTGCGTACGCTGATGTATTGATATTGTCGGCACAACCAAAAGAGATGTTACCGCTGCTTTCACCGCTATCGAAAAGGAATCAGACAAAGTAGGTTTTACGATAAATGAGGGTAAAACAAAGTATATGCTGTCTACAAGCAAGGGAGCGCGGCGTCTAGACTCCCACGTTTCATCCGGCAGCTATAACTTTGAAGTAGTCAAGGAGTTTGTATACCTTGGCACTGCCATTAATAACAACAATGAAGTCAGCCTGGAGATAAAGCGATGAACAATAATTGCTAATAGGTGCTACTACGGGCTCAGTAAGCAACTAAGCTCCAGAGCCATCTCTCGATCGACAAAACTAACACTCTACAAGACGCTCGTTCTACCTGTGCTGCTTTATGGCGCTGAGGCATGGGTTGTTTCGCAAACTGACGCAGCTGCTCTGGGGGTGTTCGAGAGAAAATTTCTTCGCAAAATCTTCGGCCCTGTTCGAGTCGGCGATGACTATCTCATCCGAATGAACCACGAACTGTATGAGATCTACGAAGACATTGATGTAGTTCGGCGTATAACTGTGCAGCAGCGACTACGCTGGCTGGGTCATGTCCATCATATGGACGACGAAGCTCCAGCGAAAACGATGCTCGAGCCGAGGGTCGCTGCTCAACGACGAAGTGAACTGCTTAGAGCGCAAAGCTGTCGAAGCAAATTTCATTTGGTGAGTAATATCTTTACATGAATGGATTTAAATTTTTTGGTTATACTCATAAGCTTATAAAATTTTTTTTATAGTTAATTTATTTAACCTATTAAGGTGAAATTTTTCACTAAAAAAGTTAAATAATTAGACCAAAGAGTTTAAGAGATGTATACCTTATGAATAATATCTTGAAATGGTTGATGATTTTTTCATAGTACTATCATTTAAAAAATGAATAAAAAATGTAAGCTTCGGAATAGTGATGCTTAAAATTAAATAGAAGATAGACCTTGATCGAAAAAGAAATTTTTTTATTCTAACGCAGGCAGTATCTTATTCGCTTACCAAAAATATCCATCGAACCGCTCGTGTCAACATTGCACGCTTGATGGCGCTTAAATTTATAGCCTTAGATTTTGTGTAGTAGATAGAAAAAAACAGCTGTTTTGTAAAATCCTTTTCATAGATCAAATTATGACGTTGACCACTCACAAACATAGTCTATAAGTCACCCTTCTTTGAACACACTTTAACACTATATTTAATAACCACGCTTCGTGGAAATTATGTCCTTGCAAGCACAACTGACACTGACTGTTGACTTGTAAAGGACTTTAATGCAACATTTCAATTATGCATTTTAATGTCCTAAAACAAAAACAAATGCACAGGCACAACTAATGACAACAATATAAACATTTTTTATGCTTAATTTAATCGAATAGAGAACATAATCAAAAAGAAAAACTGATACTATTATCAACTTAATTTACAGCTATAAAACTGTCATAAATAAAAGTCAACAGTAAAAATGTTGCAGCATAACATATTAATTACATTTGAAGGGTACATTTTAACAGCATTACTATTTAAATGATACCGTTATGCGTTTATACGTATTTTGTGCTGGTAACATAAATATTTTTTCCTGCTGTGTTATCAATTGATTCCATCTTATTTGTTGTACACTACAAAAACAAAACAACAAAAACCAGGAGACAGTTATTAATGAGGCAATTAAGGTGGTCATCATTAGCACTTTGGAAAAAAAAAAAAAAAATACAAACAAAACAATGAACTACGCTTTTTTTATTGCATTTAAATGCAGTCGAGCAAGGATTCGTGGAAATTGGATACTGCGTGTTAGTTGAAATTCTTGTTTTATTTCATAATTGCACTTCAGTCATCAAAAAGTTAATGATGTTCATATTAGTAAAACTTTGAAAAAATGTAATGGAAAAATGTTATGTAAAATTCCCGAAATTTTATAATTTTGATCTATTAAGCATTCTATGCTTGTGGAGAATTACTAATAGGCACGAAATATTAATATTTTCTACAAATTTATATTCATAAGTCAACAATACAATATTCTTCCGAAGTTTTTAAAGTTTTTGTCTAAAAGTATAGAAAAATGTTCGTAGATATATTACTAGTGAATATAACCTAAAATTTCATAAATATTTTTTTAAAATTTTATCTCGACGTATTTTCAAAATATAATAAGTTGTGCTTGTGCTAAATGCTAAAGGATAAAACAAATTAGGAGACAACTTATTTTAGTTCTACAATGGTGTATGTTCACCCAGAGAAAAAATTGTAAAACCAAAGGATATGCACTTTGCCACAAAGACTTGGTTAGATTGTGCCCAAAGACAAAACATCGCTACGGCAAAGACACAACGATTGTTAGATTCCCAAGAACAATATACATTGAATCAAAAACTTTAATTCTTCTGGAAATGACTTACGTCTTTAAAAGAGCATCGAAAAGTCGTAAAAGTAAAGAAAATGTACTTTGGGACAAAGACTTTTATTCGTTACGGCAAAGACGCAGAATGTTAGATCCTTGATTTTAAGTACATGGGGCTTCATGAAATGAATGGCTTCTCTGGTCTGCTTGCTTTTATTATAACAAGAATATTAAATTAAATTAAATATCATATTAAAAATCTTACCTTCGCCTACCGTGGGGATTTGAACCCACACCCACCGATACCACCGATTGAGAAGCCACTCCTTCGTTACGCAGAGTGATTGATTCAATATTAATTACAACTGGTGCTATGCTGCAGCATAACACAATAATCTATTAATAGAGTTTTGTTGTATAGCTATCAACAGAATACTGTGACATACTGCATCTGTTAATACAGCATCTGTTAACATAGCTGCAATTATGTCTGCAAACAGTAGCAAGCCTGTTTGGATCAGTGGGTAGAGCAATGAACTCAATATAATAATAATAATAATAATAAACTTCCACCTAATGAACTATCTGGAGCACAACGAATTGCTAAGTGACCGTCAATATGGTTTTCGTAGGGCTCGGTCTACTGGTGACCTTATGGCGTTCCTTACAGAAAAATGGAACCAATGCGTTCACCTGTTCGGTGAGAGCAGGGTTGTTGCTCTGGATATTTCAAAGGCGTTTGACCGAGTGTGGCATAAAGCACTCGTCTCCAAACTAATTGCATACGGTGTCGGTGGTAACTTTGCTCGGTGGATCACGTGCTTTCTTAAGGATATAACTATTCGTGTCGTACTCGACGGCATTTCGTCCAGTGAGCACGCCATCAACGCAGGAGTACCGCAAGGTTCAGTTCTATCGCCAACTCTGTTTCTGGTTTTTATCAACGACCTTCTGTCGTTGACTCATAACCCAATTCATTCGTTTGCGGACGACAGCAGCATTTGTCATTCATATTTTTTCAAAAAACGCCCGAGTTCTTTGGAGATTGAGAGTAAGAGGCAAAATATGAATGACACACTTCTTAATGACTTGAAAAAAATCTCCGAGTGGGGTCCCTTAGCTCCCTTAAATATGAATGGTGTGGATCTTTTGGAGTCAGATGCTCTTGACGTTCTGGGCATGTCGATACAATCAGACCTTCGTTGGAATGATCACATTTTCCATGTGTCGAAAGAAGCGGCCAAGTGCCTAGGTTTCTTAAAACGGTGCAAGCGATACTTCACCCCATCTGATCTTCGAATGATCTATACCTCTTATATAAGGCCTAGAATGGAGTACAATTCGCACATTTGGGCAGGAGCTTCGAGATCTTATTTGGAGCTTCTGGACCGAATTCAAAGACGTGCGATATATATGATAGGATACGAAAACATTTTATCTCCCCTGAGTACTCTTGGGCATCGGCGTAATGTTGGTTGCCTAGGTTCTACCATGGGAAATTTTCAAGAGAGGTACATGGCCTGACGCCACCAGTTCGTGTATTTCCTAGGTCTACTCGGGCAGCTTTCCAAGCGCATCCCTTTACCATTGCATCGGTGCCCAATAGAACCACGCATTACCGAGATAATTTGTTTTTTGGTCGCACGGTAAGATTGTGGAATAATCTCCCTGTGAGCGTGTTCCCCGGCAGTTTTGATCTGTGTCAGTTTAAAGCAAATCTTCACCGTCGCTACTCCATCTTTCCACCCTCCAGCTAACTATCACTCGTCTTCCAAATTAACGCAATGCTTTCGCATTTAAAGGTGGCATCCCCTGAGCGTTGGTTTCGACAAAAAAAAAAAAAAAAAATGAACTAGCACCAAAAATTCCAAGTTCAGTTCCGCACGGCGGACAAAGAAATTTTTTTTTTTTCTTTTTGTTGATGAAATGTAATAAAATTTACTGGTGTGAATATTAACGTGTGTTTTTTACAATTGCAATTCAATGTTGGCACTCGCACACGATTTTCTTAATCTCCGTATACAGATATGAAGCAATGAAACTTACTCTCAAAAAAACAAAGACAATTTGTTGATTTTACATACTTTTTTCAATTCCTTGTTAACAAAGAATTAAATCGTTATAGTAAATATTTTATCTGCACAGCAAGGATTGTTTCATTGATTTTGCTTCAAAGAACTTCAGTCTTGTTTCAATGATGCAGCACTTGCATAGTTAAAGGACAAATCATTATTGCAACGATTTTTTCATTGTGGTAAAGTTTACAGTTTTACAAGAACTTTATTTCTTTGATTTTAAGGCGTTCAATTTTCTCGGTGTTGCGATTCTAATCTAGCTAGTGCGACCTTTCAATATAGTCACAATATTTCTGTCTACGAACTCCTTTCTTGCTCAAGTATTCACCAAATTTTCCGATTCACAGATCGGAACAAATGACAATCTGATCATATGATCAATGATAGCATTGTCACTACTATATGGTGGATGCATTAAAACTTCCCAGCAAAAGTTTCTTAGTTTTACCGGATCAACAAAGATGTGTGTGGGATTCGATCCATTAAGTTTTTTGCACTTAGTTGGACAAACGCTGCAGAAGTTTTTTTTAACTAAAAGTGCCAAACCCACTGTGGAATTTCTCCCACTTTACAAAATTACGAACTGCTCCTTATGCTAAATTATATATATATATATATAAGGTACTCAAACATGGTTAAAAAATTGTTTGATGGTCCATTTGTAGTTCTTACCGATACCATAACTGCACCGATCCTTACAGATACCATGACTGAAGATAGCAGTAAATAAAAATATATAAAATAATGAAAATAGTTTCAAAATCATAGAAATTCAAGAAATTAACTCATACTTGTAAGGAATTTAGCTTCAGCAGAACCGAAGCCAAAAAAACCACCGCGGCCGTGTTTAACTATACTCGAAGTATTTAGCCGAATATAAAATGTTTATGTATAATCTGCGAAAATATGTATGGCATACGCCTAATTAAATTTAATATTTATCTCAACATGAAGTAGTTTCCATTTTTGTCAAGTTTACTTTTTGAATTTTGTTTTTGGGTTTTTTTTTTATAAAAATTTAAGTTCAGAATTAATGGGCCATCAGATCTTTAAAGCCTGTATCAAATAAAGTACATATATTTTGTTTAGTCAGAAAACTCAGTCTTAAGTTTTGAGAGCGATGTTTTATTGCTACCCCAGTATGGCATAAATGTTAATGTTTTTAATTGCTTACATCTCCATACTGCTGCAGTTGTTTTTTTAAATAATATTACGTATCGGTTTATCTTTGACCAGGAAAGTTTAAGAAACCAATGTTCCACCTGGTTGCTTTCAGCTGTAAGGTCATAATGGAATTAAGAATTTTAAACATGTGGTTTAGTTTTTAGAGAACATTTCTTCTCCCTTTTTGTAGTAGTGGCCACGTTTTCAATGTTGCTTGGAACAGATCCTACCAACTCGTATGCAAAATATTAATACCATGGTGCTGATATTTACTGATATAAAGTATTAAAATTAAAGTTACACGACCACTTGTCTAATCCAGCCCACTTTTCTAGACTACAGACTACTCATTATTTCAAATAATATGTGTACAAAATTTGGAAGAATTCGAACAAAAGATGTAAATTTGGTTGAAGTCAGAAAAATGTTTAAGAAGAAGTTCAATTTAAATTACAGCGCCACTCTTATCCCGCCTGCTTTTATGAACTACGGACTGCACATTATTCCAAAAATTATTGGGAATGGATGATTTGTTTAAAGTCGGATAAACCCTAAAGAAGTGTGTTTAAGATTAAACTGTCACGCCGGACCTAGATAATCCGCCCAATTTTCAGTAGAATACACACTACTCGTTATTACAAAAAATATTTGTGCAAAATTTGGTTGAAGTCGGAACATCGGAATAGGTGCTCGAATAATATTAATGTGTCACTTCACCCTTTCTAATCCCGATTAATTTTCTAATCTCATGACTGCTTATTATTGTTAATTTGGTGAATTTGGTTAAATTCATACCAACGGTGTAAAAGAATTTAATTTGAAATTAAAGTGCCACGTTCCCTGTTTAGTTCCGCCCAATGTTCAAGACTACTGACTGCTCATTATTCCAAAGATTATGTGTGGAAATTTGGTTGAAGTCGGACAATGGCTATAGACGAAAAGCGCATAAAATCAAAGTACCACGCCACTGTCACCAAAATTTCCGACTATGGACTACTCATTATTATATGGAATATATTTTCAAAATCTGTTTATAGTCAGAAATACGGTGTAGAAGGAGTTCGATAAATATTAAAGTGTCACACCCACTGTCTAATTGTCTAATTCCGCCAAATTTTCTAGACTAACCACTGCTAAATATTCCAAAGAATATGTAATGAAAACTTGGTTGAAATTGGACAAACGCTGCAGAAGTTTTTTTTAACTAAAAGTGCCAAACCCACTGTGCAATTTCTCCCACTTTACAAAATTACGAACTGCTCCTTATGCTAAATTATATATATGTAAAAACTTCGGTTTAAATTGGACATACGGTGTAGAGGGAGTTTGATTATAATATAATTGACACGTCTCCTTGTGTAATCCTACCCACTTTGTAGGCTTACAAATGCTCATTGTACTAAAGAATATATGTGCAAAATTTTGTCGAAATCGGACAAACAGTATAGAGGGAGCCATGGGGGAATAATAATAAGATATTAATGAGTTTTTTATAACACCAAGAATTGCTTGCATTCTGTCAAAACATTGTGAGCGAAAGAGCGGAATTGGTGATAGTTGTCAAATTGTATTATTTGTTTGAGTTGCTAGGTTATGATGTGTTATATTTTTTATAGTTTATTGTGCGAATTAAGTGTAAACAAATACTAAATGCAATTAATTGTGCAGTGTTACGTTGGCAAAAAGTTATTGCAGTTCTCTCCGCCCATTTGCCAAGTTCGCCATTGCATGGTTTTGCCATTTTATCCAAAACGTGTGATGGAAGGTGCCACCGACATGAAGCTTTGGCTAGCATGCAAATTGCCTTGCAGCACATCGTCTGCTTCAAGAACATATCGAATGCCATAAAAGAATGTTCAATGCCTCAACTGATAATAGCTGATAATTGCTCGATAAACTGAAAATCATGTTTACTTGCACAAAAAAAACGAACATAACAAAATTTATTTTCATTGCAATTCACCATCAGCTGTTTTTGACAAGAGCGGGGAAACATAAATCTAGCATTTTGAGAGAGAAGTGTCAAACTCACTAACACCTTATTATTATTCCAACATGGATAGAGCTAAATTAAAAATAAAGTGACACGCTTAAAACTTAATACTGCTCAAATTACCAAGGATTGTAAGTGCAAAATTTGGTTGAAGTCAGACACACGGTGTAAAAGAAGTTCGATTAAGAGTTAATTGCCACTTTTCTTTTCTTAAGACTTCATATTATACCGAAAAATATATATGCGAAATTGGGTATAGGTCCAACAAACGATGTGGGTGGAATTTGGGTACATACGGACACGATGACAATCAGTTTTATATATTTACGAAGGCTTTTCTATTTTGATAAAGTTGGATACTTCGTATTGGAGGTTGGCGTGGTTTTCATCTGATTTTGTCAAATATCGCATTTATTGCAAAATGCCAATGTGCAAAATTTCAAGATATTTCTGTAATTTTTACAGATTTTTAAGAGACTTTTCTGTTTAAATAGGGTCACTTTTTATGGGAGAAAGGCGTAGCTTTCATCCGATTTGGCTTTTTTTAAGTTAGTCCTTATATAAAAACGCTTATATTTTGAACTTCATCGCGATAGACTCAAAATTACGGCTGTAATCGTGATCACATACGTACAGACGGACAGACAGACGAAAATAAGCTCAGGTTGTGATACCTGATCAAAAATATATATATTTTGTATAACAGCCACGCCCCCTTATTGGTGTTAAAAACGGAATGACAAAGTCCCTTACTGTAATTTTTGTAAAAACTGATACTTGCATAATTCGTGGATTAAGATTTTCAAATATTTTCCCAAGAAAAAGCTTTTAAATTTTTACATTTTTTTACATAATAAAAAATAATTTTTTAAAATGTAGAAGTCTTATAAAATATTATTGCTAATTTTTTTATGAATTATTTAATAATTGTTCATAGAAATAACTTTATAAATATATGAATAAAGTGTTCCTAAAAATATTTTTTGCAACAGAGAAGATTCCTTCGAAATTGATTTTTCAGTGGTTTAACGAAGCCTTTAGTTCGGAAGTAAGGCTTCGACAGGACCAATTTTTTTTACAAATTAATATCTGTTTGGGTTATCTGCTTCACGTGAAATACTCTGGATTTTTTGGATTATACAACTTTTCAAATTTTGAAAAATAAATCCATTCAAATAAATATTCAGTATATAATATGGTTCCTTAAGGGGGTCTTCTCATTGAGCAACTTTTTTTTTAACTTTTTTTTTTTGCATTTATTTATAGCTTGGGTAGTTGTGAATATGCCCCTAAAAGGATTTTTAGAAATTCGAAATACTTTAGAAGATACAGCTTTTTTTGTGAAGCAAGGTCTGATGGACAAGAAGGTGATGGAGGTAATAAAACCAGCTTACGAAGCGCTGTCGGCAGATAATTTGCTTGAAAGATGCCTTGGATCTGAAACTCAGAATTCCAATGAGTCCTACAATTCTGTTCTTTGGTCACTTTCGCCCAAACACATCAACTCAGGCGCACGCACCATCGAAGTGGCCAATTTCATTGCAACGTGCCTCTTCAACGACGGTTTTATACCCATACTTAAAATTATGGGTTTGATGGGTATTGCGATTGGCAAAAACGCATACGAATACGCACTATCTCGCAATGAAGACAGATTGAACCGATCAGAGACTCGAGCTGCGGCATCATCAAAAGCTGGCAGAACGGCTCGCAGAGCAGAGAGGGCAGCAGAAAGCAGTTTCTACGAAAAAGAGGAAGGTGGCCTGTATGGAGCTGGCATCGCCGACTAATGTTTGTAAGTAAAAATTGTCAGCTCTTTAAAACTGCATTTAAACATTTTTTTTTTTTTCCCCAAAAAAATTACTTCAAACTTTAAACGCGTTTATGTCGAACCCACGTTTTTCGAACTGGCGGCCATGATATCTCCAGTTCAACTGAACCGATTTTCATGAAACAAAATGGAATCGACGCAGAATTGTCACCATTCTCGGGTGAACCTCGACCATAATTTTAAAAAATTTTTTACTATTTTTTTTTTACACTAAACTACAAAAAAAAAAACCCGAAATGGAAATTTTTTTTTTGAATGGCCGCCATTTTGTCAAAAAAAATCACAAAATTAAGCTTGAGGTTCACCCGAAAATTACATCTATACTGATTATAACCCCGTTTTTTTTTTCATTTCAGACGCTCCGGAGACCCGGAATCGTGGCCGCCGTGACGACACCTTTTTTTTCACCACCAACTTTGAAGTCTCATTACTTTTTGAACAGCCCACGTATCGAGGCAAAAAAATTTTTTTTATTTACTTTGAACCTTTTGTAATACAATAAATAAAAAAAGTTTTCAATTATTCTTTGCGTTTTCAAATAAGAATTTTTTTAAAAAGGGTCCAAAAAACGGGTTTTGAATGAGAAGACCGCCTTAATATGAAGCTTGAATATTGCAAAATATATCAACCTAATATTCTACAATTTTTAAATTATAATCTTTTTAGTTACTGTTTTTTATATAGTTTTAATTTTTTTATTTTTTATTATATTTTATATTCAAGTACATTTAAGTTTATATTCAAGTGTATTATATTTTATAGTCATATTTTAAATTCACTCCTCGAATTATTATTCCATACTCGATATTGGATTGCTATGTTGGAATAAATTTTTTTAGGTGTATACCTTTCATGTTCAAATACTAATTTTAGAACTAGTTTTATGTAAAAAAAAATTGTATTTCAAGGATAAATCATCGATAATCAATACTAGAAAGAAAAAATATTAAAAAAACACGTTTTTTAACTATAAACTCAAAAATATGTTGGTGTTATTTAGGATTTTAAAATTTTGTTCTTGATACCAATCGAAAGAGCACTAACAAAAAACCTTATTTTCAAAAATTTTCTATTTCATTCCTGTTGATTGGCTCAATGTTGAAAAGCCAATTTAATATTAATGAAATAACATAGTTTCATTGATGAATTGAAATTCACCGAGATTGAGATTTAGAAAGATTGGAATATTTGTTTATACTTTTTTACAACTTTCGATAGTTTTTACGAATTTAAATTTTTCGGGAATCCAATATTTTTACCAAATGTCTAAAAGAATTACAAAAACACGTAAAAAAGTGTTTAAGAAATAGAAAGAAGTTCATACGTGTGTACTTCTAAGTTAACATTACATCGGACGTACTATAATATACTGTCAAAAGAAGTACGTTTGGTCAAATTATCCATACATAACAGCTATTAAGAGTCTAATAGTAGCATAAAATAAAAAAATTCCAATGCATTCAGAACTATGTACCTTAGAGTATAACATTAATATCAATGATATGTTTTATCCTGTCTACTTGAGTAAGTTGTGCTCATTTGCATTAATGACAATTGTCAACATGTACAACAGTGGAAAAGATAGTTCCACTAAATAAATAAAAATGAAGAGAACAAATTAATAATACTGACGACAAGACAGAACAGCAATAAAGGACCAACAAGAGGGATGAAAAAACGAACATCAGCAATGAAACTGACAATTGGGGAGAAAAAATAAGGTGCTTAACACTAAATGCAGGCCATAATGACGACATTAGTTCGGGAAATAAACGCAGTAACAAATAAAAGCATGCCAAGGTAGAGTAAAAAAAAAAAGAGCCACAACGGCTAAAGTGCAGGGGGCAAAGAACATTAAATAACAACAATAACAACAATAACAATAACAACAACAAATTTGACAAAATATAGACCAAGATAACAAGCACGAACAAAGCGTTGTTCTATCATGTCACAAGCTAGAGCCGCAGTGTTGACAAACACCAAAGTCCAGTGCGTCCGGCTAGCTATTGTTGGCCATAATAGTGCTCGCGCCGCATTGACGCACGTGTGCACGCGCACACATAAGCGAAGCCGCAGGACATTCTTGCACGTGTGTCAAAAAATAGGAAAAAAAAGAAACCATTCAATGGATGATGCGCGATTGTGACTGAGAACGCGACCGCTTAATGGGCCAACATTTTTCAGCGGCCCGTGGCTTGGCACAACTGCTCGCTATCTTGTAGCAATTTTTTTTTTTTTTGTTGATTCTGCTGTTGTTGTAATGCTGTAATGCATCTCATTATTTTTATTATCATCAATTGGCGGTTGCTACTCATGACGGTAGGCAAAACAGTTGCCAAAATGTTGGCTCTTGTTGAAACAGGATGTGGACAGTTGATGTTGGTTTCATCAGGAGTAGGGCGCATAAATTTTTGTGAACTTCAGTGGTTTGAGTGGTTGTTCATTTTAGTGCCATTCCTCTTTGGCTTCATGTGAAGGATGCGTCTCGCTGCTATCAATGGGAGGCTTTATTTTGTGCTTTTTTTTAATACATCGCCCATATTTGTTGACTTATCGCTGTCGGCCAGGCAGGGCAATTTAATTAACAGAAATAAGCTAATTTTGAGCATTAAAAAATTTGGCATTTCTTGTCCATTAAGTTAATCAAGGCTATAATAAAGATACTTAAACTGTTTGCGAAAAAAATTAAGTCCATTTATTACAAAAATATAAAGCTGAAATTATGGTAAGCCACAAAAAAAAAACAAAGGCTGATAAATAATTAGCTTGAATTGGAACAAGCTTGTGGCGGCCGTAGCAATCTGGTTAAGGTGCGTGGCTGGTATGCGAAAGAACCCAGATTCGGGACACAGACAGTTTTTTCAATTGAATTAATTTTTCTGCTCGACCGTCACCTCTCTGCAGACAATTGATCAAAAAAATGTTGTCCTTCCAAGAACTGAAATGGCCAATTCATTTTTTTTAGGAACAAACTTGGTTCCAGTTCAGTACGAGCCTGAAATATCAGAAATTCAACTTTCAACACATGCAAATCATCTATTTACACATTAAATCCAACTTTTTTTAAGCAGTATTCTTACTTATAAAAAATGTAATTTGTTTTATAAAAGGCTTAATTTGTACTGGAAAATCTAGGAACAAGTCTAGTTTAAGGGGGTCCTCTGGTAATCCGAAAAATTTTTTCGATTTTTTTTTTTCATATTTGTATTGCTCAGATACTCAAAAACATTTTCCGAAAAGGATTTTTCAAAATTCGAAATAGTTTAGGAGATACAGGCATTTTTGTGTAGGTATGTTTTCGTCAAAATAACGCATCAGCAAAGTTGTTTATTTGCCTGCAGTCATTAGTCGAAAATTCTGTGGAATTCTTCCAAAATATGTATTGATATTACAAAATATACACACACAGTATGTATACATGCAGTATGTATACATGCATGTTTTGATTTAGGGGTTGAAATGATTTTGAGCCCAGGTGTTCACATGAAAGAAGCAAACGAACGAGATTCAGTTTATTTTCGAACGCTGAAAGCTACGCGTGCGCGATAACTGCTGTTGTAAAATAAAAGAAAAATCGTTTTGTATTTTTTTTTTTGCTATGGATAAAAAAAGCCACCCAAACGCGCCGCGTAAGTACGCGTATCGAACAAAAAAGAGGCATTTCCGTGGAAACCAGCACTCCCAAGTAGAGGACACCGACTTTGCCAGCACATCGGCCAAAAAATTGAAGAAAACGCAAGACAATGAAGTCATCATCGAAAACAACCTCCAGTTCTGTTTCTTGGAATTTTTTTCATTTTTCCAAACGCTTGCTGCTCTGGTTATCTGCGCCCAATGTAAACATGAAACGACGCAGAATTTACGCCGCTATAGCCCCTACCTCAAACTTGCCGAAAAAATAATGTTTACTATTTTTTTTCTACACTAGACTACAAAAAAAAAGGTCGAAATTCGATTTTTCATTTTCAAAGTGGCGGCACCCCCCCTAAAAAAATTTCGATTTTTGTTTCCGAGGTAGGGGCTATAGGGACATTCATTCTAAGTAACTGAATATTTTTTTTTTTTTTTCAGACGATGTTTACACTTGGAATCGTGCGCAATTTGGACCCACCTTTTTTCCGGAGAACCTCGTTACCAGGCCGAGAACTTTCTGAACGGTCCATAAATTAACTTTTTCAAAATTTTGTATTTTTTTTCAATAAATTAAGCTACCCAAATCAAAAAACGGAACTAAAATATCTTTACTCGTTCTCTTTCCACAATATTTTGAAAAAAGGCTAAAATTTGGCATAGATTACCAGAGGACCCCCTTAATGAATCCGCTTAAATTACAGAAAGTTGTTTGGTAGAACGTATAACAGAATCATAAATGTATTATGCGTACAAGGTAGCATTTTTTTTGTAGATTATAATGGTATTGAAAAAAAGGCCACTATCTCCCCTGTGGCCCAAGCAACCCCTTGAAATTTAGCTGGTTCATTAAAGTAGACTTAAGCCAAAACCTATATTGGACAGAATGACAATTATTTTTTCTTCATCTATCAAATTTGTATGAAATTGTCTGTGAGAGGATTGGTGGCTGATTATTTTAAACCTTAATATTTAAAAGCAAAAAGTTTAAAATAACACTGAGGAACAAATTCAGGTTAGCAAAAGTTAGGTCGATTCTGAGAGTGAGGGAGGAAAATAGAGGCTAAATTAGAAGACCCGTATCGCGGCGTTTGTTTATGCTAGTTCGAATTTTTTTTTAATCGACCTTCGAACTTTGCAGTCAAATGCCGATTTTCAGCATATTGTTTATATGTTTTTTTGGCTATAACTCGTTGATTAATTGATATTTTTTCAATCTGTAAAAGCCAAATTATTGCTAGAGACCTGTGCAACAATTAAAATTTTTTAAAAAATTGATTTAGAAAATTTTTGTGGTGCCTATGAAGCCAAATGTTGGAAAAATTATTTTTTTTTTATGCTTTTTGAAAATATTTTCCACAAAACTAAGTCTTTTTTGCTTTCTGTTTGATCTATAATAGGCTTCTCAGTTTCTTCAATAAATTTCATTTGAAAAGAAAACAATCACAATACAAAACTTGCGATTTCCAGCTTAATATTAATTTACTTCTCATTTTTTATGTACCAACTGTTTTCAGTGTTGGTTTTGAAGAAACATTGAAAAAGAAATTATAAAAATATGGAAAAAAATATAATTTTGAAATGTTAGTTATGAAAAGTTTTAAGTAAAAAAATTAAATAAATTAAATTAATGATTTAGCCAGTTGCCGTTTAGCAGGCGGCTGTGGATCAACATTACTGCTCTCTCCAATATCTTGGTCATCGTCATCATCATCAGAAAGGTGGATAATTTCGTCCAACAGATATTCAGGAATTTTATCTTTGTCTTCCCCTTCTTCCTCTTTCTCCTCGTCTTCCTCTTCTTCAAAGGTGTTTTTATACCACCAACAAATTTCAGCGACTATAACCATGAAAAGCATAAAAATTTTAATTTTTAAGTCATCAAATATTCTTCCTTAATATTAAGAGCTATTTAGAAAAACTCTTGATTCTGTTTCCATTCCGTTTTCCATTTTATTCTTACAGTCTTTTTGTACAAATTACAATTGGCGTTGTTTTCGCTGAGTTTCTCAAAAAAGCTCCACACCACACTTTTTTGAGCCATTTCTATTTGTTGGTCAAACTCACTTCATTATTTTTGCACAATTGTAAAAATTAAATGGCTGTTGAATGCACTAGAGATGTAAGTTTTTAAAAAACATCGATGCATCGACTTTTTATACATCGAGTTAAAAATTTCGATGAGTTGAGGCAAAACATCGATATTTTTGATGCATGGATGATTTGCCGACATCCTTAGCTGATGTGCAAAATTTCAAAACATTTCTTCTTTAATTTTTGTGGATTTTCAATACATTTTACCTTTAAAATAAGGCTACTTTGTATTGATAGTGGCCGTGTTTTTTATCCGATTTCGCCAAATATCATAGTGATAAAAGTAAATCATATGGAAATTTGAGGTAAGTTTACAAAATCTGCATTCGAAAAATAGGGTTCGCATAGGACTAAAATTGCATACATAAAGGGTTATAGAGGTAAGTCACCTAAAATCAATACATGGGCTTTAAAAAAAAAAAAACCGATTTCTCAGCTGAATAAGTTTTTGTAAAAAGAATTAAACAGTAATTTTTCTATGAAATTTCATACCATAGTTTTGTTTTAAAATTTAAATTATTTTTTAAAGATAATAGTTAAAAAAATTATAAATTAATATTTTCAACCTCGCATTCATAAATTTTTCAATATGTTAAAAAAATAATTTTTAGAATGTCGGGTTCTCATTAAATTTATATTGTTTTTATACCTAACAATATACATTTTTTTTTAGAATTGTACAGGGTGCGGCTAAAGTAACTATATGATTTGTTTTTTAAATAACTATTGAATGGAATGAAAAAAACAAAAAAATTTATGATAAAAAGAAAGTTTATTTTATGTTATTTTTTTACATTAATTATGAAAAATAATATCAGTTAAATGAGAACCGTTTGCTCTAACGCAAAAATGTGCTCTTTTTATGGCATTTTTCATAACTTTGTTGAGTGTTTCTTGTGGTATACGATCAATTTCTTCTTGAATGTTGTCCTTTAGTTGCTGCAAGGTTTGGGGCTTATTCACATAAACGTTGTCTTTGAGATAGCCCCACAAGAAAAAATCCGGTGCAGTCAAATCTGGCGATCGTGGTGGCCATCTCAAATCGCCGTTTTTAGAAGTTATCTGATTTGGAAATTGTTGTCTTAATAAGTCCATCGTTGCACGGGCTGTATGAGCTGTTGCACCATCTTGTTGAAACCATATATTGGCGTTTGGTGGCAATTGCGGAAATAAAAAATTTTGTAGCATTACTCTGTAACGTTCTCCATTTATTGTTTCACATACACCTTGATCGTTTTAAAAAAAAAGGACCTTAAACTTTTTGGGCGGTAATGCCACACCAAACGGTAACACGAATTGCGTGTAAAGATTTCTGATGAAGATTTTTGGGATCTTGGGATCCCCAAAATCTGTTGTTTTGTTTATTTACGAAACCGTTCAAGTGTAAATGGGCTTCGTCGGTCATCATTAAATTTGACAAAAAATGTTCATTTTGATCAACGAGATTTAAAACAGCTCTAGCATATTCCAAGCGCAATACGAAGTCCTCAGGATTTAGTTTTTGGACTAGCTGGATTTTGTAAGGGAAGAGGTGCAAATCGTGTTTTAAAATTCGCCGAAGAGTGCGGTCAGAAAGCTGCAACTGGGAAGATCGTCTTCTCGTTGATGTCTCCGGATTTTCTTCGACGCCGCTCTGTCGCACAGCATCAATATTTTCGGCCGATCTGCCAGTTCGAGGTCTGCCCGTACGTCTTGAATCTCCGACAGTCCCATATTCAGCAAAATTATTCACCAACGAACGAATGGTTGGACCCGTTGGAGCAGTTCTTACACCATAAAATCTTCTGTATGCACGTTGAGTATTAATTATCGAACGATGATTTTCAATGAATAGAAAGACAATCTTAGTTCTTTGCGCAATTGTATAGCGTTCCATTTTTAAATATTCTCCCAAGTTTAATTTCTGAAATAGGAAATAATAAAAAGTTAAATACTCGCAAGCAAAGAAGTTACAATTGTTTTACATCATATAGTAACTTTAGCCGCACCCTGTATATTTGAGTAGATGAAGCAGCAACAACTTCATGTACGAGTACAAGTTTTTAAGATAAGAAACCACCGTTTCAGACTAGACAGCTGTTACTCTATGGCTTCTGCAATTCACTAACTTTGAAAAGCTTATATGTACAACTTTTGCAAACCATAGCGGAATTACAAATATGTGCATTTCATTTTAAAGCAGTGTTTTTTATTGTATTTTTTTTGCAAAAAGCAACAGTTCAAAAAAGTGACTACGAGTATATTGATTCTGAAAAGGTTTGTTGTTGCACTCATTGTTTGCATCATTTTCACGATTTCATCAAGGCTTTAAAAAATTTATTTTTTTAGAAAGATAAAAAACCAAACGAAAATGGTCATTTCAGCCCTTGAAGGAACTTTGACCGAGCTTCTTATTATCAGTTGTGTTGTGTGTGTTTGTGAAATGTTTGAACAGAAATGATCGAGAACTGGGCCTACAAATTGTATGCCGACTCCAAACGGCTTATGCTCTCAAGAAGCTTTGCATGGCAGTTTTTTTACTCTCTGAGGTTTGAACAGAAAAATGAATTCATGTGAAAAAATTTTCTGTGTCAGGTGGGATTTGAACCAGGGTTCTCTGGGGTATGGGCACAGAGAGATGGCACATTTAATGTTTCAATAAAATTCATACTGATATATTTTTGCACTTAGTAGATACTATCAAAACTATTTAATAACTTCGATCACAAGTACCAATATATCTTAAAATGTTCAAATCCAAGGCACACTACGTATATTGCTTCTTTAAACAACATGACTGGCCAACTTGCCCTGCTGGCCTTCCTGTAATTAGCCCTGAGTGTATGCATGCAGTCATAATTCATTAATATTTGCTTATTCCCCAATTTATTCCATAACTATTCTGTTTTATTATCAGTTTAAGGTAATGAAATAAAAAAATAAATAAATAAAAGCAACAGCATATTTTTGGGTACAATAAGAATAATTGTTTGAAAGCTTTTGATTAATTTCTTTTATACTTTTAAGAAACTCTCTATAACTCGCATCTTTGTTGAAAGCTCTTATTGACTTTGCTTCGTTCAAATATGAAAAACAACAGATAGAAGAAAAGTGAAAATTTTATTTACTTAGAAAAACCAAACATTCACCCATACATTGCAATGCATTGGCAGAATATCACATTCAGCATCACACCCCAATAGGAAATTAGACCAGTTCTCTTCAAAGCAAGGCATATATTTAGTATCTACTACTTTAGATGTCAAGATATATAACTTCTTTGGTTCTCCGATGAGCCCTTCTTTAAGGATTTTTTTTTTTGTTAAAAATATTTATGCTTACCCTATAAGAAGTAGTTCTACCCAGCAAAACATTTTCAAAATTCTGTAATGCCTTTACTTAATATTGGCTTATGTAATGCATTACAAAATTCTTAAAACGCAAAATGCTATTACTTTTTTTTAAGTAATGCGGACTGTAATGCCTCATAATAACATTTGTTTACCTTTGTTCTTTGTAAGAATCAAGTAAAGAGGTAAAGAGGTAAGATATTATCTATCTGCCTCCAGTAAACATTTAAATAAGTGCTTCTCTGGTATAAGAAATTTCAATCGCTTACTGCCAATGACATGCCTATGTAAAAGTAATGCATTGTGTAAGCCAGAAAGTAAGTGATTATGGATGTTTTTTTAGATTATTTTAGGCATTACATGTAAGGAAAATTTTTGCTGGGTACTTATATTTCAGAGATAGTTTTTTCGTGAAAAGCTAAAATACACGCATAGTTTTAAATAGATGATAAAATAATAGCCTCATGATTGCTAGATCAAAGAATATACCAGGTTGTTTAATAAGTGTATAGAATCACACACAGTTGGCGGTACAACTTTCTTATAAACACGCGTAAAGTGTCATGTAGATCTGAAAACTCAGTCTTATATTTACAGCAGTTCAAAGTAGATGTGTCACAGTGTTTTTTAATATGGAAAAAGTCAAGTATCGTGCAGTGATTGCATTTTTATTTTTGACATGTGAAGAACCAAAAGAATTT
Organism: Coremacera marginata; assembly: GCA_914767935.1. Lineage (NCBI taxonomy): Eukaryota > Metazoa > Arthropoda > Insecta > Diptera > Sciomyzidae > Coremacera > Coremacera marginata. The sequence continues at coordinate 6,387,659 of OU612044.1, read as the reverse complement.
CATGAACAATTACTCGTATTTGAAGTGCATAAGTACTCTTCACCTTTACTTGCAACAGAGTACAACTGGGTTGCTAAGTTTAAATAAGTCCTGAAAACGATCCACCTCAAGGACGTCCAAGCAATGCATCAACACCAGAAATCATTGCAACAGTGCGGGATATGGTTTTGAAAGATCACTAAGAGAGAGATTTGGTTAGACATTTCCTTAGGCAGTGTGAGTCATATTTTAAGTGAAGTTTTGGGTTTCAAAAAGGTGTGTGCACAATAAATGCCGCATTCTCTAGCAATGGAACAAAAACACATTCGAATGAAACTTTCTCAGCAACATTTGGAGCGTTTTAAAAAGGGTAAAAAGGATTTTATGCATCGGCTCATCACTATTGATGAGACTTGGGTCTACGGCCATGATCTTGAGTCAAAATAAGAAGTTAAAGAGTGGTATGAACCTGGTAATTCGGCTTCTAAGCGATGTTGTGTTCAAAAATCTGCAAAGCAGGTTTGTCATTGGTTTTTTGGGATGCAAAAGAGACTTTGTTGGTGGACTATATCCATACTGGAAAAACAATTAATTCTAAATACTATTGCAACCTATTGGATCAGCTCGACGCAAAGATTCGTGAAAATGGACCCGGTTTGATGAAGATAAAAGTCAGTTTTCATCAGGACACCACACCTGCTGACAAAAATCAAAAAACCATCGCAAAAATCAATAACTTAAAGTACGAATTGTTGGAATATCCACTTAATTCGCCAGATCTAACTCCCTTTAACTTTTGGCTGTTCTAAAATCTCAAAAAGGAATGCATGCGTGTAAAACGATTTTCATCAAACAAAGAGGTGAAAGCAGCAACAGAAGAGTATTTTGCATACCTTTCGAAAGGCCACTACAGCTATAAGATCCATAAATTAGAGCACCATTGGAATAAGTGTATTGAGTTTCTAAGGGAATACACTGAATATTAAAAAGCATTTTAAGCCATAAAATGATGTGTTTTATTTCTATTCTAGAAACTTATTAAACAACTTGGTACATTGAAAATAATCTGATCAAATAAAAACATAAAATAAACTTAAATCAAAGAACATAAAAAAAAAACGAGAGAAAAAGAAATATTTTTTTACATTTATCTCTCCAACTTTTAAGTGTATATATTGAATGGCAAGTCGATCTTACTGTCATCTTATTTTGAATTATATGAGCTTACAATAAAAAAGATTAAGGTCGCATGCCATTGTCTGAGAAGTATTATTTTTTTCTCTAAGCAAGTACCGTTACGACCCGAACCAAATCCGAAGTAAGAAGCTCATGCTTCAAATCAGAGTTGCCTGATAAGCACAATTGGAGTAGAATGACGCACATTAGAGGTGTTTGAGAACTTGGAACGGTAATGGTTAATAGTTTTGGCAAATACAGGTCTCTTTTGCATAGCGAGAGCAAAACGCCTGGATAAATATTTCAATTTCTTATAAAAAAGTGAGTTCATGTATATGAGTGAGGAAGCACTTCGGAACACTGCCATTGCCGACTGGGATATACATCAGCACATATTCCACACACACTTATGCATTTTGAGTCATGAAATGTTCAAATCAAAAAGAAAAAAAAAATTTCACGTCAACATATAAGTTGATTTCGGTGTCGGTTGTACACTATATGATATGGTGTTGGGGCAGCAAGAACAAAAACAAAAGCTTGCAACAGTTGTGAAAAACTAGTAAATGTGAAAAAGTAGTAGTAGCACATATATAAAAGACACTTGCAACTACTTTCTGTGTTTCTTATTCTTCTGGTATCTATGCACTTCACACTATTTGAGAAACGGAACTTTATTTGTTTTGGTCTTGGAAAATGTGAAAATCATATTTTTATTAAAATGTCATTTGCAGTGTATTTTTGGGCTTGTTTGTCCACTGCACGTGAGTGTGATAAGAGTGATGATAGCTAAAGAATGAAGAGAGTGGTTGCATGATGAATGCGAGGAAAAAGCTTTTGTGCCCAAGGATATTCCTGCTTTTGTTTATTTTGGCTATAATTGGTTTACTTAAGTTATCATAGTTAAAAGTTTGCAATTCGTTATTGTTTATTTTAATAATGGAAAGAGATAGAGACAAAGAGAGAGCGAAATATTTGATTGAAAATAGCACGTTTTATTTTAACATTTTTAAATTTAAGTACAGATGCTTAAAGAGCAAAGATTTGGAAAGTAGAAAAGATATTTACTATGTGTATATAGTAGGGTGATTAAAAAAAAAATTTTTTCTCAAATTAACCGAGATCGTGCGAAAAATGGGGATATCGTGGGAAATATGAAAACTAATATTAAAAAATTTTTTTTTTTGTTTAATTTTTAGATAGCGCTACTAGCGGTTTTCGGTTTTCGTTGGAGAAAATCTTGAAAAAAGCCTTAAAGTTAATATATGCATATCTCTCTTATTTTTTTATTTAAAATTAAAATAAAAATTTAAATGTTAAAATTTTGATTCAGAGATTAAAATTTTTTTTCTGGAGATAGAGTGTTCAAAAAAAGAGCCGCTTGTAACTATGTTGTAACATGGTAAAACATTTACTTTTTTTATGAAAACCTATTTTTCGACAACTATTCATTCTATTTTTCAATATTATTTTGTAGACGTCAAATGAACTTGAATAGTTCAACTAATTTAAGTAATGCTAAGGGCAATTTTTAGCAAAAAAAAAAAAACGTTATAGCAGCTAAAAAACTTTTAATCTTCCCTTTTTAGGCATTTCTTATTATTTAAAAATTCATTAAAAGACGTAACACTAAACAAGAAGTAATTATTATTACTAGTGATAACCCTCCGAAAATCGGGTGAACATACCTTCACCCATTCACATTAAAGCGAGTTTCTGTCTTAACCCTTTTTGCCATTGTTTTCAACTTTTAACGCTCATATTTTTAAACGGTGGCACTTATAAAAAATCTGATATTTTTTTGGCTTACTTACAGACAGCCGTATTGACAATACGGCGAGCTAGATGATGGGAAAAAACAATATAACGACATGGTTCTTATGAAAACAACAACACAGCAATTTGCCGTATAAAAATGAAAAAAATTGCTATTAACAATTATTCATATTATTACGACCACCGAGGATTGAACACACTACGCTCGGATCCAGAGTTGGCTGTTCTATCCACTGGGCCACGAACACATATTTAATTAAGTAGTTCAAAATCATTTTAAATAAGCAATCAGTTATTCCTTTCTTTCTTTTATGATTGAATTGCGTCTTAGCATGTATAGCTATTAATAGAATGCACAAAAAGTATTGCCAGCTCTTTGTCAACTCTCGCTTTGACTCATGGTAAAATAAAGAGAGTAGATGCATGGCTTAGAGCCGAGTGTCCGAACTATCAAACAAAAAAATGCAAAACAACACTGAGCGGAGACTTAGTTTGCCAAGTGACGGAAAATTATTGCACTGGTTTTGACATGATCAGTACTATTACTGCATACTCACGTTTTTGGCATGATCAGTACTATTACTGCGTACTCACGTTTAGTTTTTAATGCTGTTCCTAATTTTTTGCAGCAATTTAAACATTACCTAATGAAATGGACTTTTTTCTAACGGTAGAAAAGCATACAAGCGAAGGTTGTTTATGAATATGACAGAAATATTCCTTGTAATTGGAAGGCGTATTCTAATGCTGTTTAAATTGTTTCATTTGTTTGTTCTTTGTTTTAAAGTTTGCAAGTTAATAATATTTCAATTTAATATATGCATAGTTTTTTAAGGAACATTTTTTGTTCATTAGGCTGGGATGATAAAAACAACAACAATAACAACACTGCAGGGTCAGCTGTAAAACTAACTAGTATTTTAATTTTCATTTCCTTTCCTTTTTCTTTTTTCTGCTTTGTTTTGTTTTATTTCGTTAATGCACACTTATCAATTTTAGCGATATGAGATGCTATTTTTTCCGTAAATGACTCCAGTGTAGTTTTTTATCGTTTTTCGAAGTTAGCCTTGCGTTGGTTGATTTGTAAACAGCACATATGCTGCAATATTAACGAATGCAACGTTGAGTCTAAAATTTGTTTTATTCTTAGATCTTTTAACTCACATTTATATCGAAATAAAAATATATTCGCATACTGCGGTATTTGCACACACAACCTACTGGTTTAAAAATCTTTCATTACCAACTGAGCTACCGGACTACCTGTGTTACGTTGGTCCAAATTAAAACATCAGAAGGTTATGTGACTAAAATATACTGCTGTAAATGAACTTGTCAATGCATATGCAACCCACCCGACACATATCTCGTTTACAGCGAAAGTTTGTTTGCAACGAATTTTTATCGAAGAAAAATTTCGTATTATTCGCCTAATTATCGATCAAAAATCGAAAGTTATTTCATACCAGTGTACCAGTAATAATAAGTCTGAAAGTGCCAAAAAAGTTATACGAAAGTATCCACCTTACAGTAAAAAAATAGAAATATAATTATCTTCGCATTTGTGTTAAAGAATTAATCGCTTTGGAATTGTAAGCGAATAATTTTTCGAAATATAAGAGAACCTTCGCCTACGAAGTAACCGTTACGTCCGCCAAGCTCATCTTTTTCGAATCGTAATCGATATCGAATTCGATTGTTATCATCGCGAACTATTCGCAAATTTTTAAGGGAGTATTCCTGGTTGGAAAGCTGTCTTTGAACCATTATTTTAAAAACTTGTCATTTGAAAACGCAGAGTTATTTAAATTCTGTTTTTATTTTTATTGTATTAAGAATATATTAAATTAAACAAAAAAATTTATTTTTCCTTTGTACGAGGGCTGTTCAAAAAGTTGTCTACTTTGGATCATCTGAAATTGAAAAAATAAATGGCGTTAGATTCAGTACAGATGTAATTCTGGTTCCTACCTCAATTATAATTTTGCGATTATTTTTTACAAAATAGCGGTCAATGAAAGATGAAAAGCCGATTTTGGGTCTTTTTTTTTTGTAGTTTAGTGTAAAAAAAAAACAGTAAAAATTTGTTAAAAACTGTGATTGAGGTAGAAACCAGAATGGTGACAATTCTGCGTCGATTGCACTTGGCTTCATCAAATGCGGTTCAGTAGAAGCGGAGAAAAGTGACTTTGAATTTCAAAAACCTGATTTTGAAAAAAACTCAAAGAAAATTTTAGGCAAGAAAACCTTTTATTTATTTTAAAATACTTACATATATCAATCTGCTATGCCAGCCCCATTAAAAACTCCTTCCTCTTCTTCAAAAAATGAGGACTCAGTGGCTCTTTGTGCTCTTCGAGCAGTTCTACCTTCTTTTGATGCGGCCAGAGCTCTGGCTTCTGACCTTTTCAAACGTTCTTCGTTCCGAGACATGGCGAAATCATATGTGACGTTGCCCATCGGGATGCCCATTAGGTTCATTATTTGAAGTATTGGCAAAAAACCTTCCTTAAATATGGCAGTTGCAATATAATTGGCAATCTCAATAGTGCGTGCGCCGGTGTGCGTATGCTTTGGTGCGAATGACCACAGCACTGCGTTGAAAGATTCGTTCTAGGACGATATTCTCAAATATCCAAGCTAAAAATATGCAAAAAAAAAAATCGAACAAAATTTTTGCCAACCAGGAATACTGGCTTAAGTTTTTGATATCGAAGTCGATTTTTGTGTCGTGTGGGAAAGAGCACAATTTTTGTGATAATGTTGGAGTTTCTTCTAAACATATACATATACAAATGCAACATAAAAGGTGTGTTTCCGTACTCTACACTGTGTAAGATTTGTGTAAGTTCAAACTGAGAGAGTGAAAATGAAATGTGAGAATAGTTGCAAAAGTACGGAAACAGCTTCTAGTAAGTTTCAAGCACAAAACAGATGTGTGCTCGAGAGTGCGTTTTATGCTTGTTCTTCTTCTCCCATTTTAAGCACAGAAAGTACGGAAACAGAAAATAGAGTCCCACAAGTTACACAGTGTGAGTACGGAAACACACCTAAAATGCGTTGTGAGTCATGTAACGAAAAACGCATCAACATTTTTAACTGTGTAGGTACTGTAAAATAAACCCAAACAAGTATGCGCGGTACCATAACGACAGAGCTTATGACCACGAAGAGAAGATTTAGTGGTTCTTACTGCGGTTGAAGTTTTGTGCTTTTTAAATTAAACATATTTACAACCATACCGACAGTTTTTGTTTTTTTTTTTTAAGAAAAATTTTAAAAAAAAATTATGTAATTTATTTACGAGTTATAATCAATTAATGATTATTTTACATAAACAATAAACTTTTTTTGTCATCAATCCCATGGAATAAATTGGAAGATGTTCGTATTTTGTTCGCTTTGATGCAAGGGAGGGCAATGGTGCGATGAGAGCACGTTAAACGTGCAGCGGAACTGTACGCCAACACAGATTTTTTGACAATTTTTTTCTTTTTAATACTTAAAATTAAAAATATAATTACCAAAAAATTTAAACAGCAAGATCTGTCGTCTGTGCTTTGAAGATCGAGCCTGGGTACTACTTAAGTCATTAAATTAATATAATAAATCCTCTTGATAACCAAATGTAACTCGAAAGTAAAAAAAATGCGATCTAATTCTGTTCATAAACAAAAGGGGCAATTGATATTTCCCATGATATCGCCATGTTGAAAAAACTAGTTGGCTTTACGAAACAAGACAGTTCTTGAACTACTACTGGTATGAAGGCAGACAACTTTTAACCATTTGGTTGCACTGAAGGAAGAATGTTATAAGAAATAAATTAGCACTCTTCTCAGAAATTCTATTTTTGGGTAAAAGTTTCACTTCTACCGTGCGTGGCGGCCACACACATATTTTTTTTTTAAACACTGGTCAAACCGTATTATTCAAAAGCCAAATTCAATCTCACTAACTGGTTGTTACAAAAAAATTTGAAGCAAACCCTTTTAAAGATGTTTTTTTTTTTTATTTTCATAAAATTGTTATTTAATTGAACTAATTTTTAAAATTGAATTTCCAAACAATAATTCAATTTATAATAAAACCGCGTTTATAGTGAACGGTTATTTGAGCTTATTGGCGTATTGGTGTATCTTTATCTCGCTTGTTCGCTGTATAAAAAAGCGAGATAATCATACAAAATGAGCTTAAATAAGCTCAATAAGCGCTCACTATTAACACGCTCTAAGATTGTAATATGTGGATACATGTTGATCACATTTGACTTTGAATAATTGTCAAACCCTAAAAAATACAGCAATTGAAACTAAATATTTTTTAATTAACTCTTTATTATTCTCAAATTTAAAATATATAACAAAAAATTCAAAATTAACAGCATAAAAAAACTTGTAATTCAAATAATGAAAAGACCATATGTATCCACTTTTGCACGTTTAAGTTTTTTAAGTCTGGCAATACTAATTTATATGTCAAAAGCAAATGAAATTTTTACTGTTAGTTCAATTGTTGTAAAATTCATCAAAACAGACATTTTGCGTAAAAGTTTGGTCAATTCAGTAGCTCTTTTAAATATTTTGTATTGGAATATCAACTTTATAGTGAAAATGAGAAAAATATCCGAAAGCAAGGAAAACCAAATTGTTGAAATGACAAAGAACAGTGTTTCTGCACGGGAAATTGCTAAATTGTTAGGTATTTGCCACCGAACAGTGCTTCAAGTAAGAAAGAGACGCAATATAATTGCTCCTGAAGCCAAAAAATCGCGACCGAGATTGCTTACCAATAGAGATGCTCGATGTATGGAGCGGCTTATGACGAACAAGCAAGTGACAACACCAAAAGAAGCTGCCGTCGCCTTAAACAAATCCGTAAGTGAGTGGACTGCACGTAGAGCGCTTCGAAGAATTGGATTGACATCGGCTGTTAAACAAAAGAAACCAGCACTTTCAATGAAAAATGTAGCGGCACGACTAAAGTTTTGCAAGCAGCACAAGAATTGGAGCGCAGATGACTGGAAGAGGGTAATATGGTCGGACGAGACCAAAACTAATCGTTTTCAGTCAGATGGCAAGCAATACTACTGGCACCGCCCATACGAAAAACTACAAAAGCACCAAGTAAAAGAAACCATGAAGCATGGAGGAGGTAGCTTAATGGTGTGGGGATGCTTTACTTGGTGGAACGTCGGGCCGTTGGTGAAAATTAATGGCATAATGAAAAAAGAAGATTATCTTCGTATTTTGGAACAAAATTTACCAGACTTTGTGGGAAAAAGTGCTTATCCAGAGGCAGAGAACATTTTTCAACAGGATGGAGACCCAAAGCACACTGCTAAGATTGTTAAAAATTGGCTCAATAATCAAACATTTCAAAAGATGGAGTGGCCAGCTCAAAGCCCAGATCTGAACCCGATCGAAAATTTATGGGCTTTGTTGAAAAAACGACTAGCACGGTACGAACATACGCCAAAAAACTTAGATGAGCTTTGGTCTCGGGTTCAAACGGAGTGGGACAGTTTTCCGCACCAACTTATACAGAAACTTGTTGAGAGCATGCCCAAACGAGTAGCCAGCGTGATAAAAGCCAAAGGCCTTTGGACAAAATATTAAAAATATAACTTTTAAGAATTCATTTTATAACGTGCAAAAGTGGATACATTGAGTTTTTTCATTATTTGAACTACAAGTTTTTTTACGCTTTTAATTTTGAAATTTTTTTAATATATTCTGAATTTAAAAATAATAAAGAGTTAATTAAAAAAAAATTGGTTGCGATTGTTGTATTTTTTAGGGTTTGACAACTATTCAAAGTCAAATGTGATCAACATGTATCCACATGTGCTCGCCACTGTAGTTATAAATAGTGTAAGCACGATTGGAAATTAAATTTTACACAGAAAAAAGTGGTATTGCTGCTGTTGAATTTGATTACTTTCCGGGCCTAGTAAATTTATTCCAAACTGCAACTGCCTCTGCCGCTCCACTATGAGACATGCCCAAAATTATTAAAACAAAGTACGCTGTGAAGAACTTCATGTTTTATGCTGCTATAATTATTCCAAAGATTCAACTAAATTTCCAACTCAAAAATATCACCTTTTATTCCATAAAATTGGCAAAAATTGCATGTGGATGAAATATAGCGAAAATATTTTTTATTGTTTCAATAGCCAAATATTGAAACAAGTTTTAAATATTTCATCTTAACTTCAAGTCTAAAAAAAACAACAATTTTTTAGAGACATACACAAATGGGAAAATTTAGCTATGTCAAAAATATTTGTCAAGTGTTTCACAAAGCTGGTGTTGCGCAAAAATACTGCGTGTTTTGTTTCTGGAAATGCCCATTTTGCTGAAGTGCCCATTGCAGTGTTTCTCAACCTTTTGTTCGTTGCGGCACACTTTTAATGATTTCAAAAATTGGCAAAAAAAAAAAGATATTAAGCTTCATCGCTCATTTTCACTATTGACTTGTTTTGTTGAATGTAAATTTCAACAATTTTAGAGCGTTCGCGGGGCGTGTACTGTTCCATTATTGTAAACATTTGCTTAGAATGACGCTTCAAATGCGGTATGTCATTAGTCGACTTGGCATCACTGCGGAAAGTTACAGCATTGCCAGATGGGCGCTTCGAATAAGGGCTACCCTGTAGCTCCTAAGAAAGTGAAATGGACCCCCCCCCCCACCCATACGGTTTTTTGCTCAGCTCGACATAACCTTTTACCTCCGTAAATAGTTGCACTCAATTGCGGGGCACCCTGTATATATAAATAGGCGATGGCGAAACAGTTAAGGAACATTTTCTCCCTATATATTAAATAAGAGTAGGGAGAAGGAGGAAATCTACTTGCTTTCAGCAGGTAAAATTAAGTATTGTAAAGCTTAGTATAATGGTGAGGATGAAGTTGAGTAAAAGAGCAAGGGTTTTAACTGATGCCTAGGGACAAGTAATACTCTCAATTTTGAATTTCTTCTTCTTCTAATACAACGTAAGAAACCTCAACAAACTCAATACAATATGATTTGTATAAAACTAAAAAAAATATGAACATAATAAGAATTATAGCATCATTTAAGTAAAGTGATGCTGGAGCTACACTAAGCAGTAGTCGACCGTTACAGTTGTGGGGGTTCATAATATATATCGATACGTCCAACGTATGAGTTGGTAACTCGATTAACCAACTTTATAACGAACAGTGCTTATCCAAATCTGCGCATTGGACTCCATATGGTGACAATTTTTTGGACCTATAGCTAAAAGCTTGAGGTATTGACAACTATTTTAATAATTACAATTTCAGTATATGTGGGTAAGCTCTACATGCAAAAACTTGGCAACTTAAGTTACAAATATATTGGACAAACTTTTTTTTTGCGTCTGTTTGTAACTTCGTTTACCAATTTATTCACCCATTTTGCTGAAGTATCTATTGTTTCAGTCAATCGTTTTGTTAATGATATTGATATTGATATTGATTTGGAGTGGCAGATATAGAAAAGTGCATATATTTTTGATCAACACAACCACTTAAGTCGACTTCCGGCTGTCCGTCTGTGATCACGATCATAGCGGTATTTTTAAAGCTATCGCAACGAAATTCAATATATAAGTTTCTTTCTAAAAAATTATGATCAAGTGCGAGAATGTGCCAAATCGGATAAAAACCATGCCTACCTCCCATACAAAGTAACTTTATTTAAACCGTAAAACCTATTAAAGATCCACAAAAATTAAAGAAATATCATGAAACTGTGTACATGCACATACTATGTAGTATATAGGTTTGAATAAGGTATTTCCTGAGGTTAAGCACGTAACCGCGAGGGGAATTTTCTGGAATAAAATTAGTAAAGTTTAATAATCTGACATAATTTAAGTAATAAATATATTTACAAAATTATTTTTGTAAGATATTAACTGTATTATTTTTGTAGCGGCCGTGGCATAGTGAATAAAGTGTGTGGCTCATACGTCAGAGAACCCAGGTTCGAATCGCCATCTGACACAGAAAGTTTTTTCAATTGAGTTAATTTTTCTGTTCGGCCATCACCTCGCTGCAGACAATGGCAAGCCTCAGAGGGTGAAAAAACTGCCATGAAAAGCTTCTTGAGAACATAAGCCGTTCGGAGTCGGAATAAAACTTGTAGGTCCAGTTCTCGATCATTTGTGTTCAAACATTTCACAACCACGCACAACATAATTGATTATAAGAAGCTCGGTCAAAGTCCTTTCAAGGGCTAAATGGCCATTTCGTATTTTTTCTTTACAATATTATTTTTGATTATTGACCGCTGAACCTTTGCAATTGTTTTGCATGCCAAATTATTGAAAATAACAAATTTTTTATTTTGTATTTGTATCACCACTCAACGCAGCAACGGAAAAAAGTTACTTTAAAGTGAAAGTGTCACGCCCCTTGCTTATCCCGCCCTAGCTTTTAGACTTCGATCTACTTATTATGCCAAAAAATCCATTTTAAATATTTAATTGAAGTCAGATAAACGCTGTAGGAAAAGTAAATTTAAAACTAAAGTGCCACGCCCCCTGTCCAATTCTATCCAAATTTCCAGTGCCATTAAGTCAGTAAGAATCAAGTTAGTTACAAAATACGTAACCCTTTCATTAAAGACTTCAATCTATTTATTTTTAAAATTTAAATTTTCATATTTAAATACTTTAATCTCCTTATAAATGGTGGAGTATATTTTGAATCAGAAAAAGGATGCGTGTCCATTAATTTTGCATTGAATTGCATAAATAATTTTTTGTTGCTTAATTAGATCGAAACAAAATTTTTAGTTGCCGATATTGAAAAGATAGAAGGGATGGTAGTTAAATTGAATGTTCTGTGTTAGGATAGGATGAAGATGAATAATGGAGGTGGCATGCGTGGTGGAAGGCATCTAAAGTTTAGATGCAATATAATTAAAAATATTGTATCTTACATGCGTTTCAAAAAAATTGTTTAAATAAATTTTTGTGTGTGTTTTATTAATATAATGGTTATATTCCTCTATGCATGCCACCTCCATTATTCATCTTCATCCTTTCCTAACAAAGAACATTTATTTAAGTTACCCACCCTCCCAACTTTTTTATATCGGCAACTTAAAGTTTTGTTTTGGTCTACTTAAACAACAAAAATTTAGATTCTAACGCGATTTGTAGTGCTTATTAAAAGATTGACTACGATGAGCACCTGAAATAAAAAGTGAGATAACTTTTTGTAATCATTTAATGAATAGTTTTAAAATTTTTCACGGTTATAAAGCAATTATAGATAAAATTAATTAAACATTAAACAACTTAAAAAAACTAGATACACATTACAAGAAAAAAAAAATTCAATTGAATACTGTACAGAAATCAATTCATCAAAATTAAATTATTATAAAATTACATTTTGTTAAAGGAATAAAAAGCATTAATAGATATATTATTGAATTCTAGCTGTTTACTATTATTGTTCGGTCAACAATGCCAACAGCAAATTTTGTGCGTTTATGCGATAGTTCAAATGCGTCGTGAGTTCATGTGTGTGCGTGTGTGTGTGTGTGCTTATTGTGTGCACGCGTGCATGTATTTTTGTCTGTCCTAAAAATGCCTAACAATGACTGAATAGGATATGAATAGGAACGTGTGCCTATGTGTGAAGTATGGTATGTATAGCCTATGGGTGCGTTTGTGTTGAGCTTGCATGTCATGCTTCCGTTTTACTTTTTTTTCTGTTTTTTTTCTGCATTCTTTCTTTGTTTTGTTTGCATCATTGGACGCACATCCGGTTAGAAACGTGCGGCATTTGTTGTTACAGTTGTCATCAGTGTTGCCACATTGTGCAGCAGCAACAGCGTCTGTTACTGACAACTCAATAGTAGTGGTGAGCGGAAGGAATGGGCGGAGCTGGTGTCAAGAGGTCACTAGTGCCAACAATGCCAATGTTGGGCTTAAACGGATCAACTGCAAATGACTGATTATTCTTGCCGCTCCTTATGTACGGTGACAACAACAACAACAACTAGTCTGTAATTGTTCGGATAACAATTTAAACAATTTCTCATCTCAATTTAAGAATGCATCATTTTTCAAGACTTACACGTGCGTCGGTTGGCGGTCATGTCATAAGTAATATTGAATAAAACTCGAATAGTTTTGTGTGGGGCAGCATAAGCCAAGAGGAGGAACTTATTAAGAAGACCGCCTAAGAACGGCTGTTGTTCCAGAAAACATCGAAATCACGATGTGCGTTAACTCTTCAAAACAGACCGACATAGAGATAGAGTCATCCTTTGATATTGGTTGGACCAGCATACAATTGATTTTACACGAGCATTTAGGCGTCAGGAAAATTTGTTCCTGTTGGATAACCTATAATTTAATGGTTGCCCAAAAAAGGGCCCGTACCGATTGGTGCCAGAAAATGCAGAAAAAATACAGTGGGAGTGGTTCGAAACACGTTTGCGAACAGGTGACGAATCATAGAACTGCGCTTATGAGATCGAAACAAAGCAGCAATCCACTGTTTGGGTCTTTGAAAGTGAGTAAAACAGGACAAAAGTAGTTCGCTGACGGAGCACATTAAAGCAAATGGCCGCCATTTTTTTTTTTTCAGAAAAATTGGTCATGTCGCATCTGTACCACTTGCGCTACGTAGAGCTGTTAATGCTGGATGGTACACAACCATTTGGTCAATGGAAGTAGTATTTGGAGGATCGAGAAAAACCAACTGCTGAAGGAAGATCATCCTGCATCACAACAATGCAAGCTCATACACATCATTTCACACAAAACCGTTTTTGACCACTCAAAACGTAGAGTTGAAAGAACATCTTTAGGTGGGGATGATTTAATTTAGTCAGTCTTTGTGATACCACATTTGATGCCCTTTGTTACAAAACCGTATGTAAAGTTTTTTTAAAAAATTAAAAAATTGTTTTTAGTTGCTGATTTCTTTATGACCGTAAAAGCTATGGTAAAAGCTCTTTTGGATTAACATTTCTCTAGATTTGCGGCATACATTGACAGCATAGTCAGTAGCATAAAAACTAAAACCATTTTGTACAGATCAAAAGATCTCTGCTATCTAAAGTGTGAGGTTTGTTTCGAATATCCTTAAAATAGGAGAACGTAGAAAAAACTCATAAATGCCATTGTCTCTGACAGAGTAATGCTTGTTAAATGCTTACTTTCCTCTGTTTAAAAAAAACATGGTTTTTATTGTAAACAGAAAAGCATAATAAAATCGTTGTTTTTTACTGTTTTTCGTAAAAATTATTTTGTTCTTGCTGACTGGCAGGACATCCCTTTTTTTCTTAAATTTCTTTTTTTTGAGACTTTGACAACCCGATGATACTTTTGAGCTATCCTTGATGTGGATCTAATTTTTTCGATACGCCCTAATGTATATGGTACTCGTATCATAGGTATCAAGTGATGAATATGTTATAATAGGTGTGGTATAATGGGTATGATGTGATAAATAATGTATATATGATGTATGTATATGGCATCATGTATATAATATGATAAGTATGAAATGATAATTATTGTTTGATGAGTTTTGTGTGGGTACCGGTATGCGTATGATTATGAAAATTCCTATGATTTAGTTATTGAAAATATTTTAACATATTACACAATCTTTTTAAAGAAGAGTTTGTTTTGCACCTAAATTTGAGAAAAGGTTTATTATATCTCATCAAAATGGCAATATTCATTCTATATATGCATTCAGATACTTTTGGTTCACTGTAATAGTTTGTTTAATATTCTCCAAGAAGAGAAACTCTTATCCTTTTGAAGATACTTTTGTATATCGCTCCATTTAATAGGTAAAAAAAATCCTTACTTAAGGGGGGATACCTTTAGACAGGGTGAAAATATTCATGTTAATGAATTCTTTTAAAGTTAATAACATAATTGGATAATTTTTTTTTTGTTTTTTCTATCTTTTTAGTACACCTTTGAACTGTAAAAAACATTTAAATTTTGTTTTTGGTTTTTTACAAAATAGCGGCTCTGCAGAGTATCCCCTCGGGTGTCTCCTGCGAGGCATTTAAAAGTGCTAAGGCTGTCAAAATTTTTCCACTTATCTGAAACAATAGAGGTTTTTTTATTCGATTACTGATATGTTAAAGAGAAGGATAAAGCTGTAAAATAATATAAAAGTTAAAATTTAAAAATTTATATCGGCTGTTTCATGGAAGGTCTAGATTTTCGACTAAGTTTTTAGTTGTTTTGACCCCAAAAAATTATTTATTCACATGATATCTTTAAACTTATAGGAACATCCATCCGATACTACTATAGAGAGAAACTTGTCAAAATTTCAGCCTGATCGGTCAACAATTTTTCAGTTACAGCACAAGTATTTTTTGAAAAAGTAGTTTCGAGATAATCACGTTTCCGAAATAATCGGTATCATTCCAAAATTTAAAGGCAAGTTCCGGTATTCCAAAGCGAAGCTTCGGAATCCGGAAGTTTTCTATTCTTTTCCTAAATATACCGAAATTTTTCTTATATCAACAAAAAAAAGCAACTATTATAATAGCAGCCAAATATAGAAAATACCGCCTAGCTGGCGATAAATCACCTAATCTGGCGGGAATGGCAATCGCATACTTTTGGATAAGTCAATTGATTTTTTAACGCAAATTGTCATTTTTGTTTTCTCTACTACATATTTACCAAAAAAGAAAATACGTATAGGAAAGTTCGGGAGAAAAGGGATATCCTTCTGCCTTGCTTTTGTTGAATTCAAGTCACTATTATTAATAAAGCTACCGGAAATTTGCCCGATTTCGTGTGATACAACAGCACTTCGCAGCTGTGAGGTGAATTTACGTCCACAATTAGTGCTTTCACTTCACTACAAGTGTGGTAAATTTACCATTTTTGTTTACTTCTTACAGACAGAATCCGGTTTAGCAAATACACCTGCCGCAAGGCTTAAGTACTTGGGTTTCCAGACCTAGGGAAAAAGTTCTTGAAATAGACAATCAGCACTTATGTGTTGTTCTACAACACGGACCTGTTTATGCCTTTACTAGTAAAACATACGGGGCATCCGGTGTAGTAAGACGAACATGGAAGCCGTGTCACAAACACAAAGCATCACCTAGTGTCCTGCTGATTAGGAGCATTATACAATAAATTACATACTGCCCATAATAGCAGTACCAGTTTAGATTTCAGTAGTGACGTTCTTACAATCCATCTACTGGTGAAGACGAGACCTATCCAATCTCTTGCATATTAAGAAAGTCATCTGGGCAACTCGATCCCGTCAATGAGGATCCACAACATCCCTGCAAAGAGACTAAAAATGCACTAATGCTATTACGAAGAAGTGCATTCTTATGCGTGACCGTGCTCAACGAGCACTGAAAGGGCCATTTTAACAGCTCACAGCTGCCGGGTCAGCTGCAAACTATTATTCATGACTGGTACCTACAGAGGAGGACCTTTTGTTGCCACTCTTACTCGGGCAGTCCGGATGATGATTAAAGATCTCAACATCCAGACAGAGTATTGGCCTTGTTCTCAGGGACTGCCGTGCTCAGTATGAGAACCCATGCTTGCACACCATTTTATCACTCACCTCAGTGACCACCGTGCCAGTTTGAGGGTCCAAGTCAAACGTCGACGAGCAACCCCTAAGGAAAGCCCGAGCGTCGACATGTAAAGCACGCATGCCAAAACACTCACATCCAAATTGTTATCGGCCGATTTAAGGTCCCAGTGCGGTGGATAGATAGGGTCTACCCCATTTGACGGGTAAGACTGTCCCTGAGCTAACAAGTTTTAAGGTCAATTGCTATACCTTCGCAGGCTTGTTTCATATCGATATACCGAATATGACCTGCTTCCAAGATGGGCGCCACCCCGAGCTCTCGGTTGGCCCTATCAGTTTTTACGTTTGCAGGACGTATCCTACAAACAACCATCCTCCTTTATCCTGGCTTTGGACAGGCAGGCGCAACTAAGTGGCTAACCTGGCGGAGTTTTTAGTTCTTCAGGCAAATTCAGGCAAATTTAATGCAATTTCACAACATAAATAATTTCGGTTCGTCAAGTACAACTTGCAAGTTTCGTGCTTGGAATTCTTTGAATTGCTGGAATCAAGCCCCAAGTTATTTGAGAAATTGCTAAAAATTTCATACAGCTTCATACAGCTTCAAAACGAAAAATAAGAGTGATACTAATCCTACTAAATAAATGTTTAATATGTACTCGCACATTGCTTCGTTCTTTTAAACTATATTAGGGCAGTATTTTAGTCTATAGTGAAAAATTTTGGGCGTTTTTTTTAAATTTATTAAAATGAAATTAATAATATATATTCATTTATTTTTTATTATATGTTTATTAATATTTCAATAATAAACAAAAAAATTTAAAAATTTAACTGCTCGTAGAGTTCGGTGGGGAAGGCTAAAAAAGGGTGCTTCCATCTTGCCACGATTTCAACCCTTCTAGTAATCTGAAAAAAAAGAATTCTTAATCAGTAAGAATGCCACTATATCCCGCAAAATAAATTTTTGCCGCGAAATGACGACTGTTTGAAAAAATATGCTTTTTATTTAAAGTTGTGAATTTTTTAAAAACATTAATATACAAAGTTTTTACATAATTCTAGTCTGGATCATAGAGGGATATATAAAAGAAGGTGCACACCAAACGGACGCTGTACTTGTATCTATAACTTCGTAAATATCTGAAATTTTTAAAATTGCTTTGGAGAATATATTTTTAAAAGTATAATCATCAAAAATATGCAAAAAAACTAATATATCAAAATTCTACACTAGAATACAGTCTTTGAAACACAAAAGTTGTCATATTGACGGATAGAAATACTTCTATATAATTCCGAAATTTCTATCCAGATTTCGGAATCCATTCCGAAATTTCACCAAAAGTAGTTGGTCACATTAGGTATATCGGCCTCCTCGAAAAGCTGATTATCTTCGGCCTGCTGCTTTTGTCTTGGAGAGACTCTTTCGGTTCCACTTCGCTACTCGTGCCTCATCGGTGTTTTCGGTGAAAACTTTGCCAATAATTATTCAGACCGGAGTTGAGTTGATTCGGACATATTCGCCAAACTGTCGCGTTGAAACTTTAATTGGTATTCTGGGTATAGCCACTCAAGCATCTTTCCAATAAATCAACTTTAGCCAAAGCAGTGTTATTTGGTAGAAGATGCTCTTTCATTTCATCGACATATAATGGAGTAAGATATATCCAAGTTCAGGATCTTTGTCTAAAGCGACTGTTTTCTGCCATTTACACCAGCTCTCGGCTCCAGTCGGGCAGTTTTCAGGATGCGGATTTTCTTTTGCTGAAAAAGTGTGATAAGTAGATATAATTACTCATTTCATATATTCCACACTGTTAACGTTTCTTCGAATACTTAAACTATTATATATTGTGAGTTGTTGTAAAAAACGTTTTCCATCAATTTCCCTTTTCCCTAAAGTTTTTGAAGCGAAGCTTTTTACGCCCCGTTCTGTGAATTGCTTGGAGTGAAATCTGAAAAATTTTCGACAGATTTTTTTTTAGAATTTTATATGGTTCTTTGTTTCTGTGTTTTTTACAACAAGAAAATTTAATTTAACAAATATAAAAACCATTTCTTCACTTGCCGTGAGGACTCGAACCCGCAAACCTTTGGTTGGGAGTTCTATACTCCATCCACTGAGCCAAGCACCCTTGTTATGCAAAAGCATTGATTCAGTATTAAGTGCAGCTGAAGCTATGTTGTAGCACATCCAATAACCTATTAATGTATGCAGTGCTGTCACTTTTCCACAATTGTGGTCTAACACTTTTTTGGTTTCTACCACTTTTATATAAAATTGATTGCATTATAATTAAAATTTTAGAAATTTTATTGCATATATTTTATTTATTATTACATTTAATATTGTGTTTTAGTACTGTCTTAAGAACATTATATGGGAATTATTTGCAATAAAACTAATTCAGCGTGAAAAAACGTACTGTATGGTATACCTCTTATGATTTGTTTTCCTGTAGGACTTCAGTCGAAATTTTCCTTAAGAAGAACAATATATTCCAGTTTTTTAAATTCACCACTCATTTTATACTCAACCTACCAATATTTAAAATTTGCAAGAGCTGTTTGGATCGGTGGAAATAGTGCAGGTTTATTAATCAACGGGTTATAGAATCGATCCTCACTGTGGGCAAAGTGATATATTTTTTTTTTTTTTTATATGCATTCGCTTATGCTTTTTGGTAAATGCTTTTGTTTTGTGTTTGCATAGCGTGAAGGAAAATTAACAATTGCCCACAAGTGCATTGAAAAAAACAATGGCAGTAACATGTAATAAGATAAATAATATAATAATGAAATGTAATACAATTTACTGGTGTGAATATTAGCGTGTGTTTTTTTAATATATTTAATGTTTTAAATTTTTGAATTTAAGTTATTTAAAAAAAAAAATAAATTATCATATCTATGGAACTGTGAAAAAGCTTCGCTTCTCTCGTGTGTCGAACGACGCACCTGTGTTTTTTTTTTCTATTCTTACGTTTCGCAGACCATACAATATTCAACGTGGCCAACACATTTACTTTTTACAAAGATAAATTCATCACCATAAGGATTACAAGTTTTTTACAATCCCATCACCTATAATCCAAGTTTTATATTTTTTTCCGATATATAATAAGCAGTGTTGTTTGGTAGAAGATGCTCTTTCATTTCATCGACAAATAATGGAGTAAGATCTCCAAGTTCAGGATCTAAAGCGATTGTTTTCTGCCATTTACATCTGCCATTTGAAAGAAGCATTGCTCTGCCCCAAGCGCTCCGGCTGCCTGAAAGGTGACGTTTACGGACTCTGACGTTTTTGACCATAACTCCGTAAATATATGCAATATTTAGCTTTTTCCTATGGACAGTATATTTTAAACATATTATACATTCGAAATATAAAAAGAAAAGGCTTGCATTTTTCGGAATCTATAAAGGTGTCCATCCCTCCCTTCAAAACGTAAAATGTTATTTTTACGAGCTTTAAGTTCAATTACAGGCTCACACAACACACTGGAATGTGATAGCTAGAATAAAAAAAAACAACAACGAAAGCTGACGCACATCAACTTGGACAGCTAAAGTCCCATTTGAGGTTTCCAATCGACTAAAGTCAAAGGAAATTTTTCCTTTTTCTCCATAGTCCTTCGGATTTGATACAATTTTATAGATTTTTATTTTATTTATTTTTTTTTTTTTATTTTGCTCTTCATACCTTTATCGTTTATTATATTACAACAGCTACATATTGTCCGGAAAGCAAGCAACAAACAGCAAGCTGTGTGTTAAATATTTTCCAAAAAAATATTCTTGCTATTTTCATGTGTTGGTATGGATAATTTGATAACATATTATGTGGTTTAATGTCACACTCCTTGAAGCAAACCCAAAAGTTGAAAAAAAAAAATAAGTAACACAAATGAGAAAAAATAAATCAAAGTGTCTTGTCGCAGTCGATAAAGCAGCGCCATCCAAAGGTTAAAACTGTAGGTTTTTTGGATTTATGAAGAAGTAAACCTTTTGCACGCAGCATCCAAGTCCAGCTCGGCCTTTTAGGATTAACGTTCAAAAAGTAAAGAATAAACCTTGGCAAAGCTAACAAATTTAGAAAATTAAATAGAATTTCCTTTTTTCACCTTTATTTATTTTTTTTTTGTTTTGTGCTTTTTTAGTGCTTTAGTGTAGGTATGACCTTTTTTTGGATTACCGCTTCGGTAACATAAGTAAGCGTGCGTGATATGATCAGAACATAATGTTTGTTATTTTGTGTGTTTTCCTTTTGTTTGCTCGTGTAAATTTAATTAAGTTGGGAAAATTTTATGTTATTATGTAAAATATTTGCATTGAGGTAAGAGAAAACTTAGAGTGGATATGGAAGTTTTTGAAATGCGGAAAATTTAAGGTTTTATTTATTTTAATGGGCATTATTATTAACAGCGAAATTAACTTATTGTTCATCTGTTTTAAACAATACCAAAAGCAAAAATTAACAAATAAATTTTATATCTTACTAGTTCATTGGATATTTCTCTAAGCTGCAACTTTGAATGTTTTTTATTTGCGATATTCAAATAGTACAATAGCCACTAAACCCCTCCCTTCCCCCGCCAAAAAAAAAGCAATTAGTGATCCGATTGTGTCAAGAGCAAATAAAAAATTAGCATAATCTTAAGTCTAACCATATATGCAAATGATAATCTACTAAGACCTAACCTAACCTTATTGGATTCATTACTGACTTTTTGCTATTCCATCTAACAATTTCACATAAATAAGCCTTGATTAAAGCTCTATATAGGGAATTTATGTAGGAAGGAGAAATTAAAACTTCCTTGTATAATCCTTGAAATAAGTTTTATACAATGTTTTTACAAGTAGAAAAGGCGTATGAAATGAATTCCTTTATTCAAGAACTTATACAAAGAAATTTGTATAAGGTATTTATTCGAGGCTTATTAACGAACTCAGAAACTGTGAAAAAAGAAAATCAAATATTATTTATTTATTGAAGCGAGCGAGCACAGCACCCATGGGGCAAATTGTTTGAAAAGTGTTCTCGCGATCAGATCTCAGCAATGGGTTGACCGATTTTAAAATTTTTTCCACTGAACAGTCCTTCACTTCTGATATTATTTTTATTTAGATAAATTTAGGCGCTTATGAGAATTAACTTAAAGTTAAGCACCAATTACATAAGTTTTTAATTAACATTATTATAAAATTTCAACCATTAAAAAAATTAAAAAAAATTAAAAAGAAGTTGTGATATCTTCTCTATATATAAAAATGAATGTATGTATGTGGGTATGTGGGTATGTGGGTATGTGGGTATGTGGATATGTGTGTATATCACGTATAGACTCCAAAACCACCAAACCAAACTCTATGAAATTTTGAGGGATACTGAAACAACATTCGGGAAGTGTTCCTGTGAAGTTTGGTGTTGATTGGGCAAGGGGGCGTGGTACCTCCCATACAACCCAAATTGGCTCTATCGCCCACAAACCAAAAAAATTGCTATATATCAGACGGTTTTAATCATATAAAACTTAAATTTGGTTATTTTGTTCAGATGGTTACTTTCGGTGACTGTACAAAAAATGGGCGTGGTCACACTATATATACGCCCACTTTTCAGCAATTATTTTAATTCCTAAAATGTTCAAGTTTTGATAGTGATTCTTGATATGCAGGTGCTATGCATACAAGTGGCAGTCACTATGTAAATATAAACGTTGTCACGCCCACTTTTACCGCCCACAAATAAGTAAAAATGCTTTATATCAGACGGCTCTTGCCATAGAAGGCTAAGATTTGATAATTTAGTTTATATGATTACTCTCCGCCAATATACAAAAAATGGGCGTGGCCGAACTATATCTACGCCCACTTTATCGGAATCATGCTTATTCCTGAGCTGTACACGTTTTGATAGTGAATCTTAGTATGCAGGTGCTATGGATCTAAGTGGCAGTCACTATGTAAATATAAACGTTGTCACGCCCACTTTTACCGCCCACAAATCAGTAAAAATGCTTTATATCAGACGGATTTTGCCGTAGAAGACTACGATTTGGTAATTTAGATCGTATGGTTACTGTCGGCCAATGTATAAAAAATGGGCATGGCCGCACTATATCTACGCCCACTTTATCGAATCATGCTTATTCCTGAGTTGTACACGTTTTCATAGCCAATCTTGGTATGCAGGTGCTATGGGTGCAACTGGCAGTCATTATGTAAATAAAAATGTTGTCACGCCCCCTTTTACCGCCCACAAATCAGTAAAAATGGTTTATATCAGACGGCTCTTGCCGTAGATGACTAAGATTTGGTAATTTAGTTCATATGGTTACTGTCGGTCAATGTATAAAAAATGGGCATGGCCGCACTATATCTACGCCCACTTTAGCCTGCATAGCCAATCTTCGTATGCAGGTGCTATGGGTGCAAGTGGCAGTCACTTTGTAAATATAAACGTTGTCACGCCTACTTTTACCGCCCAAAAATCAGTAAAAATGCTTTATATCAGACGGCTTTTGCCGTAGAAGACTAAGATTTGGTAATTTAGTTCATATGGTCACTGTCGGCAACTGTTTAAAAATGGGCGTAGTCGCACCATATCTACGCCCACTATATCGAAATCATGCTTATTGCTGAGTAGTACACGTTTTGACAGTGAATCTTGGTATGCAGGTGCTAAAGGTCCAAGAGGCAGTCACTATGTTAATATTAGTGTTGTCACGCCCACTTTTACCGCCCACAAATTAGTAAAAATGCTTTATATCAGACGGCTTTTGCCGTAGAAGGCTAAGATTTGGCAATTTAGTTCGTATGGTTACTGTCGGCCAATGTACAAAAATTGGGTATGGCCGCACTATATCTACGCCCACTTTATCGAAATCTTGCTTATTCCTGAGTTGTACACGTTTTGATAGTCAATCTTGGTATGCAGGTGATATGGGTCCAAGTGGCAGTCACTATGTAAATATAAACGTTGTCACGCCCACTTTTACTGCCCACAAATCAGTAAAAATGCTTTATATCAGACGGCTTTTGCCGTAGAAGACTAAGATTTGGTAATTTAGTTTTAATCATTACTGTCAGTCAAGTGTACAAGAAATGGACATGTACGCCCTATATCTACGCCCACTTTATCGAAATCATGCTTATTCCTGAGCTGTACACGTTTTGATAATGAATCTAAGTGTGCAGGTACTATGGATCCCAGTGGCAGTCACTATGTATATATAAATGCTGTCACGTCCACTTTCAACGCCCACAAATCAGTAAAAAAGTAGAAGACTAGGATTTGGCAATTTAGTTTATTTGATTACTGTCGGCCAATGCACAAACAATGGGCATGGCCGCAATATATCTACACCCACTTTCTCGAAATCATGCTTATTCCTGAGTTGTACACGGTTTGATAGGAAATCTTAGTATGCAGGTGCTATGGATCCA
The DNA here is from genome assembly GCA_914767935.1 of Coremacera marginata. Taxonomy (NCBI): domain Eukaryota; kingdom Metazoa; phylum Arthropoda; class Insecta; order Diptera; family Sciomyzidae; genus Coremacera; species Coremacera marginata. The sequence continues at coordinate 6,363,690 of OU612044.1, read as the reverse complement.
AGTGACAGTCACTATGTATATACAAATGTTGTTACGTCCACTTTAACCGCCCACAAATCAGTAAAAATGCTTTATATTAGACGGCTTTTACCGTAGAAGACTAAGAATTGGTAATTTTGTACATAAGGTCACTATCGGCAACTGTTAAAAATGGGCGTGGTTGCACCATATCTACACCCACTTTTTCGGAATCATGCTTATTCCTGCGTTGTACGCGTTTTGTAACACTTCATACGCAGGTGCTCTAAGTGGCGGTCAATATACATATAAAAAATTTGCCACCCCAACTTGTACCACCCGCAAATAAAAAAAAAACAACGCGAAATGGCCAATTTCAGCCCTTGAAAGACTTTGACCGAGGTTCTTATGATGAATTGTGTTGTGCGTATTGTGGAATGTTTGAACACAAATGATCGAGAACTGGACCTACAAGTTTTATGCCGATTCCGAACGGCTTATGTTCTCAAGAAGCTTTTCATGGCAGTTTTTACTCTCTGAGGTTTGCCATTGTCAGCAGAGAGGTGACGGCCGAACTGAAAAATTAATTCAATTGAAAAAACTTTCTGTCTCAGGTGGAATTCGAACCAGGGTTCTATCCCATATGGACCACACAGTCTACCCACTACGCCACGGCCGCCACTTTTTTACCCACAAATCAATAGAACTTCTTACGCTTAGAACTCATACGCTTACTCTCGACAGCTTTGCAAAAAATGTGCATGGTAGCACTATATCTGTGCCCACTCTTCAGCAATAATTTTATTTAATTTATTTATTTATTTATGTATTATAGTTAATTACAATTTAACAATTATAACTAAGTAAGCACTAGCTGCTAGGGCTATCGTTTAGAAATAATTTAAATTCCTGAGATGTGAACGTTTTGATAGTCAAACTTGGTATGCAGATGATATAAGTCCAAGTGGCGGTCACTTTTTATATAAATTTTGTCACGCCCACAAATCCGTGAAAGTGTATAAATCAAAATTTACAGTAAAAGTCGCACTTTATCTACGCCGACTTTTCAGAAATCATTGTAATTTCTGAGCTGTACATGTTTTGATAGTGAAACTTGATATGTAGGTGCAATAAGACCAAGTGGTGGTCACTATACATATAAATGTTGCCATGCCTAAATGTTTGTTTGTATACTAGGGCTCCTCACAAAAAAAAGGTGTTTGGGTCGGTTGCTCAAAATAACGCTTTTTGTTATGATGATCCCCCAAATATTTCGACAGTAGCTGGAATAGTTTGAAATAAAAAAAAAAACAAAAACGAAATGGCCATTTCAGCCCATGAAAGGACATTGACCGATCTTCTTATGTTCTTAATAACAAACGGTCAGACTTAATAGGTTTTTTGTCTTGCCATGTTACTTTTGATCAAATAAATTATCTATTCATGATAAAATATAGTGTAAAGTGAAGAATTAAATTGAATGAAATTACAAAAATATGTACACATTTTTTTCATTTTACAATTTATTTGACTAAAAGTAGTATGGGAAAAAATTAATTTGAATTTTAGTGAAAATAATATGAAAAAAGTTAAAACAATCCATAAAAATCCGCATTATCTTTGGTCCAACGGAAAAAATTTAAGATTTTTGATGCAAACTTTTCATTAGAACTTTTTCATTACTCATTACTCTTATTTCTGACCGTTTGTTTTTTTTTTTTTAACTACCATACCAGGCAATATTTTTAGTCGAAATTTTTTGGGGATCATCGTAACATAAGCCATGGATTATTTTGAAGAACCGGACTAAGCAACTTTTATTTCTAAGGAGCGTGAGGTGACTTAATGTATATACGTATGTGGGTATATGTGTATATCACTTAAGGACTCCGAAACCGCTAAGTCAATTTTTATACCAAAGCCTTATGAGGGTTCCTATGAAGTATGGTGCCGACCGTAAAAGGCTCCTTAAATACACTTAAAATTTTCGATATCGACCAGTTTTGGTTTTTTTTTTGTAGGTCGCACAGTCTCGGAATTTAGTATTCGACGTCAATTTACACATGCCGTTCCACTGGTAACATTTTATGGGCGTTGGTCGAGGGGCGTTGTACTTTTTCAGCACACCAAATATTCGGTATAGTTTTCGATATAAGTCACACATTAATAAAACTCGGTAAGAACTTACTATAAAAGCATGGCTTTACTAAAGCTACGCCCTCTTTTAGGGGATAAGCGCTGAGCGCAGCGAAGCGCGCCGGGTATAAGCTAGTATTATATATAAATGCTATATATTTGTTGAATAATAAAAGATTAAAATAGGGAAAAAAAGTACAATAACAAAGAGAAAAAAAAAGATAAAAGAAAAATAGGTGATGAAAACAGTAAATTACATGGAAGACAGATAATCTGGCAGAATGGATTTGAACAAAGTTGCATTGCAAGTACGCTGAATGTGGTGAGGTAGCGAGTTCCAAGGACGTATGGAATTGAGGAAAAACTGTCGATCGGACGATAAGCAGAAATGTGTGCGTATAATTAAGTTATTTCAAAAGTCAAACCGAAGATCTGTTTTGCATGCTGTGTTACATGATCTGTTCGTTTTTAACCCAAAGACATAACGTGCGATATTGTTATATGCAACATTCAGTTTCCGTTTACTTGTGGCATCACAGAATGCAAAAACTTCACATCCGTACAATAAAGCGGGAAGGAGGTACGTTTTGGCCAGTAGCATTTTGATATTGAAGGGGGTGAAGTGCTACGTAGCCCACAGATTGCGGAGCATGCCATACATTTTTTCTACAGTGATGTTGACATGATTCATCCAATTCAAGGTACTATTAAAGGTAATGCCAAGGATTTTTGCAGAGTTAACGACCTCAATACTTGAACCATTGAGGATGACTTCCGGTAATGGCGATATGAGATTGTGCTATTTGGCAATGATTAAGCATTTAGATTTATTAGGATTGAGGCATATACCATTATACGACGCCCATTCATTTATTTTACTCAAATCTTCGTTCAAATTAGCAACACAAGAAACTAGATCGTTCTTTCAACAACTAACATAAAGCTGTACGTCGTCTGCATACATTTGAGTGCTGTAGTTTGTTAAGAAAATTAGGAAGGTCATTAATATAGAGCGAAAACAAAAGTGGCCACAGTATGGAGCCCTGAGGCACACCACGTGCCACAGGCAAAAAGTTTGAAGTCACACAGCCAATATTTACTGCTTGGGATATTTGGGTTAGGTACGAGCTCATGAAACAATTTGCAGCAGTGGAAAAATTAAATATATATGATAGTTTTGCGCAAAGAATTTCATGATCAACGGTGTCGAAGGCTTTTGATTGGTCAAGCATTACCAGAAAAGTAAATTTATTGCTATCGAGGTGATTCCAAATTTCATCAGTGACGCCTAATAACGCCGTCACACAGCTGCGCTTTGGCCGGAATCCAGACTGCCTGTCCGTAAGAAGTGAGTTCTCGAGAAGAAAATTATTTATTTTTTTCTGCATCAGTGAATCAAAAACTTTTGAAAGAAAAGCCAGAAAAGCAATAGGGCTATAGTTATTTCCAGTTTTTGGTAAAGGAATTATTTTTCCTTTTTTCCAAATAGCGGGGAACTAGGATTTAGTAGTAATTGTGTTGAAAATATGCGTTATGTAAGGAAGTAGTACTGGTAGAAGAGCTTTAGAAAATTTGGGATGCATTCCATCGAAACCAACGGCATTCGATTTGATTGCTAAAGCCTGTATGATACTTCATTAAAATGATCATTGAAAATTATAACTAGAGCAGTTCAAATAGCACGAATGCATCGATTCAATTGGAGTAAGTAAGCATATGGTACGAATTGAAGAAAAATTTGTAGGACGAACTGTATTTTCTTTGCATTTTTTTGCCGTTTTTTTCAATTCATTCTTCGTTAAGTTTCGATCAAATATTTACTGTGCTGTTAATAATTAATTTAACATTTTTAGAGTAAACAAAACTATTTAATATAAATGTATGCTGCTGAATTGGAAGTGATGTGTGTAGCTAATATTAATATTATTTCATGCAACTGCTCTTAAAAACACCAGATATACAAAAAGTAACAACGTTTATCCTTTTCTTAAAAAATATATCTGTCCTGCCCACGCGCCACTTCTTTTCAGATTTTAAAATTGGATAAAAAAAATTAAGTATCATACGGGCATTAGCAACTTCGCAGAACTTCAACGGCTTCAACGCATTGAAAACTAAAAGCAGAGTTCGGGCTAATATTACTTTGATAATGACCATATGCGTTTCTATTTGCCACATGCATGGGTAAATCTATGAATTCCTGTTTAAGTCTTCAACGTATACGTTCGTTGGGGGCAAAATATTTCTTCCTATTTAAGAAAACTTCAAAAATTTTATGCATGTTGTAATTCGCACAATTCAGTTTTTTTCAAAAATTTGCACTTTTGAACTGGCGAGAGGTTTTTTGTTGCTTATGTACAGAATATTTATGGATGAGATGTCAGTAATGGATTGGCCGATTTTAAATTTTTCTCCACAGTGCTTCCCTTCTAAAGTCAGGTTGTGACAAGGTCCAATTTTAATTAACTCAAAAAATTTTACTTGTATCGCCAGCAGCACACACTATCCACTCGTTTATTCAGAAACTTTCTTGAATAATAAAGAAATTTAATTTGATTTTCGTTAAATTTCCTCAAATAAAACTTTATAAAAACCTTATATAGGGAGTAAAATCTTCTGAATACTTCCTGAAATGTATCTTGAAATGTATCCATCATCATGAAGGAGATCGTACGAACGGCCGGTGTGCATCGTAATGCCACCATTTTCTACAGAGGTGTCCAGCTCCTTGCGTGCGCTGATGATATTGATATTTTCGGCTGAACCAAGAGAGATGTTATCGCTGTTTTCACATTTATCGAAAAGGAATCAGCCAAAGTGGGTTTGACGATGAATGAGGGTAAAACAAAGTATATGCTGTCTACAAACAAGGGAGCACGGCGGCTAGACTACCACGTTTCATCCGGCAGCTTTGAAGTAGTCAAGGAGGTTGTATACCTTGGCACCCCCATTAATAACAACAACACAGTCAGCCTGGAGATAAAGCGAAGAACAATAATTGGTGATAGGAGCTACTACGGGCTCAGTAAGCAACTAAGTTGCAGAGCCCTCTCTCGATCGACAAAACTAACACTCTACAAGACGCTCGTTCTACCTGTGCTGCTTTATGGCGCTGAGGCATGGGTAGTTTCGCAAACTGACGCAGCCGCTCTGGCGGTGTTCGAAAGAAAAGTTCTTCGCAAAATCTTCGGTCATGTTCGAGTTGGCGATGACTATCGCATCCGAATGAACCACGAGCTGTATGAGCTCTACGAAGACATTGACGTAGTTCGCAGGGATGATATTTGGGGGCTTTTAGGGCTTTTTTGGGCCCTTTTTCATTTCAAAAGCCCCGAGGCCCTTCTTATTCATTTTACGCCCTTTTGGAAAATTCTACGGAAAAAAAAATCTGAATTTTTTAAAAGAAAAGTTTATTGGTTAATGTTTCATTATGCCAAAGAAAAATCGCCGAAAAAATAAAATGAAAATCCCCCAAACGAAAAGAATACAAAATTTTTACACAATAAAAACGAAAAAATGTTCAAAATTTTTTGGAAAAATGTTCCAAAATGCGATTCAGCGGCGTTGTTGTGCTTGACAAAAATAAAATGAAACAACCAATATCCGCCGTCACGAAGGGTATAATTTTTCGGGTATAATTTCCGTGATAAAGATTCAATATAAGATTATCAAAGTATAAAAGAACAGATTCGAGTAGTAAATTAATATTCCCCTGAAAAAATATCTGCACAGATTTCATTAATTTTATTTATTTTTTGATGTAATTCATGAACAAGGGGTCATGAACATTATGTACGGATAAGGTCCAAATGGTTTTTTTTATGATAAAATGATTTGCTCTTTTAAGGATTAATGTTTTGTACCTTCCGTACAAGGGCGAACCATTTTATCGTAACGAAATTGATATATCTTAACTTTTCGGTAAACAAAAATTCTGGCGTTTTTTTTTATTTTTAATTTGGCAAAAAAGCCCGATTTTTTTTTCGGTCCTAAATTCCAAGCATATTTTTCGTACCTTTTCCTTTTCAAGTATTTGCAAAAAATATCCTAATTTTATTTTTATTGGTACAAACACCCGAAAAAAATGTCATGATCGGTAAAAATTTCGGTCACTGTTTTTCGTAGAATTAAGCCTGATTTTTGTATGGAAAATTCCGGGTTTTTTGTAATTTTTTTTCGTTTGTAATTTCTGGAAGCTATCTTTGATTTATTTCGTAAATAGAAATATCTGGAGAAAGAAAAAAATTATCTTTTAGCGATCATGAACAGGTAAGACAACCGCGGGGGAGAGAGGTGACGGATAGTCCTCGACCGATTTTAGTTAATTATTTGAAATTTTTAACCGACTTCAAAAAGGAGGAGGATCTCAAGTTCGTCGGTTTCTCTGTTTTTTTTTTTTTTTTTTTTTTTTTAATGTATGTACATCGATAACACCTAAACCATATGCCTGATTGCCATAATTTTTGGGGAACAGATAGATATCATAAGCATGGAGGTGCACGTACAAAAGTGGGCGGTATTCGAGAACTGGGCGTGTCAATAATAGATCTCGCAATACTAGATACTACTGTATCTCGAATAATATTGTCACTAGGGTACTGCAATTAATTGTAAGGGTAGGCACAATTATTACATATTACGGGCAAGAAAATGGGCGTAATTCGACAAATGGGCATGGCAATATTAGAAAAACAGTGTATCTTGAATAATTTTGAGGCTAGAGTACTGCAATTTAGTATAGGGGTAGGCATTATTATTACAAATGATCGGCAATAAAGTGGGCGTTAATCGACAAACGGGCGTGGCAGTATTATAAAAACACTGTGTCTCGAATAATATGGACACTAGGGTACTGAAATTTAGTGCAGTGGTAGGCACAATTGTTACAAATTGCCGTCAACAAAATGGGCGTTATTTGACAAATGGACGTGGCAATATTAGAAAAAGAGTATATCTCGAATAATATTGATACTATGGTACTGCAATTTGGTATACGGGTAGGCATTACTATTACAAATTATGGCCAATAAAGTGGGCGTTATTCGACACATGGGCGTGGCAATATTATAAAAACACTATATCTCGAACAATATTGACACTAGGGTAATAAATTTCGTTACAAGAATGGGTATAATAATTTCAAAACATGTGACATCTAATTTAAATTTAAGAGGCAGATATTTGAAATAACCAACAAACTTTCAGATTTTAATAGAACAAATTTTTTCGGAACAATTTTATTTAAGTTGTTTATACACTTTTTTCGAAAATTTATCATATTCTCTAAAAAGGAAGAAATAAAAATTTTTTAAAAACAAAACAACCGACTACAAAATTACTACAAAGTAAAAAATAATTTTAAAAATACTTTTCCTTTTAATTTCTTGGTCATATTTGATAATTTATTTAAAGATATTATTATATATGAAATCTTATTATCTTAATATTTTTCTTATTTGTTTTATTATCATAAATATATTAATTTCTTGATGAATACTAAGGCTTTGAAGTTGGCGCTTCTGATTAAAAGTCTGATTATATTAGCGCCAGCCTTAAAAGCTTTTGTATTCATCAAGTAATTAATATATTTATGATAGTAAAACAAATAAGAAACATATTAAGATAATAAGATTTCATATATAATAATATGTTTCGCATTGTTTGCTTTTTATTATAAAATGCATAATTGGTACCTATTAATGTTAAGCCCTATTAATGTCAGATTGGCCCTATTTTTATATGAATTTTGGCCCTTTTGCAGTAAAGCCAATATCATCCCTGGTAGTTCGGCGTACAACTGTGCAGCGACTACTACGCTGGCTGGGTCATGTCCATCGTATGGACGATGAAGCTCCAAGAGGACGAGAACGCTCAAGGGGAACGAGGGAGACCGTTCCTCCGATAGATGGACCAGGCCGAGGAAGCCCTAACCGCACTTGGTGTATCCGATTGGAGAAGATGCGCACAAAACAGAGGCGCCTGTCGAGAGCTGAAGAGATCGGCCGAAACCCGAACACGGGTTGTTACGGCCACCTAAGTATGTAAGTAAAAATCTTGAGAACACTTCCAAAAATGAATCAATGAATTTTCAAAACTTCTGAAAGGATCTTTCAAGTATATCTTGACTAATCAACTTTTATGCAAAGTCTTTTAAAGTTGAGTTGAAATATCTTGAAATATTTAGAAGAAATTATTATCTGAGAAACAATATTTCTTTTAAATTATAAAATGAGATCCAAATGTATCCTTGAAAGCTTATGACTATTCTTGATTATTTCCATTTTTATGAACTTTTTTCAAGCCAATAAGTTTTCAATTGTCGAGCTCAGGAACCGACATAAGTTTTTAGCATTTTTAAATATGCAACTTCAAAAATCATCACAGACAATTAGTCGGTTTTATTCTATTATATTTTTACAATTACAATAACAACGCACTTACAATTTTAAAGTTGTAAATATTATCTGTGTTTAGGCCTATGAATTTGATTTTTGTAAAATTTTATGAGTTTATAAAAACAGTGCATCTTCGTACTTTTTGACTTTAAACTGCATATATAAACGAGGTCTATTAATTATTCCTGAGAATCCAGTAGAACTTGTGAATTACTAGAAGAAAAACTGATTTTAACTTGCATTTTAATTAGGTACTTTGTGAAATTTAAACAGTATTTCTACGGTTAATTTTTTTTTTCTTGTTCTGTTAAGTTCTTCCAGTACCAACATTTTTTTTTTTTTTAATTTTTAGCCAACTTTTTCGAAGCTGATTATAAATACATATAAGTTTTATGAAGAAAAAAAAAGTTCTTTTGACGATGACCGCAGTAAAAACCAAAAATTTATAAATCTAGTGTCAAAAAACTGCCCAAAAATACTAATTTTTTCCCTATTTTTTACCACGAGCCAACTCCAAATACGAGTACACTCTCACATAGCCATGCTGTGCAGATATGTAGCGTATTAATGTTTGTCTTTTTTGTTCTATTTAGTTCCTCGTGTGCTTACGGAAATTTATGGACACTTATGCCGAGTCAATGAACCTCAAATAAGGCTTTTGCTCCATTGCAAACACAAAGGAAACAACAACAAAGGCCACAATAATATAAAAACAAAACAAAAAACTGTCAATATAACCATATAATGGTGTTTTGACAAATTATTATGACTTTGCGCCAAATGAAACTTTCAATGACTTTGTTAATACATACCCTGTAGGAAAATCAACTAATTTAAAAGTAGTTGATAAAGTAGTTTTTTGTCAACGACAACTATTTGAAATTTTGACTTTTTCCCATAGAACGAACTAACATATTTTGTATGGTGATGCCCGCTAAATAAGTCAATTGACTTTCGTCTGCATATATTTTTAACTACTTGTTAAATTAGTTAAATTTAAATTAGTTATTAACTACTTTAAAAAAACCAATTGAAAACTATTACTGATGGCCTAAAGTTGATATTTGATGAAATAACTTGGTTAAATATATATAAACTTGTAATCTAATAAAAATTTGCAATTAAAACATGTCAAAATCAGAGTTGTTGCCGCCTTAATAAAATTCTAAGTAGTTTATCAATCACTTGTTTTTAAGTAGTATATCAATTATTTCATATATAATGCAAATAAAACTATTTACAATTGAAGTGGATGCCGCCTTAATATAATTCAAAGTAGTTCATCATATACTGGTTTATTTTAAATTAGTTTTTTAACTAGTTGTTTTTAAAAACAAATTAGTTTGTTCCTAAAGGGTATTTCCAATGTTGGTAAGTATAAGTGTAGATACATATGTTTGTAGAGTGTGTGTGTGTGCGTGTTTCTGTCAGCCGGTGATTGTGCGGGTTGCTACAGGAAACTTACTTTTACATGGGTTGATACGAATATGAATTGAATTTCCGGTTTTATTGAAAATACTTGCATAGCCTTAACAATTTTTACGGTTGAGTTAAGGTGAATTCTTGCTATTTTCTAACTATGATAAATTTGTTGTTCTTTATAGTTCGTTTGCTATTTATCATTTTGAAAGAATAATGCAGAAGTTTTACAGTTAAAAAGTTGTTATGTGTTAAAGGATATCTTTCATGAGTTCGTTAAATAAGATTGTCATCAGGGGCGAAATTTTAAAAATATTAATGTACGCTATATGTATATATACAGTGGCTCAAACGTATAATTGGACACTAGGTATGAAATTATTCAAATGCCGATTTTTTCACTTCAATGAAAATAATTCTAAAAAACTTTGATGCAGAGTTGTAGATTATCGAAAAAGCTTCAAAAGAATATATAATACTTAGCACGTTTTATTCAAAAACATTTTTAAAATAAGAAAAGAAATCAAAACTAACAAATTTCATGTCAATCCCTTAATTGGACACATAATTTAGATAACGAATTATTGTTGTAAAACGGTTCCTTGGACCGTTATTCTTTCTGCTGAGTGAGTTCACGTTTATTCAAATGCAAATGATGAATCCTTATGCAAGTGTAGTGTTAAAAGTGCAGATCAAAGTTGCAATGGATCAAAGAAAAAAACAAACAACTTCGGAAACACGGCATTTACATGGCGCGGGTTAATCAGTGCGTCAAATCAGTGAAATTTTTGATCGATGCCCGTCCACAATTCATGCTATCATTCAAAGGTATCAACAAAATTTTCAAATAGAAAACAAAAGTCGTAATGGTCAAGGGAAAAAATTAAATGATGATGATGAGCGGTGGATTTTGAGGAAAATTAAAGCAAAACCATTCACGACGGCGAATGATTTAAAGAATATGATAAAATCCGATTTGAGCAAAGATGTTTGCGCCGAGACCATTCGGAGCGTGTTAAGAAAGAATGATTTACATGGGTGGATTGCCAGGAAAAAACCGTAGATAAGTTAAAAAATAAAATTGTGCGGTTGAAATTTTGTAAGTAATTTTTGTTAAAAGATTCTGACTTCTGAAAAACGGTAATTTTTACAAAAAGCTTTTTAATTTGATTTTTTTCAAGCTTTACCTTTTTTATATGTAGGTACTCTTTACAGATGAGAGCAAATTTAACCTCTAGGATCAGATGGAAAGCAATACGTTTGGCGTAGGCCCACATCAACTAACTCAATTAATGTTGCCATCTAAAATGCGCTTAATAAATAGAATGCTCTGAACTTGTCTTCTTTGCGACAAGCTTTGTAAACCTAGTAATTTACAGCGTACGTCATATGATGCCATATTCTCAAATGAAAACATACGACGAAGAGCGAACCATTCATAACAAGGGTCTCACACAATACTTGGGTATTCTAGTAGAGATCTTACTAAGCTAATGAAAATAGTTGTAGTTGTGAAGGGATCATGGATTTCTCCGGAGTTTCGTTTTAAAAAACCAAGTTGCGAACAGGCTTTTGAAATCAAAAACTCCCTATGGTAGTTAAAAGAAAGACTGGTATCAAAATATATACCTAAATCTTTAACAATTTTATCTCAGACTATCAATCAGAAAGTTGTTTAACTTTGATAAACATTTTTAGGTCGTCCGCATATAACAAACACTTGCTAAATTGAAATGTTAGTTGACGATTTGATAAATAGGAGGAAATCCATCTCAAGAGTACTGAATGAATCCCTAGCCTTTTGAGTTTAAGTAATAAGATTGAGTGAACTAAACTATCAAACGCATTTACGAAATCTGTATACAGAACATGAACTTGCCAGCCATTTTCGATAGTATTGATGCAAAAATTTGTAAAAAAAGTCAAATTTGTGCAGGTTGATCTGCCTGCGAGGAACCCATGTTGTTGCGTTACAATATTTTTTGTGTATATATTTAATATATTTTATGTTATTTTAAATTTTTGAATTTAAAAGTTAATTTATTAAAAAGAAAAAATTATTAAGCTATCAAATCTATGCAACTGCGAAAAAGCTTCGCTTCTCTCATAAAAAATCGGTACAAAAACGTCCGATTTGACATGGAATCACCGATGTATGACTGTTTGCAGCAGGGCGCGATATAACAAAGAGCATAAAGAACAGGAGCAGAACTCAGCTGTGAATATTTAAAATAAATTATTAAAAAATCGATGTTTTTCTTTTTAGTACCCTTAGACCACATAATAAACCACAGTACATCACATTTAAATACAAGATCTCCGAGAATTTCGTGGGAAAGGGGTTTGAACCCCCAAATTCTCCCCTGAATCCGCGCCTGATTGTCATAAGCTCATTTTTCCATGTTAAAGCCTGTTTTCCATTGATCATTGAAAATTAAAACTAGAGCAGTTCAAATAGCACGAATGCATGGATTCAATTGGTGTGAGTGAGTACGCATATGATACGAATTGGAGAAAAATTTTTAGGACGCACTGTATTTTCTTGGCATTTTATTTGCCGTTTCTTTCAGTTCGTTCTTCGTTAAGTTTCGATCAAATATTTTCTGTGCTGTTAATAATTAATTTGACACTTTTAGAGTAAACAAAACTATTTAATATAAATGTATGCTGCTGAATTGGAAGTGATGTGTTTAGCTAATATTAATTTATTTAATGCAGCTGCTCTTAAAAACACCAGATATAAAAAAGTAACAACGTTTATCCTTTCCTTACAAAATATGTCTGTCCTGCCCACGCGCCACTTGTTTTCAGATTTTAAAATTGCCCAAAAAAAATTAAGTATCATACGGGCATAAAACGAGGTAAAACTAAGATGTGGTCTGTTTGATGTACAAAGAACAATAAGAGTTAAAAAATGATGTTATATTGGTTGAAAGAATTATATTTTTCCTAATATTTAGATACAGTTTAAGATACAGTTCATTAAGCTTGAACTGCTATTGATTTTATTAAAACATTTATTCGAAAAACTTATCACTATAAAAAATTTATCTCTACGTTTCCAACTGCTGCCCAATTTAGAGGCTGCATACATTAGATTGACCCTTTCTATGTGTTGTTTTCTTTTTCCGCTGTCGTCATCGTTATCTTTGTTCCCTTGGCCCAGTTGGGGTTTTACAACGCTTTCAATTTCACGGATCCGCAATAATCATGTTGCACTTGTTTGTACAACTTGTTGTTGTGTTTGTTTTTATTGTTGTCCGCTACCGTTTATTTAGTTCCGCATCATAAATCTTAATTGACACTCGTGCACTACTACATTGTGGACTTTGGCATTCAGTACTATTTATACTGTAGTTGTTCCTGTTATTGTTGTTTCCTCCGTAAGCTACTTTAAATGCAAGAGTATTTCACTTGTTTGTATTCAGTTTCTTTTTTTTTTTTTTATTTGTACAGAATATATCTTGCATCACTGTAGCATAACCAATAAGCTAGTTTTTGTTGTACTTTGTAGCAACATTTTTAGTGAAAGGGTTCGGGTTCGTTCGCATCTTTATTGCTAAGATAGGGACAAGTTTTTTTTTTTTTTTTGCATACAGATTAAAGTTAATTTAAATATAAATTGAATTTTTAATACTGGTTTTCTCTTTCCATCTTTTCGGATAAATTTCTGTAGCCTATAAGGCTGGCTCACGTACCTATAATTGAATTGGTCAAAAGTTAAAACTGGGTTGATGTTAATCAGATCAGAATAGTTCAGAATTATGTAGTGTTTGTAAAACAGAGAACATATTTTAATGCTATGTTCTCTTTTTGCTGCCATTTTGGAATTATAAAACTTATGCCTTATATATCGAGCATTATTTTGGATGTGATGTATAGTGCTCTTTAGGGTGAGCTGATTTTATGGAATTAAGTTTTGGCGTAATTTATTTAATTGAAAAAAAGAGTTAAAAACAAAAAAAAATAAAACGTACCTCTGTCCCATTTCAATGTTTTTGTTATTTTTCGAATTTTGTACTGGAGCCCCCCCTAATCGTTCCTTTTTTTATAATCTGTTTTCAAAAACGAATTCCTTTGGCCCAAACAAACCTTACAGTCCAAATTTTTAACGAAATCAATCTGTCAGAAATGAAGTTAGAGCAATAATAAAAAGAGTTAAGAAATATAAATGATATTGATATATTCAAAAATAAAATGTTTAAAAACCCCAAAGATACCCCCAAAAAATAAAGACTTCTAAAAAATATTTTTTAGTTTCTTCAAATACATTCTAAGAAACTTACTCTTGCATTGGCAAAAATATTTCAAGGAACAGCTCCTAATCATCCACCTTAATCAAGTGCGATAATTAGTAAACGTGATACCTAGACATAAATGGTAAATTCTTTATATCACGCTGCTTTCATAAAATAATTTTCATTCAGCACAAAGTAACACGATACCCAAAAATAAGCCTAAATAGTAAGGGTGTCAAAAATTCGTAGGCCTAAACTTGTTTTAAAGAACTTTTTGTGCATTTAGAATGAACTAAATGAGATAAACATAACTTCCACATACAAGGAAACAAAAATTTAACAAGAAATAAAACAACGTGAAAATAGATGAGTTTGAAGCAAAAGAACAAGGTTGAGATTGGCGTGTTGCCGGTAACTGACAAAGAGAAACTTGATGCTACACCGAAATCTCCGCAAAGGGCGTTTGTTACCAGGCCATATTTTATGTTGGCCTAATGTTTATAAATTAGGCATGAGTTTCAACAGTGACGGGCTTAAATCGTAGATTTTAAATATGCAACATGCGTGCTCATAACAACCGGATGGTGTGACGAGTACATTGAGTGTATATTACAAAATTTACCCCCAAATTCTACAGTTCAGAAAAAGGATGCTACGTGTTGGTTGTACAGTAAGCCGGATGTTGAATTTTAAATATTGTTGTCAAGTCAACAGGTTCAAGAAGCCAAACACACGCACATACACATCGAAACACTGTGCGCCATCATCAGCATCATACCTTAATTTCATGGCTTAATTTTAATTTGAAACTCCTAAAGATATGCAAAGTAATTTGCAAGTGTAAAAATTAAAAGGCATGTCAAGCCGGCGTTATGCCGCCAGACGTCATCAATATTTTCGTTTTTGTTTTCTACCTAACTAATGAGCGTATTTGGCATAATTAATAGACGAGTGTCGAGGCGATTAATTTGGTGTTTGTGTGTGTTTTTTTTTCTGTATGCTTGTATAATTAATGCCTGAGCAAGTTGATTTAAAGCACTGCACTCTTTGAGCATTTTATAAAGTTTTGAAAAATTATTGTAGTGCATTTTTTTCAATTCGCTTGAGATATTTAATATTTGCTTAAAATTTAATTTTTTGTCAAAAAAATTTTACCCTTAAAGCAGCCAACAGTGATGCATTGAAAAATTATGAACTTGCTGCAAAAATCAACCTGTATCATTTATTGTACTGTTATGCACTCAGTCGTTGTTACCCTCACTTGACACACCAGACAACCTACAACCACCCACCACCCATAATTTGCAGCAATACAGCAGAATAATGTATGCACCATGTGCACCACCATCATGTTTTATGCATTCGTAGACGCAAAATTGGGGAACTGTGCTTTTAATGCGTACGTGCATTATTGTTTTTGTTGTTGTTGGTGTTATTTTCATTACTTTACGCACATATTATGCGACACATGTCACAAGTTGTCATGCAAATGTAGTTCACAAGCGATGGGGTTGAAAGGCTTTTAACAGAATTGAAAAGCTAAAAAATGCTCAAATAAAAAGAGAACTTAAGCAAAAAATTTCAGAGACAGTACACATTTTTTCAGATTTAATTATTTTTGTTTTTTCTTTTCATATTCATTTTCATTTTCATAATCATATTCATTCATTTCATATTCATTTTCATAATCATATTCATTCATTTCATATTCATATACATATTCATATTCATATTCATATACATATTCATATTCATATTCATATTCATATTCATATTCATATTCATATTCATATTCATATTCATATTCATATTCATATTCATATTCATATTCATATTCATATTCATATTCATATTCATATTCATATTCATATTCATATTCATATTCATATTCATATTCATATTCATATTCATATTCATATTCATATTCATATTCATATTCATATTCATATTCATATTCATATTCATATTCATATTCATATTCATATTCATATTCATATTCATATTCATATTCATATTCATATTCATATTCATATTCATATTCATATTCATATTCATATTCATATTCATATTCATATTCATATTCATATTCATATTCATATTCATATTCATATTCATATTCATATTCATATTCATATTCATATTCATATTCATATTCATATTCATATTCATATTCATATTCATATTCTCATATCTACTCATATCTATATACTTAATGTTTCTCCATCTCCAAACTTCGTTTTAGCTCCGTATCACTGTGTTTCACCCCATGACTTCAAATGAGTTTCTCAAACAAAAGGTGAGTGCATTCTAGGAACAAATTAAAAAATGTCAAGAATGCAACGCATTTCATTGTGAATAACTCTTTAATTCCTTAAAAACACACATTTTGTGCAAGGTTTTATCAATGCAATATATGAAATAATAGGGTGTTTCAAAGAAAAAGTGTTTCATGAGCCACCCTCACAATTGCATTGATTACATTGCAAGCAGATTATAGAAGTCAAAACAATGGATAGCTTAAGAAGAATGTTAAAAATAGATGCACTCAAAATCTACGCACAGCTGCACTGAATGCAAGTCAACCCTGCTGAATTAATATGCATTTTTCTTTGCTTCTCCATTTTTATTTAATTAAAAGTTGTGCCTTAAGATTCGCTTTAATTTTGTTAATTAAATGGTTAATTAAATGGTAGGATCAAAGTTTTAAATTAAAGTAGCGAAAAAAGTAGTACATATTCCGACAAAAAGTAACAAAATGGCAACACTTTAGTTGTGGTACTTTTGCGAGTTGTGTCAACGCAGCAATCTACTAATAGTTGTTGCTGCTATCTTAGTGTGTGGCTCTACTCTGCAGATACTGCTACCTGTGCCATTTAAATGTTGCTCCAGGGAGACGCAGTGTACTTCAAAGGGAATTATTTAAAATTAAATTTATTTTGTGTTTGCTTGTGCTTACTGTACCAACTCAAGTTTAGAGTGTATATAAAAGACTTGGAGTGCACGATCGAGGTCAACAAACGTCAACGGCCATATTTTTAGATGATACAGTTAAGATTATAATAAAAAAAATAACAGCATATAAGCCATTTTGTAAGGCAAAAGGGACAGAGTTTTGCATATACTTTAAAAGAAGCACGCCGAAAGTTTTTTAAAAAAAAACAAAGAAAACAAAAAAAAAATAAGGAATAATTTTTTACGTTTTTTTTTTGTAATTTTTTAAGCACTTTACTTTGCAGAAAAATATTAAAAAAGCAAAAGTTTACAAAGTTTAAAAGTTTTCACTTTCGGTTTGCTGCTCCAAAATTGGCTGACGAGTTGTTTAACACATGAGTTGATTTATTTGGCACAATAGAAATGTGTTTTATCTATTGGGTTGTTTAAAAAGAAGACCAAAATCAATGGAAGCTTGATTATTTACCCGTTTCCGTGATGGCAATTTTCCAACATGTAAGATACGCTCCTTGTTCTGGTAAGCGCTCGGAAGTTGACGACGAACAAATCAAGACACTAGTGGAGAAAAGCAAAGTTTTTATAATCGGAGAAATTGTAAGTGCTCTAAATTTGCCTATTGAAAGCGTTCACTGACCTTTAAAGTGCGTTAGTTTCATAAAAAAATTAGATGTCTGGGTCCAACATGAACCGAAAGAAATTCACAAATTCAATCGAGTTGACATTTGCGATCGGCTTATGGAACGTGAAGATAGCGACCGATTTCTCAAGCGTATAATTACGGGTGGCGAAAAGTGGATTGTCTACAAAAATGTCAACAGAAAAAGAAATTGATTCAAGAAAGATGAAGGGTCGGAGAGGCAAGCAAAAGCAAACATTCACCAGAAGAATCTGGTGGAATTGGAAGGGCATGTATACTGCGAGCTACTCCCACAGAGAAGAAATATATATTCTAAAGTCTACTATGGGCAACTTCTGACATTGAACAATGCCTTCCAACAAAAACGTCCTGAGCTGGTCAATCGGAAAGGGATGATCTTCCACTACAAGAACGCCGGTGCTCGGCTACGGGCTTGGTGACTCAGTCAGATGAAATGTTTTGCCCCACCTACTCTATAGTCCAGATTTTGCGTCCTCAGATTATCATATGTTTCGCTCGCGGCAAAACTTACTGAATGGTAAAACTTTTGATAATAAAGGCCCTATCAAACAGCACCTTGAGAGCTTCTTTGCAGAGAAAAGTGGAGATTTTGAGCAGACTTCGTTGGAGACTGTGGAAGAATAATGATTAATGAAGCTACCACAGAGATGGGAGAAGGTGATCGAATAAAACGGCGAATATATCTGTGGTCACAAGGAATAATGACTTAACTCAAAGTATAGCAAAAAACGATATTTAAATTGCACTAACTACGACCCTTTTTTCTGAAATAATTGAACCGTTACAAATGAAATATGTGCAGACATAAGTGGTAATCTATTCTGTGCACAAAATTAATTTCTGCATCTTAATTCTAAAGATTATTTAGGTATTTTAATGAAAAAGTCAACAAAAATTGAAAAGTGCCCTTACTTTTGAACCCTTATTTGATGCCCTATTTCACTCATTTATCCCTAAAACATACAAAAACTAAATTTCTGCCCATTTTGGCAAGTTGCCTCTACGCACAGTGGGTTATTCGTGGCCATAAATAAATAAAAGTCAAATTCCTGATATTGTAAAAATTTTTTTACTAATCGACAGTTAATACATCAGATAAGGAAAACCCAAAAAATCACTAAGAAATCGTTTTAAGTTTGGTCGGAAAATAGCTCGAACTTTTAACTTTTTTTAATGAAATAACTTGAGAATATCACTTGTTTATACTACCTGTAGTTGTAAGTGTTCCACTTTTTTGTTTTTAAGAGAATGGAATTGATATGAAGAAATAACAAAAATATAATATTTAGTGTTTCCTAAGCTTTCAACTTTTTATTGTTATTAAAAAAGTTTATATTTCTTGGCGAATTTTTAAACATTAATATGTACATATAGTGCAAAAAACACAGGTGCGTCGTTGGACACACGAGAGAAGCGAAGCTTCTTGCAGATACATTGATTTGATAGCTTAATAATTTTTTCTTGTGAATAAATTAACTTTTAAATTCAAAAATTTAAAATAACATAAAATAAATTACATATATACAGAAAACATATTTACTGCTTATTTTTTTATTGTTGAATGTCAAATTTCCGCGCCAATTACATATACCATAGAGTATAAATTATTATCTAGAGATTGCATCAACTCTGCTAAATCTCTGGCATGCGTTAACCTCTGTTTTTCTTCATGTTTTTAAGTGAAATAACTCTATTAACACATGCCAGAGATTTAGCGAGTTGATGCAATCTCTAAATAATAATTTACACTCTATGCCAACAGCACCACAAACGCATTCACAATACAAAGAAACCGATGCTGGAGACACCTTGTGGCAAATAAAAGCAAATTTTTGATAGTAGTAGCATAGCAAATACACAATCCTCTATCTATTATGTTCGGACGTGGGTTCGATCCCCACGGGCAGGCCAAAAAATATTTTTAGTATTTAACATTAAAGTATTAAATTTTCTTGTTGTAATAAGCACTAGCAACAAAGAAACCATCAAATTTCCAAGAAAAAATCTATAGATAATTTTCCAGATTTCACTCCAAGCAAATCACAGAACAAGGAGTAAAAAGCTTCGCTTCAAAAAGCTGTCAGTTGAAGCTCAAGGGCTCATACAAAACGAGCTTTATGAGCAATAAAAAATAATTTTAAGATTATAAGCCAACTTTTTCACTTTTATGCCGAAAACTATTCAATTTAAACTTGTATTTTAAGTGCTTAATAAGTGTTTTAATAAAATAAGTAAAATAGTATGAGAAGTGGGCGTGTATGTCGACAAATTTTACTCAAATTTGGAAATAAAAACTTCATATTTTCTAAATGTTAACTTAAAAATTACAGCTTTTCTTAAAAAAAATTGTGTGGAAGGTGGGCGTGTCTGTGGGCGGATTTGAGCCAAACTTATGTATATTTAATATTTAACTGCCAAATCTCTCATACCAAATTTCAAATCTCTTAGTTTATGGAAGTCGTATGGAAGGTGGGCGTGTCTGTGAGCAAATTTGATCCGAACTTAAGTAGATTTAATGTTTAATTCTATAAAGCTCTCTTAGCTAATTTCAAACCTCTTAGTTTATTTTTACTAATTTTTACAAAAAATATTTGTATAGAAGGTGGGCGTGTCTGTGGGTGGATTTCATCCAAACTGGAATATATATAAAATTTAACTGTACAAAGCTCTCATACCAAATTTTTAAACTCTAAGTTTATTTTTACCATTTTTACAAAAAAATTTTTATAGAAGGTGGGCGTGCCGAATATATATTACTGTACAAAGTATTCGTACTAAATTTCAAAGCTCTAGTTCAATTTTTACTATTTATGGCCAAAACATGTATGAAGTCCTCCCACAGTGCTACGGGACAATTTAGCAAAGATATGAGTTGTAATTGACAATTTTTGTATTTTTTGTATGGGGACTCCTAAAAAGGTGACAGATAAGGGTTGGGTGTGTTCAGCAGAAATATTGAAGGTCCAAAAACTATTCATTAATATTAAGAAACTATTTTTACAGTTAAATTCATGTATTTAAGAGTATCTACGATATTTCTTCAGAACTCCTTCTCCCCCTCCCGCCCTTCACCGAGCGTGGTGAAGGTGCCATTATTTCTCAGCTTCTATAAAGATATGAAAAAAATGTACGTAAAATGGCTTTGAAAGTTTGACACATGTTAATATATAAGAGGCCAGCATAATGCTCTGTACCTAATATCGCTCAAACTGTAATTATTTTTTTGCGCTTATTACAGTTTCATCCCAATATGTGTTGTCTTGGAAAATGTTCAGCCTGAAAGAATGCACAGAAAATGAATTTGATATTTATCAGTGATATGCTTGCATTCTATGTATGTGCACACTTTCAGGCTCAAAATTTTTAATGGCAAAAAATAATTACAGTTTGAGCGTTAATACTTTCAACCCGTCGTAGGACGGGCTTTTATACTACTACTAGTATAAAACGCATACCATTTTGTAGGCGTTTTTACGATTGTGCTGTGTTAAAAATAGTTATGATCGCTAAAAACAACAACAGCGTAGTTCTTTTTTGGTTCAAAGATATTCTACGAAATTTTATTTCTCCAACATTTTTTGATGAAATTAAAATATTAATTGCATTTATAGGTGAAATGAGTAGCGTTATATTTTTAATTGCGTTTCAATAAATCATTTTAGTAACTCATTGAATTAAAAGCTAAAAAAAAAATTATAAATTCATCTGTGTTTTACGATGGCATAGTTAATTTTTGACTACAGTACTGTGTGTTGGTTGCTATAGTTAAAAAATAACTTAAGATTATTCTTCACTCTCAAAGAGAACAGGTGATGAACAAACTTAAAATTAGCTTAATATTTAAAATTAATGAACTAAAGTAAAGCATTAAAATGGAGCCAGTAGCAGCTATTAATTTGAAATTCTTGCCACAAAGTTGCTCAATTATTTACAAACAATTTGTTAAAACCTCAAAAATGGTTAATAAACAGTCATATAAATACACAACTAACAGCAAACTGTGGCTTATGTTCAAAAAGTTAATAAAAAATAATAAAAACACACGTACCTACAATATGATTAAAAATAACAAAACAATAAAGAACACTTAGGGCCAGTTTTTCAGTACGAGTTGAAATTTTAGTTAAATTAAACCGAGTTTAACTCACTAAAATTGGGCGTTTAAGCTCGGATAAGACAAAAAAGAAACACATTATATGATAATTTAAGTCAATTTAAATTCAACGAATGCCAAAATATCTAGTGAAACCGAGCATAAACTCCCAATTTTGGTGAGTTAAACTCGGTTTAATTTAACTAAAGTTTAAACTCGTACTGAAAAGCTGGTCCTTAATCACTCAAGTTTATTTATGTGCAAAATGTATTAAAAAAATATGCAATATTTCATGCTTTTAGCCCTAATTTAAGAACGCAAAATAATAATTTATATTTAAACATACACCACAGCTAAATTTATTACTGTTTGAAACTAATGGAAAACTTTCAGTATGAAAGCATTTATTTTTGAATTATATTTATGTTAATAAATCTATTTTTACAACCTTATCGGTTTGCTTCTTAAGCACTTTATTATATATGTCCAGTACCACTGTATTGTATATTGAATTTGGAATACTTTGAAAGAATGCTATAAATCACTTTGATAACTCAATAAAAGTAAATTTTTATTACTTCAACTCAATTATCGGACGTTCATTTCTTCTTTCTAACTTAAATTCATATAAAAACACATTCTTCCTACCACCTTTAGACAAACATCAACCTACCTACCTACCTACTTACCAATAATTCTTCATTACGAATACCAACCATAAAAATTATTACAATGTCTGCTGAAAGTAATGTTTTGCGAATGCTCCCTTTTTTTTAACTGCGGTTTTTATGCTGCTATAATAGCTCTACCATGCTTTCTCGCTTTATTTGATTTCATTATCAAAATGGCGCAATTCCTTTGGATCTTTCCTCTACTTTTACTGGCTTTGACTTTTGTAAGCTTTGCCATCTTCTTTAACAACTACTTCGAATGTCTGTCTTGCGGTTTCCCATTTTGAAACTGTCTCTGAAATGTTGTCGTTGTCGAACTATTTATTTGGCAAAAAGGTGAGTTTTTGTTGTTAATGTTTTACTCTTTGTCGTAATTAAAATTAATAAATTTTTTGTTGGTTCTATTCATGCTACCTGCGGAGTCCTTTTAATTTAATTTTCCACAAACTGTTGCAAATGAAATGTTTTTATTAATGTAATAAAATTAATGACAGAAAACTTTTCGGTGCTGTTGCCTAGTCCAGAAGGCGGCAACCTGTTGACTCAGCCCATAATAGGGTGCTGGGTCAGAATAGGTACTTTGGTTGAGTGTTTAATTGTGTGTTTGTTTAAGTAATGCGTAGCAATTTTGATTGAAGTAAGAAATAACCTTTGCATATAAAGTATATTCTTTGTAATATAAGGAACAAAAAGTTTGTATTTTATGTTTGACTTTAACTCCCTAGCTTAAATTTAATCCCTGAGTGCATCAATTAAACTGAACGGGCTTGGATTATTATTTGAATTACAAAAAGAAAGAAAAAATTTGAAATATATCTCTTATAAATACACACTAGTTAATTGACTCGGCCTCGCGCAGGTCGTGGCAGAGAATTCAAGCTGGGGGGAGAGAGAAGGTTGAACGTTTATATAGAAAGTTCACGTCTTTGAGAATAGTTCAGTAGTTTTAATAAAATTTATTGAGTAAAGTTTTCTAAATATTTTGTTTTAATTTTATTGATATGATATGCCTCAAAAATAAACATTTTACATTTTTTTAATTAATTAACCGTGTTTAAAAATGTTACTTTAGTTATATGACCTGACACCCATTTTCTAATGGCAATGCAACAATATCAGAAAACATGTTCTAAAATAATTTACTTAGCAGATATTTAAATTTTTGAATAAACTATTTTCTTTCTATGACGAAACCGAGAGGCACATCAAGAAATAGCAATCGAAATACTTTTAAGAAACACATGTCGATTTTACTATTTGATATTTTTAATACAACTCTTGAATCAAGGATATATTCCCCTATGAAGTCTTCCTCCCAAGTTTTCCTCTAAAACGTTAGAAATTTTTTTAAAATTAAAATTTAAAAAAAAAAAATAAAAAATTACGTATAGAAAAGCAAAGATATCAACTTTTCCATGTATTAAAAGCAGTATGACACTACGTTTTTTTTTTTGTTTTTTTAGTGCATTTTTTATTAAAAATACTGACGAAAAACAAACAAAAATGAAATTATAAAAACAATACTTTAATATTATGTTCGAGAGAATCAAATGCTATGCGTAAAAAATTAATTTTCAACATTTCGTTGCTGGCTGAAAAAAATCAGTTCAGTGTGCGTCAAATTGAAATAAAAACTAGTATGGATGGAGCTTCGGCAGGGTACCGATGCTAAAATACCCCCCCGCGGGCATATTGAAGTATATTTGAAGTCCTTAGCCACGACATACACGATGACATTCAGTTTTATATATTAACGAACGTTTTCCTATTTTTGATGACGTCACTTTGTATGGGAGGTAGGCGTGGCTTATATACGATTTTGCCAAACATCATAGAGATCGTTCATATTATAAATCAAAGCTAATGTGCAAAATGTCAAGACATTTCCTAAATTTTTGTGGAATTTTAAGAGATTTTACCTTTAAAATAAAGCCACTTGGTATGGTTTTCAAGTAGACGTGGTTTTCATCCGATTTTGCCATATATCATAGGGGTGGTTTATATTAAATATCAAAGCTTATGTGCAAAATTTTAATACATTTCTTTAATTTTGCAGATTTTAAGGTGATTTAACGTTTGAAATAAAGCCAATTTGTGTGGGAGGACAATGCTATTATCTACTGCATAACTAATTGCAATGTATAATTTTCTTAGTACAGCCAACTTTTTTATTTTTAAGATGTGTGTATGCTTTTGGTGTCATTAAAAAGAGAAACTTGAATAAATTTCAAAATTGATCCTAAAACAAAATTTCATTTATTACGCCAAATTCTGAGAAATTTGCACTCAAAATTGAAATTTGGTAGTTTCAATCGATTGATTTAATCTTCAACTCGATAACGGTTAAGTTGGTGGGGTTTGTTGATATGCCGTTAGAAGGTTTTTTTATTACCTTTATAATGAGCTAATAAGTTTTATGTAAGTTAGTTTTTCTGCTAGAAACAATAATGTAAACCAAAGTCGTGAAATATTAATTAACCCTGTAGCTCCTAAGAATGTGAAAATAGATCCCCCCTCCCCCACGACTTTTTGCTTAGCTCGACATAACCTTTCAGCTCTGTAAATAGTTGCACTCGATTGCGGGACACCCTGTATAATAATGATAATGAAATGAAAGAAAGCTTAGCCGAATAAAAAAAACTAGTTTGAACAAAGATTAGAAATTAGTAAATCAATAAAGGTAAAACTCCAAGTAAAAACTAGTAAGGAATGGATTTTCAGCAGATTACCGAAACTAAAATACTCCTCCACCGGAAAGAAAATTGATTTGGTATTCGTGTTGATTAACCATGAATCAGATATAATTCAAGTTTCTTTTCACTGTTTTGTCAAAGAAAAATCATATGGAAACGCATTATTTGTAGTGTTTTACACCTTTAAAAAAGTCTTTATTCAAAATTTAGTTTCTGAGCATACTGGAAAATAAAATTTGTCTATGCAAATAAAATTTTGCACTAAAGGAGCTCTATCGTTTTCCTGTCCATAACAAAAATAAAAAAAGCCATCGAAATTTCTCAATTCTCTAAGAAGTTATGATTTTTGCAACGAGAAACGCCAGATCGAGCCACTGTGCGTCGTTTATAAATGCTCATGGCTTAGGAGTTGGGTCTTTAATTTTTCTATTTACTTTGCTAAATTTTATAGAAAGGATATTTCCCAGTTTTGCAGCTAGTTAATTTTGTTTTAATAAAATCTTTGTTGTGAAAAGCAATTACGTACCAATAAATTTATTTTGTAAAAATAAAAGATTGTCAAACGGAAACAAACTAGCTTGGAATTAAAATAAGAAGATGTTGAGATTTAAAGAAATGTAATGTACTGTGGCTCACGAATTAAATCCATTGTCCAAAATACCCATTTTTTGCCGTAACCGATTCATAAAATATTTGCGCCATTTTATACAAATTTTAGACAAATATATTCAAAGTCAGGTAGCCAAAAATTTTGGTGAAAATATCTAAAATTGTGGGCGTGACATGCGGTTAAACACAACTGTTTTTGCTAATTTCTGAAAAAGGTGAGTTTTTATTTTTTCCTCGAAAATGAATGGCCATTGCTTGCACTCTATAATCAAAAGAGAGTTGAATTTTTTTTTTGTTAGGTTGCTTGGACTTTTATCGTTGAATTATTGTATGAGGTTGTTGCTGTACTATTTATATTTTGGGTGTTGCGAAATGTTTTCAAAATGACTATTTTTTGTATAAATTTTAACTTTAGTGAAATAGAACTTCTAAGGATCAAAACAGATCAAAAAAATTAAAGCATCCAGTTAAAGGTGAAAGTCTCTTCTTTCACTTCATATACATTTTTATACCCCCATGATCCCCCCGTAGAAGCTTTTTTTGTTTTACTGAAATTCATCCCTATAAGTATGCAATGATGTATTCTATTCAAACTTTAGGTATTTTATTGCATGCAATTTAAAGGAATTTTTAGTTTGACTTACCCTTTTTATTCCAACTCTATAAAACAGGTGCATATACCTCAAAATGTACCCCTAATACAACTGAAATCAGCTACAACCCATAAATGACTAGAAAACCCAGCTAAATATCAATTTCCAAATTCCATCCATCCAGCAACCAACGAATATGCATTCCAGGTTCTGGTAATTAAAATAGTGCCTAGAGTTTCTTTAATTAAACCTGAACATGTTCAGTTCAGGAACATGCGCAGGACATGTGAAGTTTGGAGGCATTTAGAGATTTTTTTTGTAAATAACCCATTTCATTCTTCCTGATGAAACATGTTGAGTTTTGGAGTTAAAAATTTTACCTTTATAGAACTAGTGCAGGTAATAAGTAAATAGATACAGGTACAGATACTTGTACTATAATATCTCAGCCATTGCGATTGGAAATAAATAAATTGTTCAGTTGTTCAATTGTTCAATGAAAAAATTCAGTAATAGAGAATTGCCTGAGGAGTATTTAAGAAACAAAAATCAGGAAGATGTTCTAGCTACGTAAGAAAAATAAACTTCGAAATACCGTTGGACTTAGAAGAGAAATTATCTGTTTTCATCAGAAATTTAAAAAAACGCTGCAGCCAGTATAACTACACGAAAGAAAGAAAAATTTCTGGAATGCGAGATGACTGTGCAGAAAGCTTAAAAAACTACCGACAAAGTCAGCAGCGATAGATCTAAGAGTCGGAAGCTAAAGGATATCACTGATGAAATCGGAAGTGAAAATGTTCAAGAAACTTTCCTTCATCAATTGCAAGCAGATAAAAAATATGCAAGACTGGAAACCATTGAAAAAGTTATTGATGCTAGTCCAGTGAGAATAAAACGGATTCTTAAAAGTAAACCAACACCGAGCGAGGAAAAACGTACACAAATGAGGAGGCATAAGCATTATTTTTGGATTTGAAGTTAACAAACCACCAATATACTGAGCTCAGATTGCGTGCGATTGAAAAATGTTCAAATCTGTATCCATCATATAGCTGCTGCTTAAAAGGACTGTTTGCCATCTAACGAAACTATTGCAATTACACCAATTTCGACAGATGTACAGCTATAATCATTACTTGATCACACAGCACAACGCTTTTTACAATAATTTAAAGAAAATGAGTTGAAGCAATATGGAAACTGCAAGTTAATTCTTTTTTTGCAAATGGGGATGTGATGGTTCTTCCGGACTAAAAGCAAAATAAGCAATTGTAAAAAAAATTTTGAAAGACTCAGAGCCATTGACCAGCACAACGCACACCAGGGATTTTTGAAAAAATCGCACACCATCTTCCACGAAATACTGCAGGCCCATCAAATTTGAGTTCAGAAAGGAAACCGAGGATACCATTAAGAAAGAAGTAAGCGATATCAGAGCCAAAATTTATTCTGAGCCACTGTGCGACTCAAATGAAGGTTTTGGTATATTTAAATAGGAGTGGGGGTGGGGGGGGGGCATAGGGGTTGACTTTTGGTTATGACCAACATTATTTCATACTAATTTTTTTATTACAAATATAAAAAAGGGCAATATTAACAATAAAAAGAAGCGTGAAAAATCATAATCAGTAATAATCAATTATATAATTTAATATCTGCAGTTATACAGGGCGTTCCGCAATTGAGTGCAACTATTTTCGGAGCTGAGAGGTTATGTCGAGCTGAGCAAAAAATCCTGTGGGAGGGAGGGGGGGGGGGTGTATTTTCACATTCTTAGGAGCTACAGGTTTAATTAATAATTCACGACTGTGATTCAAGTTATTGTTTCTGTCAGAAAAACTAACTTATATAAAACTTATTTTGATAGCTCATTTGAAATCAATGAAATCGCCTTTCCAAAGGTATATCAACAAACCCCACCAACTTAACCGTTACCAAGCTATGATCGTGTAAAGATGAAATCAATCGGTTGAAATTACCAAATTTCAACTTTGAGTGCAAATTTCTCAGAACTTTGTGTAATAAATGAAATTTTTATACCTCAACGCGTACTGCGTAAGGGGTATATTAACTTTGTCATTCCGTTTGTAACGCCAAGAAGAAGACATGGCAGGTATAGAAAAATATATATATTTTTGATCAGCATCATCTTCTGAGTCGATTTCCGTGTGTTCGTCTGTCTGTGCGTTTGTCCGTCTATCCGTCTGTCGACACGATTACAGCCGCAATTTTAAAGCTATCGTGATCAAATTCAAAATACTTATAAGTTTATTTTTAAAAAAGGAAGATCAAGTTAGAATATGGGCTAAATCAGATGAAAACCACGCCTACCTCCCATACAAAATGACTTTATATTAACCGTAAAATGTCTTTAAAAGCCACAAAAATTAAAGAAATGCCTTGAAATTTTGCATATAATTTGATCTGAAAACCACGCTTACCTCCTATACAAAGTGGCTTTATTTTAAAAGTAAAATCTCTTAAAAATCTGCTCAAATTAAAGAAATGTCTTGAAATTTTAGGCATATAGGCTTTGATATATGTCTATGTTATATATACCACTATGATATTTGGCAAAATCGAATGAATCTCTTAAGAATCCACAGAAATTAATGAAATGTCTTCAAATTTTGCACATTAGCTTTGATATATAATATGAACCATCTCTATGATATATGGCAAAATCGGATCAAAACCATGCCTACCTCCCATACAAAGTGACTTCATCAAAATAGGAAAACTTTCGTTAATATATAAAACTGAATGTCATCTTGTATGTCGTGGCTAAAGACTTCGAATATACTTCAATATGGCCGCGAGGGGATATTTTAGCTTCGGTACCCTGCCGAAGCTCCATCCTTACTAGTTTTTAGATCAATTTTGTAATCTATTCAATTTTATTTTCAATGACACCAAAAACATAAACATATCTTAAAAAATAAAACAGTTGGCTGTACTAAACAAATTATACTTATTAGAAAATAGTGATAAATAATGACATTACAATTATTTATGCAGTAGATAATATCATTGTTTTCTAATAAGTATACTTTTTTAACAACAGCCAACAGCCAACTTTTTTAGTTTTTAAGATATGTTTTTGTTTTTGGTGTCATTGAAAAGAACATTGAATAACTTACAAAATTGATCCTAAAAAAAATTTCATTTACTACGCGAAATTCTGAGAAATTTGCACTCAAAATTGAAATTTGGTAGTTTCAATCGATTGATTTCATGTTCACACGAGCACAACTCGATAACGCTTAAGTTGGTGGGGTTTGTTGATATGCCGTTAGAAAGGTGTTTTTATTGCATTTATAATGAGCTATCAAAGTAAATTTTATGTAAATTAGTTTTTCTGCTTGAAACAATAACGTAAACCAAAGTCGTGAAATATTAATTAACCCTGTACCACCTTAGAATGTGAAAATAGCTCGACATAACCTTTCAGCTCCGTAAATAGTTGGACTCAATTCCGGGAAACCCTGTATATATCATTAAAATATGCTCATTACTTTTCTTTCCACATAACACACAAATCCGAACGAAATACTGGGTGCATTTAAATTTTAGACGTGCCGCGGTAGTGACAGTTCGGGTGCATCATGAGTCTCAATCAAAAAAGCATTGTATTTTTATTTTAGAAACGATCTTGAATTATTACGAAAACGTAATTTACTGCTCATCCCGGTGGTATATGTAAAAAAAATATAGTTTACATTGCAAAAGAACATAAAAGTATCAGTTTGCTGAGAATCAGCCATATAACTAGCGCTTAAGCGATACTTTCTCGATTGCGAAAACTGCACTTAAATGTTTGCAGTAAAATAAGCGGAACAGTATAAACGGTTTAATTTTAATTTCCGGTGCCCTCGATATAATAATAATAATAAAAGCGATACCAAAACAGATGTGAAATTTATCAAAAGGCAACTTAATTGCGCTCATATAAAGTAGGTAAGTAAAAATAAGTAGCAAACATTACGACAGGCAATCATTTTAATGGAGCATATAAATATAAATGAACAGTGAATCTCAGCTAGTTTTGAGTTTAAGATTGCATTTTCCCCATTATGAGTAGAGTAGTACGTTGATGTAATACTCCATTTTGTAAAATACATACATAAAATCGCCCACACATTGTTAAAACAATGCAAGAGCACAAACGTCCCAAAAAGGTATGTAATTAAAAAACATAAAATTACCATCATAAAAGAAAGCTTTATGGGAAAAACATTTAACTTTATGACAGCACGTCATGAAAATAAAGATAAGCTATGGAGCAGCCAGCCAGAGAGAAAGAATATAAAAATATAAAAACAAAAAAAAAAAAAATCAAAATAATTATATTTATTTACTTGAATGAGTAGTAGTTAGAAATAGACATAAAAAAAGTAGCAGAAAAAGCTGACATGAAATGAGCTTCGCTCATTATCAAAAAAATTAAAATGCCCACAGAAAAAAAAAAAAATATATATAAAAAATTGCGCAGGAAACGTGCACGGAATAAAAGTCAAGGTGCAGAAATTTTATGTTGAAAGCAATGCTAAGGACGACTCATGAGTACGAGTACGAGTAGCATGAGTGGCAGTCCTAAAAATAAACAAAGAGCTATTGAGTAAAAGGGAAGCGAAAAAGAAAAACAAAAAAAAAAGAAAAAATCACAACCTAAAAGCTTATCTGCACATAAGCACTGGTTCCATTAGTACAACACTAGGTTGGCAGAAATTTGTAGGATACTGTTTTTAGAAACATTAAAAAGGCAGTTTTAAGCACCTCTAAAGAACAGAGGCGGAGTTGAACTGAAGCAGCAGCTTAAATAAAGGCTTAAGCAGGTAGGCCCAACAATTGTTATCAAGCTCATTAAATTACTAGCTGCTGCTTAGGTAGGCACAGTAGTAAAGATTACAATTTGCCGAATGCAGTAATTTAACTACCCATTCACGCACTCTTGTCTACAGAGAGATAAGAGCTTAGGTAAAATTTTCGCACTGCTGGCAGAAGTTTTATTTATATTTTCAAGAAAGCATACCTCAGTAATCACTTGAAACTGTCAACGTGGATGGGATTTCGTCAAGTTTGGCTGTAGTTTGAAAGTACCATCAAGATTCACGAAAATTTTTAATTATTTTGTACGTAAGCATTTTTCTTCCGTAAAGCGGCTCACAGTGCTGCAGGAATGTATTTCCTCGGTCAAAGTCAATACATTTGGAGTTGCATACCAGATCAGCTTCGACCGGAGCACAGTGGAATAAAGACCCAACATTCCACCTTAATTAATTTTCTGGTCGTAAAATCGGAACAAGTGAAACATTTTTCTTTTTATTTTAATGTTTGTTATTGAATTAGGTACTATTAATCTGTCTAGTCGGATTATCGATTTTTATATGCATACTATTTTTCACAATTTTTATTCAAAATAAAATTTTAATATAAGCCCAGGTTTTCAAAATTAAATTGAACCTGGAGATCAAAAATAAATCGAAATACTGAAGTTGTTTTTATTGAATGTTAATTTTTGAGTTTAATATCAATCTGTATAGGCGGATTTTCATTTTAAATTTTTCAAAATTTTTTTTATAGAATTAGGTCAATTTTATTAAAAAAAAATTTTAAAGTAACCGAAGAATTTTTTTTTTTTTTTGGCAAATCCAAAAATGTCTCGAAAGTTCTTAGCTTTTTTTCTAAAAAGTTTTTTTGTAAAGATGATTGCTTTCGAGAAAAAATCATAATCCTAAAGATAAGAAATGGTGTCCTTTTATGCCTTAGGCTGCGGCCAAATTACACGGTTTCACCGCTATGGCGGTTTCGCACTCGCCCTTGCCTTAGGCTTAGGCAGTTCGCGGCGACACAAGCGCGTAATATAGCCCCTATCATTTGAATGCAAGAAAATTTCAATATTAAAACCGCGAGTGCGGCACCACCGTTGCGGTGAAACCACGTAATTTGGTCGCAGCCTTCTATAAATGGTGTGAAAATTGAAGTCCAGCATTATGTTTTCTTATATAAAGGCTGTTTTAATTTTATACAGGATGTTTATACAATTTTCTAGAGGAATAGCTGTCAAACCAGTTGTCAAAGCAAACACATGTGTTTGACATTAATGTTCAGTATACTTTGGTAATTTACCATACAAAGACTTACCATGGTATAATGTTTAAAAATCGTGGAAGTTTATTTTCAAAATTTGCATTCTGTGCGAAAAACTTACAGAGCACTTCGCACACACATTACGGTGCGCATAATTGTCCATCTGAGCAGATAATACGCAAAATGATAAATCGATTTATGTGTATGCCTACTTTTATGGACAATATTCTTTTAACAAAATGCGCATTTGCAATTTAGAATGCGTGGCCGTATGCTCCTTGTAGGAGTAAACGAGACAAATATATATGTATAAATATATAAATGCATTTAGTGAATTTAGCTTTCAGTGTGAACGTATTATAAATGAAAGAATTTTGTAACAATACGTTTCCACAGAGAGCTAAATGCGCATATACGAAATGCTATATATATTTGGCCCTTTTACTCTTACAAGGAGGCATTGGTTTAAAATTATCAATAAAACTAAAAACAAAAAGAATGGGCAGTGGGGGGCACTGGCGACCGTAGTGAAAATTTAAAGTTATTAAATAACATAGGTGTTATGAATTTCTAAAGTAGCTACAGTCAGCAAAGCAGACAGCAATCAAATTGATACATTCAATCAATTTATGCGTTATTGAATGTATAAACTATTTTTTAATGTTTATATATAATATATTTGTAGCACACTTGCTTTGGTTGGGTAGTCGGTAATTGGTTCGGTAATCGGTTGGTAATCGCTTTGATAGTTGGTAATCGGTTGGTAATCGCTTCAGAAATAAGTAATGGGTTGGTAATCACTTTGGTAATCGGTTGGTAATCGCTTCTGTAGTCGGTGATTGATTTAGTAATCGGTTGGTTATCGCTTTGGTAATCGGTAATCTGTTGGTAATCGCTAAGGTAATTAGTATTAGTAATTAGTTGGTTATCGCTTCGGTAATCGGTTGGTAATTGCTTCGGTAATCGGTTGGTAATCGCTTCGGTAGTTGATGATCGGTAAGTAATCTCTTCGGTAATCTGTATTGGCTTAGTAATAGCTTCGATAATCGGTTAGTAATCGCTTTGGTAATTGGTATTCGGTTGGTGATCGCTTCGGTTATGGGTTGGTAATAGCTTCGGTAATCGATTAGTAATCATTTAGGTAACCGGTAATTGATTTAGTAATCGTTTAGTAATCGCTTCGGTAATCAGTAATAGGTTGGTAATCGCTTCGGTAATCGGAAATCGGTTTCGGTTGGTTATCGCTTCGGTAATCGCTAAATTCTATGTGTCAAACACTAACAACTAAAAAGCTCACCGAACATGTTTGCCTAACATAACCACGTCATAAGCAGTGCTGTACAATACAACAGAAATTCAGAACTAACAGAGTGATGATATCGCGAATCTATAGTTTTGCTCTCCACCAAAAAAGGTCTTAATGCTCCTAAAGAAGTTTTCACTGCAAAAATTATCGAAAAGTCCACCGTGACACGAAAAGTTATTAAAAACTTATCATTCAATGATGTTATCTTAGAGAAACATTTTTATATTATTGATTTAATATATGATATTGATTGATTTAAGCAATTTAATTATGAATTCATTTACCATGATGATCAAATCGTCTGCACTGTTTCTCAAATGTAATTTTTCTTTTTTGTTAAGGTTTTCTAAATGTTAAGTTAACGTTTTTGTTTTAGTAAAAATGGAAGGCATTGGCTAAAAATAATTAAAAATGGTTCAGGCAAGGAGAGGCAGAATATATTAAATTTGTTTTTTAATAACTAAATCACATAATTACTTAATTACCTAATAACTTAATTACCCAAATAAATTACAATGGAAAAAATGTCACGTAACGCCATGTCATGTAACGTTTCATACTAAACCCAATCAAAAAAAAAAAAACGAGCAAAGGTTTTTCAATTTGATTACTTTGAAAATAAACTTATACTATTTCAAATCCTTTTTAAAAAAGTTTTATACAAATGTTCTTGCCAATTTACAGAATTTTACTATTTTTTGTCACGCAAGGTATAATTTTTGGTGGCTTCTATCTAAGAGCCGAACTTTTGACAACTCTTTACACCTTGTATAGTGTGCTTAGTAAGCTATTGGAAAATCAAAATAAGGAACTTGCAAGTTAAATTTTTCCGTCTTTTTTCACTCATTTAAGTCGTACGATCGTCACGTGCGCCACCACGGAAATGTCCATATGTATATTTAAAATCAGCTGATCGAGTTCACTCCTAAAATCAACTTACACTAATACAAACTACAAAAGTACGAAAATACGATTAGAAATTTAAAAATCGTGATGGCAAAAAAGTGCAGGCCATTCCTGGCTCTGCCACGTTCAAAATAAGCGCTCGTTATGTGCAGCAATTTTACAAAAAAGCTGTTAGTATGGAACATGAGTTTATTTCTTTTTTTTATGATATAAAACTTTTCCTATCACCAATAATCTGAGTCATTTAAGTGAAAACAGTAGCCATTGTTTGTAATGTTTGAAGTTAGCTTTAGTTTACAGCATTATTCAACGTTAACTTAATTTACGCCTGGTCTCAAAAACATTGGAAATAAAAAATAAAAAAAATACATACCAAAAAGCAAACATTTAATATATTAGCAAACGTGTGTGTAACAGAGGCACAATATATGTATCAGTAAATTTACATCGTTATCTAAATTGTAGGTAATTTTTTGTGAAACAAACAAACCAACAGCGCATTAAAAAAGGCGAGCAAAAAAAAAATAAAAGGGAATGTTTTACAAATGGCAGCAAAAAATGTTGGTTCAGTTTTTGGTGGTTAGGTTTTCATTTTTTTATTTGTGTTTTTTGTAGCTGTTGCTTTAAAAAATGACGTAATATTTAAGTGCAAAGTTTATTTTTTATTTATTTTTTTCTTATCATTTTTTTATAGTCGACTTTTTTACTCCATATAAATCCCATTGCGGAATTTTGTTGTTAAGTAAGGCGTCCACAGGGGGCGTATTAGTCATGGTTGCCAACAGTGTTGCAATATTTTACTTCAACTTTTGACATTGAATTGCCAAGCTGATGGCTCTTAAAATGCCTTTCTTAAGTTTGGCGGGGCGTGTGAAGCAGTGTAGCGAAAAGTTATGCGAAAGCCTGTTGATTTTTTCTTTTAAAAATGAGACAAGATATAAATTTATTTCTCACAAGTTTGTTCATCTAAAAATAAGGAAACATTCTGGTGGATGTACAGTTTTTCTTTGGTGTGGATTATTAGAACATGAATACTCGAAAGCTTTTCTTAGTTGTTATTGAGGTTGCTGGTAGAAGTTTATTTTACAAACATTAAATACATTTTTGAATTTTTTGAAGACACAAAAATAATGCGTTTCCAAACTTTAAGGTCAATTAGTCGTCCGTACAAACTATTTTTGAAAAGTTTTCCTCAGATTTGTTCTCAATCACCATAAAAATTGATCCCCATCATAGGTACCTAATTTTGAGTTCAGTCATGTACCAAAATTTTCACCTGGCTAAAATGTGAAAAATGCTCATTTAAGGACTCCATAAATCAAAGAATTAACTAAATATTTTGGTATATTGTACTGCATTTCCATACATGGGCGTTTGCAGGATATTCTGGAGGGGGTGGAGGAGGAATTAGGGGGAAAGGGATAGGTCTATATAGTAAGTTCACGTATTTGAGTATACTTCAGTTGTGTTGAAAAAAATTTTAATTCGTTTTTTTAAATTTTTAACCATTTTTTTTTATATTTCTTTGTGTTTGTTGTAATTTTTTTGATTTCAAAACAAAATGGAAAGCTCATCCAGCGAATACATAAGACAATTTGTCATAGCAACTTCAATACATTGAAACTTTTTTCACCGACACTCTCACTCTTTTTCAATTGTCAGCTCAATCGCTTGGAACATTCAGGCTGCAAGTTGGCTGGTAACAATTTTGACATAGAGTGACAAAGATATGATGTTTGATTATGAAAGTGACAAAAAAAAAAAAAAAAGCAGAATTTAATGAAAGTTTTTTTTTAAATTTTTCTATTTTTTTGAAAATTAAACTGATTTTTGAATTTTAGTTGTCAAACAATCAAAATATTTTTTTATTTTCAAACCAATGTTGTTTTTTGCCATGCAATTGTTATGCCACCTACGTTACTATCGGCAATGGGCTTGGTGGCGGCAATAATTTGAAAACAAATACAAATTTGAAAATTTTACGACAAATTTTCCCGTGTGCTCGCAGCGTCAAAAATAATAAATATTGATAAAAATTGTCAACTGCTTTCATTTAGCAAACGTTCAGAACAATGATTGGATCGCGGAGAAGATCCCAGCCACGAGGCAAGATCAGAACCGCAGCCTAAGAAGATCATGGTGACTGTTTGGTGGACTTCTGAAGACGTCGTTCACTATTTAATACTGGCGAAACGATAACTGTGGACTTCTACTGTGTACTACAATCGTGTACTTTAACTGTGTACTTTAATGGAAATTTCGATTAAAACAGCCCTCTCTGGTGAATAGGCATGAACCAATTCTGTTACACGACAACTCACGACCGTATGTATTCCATTTGACCGTGCATAAACTACAGGAGTTGCAGTACGAGGTTTTGACTCACCCAGACCTGTCACCATCAGTTCAACATCTTTTCCGGAGTCTGGAAACTATTTACAAGAACAGCGCTACTCCAACCAAAACGCGTCATTTGAATTTTTTTTATTTTTGTAATTTTGTAATTGCGTCCTTTGAAGAATTTTTGGAGTAAAAAAAATATATGAGTTTTTTCAAAATGGAATTTTTGATTTACTAAGACGTTGGCCACGCACCATAGATATATACGGTGAATATTTTCAAGAACAAACTTATTTCGTATGAAAACAACCGAGTTCTTCTTAACCCCTTAAAGTCCGACATTTGGTATGAAACTACTGATACTTATATTATCATAGATCCACGGTTCAAACGCAATGCAACAACATCAAAATATATACTTCCAAGTAGTATGATACTAAGGAGATACATATACGTACCACGTACAAACATTTGAAATTTTTTGTTAATTACTTGCTTTCTATAACAAAACCAAAAGACACATTAAGAGATAAGCAATCAAATCAGATCGATTTACCTATTTGGTATTTTCAATACAATTTTTGGAGTTTTTGTTCTCCTACTAAACCATGATACAACGAAACCAAGCAAACTATTTTTATTTTTAGTTTTTCTCTAAGACGTTAGAAATTGTTTTAAGATAACATGAAAGGTGCGTGTAGATAAGCATACATGTCGACTTTTTCATGTGTTATAATTTATAGTACGTTGGTTCTGAAGAATTTCAGTTCAAATTTATAGGAAGTTCACAATACTTACAACTGGTTTGAAAGCCTAATCCTTAAATATTGGGTGTACAAATAAGTTATGAGGATTTTTTTTTAAAATTTAAAGCTTTATTCAGAGAAGTCGTTACAATGTAGTTTATTCGAAGCGTTGTCCATCATAAGCGTTGACTTTCCCCATCTCTTAGACAGCATACGGATTCGGTGTTGAAAAAATTCCTTTTGATTTGAGGTGATCCAAGAATCGACCCAATTTTTTGCTTCTTCGTAAGAAGTGAACTGTTGCTCGGCTAGTCATCGAGTCATCGACCGGAACAAGTTATAAGTGGAAGAAGAAATATTTGGTGTATACGGCGGGTGGGGTAGGGCATCCCATTGAAGCGCCTCCAAAGATATCTTGATGACTTTTGATACACCGAGAAAAAAGCTTATGTTAAATTCAAAAAAAACCTAGTATAATTTATAAGATGGCTTTGTCAGTTTTCAGCCACCCAAGTACTTTATCAAAACACCTAAGTTATACATGTTGACTTGCCAATTTTTATTGGGTGATAAATTAACCAAGTATTTGGTAATTTTTTATACACTATTAAAAAAAAATTTAATTTCACAAATATAACTTTTTTCGGGTGTTGGTCTTTTTTATTTTCTTTTTTTATTTTAAGCTGCCGCCTCTCGTTCTGTGATATGCTTGAATGAATTTGGCAATAACACACATTTTTCTTTTATCAAAACCGTTTTTTTCTTAAAAATTTATGACTTTTCGGCTTTTCTTGCTGCTTGACGTATATTATAACAAGAACTTTAATTTAATTAAATATCAAATACACAAATTTTACCTTCGCATGCCGTTGAGATTCGAACCCACACCAACCTGATACCACTGTGTATGAAGATACTACGATACGCATTGAGCCGAACTCCTTCGTTACACTGTATGTTGATTTATTCAATATTAATTACAACTGAAGCTATGCTGCAGCTATCAACAGAATACTGCGACATACTGCATCTGTTAACACAGCATCTGCATCAGCGTTTATTACAACAAGAAAATTGAATACTTTAATATTAAAAAATTTTTTTTGATCCAGTGGGGATTTGAACATGAACCCAATTGATAAGGAGTTCTACACGCTATAAACCAGGCCACCAAACTGTGTTGGCAATAGTTGTTGATTCAATATTTAGTGCAACTGAAGCTATGTTGCAGCAAATCCAATAATCTATTGATATATTTTTGTGGTTTGAGTAGCTGCTAAGCTATTTGCTACATGAGTTGATTAATAGATTTTTTGGTTCGGGAATTATCAGTGTTGTCACTTTTCCACAATTGTGGTAAATCTTCCACTTTTTGGTTTCTACCACTTTTATCACCCTCTATATGTATTTTTCCAAAATCTACCACTTTTTTATATTTTTATATAAAAATTACTGCATAAATTTTAGAAATTTTATTACAATTCATATTTTATTCCTTTTGGTATATAAAGAATGAATACAGTACTGTTGTAAGAATATTATATGAGAATTATTTGCAATAAAACTAATAAAGAGTAAAAAAACTTATTTTATGGTATACTTATGATTTCTTTCTGCAGGGCTTCAGTCGAATTTTTTTCTTAACAAGAAAAATATATTCCAACTGATTTTTTTTAATCTACCACTCATTTTCGACTCAATCTACTACTATTTAAAACTTGCAAGTGACAACACTGGTCATCATTCTCTATTTGTCAACGCCATCTGTTAACAATTGCTAACATAGCTGCAGTTATATTTGATATGCAGTTAATAATGATAATCAATGTGTTGAGTTAACAGAGGTGGTTGGATCGGTGGGAGTAGTGTAGGACTTTTAATCGATGGAATACGGGATCGATCCTCACGTAGAGCAAAGCAGTATTTTTTTTATGTGAATACGTTGTACTGTTGTTTTGTTTTTGCATAGTGCGAGGGGGAAATTAACAATTGCCCACAAGTGCGTTGAAATATCAATGACTGCAACATGTAATAAAATAAATAAAATAATAATGAAATGTCATAAAATTTACTGAAGGGAATATTAACGTGTGTTTTTTTTTAATTTACTTTTTGTTATTTAAAATTTTTGAAATTTTGGAAAAAACCATTAAATTATCAAATCTATGAAACTGTGAAAAAGCTTTGCTTCTCTCGTATGTCCAACGACGCACCTGTGTTTTTTTTTTATTTTTTCAACTTTAGATAATGGTCAAACCGGACATCAAGCAGGAATTTCTGCATGACCTGAGAACATTGGTAAAATTACGACACAATAACGACATAAAGCAGCTGGTCTTTGAAGGTTCAAGGCACAGAACAAGTCGTGAAACAACAAAAAGAATCGATAAGTAGCTCGGATCTTATAAGTCTCATTTGAATGAAAGTTTTGTTAATAAGCAATTTTTATATTACAAAATTTGTAAAAATTTTGATTTAGTAAAATTTTTCTACCAGTGATTTCCTTATAAAACTCCATCAAACAATACCGCTGGCAATAGGTTAAATTTTTTTTGAATTTAATTATTTGGTCTGCTGTATTCATAACATTTACTATAACCAAACAAAATAATGCCCATTCAAATCTCTGCACTCTACTCGTATAGTGAATACTTTTTTTTTCAAAAGTTTCCAATTAAAATTTTCAAACACATCATCCATCCGTTACAGTTACTTCTTCTTTACTCTTCGGCAGCTTAACACTTCTGTATCCGCACGTAAAAACTTGTCAGCAACGCGATTGTCTCGTTGCTGAGGACTTAACGTCGTATATGCATAGCTGCAAGTGAACATCCTTGCGTTGCAGACAACATGTCATCGTCATCAACAACATTGGTTGGTTCGTTACTTGGTTGGTTCATAGGGAGTTATCAACCGACCTCAACCGTATTCCTTGTGGTAGCTCAAACTCTGACAAGTTCACAAGGGAACAATTTGGCATATTCGATTTAGTCCTTGTTTTCATTCAGAGTATATGAGTTTGTATGTGTGTATGTGTTGGAGATTGGAAATATGTCTGCCACAGCATAAGTGTGTGTGTGTGTGTGTGTGTGTGTGTGTATGAGTGTGTCAGAGTGTGTGATGGAAGCACGTGTCACTTGGATTAAGTTGTTTCTTGCTAATACTTGTCGTCGTTGCCAATATAAACAATATAAGCAATATTTGTGCTCTACCACTTTAAACATGTTTCAATTTTTGCTGCATACTTTGAGGCGTTGTAAAATAGATTAGATTTCGTAATAAAAAAAATATTTATCACCAGTGCAAGACAAAAACTGCTTGCATATTGCTGCTTACTACCTTGTGTTGCTACTGGTTAAGTGAAATGAAAACAAAAATGAAGTAGTGAGATAAACGTTTATGAGAACAAATATTTTAAATCTTTTAAGTCAACTGTTTTACCTGATTTTAGAACATTGCCAGCGCTATGTATTTTATGACATTGTTCTACTGTTTGTAATATTATTAATGCATTGTGTAACAATTTTTTTTTTTGTTTTTAATAAATTAACACTTTATCAGGACCAAAGTGCACAGTATAACATGTTTACGTAAAAAATAACTTTATGTACACTTAAATTTAAGACAAGCATATCTATCATAAAATGATGATAAACTTAATATTCATACAAAATTACATATGCGTAAACTAGTAACAAACATATACAGTTCAAACTGTCAAACACGGAAGAAGATCAGTTATGGTGCGAGGATGCTTCTCCTACCAAGGTGTCACAGATCAAAGCTAGCAGCTCACATCGTAGCTAGAACTGAAATGGTTTTCGAATAACAACAGCAGCGTTTTAAGCTGGCCTGCTGAATCACTGTAGTTAAATCCAATCGAAAACTTGTGGCAAGAAGTGAAAGTAGCTCTCAGGGGTAAAAAATTAACAAACAGAGATGCACTCTGTTCAATGGTACCAACATTTTCAGAGCAAAAATAAGTACACGCAGGCCCGCCGAGAGAGGGGGTCGGACGGGGTGTTTCCCCCCGGGCCCGGAGTTTTAAGGGGGCCCGGAGAGGCGGGTATAAAAAGTAACAAAAAGCTAATTTGTTGTAGAGAGAGAAAAGCTCATATTTCTTCTTTGCTTTGTATTTACGATATTAAAAATTATAATGAAACTTTCTTATGCTCGTGGCGAGGGAACTTTTGAATTACTTTGATACTTTTTTTTTAAGTTGGACACTTCTGGATATATATTTGACTTGCATTTATTCCTTTTTAATATATGTATGTCGTGATAACAGAGTATATACCCAGACAGAGAAATACCCAGTAGAAAATCTTTCTTATAGTATACAATATATAAAAAAACATGGTCGTTTTTCGGCGCAAATATGGACAAACAATATGCTGTTTGTATGTTATGTTACGTACGCGATATTTATATGATAAGCCCTGATTTATCCAAATATAAAGAATGAGGTGGATAATGAATGAAAAAAAAAATCCTACGTCATTGTAGCTTAGGGGCTGTTCATAAAGTTACATCACTCTATTTGGGGGTGAAGGGAGCTGAAAATCCAAGATAAAAGAAAAAGAAACAATATTAAATACATTTAACCACACATCGCGCCCGCAGTACACAACCGTCACAATTCAAAAATCACAAATTTTCAGGATAGGCAAAAACTGTTGAACCTGTATATGCAACAAAACTAACATAAGAACAGACAAACTACATTTTTTCCAGTTAAAGAAGATAGTGATCTAAAATTAACAATTGCAGTAGTAAGAGATGTGTGTTGTGAATTGATTTATGAAAAAAGTTTCGATTCCGAAAATTTTAAGTTGTGACGGTTTTGTACTGCGTGTGCTATAAGATAATGCTCTTCTTCACCAAACAAATTATAACTTAAATCAGTGGAGCTCACGAAATTTTACAAAAGAGCAAATGATTTTTAAAAAACAAAATCAAAAACAATATATTGCGCATCGTAACTTTTGGCAATGAAAAATAAAAAACAAAAACAAATCCTGTGTGCATTTACACACAAGCAACGGATAATTTGCATGCATTTGTTGTTGTTGTTGTTGTTGTTGTTTACGAGTTCAAAATAAGATGATCGTCAACAGCGGCTTGTGGTGCTGTTACTTGCATATTTTTTTTTTTTGTAGATTGTGTTGTTGTTTTTTTATACGTGGTCTTGCTTTCGCATAAGCGCAAAGACAAAGCTCATGATAGAAAAAAATGTGTATGGCGGGTAACGTGAGCAAGATGAGCTACTGGATGAGCGTGTCTGACTTAAATAGTTTTAAAAAAGGTACATAATATTTGGCATATTCATTAAAATTAATTTAAAGTAAAATCTTTAAAAATGGGCTTAAAATTATGGCCGTATTTTATAAAACGCAAGCATTACATCAATTGGGGTTTTTTTTTTGTCTGGCAATAAATTTCAGTAGAAAATGTCAGTGAGAGCAAGAGAAGTAGATACAATACAGGGCTTCTGGGTCAGGAGGCTCAGAGGCTCAAGCCGATGACGTCACGCCCGCACCCCAGCGCCATCTAGTGGGGGGCTTTTTGCTCAAATGTGCAAAGGTGTATGTCTTTGCTTTAAGATTTTTATCTTTGGCAAGTTTGGTGTATGTCTTTGCTTTAATCTTTTTAAAATTGGTAAGCTTGGGGTAAGTCTTTGCTTTTTTAAGCGGTGATCATAATTTTATACACTACATTATCGGTAGTGGTAGTCAAGCGAGTTCTTATCAGTGTTTGCATGTTTTTTTCTTAACCCGCAAATACCTAATAGCAATGACTCAAATTCGGCTGGTTGGCTTTAGCTGAAATGATATGACTTGCTATATGAAAATATATATATTAATATGGGTTGAAGCAATTTAGGTACGGAGAAGGTTGAAGGATTAAAGAAATGTTTATAAATTTATCATAAAGTCGGTAAGTATTAGGTGGGAGTCTTTGTTTTGAGCTTTTAAAAATTGGCAAGTTTGATGTATGTCTTTGCTTTAAACTTTTTAAAATTGGCAAGTTTGGGGTATTTCTTTGCTTTAAGCGTTGGTCATAATTTTATACGCTACATTATCGGTAGTGGTAGTCAAGCGAGTTCTTATCAGTATTTGCATGTTTTGTTTTTTTCTTAACCCTCGCATTAGTTATAGCAATGACTCAAAAAATAAATATATATTTATAAGACTTCTAACGTAGACTGCGTGGTGGCATACTTATCAGATTTCGCATGAGTAAACGAAATACATAGCAACCAAGAAGAGTCAAGAAGTTTCTAGAAGCTTCGAGATGCAGAAACGTCGAGAACATTTT
This sequence comes from Coremacera marginata, assembly GCA_914767935.1. NCBI lineage: Eukaryota > Metazoa > Arthropoda > Insecta > Diptera > Sciomyzidae > Coremacera > Coremacera marginata. The sequence continues at coordinate 6,319,566 of OU612044.1, read as the reverse complement.
AGAAGTTGACAACATCACAAAAAAAAATTTTTTTTTAAGTCAAAGGTGTTAAGTCTCAAGCTTCATGGTGTGAGAGAGAGAGAGAGAGAGAAAGGGAGAGATAGAGAGAGAAAGGGAGAGAGAGAATTTGATAGTAAGAGAGAGAAAGGGAGATAGCAAATAGCGCGATCCTACACAAAGAATACTTCAGAATCAACCTAACCTAAGCCAATGCCAAGAAGAGACAGGAAGTTTCTAGAAGCTTCGAGATGCAGAAACGTCGAGAACATTTTAGAAGTCGACTTATGTTATTGTATGCCGATGACGTCACCCACACCCATCCTGGTACGGATTTTAATTTTATTTAATTTCAATTTCAATACTAATTTCAAGGTTAAAGTGATAAGAGCCAAGCTTCATAGTAAGCGCACTCATAACCCGCAAGTTCAAGATAAGGCAGCAATGTACAAGTTCAAACATGTTTTTTTGTGTTACTTCTAAAATAAATAAACAATTTTTGCGGTCAAGTGCAAGGGCAAAAAAAGAAGATAAGAATTAAAAGTTGATATGTCAAAAACTAAGCTAAGCTAACCTAAGCTAATATAAGCTAAGGCTGCGTTCATAGTGAACGCCCATAATCGGCTGCTTTTTTATAATGATTCTTGTTGTTGTTGTTCTTACTGTTGCTATTGTTGTTCTTACTGATGTTGTTGTTGTTGTTGTTGTTGTTGTTCTTGTTGTTCTTACTGTTGTTGTTGTTGTTGTTCTTACTCTTGTTGTTGTTGTGGTTGTTGTTGTTGATGAGGCTGTTTTACTAATAAAAATAGGCAATCTAAAGTTACTAAATAAATAGCTAACCTTCTTTAATTACACTACATTTTGAGCCCAATTTGGTCACATCTGTTGATTACCAAGATAAGCTATGGAAGCTACGTCCAATTACGGATCATCTCAAGTCAAATATGTTGAAGAACTATCACCCAACACAACATTTATCTTACGATGACAATGGACGACACGGTTGCAAGCAGTTTTTTTTTTTTAAAGGTAAGCCAATCGGCCAAACGGTTACATATTAAATTTTGACATATATCAAGGCAAGAACCCACGTTGTACCAATCCATATGATGAACGATTCGGAAAATGTGAGGCACCACTTATAACTATGATCGATGACTTTCAGATGATTTGAAAGGCCTTATTGAATATTTCATTCATATTGAATTATTGTTTGATTGATTATCGATATTGTGATTGATTGATTGATTGATTATCGATCAGTTTAAGCAGGTAGCTGTAGAACAGCACAGATCAGTTTTAGCAGTTAGCTGTTGAACAGTACAGACCATTTTAGCTGGTAGATGTAGAACAGTACAGACCATTTTAGCCGGTAGCTGTAGAACAGTACAGACCAGTTTTAGCAGTTGCTGTTGATCAGTAAAGACCAGTTTAGCAGATAACTGCTAAAACTGGTCTGTACTGTTCTACAGCTACCGGCTTAAACTGATCTGTACTGTTCTACAGCTAACTGCTAAAACTGATCTGTGCTGTTCTACAGCTACCTGCTTAAACTGATCGATAATCAATCAATCAATCAATCACAATATCGATAATCAATCAAACAATAATTCAATATGAATGAAATATTCAATAAGGCCTTTCAAATCATCTGAAAGTCATCGATCATAGTTATAAGTGGTGCTGCACATTTTCCGAATCGTTCATCATATGGATTGGTACAACGTGGGTTCTTGCCTTGATATATGTCAAAATTTAATATGTAACCGTTTGGCCGATTGGTTTACCTTTAAAAAAAAAAACTGCTTGCAACCGTGTCGTCCATTGTCATCGTAAGATAAATGTTGTGTTGGGTGATAGTTCTTCAACATATTTGACTTGAGATGATCCGTAATTGGACGTAGCTTCCATAGCTTATCTTGGTTATCAACAGATGTGACCAAATTGGCCTCAAAATGTAGTGTAATTAAAAAAGGTTAGCTATTTATTTAGTAACTTTAGATTGCCTATTTTTATTAGTAAAACAGCCTCATCAACAACAATAACCACAACAACAACAGTAAGAACAACAAGAACCAGAACAACAACAACAACAACAACAACAACATCAGTAAGAACAACAATAGCAGCAGTAAGAACAACAACAACAAGAATCATTATAAAAAAGCAGCCGATTATGGGCGTTCACTATGAACGCAGCCTTAGCTTATATTAGCTTAGGTTAGCTTAGCTTAGTTTTTGACATATCAACTTTTAATTCTTATCTTCTTTTTTTGCCCTTGCACTTGACCGCAAAAATTGTTTATTTATTTTAGAAGTAACACAAAAAAACATGTTTGAACTTGTACATTGCTGCCTTATCTTGAACTTGCGGGTTATGAGTGCGCTTACTATGAAGCTTGGCTCTTATCACTTTAACCTTGAAATTAGTATTGAAATTGAAATTAAATAAAATTAAAATCCGTACCAGGATGGGTGTGGGTGACGTCATCGGCATACAATAACATAAGTCGACTTCTAAAATGTTCTCGACGTTTCTGCATCTCGAAGCTTCTAGAAACTTCCTGTCTCTTCTTGGCATTGGCTTAGGTTAGGTTGATTCTGAAGTATTCTTTGTATAGGAACGCGCTATTTGCTATCTCCCTTTCTCTCTCTTACTATCAAATTCTCTCTCTCCCTTTCTCTCTCTCTCTCCCTCTCTCTCTCTCTCTCTCTCTCTCACACCATGAAGCTTGAGACTTAACACCTTTGACTTAAAAAAAAATTTTTTTTTTGTGATGTTGTCAACTTCTAAAATGTTCTCGACGTTTCTGCATCTCGAAGCTTCTAGAAACTTCTTGACTCTTCTTGGTTGCTATGTATTTCGTTTACTCATGCGAAATCTGATAAGTATGCCACCACGCAGTCTACGTTAGAAGTCTTATAAATATATATTTATTTTTTGAGTCATTGCTATAACTAATGCGAGGGTTAAGAAAAAAACAAAACATGCAAACACTGATAAGAACTCGCTTGACTACCACTACCGATAATGTAGCGTATAAAATTATGACCAACGCTTAAAGCAAAGAAATACCCCAAACTTGCCAATTTTAAAAAGTTTAAAGCAAAGACATACATCAAACTTGCCAATTTTTAAAAGCTCAAAACAAAGACTCCCACCTAATACTTACCGACTTTATGATAAATTTATAAACATTTCTTTAATCCTTCAACCTTCTCCGTACCTAAATTGCTTCAACCCATATTAATATATATATTTTCATATAGCAAGTCATATCATTTCAGCTAAAGCCAACCAGCCGAATTTGAGTCATTGCTATTAGGTATTTGCGGGTTAAGAAAAAAACATGCAAACACTGATAAGAACTCGCTTGACTACCACTACCGATAATGTAGTGTATAAAATTATGATCACCGCTTAAAAAAGCAAAGACTTACCCCAAGCTTGCCAATTTTAAAAAGATTAAAGCAAAGACATACACCAAACTTGCCAAAGATAAAAAGCTTAAAGCAAAGACATACACCTTTGCACATTTGAGCAAAAAGCCCCCCCACTAGATGGCGCTGGGGTGCGGGCGTGACGTCATCGGCTTGAGCCTCTGAGCCTCCTGACCCAGAAGCCCTGTATTGTATCTACTAAGAGAGTTTGTTTTAGTTCATATGAAAACGCAATTGCCAGACAAAAAACCCCAAGTGAGTTTGTGATCGCTTGCGTTTTACAAAATACGGTCATTAATCTTTTTATGTCAGAAAGAAGTACAAAAAGTTAAAAGAAGTACTTTTATGCGTACTTCGCAACAAGAAGTACATGGAGCAAAGAAGAAGTACAAAACTTCCAAAAGGATTACGATTGGTCACGTTAATCTTGGAGCAAGTGTCGAAAATTGCTTGACTCTATGCTTCATGGATGTCTCACTGTCATTTAAAATTAAGAATTTGCGAACGAAGTGAATTTTTAAGAATTAAGATATTTAAAAAAAAATTAGTATCTTCCCTATTTGTTTCATAATAGAAATTGAATTTATTTAAAACTCTGAAATTATCCCGATTTTTCAACATAATTTGAATTAAGCTATTGGAATAATTTTTTTTTTCCCCCTTTATTTTATTTTATTATCTTATGGTAGGAACATAAGACTGTTTAAAAATAATAGCACTGCTTTAAACTTCATGAGAGTATTCTATCTATTTATATTCTTAATTATTTTATTTTATTTTTTTTCTATTATTTTTCACATGACTGTATATGAAAATGAAAATTTTTTATATATTTTTTTTTTTAATCAAAGTAAGCAGAAACATAAAATTTTATACAATTAAAAAAAAAGCATTTATCATAAAATTAAACTAAATTAATATTAATTAAATTTTTCAATAATATTTTGTAGTATGTCATAAAAAAATATGATATTTTGCATAATAGATTCAAAATAAGCGATTACAAATTTACTAAAATCGACTAATATTTAAAAAAAAAAGTTAAAACTTTCTTCCACGAATTATTGACACATTGAGACCAAATTTTGTTCAACGTTATATTAACTGATTCTGCTCGAATTTATTACAAAAGAAATAATTTTGGGAAATCTGTTATTTTAAAGAACCTTCTACACCTGAAGAATGGAATCAGTTCGTGAGCAAAGTTTATAGGTACTATACATCATAGCACCAATATTTATCACTTCCATTTATTAAACATTTTTTTAAAATCATCAAAAACAAATCTGTTTCTGACTCAAGCCCAGAGCATGAAGATTAAGCCCCATCTAGGAATTCTAACCCAAGCGCAGTTCACTATATTAGACGTGGTATGGAATGCTATGATTCCTATGTCAACAGAGCTTATTTTGACTGACTTAAATCACTTCAGTGAGTACAATTTATAGAGTGCAGGGAGTTAGTTAGGAATGCAGGGATTGCAATTTATAGAGTGCAGGGAGCTCATTAAATTATGTTGTGAAATAACCATAGCTTAAACTCACTTAGAAGAAATACAACAAATGAAAGTCATGTAACAATATGTTTCATCCAAAGAAGGTTAACTTTAAAATGGTATTTGGTGATAAATTTGTAAAAAAATTTAATCAATTAGAATTCAATGTTTTGTGAACTTAATGTCAAGCATGCAGCCAAACTGTAATTCGTCATTAGTTAATAGTTGAAAGTTGTTGAATAGTTGAAACAGTCACATGCATCTTTTTTGCCTGTAAAATAAGTAGAAAGTGTGAATTTGGATACGAATTCAGTATATCGTCACCTAAAATGCAAAAAGGCGTAACAACATTTGTAATTTTTTATAGGAGAAGGCAAAATCGTTTTAAAATCGCACATATATAAGATTTAAAAGTCATACTTTCTTCTTAATTTCGTTTATAAAATAAATATTTTTGGATATTTGTCCAAAGAATGGCCCTCAAGTCTAAAATATGTTCCATTTTAAAACATTTGTGGCTTCTCCTATAAAAAATTAAAAATGTTGTTACGCCTTTTTGCGTTTTAGGTGACGATATGCAAAATATACTTTCGTAATCAGAAGAAAAAAAAACGACCAAGAAACATTTAGTATTACTGCGCTAATGCGTTATTCTTAATAAAATAAGTGCATAAGCGCAGCAGCGCAGTTAAGTGCTTCAACTCAATAGCGCAACGCAGCGCTTTGTTAGTCATGTCTAGTCCTATGCATAACAAATTTTGGTGTGCCAATATAATATGTTATTATATCTTTTGATCTCAGCCTGGGTCAGTTCGATACAGAAGTATTTTTTCAAATTTCGAAAAAATTTGGAAATATCTTTGAATTTTGAAGACGTTGATGGTCACGAATGTTTGGTCAAATTATAAGCAAGTTTTCCAAGCGAATTTTCTAGTCTAGGTTCGGGATCAACGATCTCCATGTTTGTACAGTTTTCCATAACTACACCTAGAGAAAAAAATCTTAAAACCAAAGAAAATGCACTTTGCCACAAAGATTTTTTTTTTGGTTAGATTGTACTCAAAGACAAAACATCGTTACGGCAAAGACACAAAGATTGTAAGATTTCCTAGAACAATACACTTTGAATCTAAAACTTAAATTCTTGTGACAAAGACGTACGTCTTTAAAAAAGCATAGAAAAGTCGTAAAAGTAAAGAAAATGTACTTTGGCACAAAGACTATTATTCGTTACGGCAAAGACTTAGGTCCTTGATTTTAAGAAAATTGGCTTTATGAAATTAATGGTTTCTCTCGGCTTCTCTTTGCTGCTTGCGTTTATTATAACAATAACCGTGGGGATTTGAACCCACAGCCACCGATACCACCGATTTAGAAGTCACTACACTACGCATCGAGCCAAACTTCTTCGTTACACAGAGTGATTGATTCAATATCAATTACAACTGAAGCTATGCTGCAGCATAACACAATAATCTATCTATAGATTTTTGTTGCATATCTATCAACAGAATACTGTGGCATACTGCATCTGCACTTGCATAGTTAAAGGATAAATCATTATTGCAACGATTATTTCGTTGTGGTAAAACTATTTTGGTTACAGTTTTACAAGAACTTTTTTTCTTTGATCTTAAGGCGTTCAATTTTCTCGGTGTAGCAAGCTACTAAGCAATCATCTAATACAGATAGAAGCTATAAACAATCATCAACAATATTCTAAATAAAAGAATCAATTTTATTCAATTTAAAAGTATACAATTTTAAACTGTTACCATTATGTCTATGCCAGTTTGGTTTGAAGAATTTCTCCATTTGGAGCTCAAATTCATATTCACCAAGTCAAAAAACATAGACACATAGAATCGCATGACAATTCATTTGTAAAAAAATTGTGGGATCAAAGTGTTAAGCTCAGTCAGAGCTGTAAGCTCTGTATTCATATTCAGAATTTTAAGTACATCTGAATAACGAAAGATTTTTTTTTATCATAAATAAAATGCAATGCAATTTTAAAAAATTGATACATTATTCATTTCAAATATGTATTCACTTTCGCTATTCAGAATAATGAATCAATTCTTTTATTCATATGCTGTACCGTAGATAGCTTTTAGTTCTGGGAGGGGGGAGGAGAAATGTACGTAAAAAAATAATTACCCTCAAAAAATGTTCTTTTGAATACCTGGTTGTTTTGTGACGAAACACCCTGGTAGTTTTGTGATGCCGAATGTCAGTTTCACAGCCTAACTTTGTTTAAACGCTAAAAAAGTATGAAAGCAGACGCTATGGCATGTCAAATATGTATTACTATTGACATATATATTGATGGTTAAGTGCACAAAAGTGATAAGTGCACTTTTGACTAAAATGGGCTAACTGCATTTTCCAAATCGTCAAGTTGTAATCTATTTTGTGTAAAATTCTTTTAAGTGAAATCTTATTGAAATACGATCAGCATAAAGCTAAAATAATTGTTTTGTATTGAAAGGTTAAATCAAATTTTTTATTTTCAATTAGAATATTTTAAATTTTTTGCAAATCAATTTTGCGAGCAGAACAATCAATATATATTTATTTCTTCAGTATGTTTACAACGCATGCTTTGTTCATATTGTTCAAATTTTTTTTTTTTTTTGCTTTAAAACAAGAGAGGCAATGGTGCGATGATAGCTTGTTGAACTTGTAGCCGTATGGTGAGCGGTTCAATGCGAGTACGGAGAAAGAAAAAATAATTGATTTCTGACAGGTTTTTTGGCCATTTCTTCCTTTTAATATTTGTAAATAAAAAATATAAATAACAAAAAAAAAACATTAAACAGCATGATCTACCGCCTGCGCTGTGAGTATCGAACCTGCCTATCAGAAAATGTTACTCCTTCGAGAAAACCCTTGAAAAAGAGTATTGATTTTTTGCTTAATTTTATTTTAGAATATGGGTCTATTACACCGTGTGTCTGACTTCAACCAAATTTTGTGCACCTAATCCTTGGCAATTTGAGCAATCTTTAGTTTATAAGAATGGGCGGTACTATACGGGGGCGTGGCACTTAATTTTTAAACTAGCTCCATCTGCACCGTTTGTCCGATTTCGACCAAATTTCTTACATACATTCTTAAGTATAATGAGGAGATTTAAGCCTAAAAAAGTGGGTGGGATTGAACAAGGGGCGTGTAAAATTAATTCTAATCGAACTCCCTCTACTCCGTTTGCCCGACTTAAACCAAATTTTGCACACATATTATTTGGCATAAGAATCAGTACGTAGTTTATAAAAGAGGGCGGTACTAGATAAGGGGCGTGGCACTTTCTTTTTAATCTGTGTACATCTACACTGTTCTCGAATTTCAACAGAATTTCGCACATATATTCTTTAGTATAACGAAAAGTTTTAAGCCTACAAAAATGGGTGGGATTGGACAGGGGGCGTGTTAATTTAATTCTAATCCATCTCACTTTACACCGCTTTCCTGACCTTTAAAATTTTTCAAATATATTCTTTGGAATAATGTGCAGTGATTAGTCTAAGAAATTGGGCGAAATTAGACAGGGGCGTGCGACTTTAATTTAAATCGAAATACCGTTTGTCCGACTTTTTCCAAATTTTCCATATTCTTTGGAATAATAAACAGTCAGTAGTCTAGAAAATTGGGCAGAATGAACTGGGGGCGTGGCACTGTAATTTTGAACGAAATTATTTTACATCGTTGGCATGTATTTGCACATACCAATCAAATTTTGCACATATATTCTTTAGCATAAAGTGTAGTCTACAAATTACTCCATGTGACAGCGAAAGGAAAAATAAAATTAAGCGTATGTCACAAATGTTTTTTTCAGATTATACATAAACATTTTATAGACGGCTAAAGACTTCGAATATTCTTCTATACGGCCGCGGGGGTATCTGAGCTTCGGGACACGGCCGAAGCTTAATTTCTTACTATTTTTTTAATTATTTATTTTTTATTAATTATTTAATCGTTATTCTTTATTAATTTATTATTGAGTATTAATTTTTTATTTATTATTCATTTTTAATTCAATATTAATTTTTTATTCATTATGAGTATTTTTTTTTTTAATTATTAATTTATTATTCTTTATTAATTTTTTATTCATTCAAACCGAAGCCATCTAATGACCAAAAATCATTAACAAAGTATTTTGAAATATTAAAACTTTTTTTTTATATTTTTGAATTTTAGAATGTAGAAAAGTTAAAAAAAAAATTAAATTTTTAAAAAAATTTTAAGAAAAGGAGTCACAAGATTAAAAATGAGGTGCATTAGAGGTATATATTGGCATGAGCGGTTAAATAATGACATTCAACTGTAATTGATTTTATTCAAGCAGTTTTCATATTCATAAAGATTATTATTTACTAGCTGAATACCCGGCTTAACTCGGAAGTTTATATAAATAATTTTTGATTTCATTCGTCAATTTCAAAAAACTTCTCACAAACTTTAGAAGGAATTTTGTGTGCATCTTTCAAACCGGTAACTTCGGCGAAATGAACAAAATGTAGCTTTAACATTTGAAAATTATGAGAAAAGTTGGGGAAATCGTGATTTGTGTGTGCGTGCCGCCGATCGCTTGCAAAAATATATTTTCAAGTCTTATATTAAATTCGATAGATTGCACATTTTTGAAAAAATCAGAGCAAAACCGACTGTAAAATAGAAATTGAAATGTCAAAACAACGCCAATTTACGACGCAACTGACTTGAGCATGTGTTAATGCGTACTCAAATACCACAGAATTAGGCATCAGCTGTCCTGATGTGCGAAAAAAGAAAGTGGTATATAAATACACATAAAGAAAAGAAGATATTATCACCCTTCGCGCTTTGCTACGTCTTACTGTATTTTGTAGTACAGCGCCCTCTGGGGTTCAAGATAAAGCAAAATACATAGCGCCAAAAGACTCACTGCACCCGAAAACCACTTATAATAATCATACTTATCGGATGAGTTGTTTTGAGTTTTTTGCTGTATTTGTACAACAGCGCCCTCTGGTTTTAGAGATAGAATAAAAAATAACGCCAAAGCCCTTTCCATACTTGATATCAAATCCTATATATACGATAACCAAATTTTTATCTAAATCGAATGAGCGATTTTTAAGTGTTTCTCGATTTCTTAAGTGAGCACCATCTGGTGTTTAAGGTGGTGCAGAAAAAAAAGTCCAAAATATCCACCGTATCCGAAAACTCCAATGTAAAAATTTTCATGCAAATCGGATGCACAGCTAGGAGTTTTTCGACATTTTTAAAACATTTCTACTGCAGTACCCTCTGGTGACCAATACTGAACAAAATAGAAAAGTCATAAAAACTACCGTAGCCGAAAACCCCTGAATACAAATTTTCATTTAAATCGGATGAATAGTGTCGGAAATAAGCTATAATAATAAAATTCGTGGAACCCAATCACAGCGCCACCTACCGGGTTCAATTGCGTATCTGAACCATCTAGGGATCCACTTGAACACACACAAGCCATTTCATCAAAATTGGTGATAAGTTATAAAAACTCACCGTATCCGAAAACCTCTATACACAATATTTCATGTAAATCGGATGAACGGTTTCGGAGATAAGCTATGAAAACAAACTGCAGCGCCACCTACCGGGTCCAATTGTGAATCTGAATCATCAAGGGATTCACACAAAAAAAAACATATACAAAAATTTTCATCAAAATCAGTGCAGTTGTTAAGGAACATTTTAATAACATACAAACGTACAAGTTGTATAACAGCGCCCTCTAGTTTCGAGAAAGAGCAAAAAAGATAGCACCAGAACACGAAAATCGCTATTTACAAATTTTCATCCAAATCGGATGAGCAGTTTAGCAGTTTTTCACGATTTCCTAAGATTTGTACTCAAGCGCCCTCTGGTGTTTCACATAGCACAAAAAAGATAAGTTCAAAACACGCACCGTATCAGAAAACCCCTGTTTTCCAATTTTCATACAAACCGGATGCACGGTTTAGTTTTTCGAGGTTTTTCAAAATATTTGTATTACAGCGCCTCCTGGTGTTCGAGATAGAACAGAGTAAATATGTTACAAAAACTCACTGTATCCGAAAACTTCTACACACAAATTTTCATGCAAATCGGATGAACGGTTTCAGAGATAAGCTATAAAAACGAAATGCCTTAAACACGATCGCAGCGCCACCTATCGGGTCCAATTGTGAATCTGAAACATCCAGGGATCCACTCAAACACTCACAAAAAATTTCATCAAAGTCAGTGCAGCCGTTAAGGAACATTTTAATAACATACAAACGTACAAGTTGTATAACAGCGCCCTCTAGCTTCGAGAAAGAGCAAAAAAGATAGCACCAAAACCCTTGCCGTAGTTGAAAAATCACTATTTATAAATTTTCATCCAAATCGGATGAGCAGTTTTGAAGTTTTTTACGATTTCCTAATATTTGTGCTAAAGCACCCTCTGGTTTTCAAGATAGCACAAAAAAGATTAGTCCAAAACACTCGCCGTATCAGAAAATTCCTATTTTCTAATTTTCATGCAATTGGGACGCACAGCTTGGGAGTTTTCCGAGGTTTTTCAAAATATTTGTACTACAGCGCCCTCTGGTGTTCGAGAGAGAAAAGAGTAGATAAGTCAAAAAAACTCAGCGTGTCCGAGAACCTCTACATACAAAATTTCATGCAAGTCGGATGAACGGTTTTGGACTTTTTCGACTTTTTAAAAAAATTTGTACTACAGCGCTCTCTGGTGTTCAAGATAGAACCCAGTTTATAAGTCATAAAAACTCACCGTTTGCGAAAACCTCTACATACCAACTTTCATGCAAATCGTATAAGCGACTTAGGAGTTTTTTGATATTTTTTAAAATATTTGTACTACAGCGCCCTCTAGTGTTCAAGATAGAACAGTGTAGAAAAGTCATGAAAATTCACCGTGTCCGAAAACCTCTATATACCAATTTTCATGTAAATCGGATGCACGGCTTAGGAGTTTTTTGAGGTTTTTTAAAATATTTGTACTACAGCGCCCTCTGGTGTTCAAGATAGAACAGAGTAGATAAGTCAAAAAAACTCAACGTGACCGAGAACCTCTACATACAAATTTTCATGCAAATCGGATGAACGGTTTCGGAGATAAGCTGAAAAAAGGAATGAATGAAACCCGATCGCAGCGCCCTCTACCGGGTCCAACCTTTTTTCCTGAATAAAAAGTAGCCTATATGTTGACCAGGGATATAAGAAACCTAGATGTCATATTTCATGAAAATCCATCCAGTGGTTTTCGCGTGTTGCTTTAACAGACAGACAGACAGACAGACAGACAAAAATTTTAAAAATGCGATTTTCGGACTCAGCGTCATTCAAAACGCCCATCGCAAAAGGAATTTAAAAAAAATATTTCATGTACAGATTTTTTTTTTTACAATTTTATATATATATAGATTTTGAGCCCACTGTGAGCATTTTTTCTTGAATTAAATTTGCGACACATGTGTTTATTAAAGAAAGAAGCAAAACCTAAGATTTTCTTTAGCATAGGAAAAAGTACCACTTTGATGTCATCAAAATGGCCTGAAAAGGAAATGGAGAAAATTCCAGCCACGTGTGTAAAAATTTCACCTCAGGCAATAACATTGCAAACGTGTCGACTTTTTTCTTGCGAAAAATTTTCAAGGAATTGTATTGCAAAGCATTAAAAAAGAAAAATGTTCAAGTTCTAGTGAAATATATATAATGTTCTTTTTTTTTTTTTTGTATGAATTACTAACTTTTATCTTTACTCGGAACATTTTCTATTTTATAATAATTTCTGAGTATCTTTTGGTTATTCTACGATATAATGGTGAAAAAAAATGAAGAGTCTAAAATTGTTTCGATGAAAAATAAAGTTCTAAATTCATACCATGACACAAAAATAAACTGACAACCGTTATTAAAATAAACTTTAATCTCACAACCACAAATAAAAATTGGGTGCGAAATTTTTATGAGGGTTTGACAGATGTTGCTTAAAAAAAAAAAATAAGACAGCATCTCCGCAATTTTAAGGATATTAAAATGTATTTTGAGTAATACAAAATAAGTAGAAAAAATAAAACATAGAATTTTAAAAGCTTTTTTCAAAGCATTATAATATAAATGCATAACTTTTGCATTATAATAATTGCGCAATAAAAAAAAAAAAAAAAAGAAAAAGAAACAGTGAACAAATTTGGATATATTTTGGCAACAGCTTCTTCTGGGTTATTAACTTTCAGCTGATGTGGGCGGCAAGTGGTAATTTTTAAAATGACAGCACAAGCATAAAAAAAGAAAGAAAAAAAAATGTTTTGCAGAAATGCGACAAGTGCTGAAATAAGGTCAGCAGAGTTCACTAATGGCTATTTTTCTTCTTGAAGCTTTCTTTAAATATGATATGGATGTTTTCTTTTTTAAAAAAAGTTTATAGATAGTGTAATTCTGAGAGCTGTCATTAAAATTTAGAGTGCATTATTTAGACTTCTTTCTTAAGTTTAGTCAGTGAGTCTTAGGGAACCCTACAAGGACGAAGACTTAATGTAAAGAAATATAATATTTTTTTTTTTTCACTGACATAAGTATAAGTCTCTTAAGACTTTGTCAACCGTTTGTTACAGTAAACTTCGTCTTTTTACTCTTTTAAGTCACTTCCTTGCAAAATTAGGCAATATTTAAAGAACTGGTATGATATTGAAAACTAAGAAATTCCACGCTGCTCATAAAAATAGCACAATAGTTTGCTATCTGAAAAAAAAATCAAGGAGAATTTAATAAAACTTACATAATAACATGAAATTTTAATATAAATATCAACAAAAACATTCCACTTAAAAATGCCAGCTATAGCTATGTCTAGCTAAGTTCTATTATAATGCTGCTCATAAATAATGTGCATAAACAAATATTTAACTTTGTCTAGAAAAAAAAAAAAAAATAAAAATTCTCGCAACCCTAATATAACAACTACCTTCCTTCAATATAACAACAGGATATTGTTAAAAACACACATATAAAATATTTATTTTATACGCAAATTTTATGTAAAATAGCTAAGCAAAGGAATATCATAATTTTCATAACCTTTTAAGGCGACGCCCTAGCAACTTCTCCAAACATTCGTCCCTACTACGTTCATCTCCTAATATTTTGCATTTTTATAACCCGCCACAAAAATGTCAATGTAAAAACAATTGTTGTGGCTTGCGAACTTATCCGCACAATATGAAGGACATGCATGTCCTTTTAAGCTGCGAGAGCCTGCAGCAGCTCATCATGACCCTATTTTTTTAATGCTTACTTTATATTGTTGTTGTTTTGCCTTGTTAGAACCAATAAAAATAAGAGGAAGCCACAAAAATACTTACGTTAAGGAAATGTATAGAAGTAGAAATAATTTTACTGTTTATAGCATAAGAGCTGCAAAGCAGGGATAATAATTGTTCATAAAAATGCAAATTATTGTTTGCAGTATTTTTATGGCTCTATATAAATTTAATATATATATGTATAAACTTTTTATCGATATTGTCATAGATAATGAAATATTTTAGAAAATATGCGAGCATTCATTTAAGGTCTCAGCTGTGTATAAGCAAAATAAAGTGTCAATTATTCTAAAATGCTTTGATGATTTTAATAAACAATATTGATATGTTTTTATTTAAATTTTTTTTTTTTTTTTTTTTTTTGTAAGCTTACTCTAATTTTTACGGATTTCAAAGGTGATAAGTAGACTTAAGTAGGTAATGCAAGCTATGGATATACATGACCATCCCATCTCAATTTTGTCAAAAAGAAGAATTTTCTATCCAAAGGATAAAAAGAGGATCAATATTTACCGATGATAAACATTTTTATACCCCAACGCGTACTGCGTAAGGGGTATATTAACTTTGTCATTCTGTTTGTAACGTCAATGAGGAGGCGTGGCAGGTATAGAAACTTACTTACTTACTTAGGTGGCCGTGACAACCCGTGTCCGGATTTCGACCGACCTCATCAGCTCTCGCCAGGCGCCTCTGCTTTGCGCGCGCCTTCTCCAATCGGATACACCAAGTGCGGTTAAGGCTTCCTCAGCCTGGTCCATCCATCGGAGGCATGGTCTCCCTCGTCGTCGTTGACCAGCGACCCTCGCTTCGAGCACCTTTTTCGCTGGAGCTTCGTCGTCCATACGATGGACATGACCCAGCCAGCGTAGTCGCTGCACAGTTATACGCCGAACTACGTCAATGTCTCCGTAGAGCTCATACAGCTCGTGGTTCATTCGGATGCGATAGTCATCGCCGACTCGAACAGGACCGAAGATTTTGCGAAGGACTTTTCTCTCGAACACCCCCAGAGCGGCTGCGTCAGTTTGCGAAACTACCCATGCCTCAGCGCCATAAAGCAGCACAGGTAGAACGAGCGTCTTGTAGAGTGTTAGTTTTGTCGATCGAGAGAGGGCTTTGGAACTTAGTTGCTTACTGAGCCCGTAGTAGCACCTATTAGCAATTATTGTTCTTCGCTTTATCTCCAGGCTGACTTCGTTGTTAGTATTAATGGCGGTGCCAAGGTATACAAACTCCTTGACTACTTCAAAGTTATAGCTGCCGGATGAAACGTGGGAGTCTAAACGCCGAGCTCCCTTGTTTGTAGACAGCATATACTTTGTTTTACCCTCATTTATCGTCAAACCCACTTTGGCTGATTCCTTTTCGATAGCGGCGAAAGCAGCGGTAACATCTCTCTTGGTTCTGCCAACAATATCAATATCATCAGCGTAAGCAAGGAGCTGGACACCTTTATAGAAAATGGTGCCATTACGATGCACACCGGCCTTTCGTACGATCCCCTCCATGATGATGTTGAAGAGATCGCAAGACAGTGGATCGCCTTGCCTGAAACCTCTTTCGGTATTGAAGGTTTCGGAGAGGTCATTTCCTACCTTGACGGAGCTGCGTGTGTTGCTCAACGTCATTCTGCAAAGTCTAATCAACTTTGCAGGTATACCGAACTCAGACATTGTTGCGTATAGGCAATCCCTTCTCGGGCTATCGAACGCAGCTTTAAAGTCGACAAAGAGATGGTGTGTGTCAATTTGATTTTCGTGGGTTTTCTCCAGGATTTGTCGTAGTGTGAAAATCTGGTCTATGGTAGACTTACCAGGTCGAAAGCCACACTGATAAGGTCCAATCAGTGTTTTTGTAATTGGCTTTAATCTTTCACACAGTACGCTTGAGAGAACCTTATATGCGATGGAAATAAGACTGATACCTCTATAACTTGCGCAGATTGTAGGGTCTCCTTTCTTAAGTATAGGGCACAGTACACTGAGGTTCCAATCGTCGGGCATGCTTTCTGCTAGCCATATTTTGCTGATGAGCTGATGCATGCACCTTATCAATTCATCGCCGCCGGTTTTAAACAATTCAGCTGACAAGCCGTCAGCACCCGCTGCTTTATTGTTTTTGAGTCGTTGGATAGCAACTCGAACCTCTTCATGGCTAGGTGGTGATACTTCCACTCCGTCATCGTCGATTGGTGGCACTGCACTGTGCTCTCGATGGGCGGCATTGGTGGAATCGTCGCCATTAAGTAAATTGGAGAAGTGCTGTCTCCACAATCTAAGCACACACTGTGTATCCGTATTCAGATCTCCATTTTCGTCTCTACAAGTGGATGCTCCGGACTTGAAACCTTGGGTTAGACGCTTAACCTGTTGATAGAATTTTCGTGCATCCTTCTTGCCCTGGTATACCTCTAGTTCCTCACGCTCACGCTTTTCCTGCTCTCTTTTCTTGCGTCTGAAAAGGCGCCTCTCTTCCTTCCTCTTTTCGCGGTAGTTTTCTCGCACGGCTCGCGTTGCAGCTGACTGCAGCGTTTTTCTATAAGCGGCGTTTTTTACTGCAGTCGCAATGCGACACTCCTGATCATACCATTGGTTCCGAGGTTGCGGGCGCCGGAAACCAATGACTTCTTCAGCGGCAGCGCGCATGGAGTGGGATATATGCGCCCAAAGTCCGCCGGCGTCGTCGAGTCCAGAGGTTGGTCGGTTGAGCTTAACCGAGAGTTGAGCGGAGTAGGCTTCGGCAGTCCGTTGTAATTGCAGCTTAGCGACATCTAGCTTTCGTTGCATTCCTGTGCGTATGTTCTTGGCATTGCATAATCGCATGCGGATCTTGGCTGCAACAAGATAATGGTCGGAGTCAATGTTGACCCCCCGAAATGTACGCACATCTAGAACACTAGAGGCATGCCTTCCGTCGATTACAAGAAGAGAATACCTGCTAGAGGCAGGTATAGAAAAGTATATATATTTTTGATCAGCCTCATCACCTGAGTCGATTTCCGTGTGTTCGTCTGTCTGCCGCTATGAAATTGAAAATATCAGTTTATTTTTAAAATATGAAGACTAAATTCGAAAATGGACCACCTCGGATGAAAACTACGCCTACCTCCCATACAAAGTAACTTTATTTTAACAGTAGAATCTCTTCAAAATCCACAAAAAATAAAGAAATGCCTTACGTAAGCTTTGTTCTGCAACATAAGTTCTGGCAATGAATTATAAAAAAATTGGATGAAAACTACGCCTACCTCCCAAACAGAGTGGCTTTATTTTAAACGTAAGATCTGTTAAAAATCTGCCAAAATTAAAGAAATTTCTTGAAATTTTGCACATAAGTTTTAATATTTAATATAAAACATTTTTATGATATTTGGCAAAATCGGTCAAAGCCACACCCACTTCCCATGCAAAGTTTTATTTTAAACGTAAAATCTCTTAAAAATCCATAAAAATTAGAGATATGCTTTGGAATTTTGCACATTAGCTTTGATATATAGTAATATGAACCATCTCTATAATATTTGGCAAAATTGGATCAAAACCACGCCTACCTTCCTTACAAAGTGACGTCATCAAAATAGGAAAATCTTTCGTATATATATTTATATATAAAACTGAATATCATTGTGTCTGTCGTTGGCTAAAGACTACGAATATACTTCAATGTGGCTGCGGGGGGTATTTAAGCTTAGGTTCCCTGCCAAATTTTTTTTTACTTATACAAATAAATGTTAAATAAACGTTTTTAGAAAACATCTTCTAAAATTAACCTTAGTTTTAACTGCTTTTGCCTAAAACCTTCCTTAAACAAAACTCAGGGGATGCCCCCCTTTAAATGCAAAAGCAATGCGTTAATTCGAAAAACGGCTGATAGTTAGTTGGAGGGTGGAAATATAAAGTAGTAACGGTGAAGATTTTCGGTGAATTATCTCGATAATGCGAGGTTCTATTGGGCACCGATGCAATGGTAAAGGAATGTGCTTGAAAAGCTGCACGAGTAATCCTAGGAAATACACGAACTGGTGGCGTCGGGCCATATACCTCCCTTGAACACTTCCAATGGCAGAACCTATACAAAAGGCTTAGGCAGCCAACATTGCGCCGATACCCATGAGAACTAAGAGGAGATAAAATATTTTCATACCCTATCATATATATCACACGACGTTGAAATTGATCCAGAAGCTCCAAATAAAATCTCGAAGCTCCTGCCCAAATATGCGAATTGTACTCCATTTAGACTTTGTATATGAAGTATAGATCATTCGAAGATCAGATGGGGTGAAGTATCGCTTGCAACGTTTTAAATAACCTAGGCACTTGGCTGATCTTTTCGACACATGCAAAATGTGATCACTCCAACGAAAGTCTGATTGTACCAATATGCCCGGAACGTCAAGAGCATCTGACTCCAAATATCTACACCATTCATATTCAGGGCAGCTAACTCATGAAGTAGTATGTCATTCATATTTTGCCTCTTACTCTCAATCTCCAAAGAACTCGGGCGCTTTTTGAAAAAATATGAATGACAAATGCTGCTGGCCTCCGCAAACGAATGAATTGGGTCGTAAGTCAACGACAGAAGGTCGTTGATAAAAAACCAAAAACAAAGTTGGTGATAGAACTGAACCCTGAGGCGTTGATGGCGTGATCACTGGACGAAATGCTATCGTTTACAACACTGATAGCTCTGTCCTTAAAAAGGCACATGATCCTCCGAGCAAAGTATGCTCCACCAATACCGTATGTATTAGTTTTGAGACGAGTGCTTTATGCCACACTCGGTCAAACGCCTTTGAAATATCCAGAGTAACAATCCTGCTCTTATCGAATAGGTGAACCCATTGGTTTCATTAATCTGTAAGGAACGCCATAAGGTAATTGGTAGAGCGGGCCCTACGAAAACCATATTGACGGTCGCTAGCAATTCGTTGTGCTCCAGATAGTTCATTAGGTGGAAGTTTATTACGCTCTCCATAACTTTGGAGAGCGTAGAGCATATCGCAATGGGTCGGTAGTTTGCAGATTCACGGCATCGCCTTTTTTAGGTATCGACTGGACATTTGCGATTTTTCAACAAAATGGAAATACTCCTGTCCTTAAGGAGATGTTGAAAAGGTTGCGCAAGAGCCGAGCCAGAGTAGAAACATACATTTTAAGCACAATTGGTGGTATGTCATCGGGACCACAGGCTTTGCTTATGTTGAGATTTGCAAGGACTCCTTTGACTGCTCTCTAGTTCGAAAGTATATCTCCTTCATTGAAGAATAACTAATCTCTACAAAAGGCAGTAGCTGACTGCTATCCGAGATTGTGAAATCATGTGCAAATAATCCAGCCAACAGGTTCGCTTTATCAACCGAGTCAGTGAAGATTTGGTCATCTCTTAAAAGAGCTTTTTTAACTCTTTAACAAATGACCAAAAGTTTTTGCTCCCTTTAGGGCAGAGAAGAATCTGTTGTTTAATGCGAGTTTCGTAAAGAAGCTTTTCGTGTTTTAAATTGCTTTACAGCGATTCCTAGCCTCGATGCGAAGTCTATTAGTATCAGCATTCTTATCAGAACGCCAATTCTGATAGAGTCCTCTTTGGACCTGACCTGCAAGTCTCATTAAACCATGTGCGGTCTTTTGGTTTAATACTTTTCTTCTTATTGGAGATAAAAGACTGCACACCCAATCAGATAATTTCTTGTACCATGACAGCCGCAGCATTCACATTTCTATCAGCGAAACATAATTTCCAATTGAAGTTGCGATAAAAATTATTAAACGCAATATAATTTCCTCTTTCATAAAACCATGCAGTCCTTTTCGGGGCTTTAGGCGTAGAGGTGCGAAGGTTAGAATATAAAAAAACAGCGGAGATGGTACAATGGTCCGAATTAAAAAGAGCTGCATTGACACTCACATTATATTTTTCTTGCTGAGAAGTCAGAAAAAGGACTAAGATGTTATGGCTTTGCAAATCATTTCGTGGGAAAAATATTGGTTCCTTCACTAGTTGAATCAATTGGTTCGATTCAGCAAAAATCTCAATTTATTGTCCTTTAGGTGTAGTGTGGCTTGAGCGACATAACCAAGCCGAATTGTGGACATTAAAATCGCCGGCAACTACGATTTCGCTGTCAGAAAACAACCCCAAAATATGCGTAATTGAATCAGAGAGAGAGTCCAATTTGTTAAAAGTGGGTTCCCTTCCTTAATTAAGACTTCTACACACGAAGCAAAAATGTAGCAAGTGCGAACGAACTCTTAAACTCACGCACATTGAGCTAAATTCCGGATCGGTGACGCTCAGACCTTGCTCGAACTGATATGCCACATCTGCTCTAAGAGCAGATGTCTCTATGCGAAAAAAACAATGGCAGTAAGTGATACCCAGGAATATGAAAATCCAGTGGATCTGAGTCCTCCGTGTCCTGGTTCTCACTTAGTGCCATTATTTGAGGCGTATATAAAAACACAATATGCATAGACCGAGTCCATGCGAAAGTGTCCCGACATTCAGGCACAATGCAAGTCCTCAACTAATAGGGGTAATAAGGTAATTAGTTACTTCTGCAAAAAGATACTGTCAACGTCGAAAGTGACTAGGCAAACAAAAAAAAAAAATTTAATTTGTCTTCACTGCACAAAAAACAAGCGCAACCAATGAAATGCTATAAATGTAAATAAAACTATATTTTATTGTGTGTAATATTTGCAAGGACCCCTTGAATCATCATTTCATGTTCTCCAAGCTTCTCTTTACTTTTGCACCTATGGACGCTTGCTCATTTTGTATTTCGCACTTATTTAAATTTTTGGTATTACAACTAACAGGGATCAGTTTACACACAGAGAATTATATCCACTGTCGCAACCGAATTGTTGCCCTACCGACTAAGTCGATTGTTGATAACTTTTAAAAAGTAATTACCACAACTACGTAGTTTCCCATAGCCTTGACTGCGGCATTTCGTTGTAAGCACTGCGCTCACGGTTTTCTGAACGAACCTTTTTATCCATTCAACTTCCATTCAGTTAAATGAACAATCTTGTAAGTTGCTTTGACCTAAACTCAATTGTGTGAACGGAGAAGTAAGTCATTTTAACCCACATTCGATTGTATGAATGGACCTGTTATCCGTTTTGACTGCCACTCGGTTGTATGAACCGATACGTCAATTATTTTGACTAAAATTTGGTTATTTTGACTAACCCACTAATCGTTTCGACCTACACATGGTTATTGACTGTAGGTCATTTTGTAGGTTAAACATTCTACAATATGTTTACAATAAACGTTTTTCCAAAAATAAAATCACACAAGATAAAACTGACATTTTTTTTATTTTATAAAAAATAAAATATAATAAGAAATATTACAGTACATGAGTTGAACATTACAAATATAAAATAATATAGAAAAAAAAAGAACATTTCATTACATTGGCTGACTTCATAAACGCATTCATTATTGCATCAATGTGTTTTTTTTTTTAAATTGGTTCGAAGGTTATATTTATAAATTAAAACTGTACAACTCAGGTGATATTTTTTACATCCATCTGCGCCATCTCAAGTAGTTTAAAAGTTATAGACGCCAAAAGTTAGGAAAATGGGCCTAAAAACTTGTGCAAAAAAAGTGTGCAAAATAAAAATCGGGCGGTGTTTTATAAAAATTTTTCGTGTTTTAGTTATTTCGTAAAAGGGTGAACCGTCAAGTGTTTATATATGTTTATATATATATATATATATATATATATGTTGAATTGGTGCTAAGCAGATTCACCGAAACTGCGAAACTGAAACGTGCTTAAATATAATAACCTAGTTGCGCAGTTTTGGTGAATCAACTAAGCACCAATTAAAAGAAAGTCACTGATGCTTTGCATAAATGCATTTAGGAACTCAGCCTTTCTTTATGCATATATAGATAGGAAGCAATTTTATTTAACTTGCCTAGTGATTGTTCCTCTTACAAACTATTCAACAAAACGACAAACACTACAAAAATTCCGTCCCGACACGTTGAACAACTTTGAGAAATGAAATGCAAGAGTCTTGCGATCAAGGTTGACTTACGCAACTTCGTGTTTGTGAACGTATGTCTGTTTCACTCGCTAAGTAGGTTGGTTTGACAAACTTGCAGTTGCAAAGTTGGCTGTTGAGAGTGACGCAACTAAAGGGAGCGATTGATTTAATAAAATTTATGACTCGATTGCAGCGAAAAAATAATGCTATTGACATAACTTACAATGTGATTGTTACAATGACTAGTATTGTTTACTTGTCTGCAATAGCTTCAGTTAGTTATTTCAGACACATTACGTTCCTTGTAATGGCAAGGGTAGTTGAAATAAATACAATTACGCGGTACAAGCAACTAACATGTCATATTTTCATTTCAACTGAACAAACATTTGGAAATGAGCGGACTGCGAAGGAACGATCTGTCGTGCCAACTTACAATCAATTGTGCTTATTTCATTCCAGTTACATCAACTAAATATCAGTTGTAGCAATTTTCTTCCGATTACCGCAAATAATATTCATTTCCCGCAGTCTTATGCCTAAAATGAAATGAATTTTCTGAGTGTATTATGAGATAGGATCAGTCTTCGAATTAGAACAAAAAGATGGCAATTGAGCTACAAGGTTACATTTTTAAAAATTAATATTTTTAACACTTACTCGCAAAAATATTATATTAAAACTGAAAAGAGTTTCCATAAACTTAATTTAATAAACAGCAATTAAAAAACCGTCAAAAATTCCATGAGCGGATAGAAAAATAGGGTGTAAGTGCTTTAATGTTCAGCTAGATCGATGTTTCGTGTATTCTACAATTTAAAACAATTTAGCTTGGCCCTTTAAAATGGCTATTAATGATAAAATTCTTTGTTTTAAATTGCGAAAGGTACCTGGGTACCTCGTCAGTCACATAACGGTTAAATCGTGTTTTTATGTTAAATTCTTGGATTTCGCGTCAAATTGATATGAAAACTAGTAAGAAATAGATCTTAAGCAGGGTCGAAGTTAAAATAAAGAGGTAGTTTTTAAGTATGTTCGAAGTCTTTAGCCGTATATCTTTAGTTAGAAAGTTAATATATCTATTTTGGTTAGTCAAACTCTAGTATTGAAAGCGATGTTTTTTTTTCGTTGGGGTAACGAGTTACCCCATCTAAATGAATCCTGGTCTTTTTTTTATAAACTTGTATTATAACGTATATCACAGTAATCACTTAAACTTAACTTAGCTTTAAATTTTACATTCCATCATAAAGTGTTTCCCTGCAATTTCCTGACAACTTGACTTCGTTCATTATCCTTTTTTCACATATCCTGCAATATTTTTATTGTATTTAAGCTCGATGGTAAGTGTTGGTAAGCCAAGGAAAGATTTTAATTTTCATTTTCAATCAAGAGCTCAACTGCAACGCTAACAATTATCGTAGAAAGAACGTCCTGTGAGAAATTCGCATGTGATAAATTCTGCTCAGTCTTACAAAGGCTTCGCTTCAACACAAATGCTGACCGAATCTCACTTGTTACATAAGGCAAAACGCGACGTCATTCATTCACTTTGACTTGCTTTCTTGCGCGGCATTCCCATTTCCGGTATTGCTACAGTTTGTGCATTTGTTTTTTTTTTTTTTTTTGTAATTTCTTACTTTGCGACCTCACTCAAAAAAAAAATGATTATTAAGTGTTCACAACCGCTGCCACTGAGCGCCATTTGGCTGCAAGCTGTCACTTTGGCAGGATTGCAGGAAATGAGTGTTCCGTTTTAACGCTCGACGCGGCTCAGAGGGCGGATGGGCGCAGAGGCGAGCGGACGTGAAACGAATGGTCGGATCTTAAACGGAATAAAAAAATTGCACTTTGACTGCACCACTTAAAGATGCCTGACTATCGCGGCCTGGTGCTACACACAAGCTTTTTATGTGTGTGGTTCTTTGGGGCTCTATCAGCAGGACTGAGTTCGTTGTTGCTTATAATTGTTTATGAGTGTGACGAAGAGCAGCGGATGGGGGAGAGGGTGCCGTGAAGCGAGGGATAGTAGGCAATTTTTTTTTTCTTGTTATTTGATTTTGCTGTGGGCTGAGTTTGCCAACAATGTCAGTTTCGTTTTTCCATCACATTTATTTTAAATTTCATTGCGTGCCAACTTGTTTCGTTCGCTTTTGATTTTATTTTCCTCACACTTTGTGCAAAGGAAGGATGATTGTAGCCAACAACAACTACAACAACAAGCAGCAACTGGTATAAAATGTTGTCTGTAGCAAATGGATTGCTCGGGAAAAGTCAAAGATAGGCAGACAAAAAGTTAAGAAAATAAAAAATTGCATTGGGGGGAAATACTTTAAATACACTAGGAAAAAATCAAAACTTTTTGTAAATTTTGTCAAACCTAAGGTAAAAGTTCTTACCAAAACTTTATGCCAAAACTTTTGCTCAAATTTCTTAACGTGTATAATAAAAAATGTCGTATTTTTCTGTTGCACTGGCAGCATTTAATGTTCCTTGAAGCCAGCACAGTACAACAGCCTACAAGCCATAAGTTGCATTCAATATTTTATAGTTGTTGTTGTTGTTTTTGTTGTTTTTATTAATAATTGCAGTCACTGACATTGTCAACTATGTAGGTTAGGCCTGGCTTGGCTAGGCAAAGCTTGCTGCTGCTGCAAGCATAGCAGAAGCATTTAAGTACACCCCCACAATTTATTCAACTTTTGCAGAAGTTTGTCTCATTGTCAGTACTGGCAGAGAAATGCATAAATTTTGCAATATTATGAAAACAATAAAATTATTGTACAGTTTATGCTGCAATAAACGCTGCTGCTGGCACTCATATCGCTGACTAGTTGGTTAACTAAGAGTATGGCTCGATGCACTTCTTCTGGTGATAGCAAGTTGGTGGCGTTGGGTGGATGGGCGTAGTTTGAGTTGTCTATTGCGCCAGCTTGGCTGGTGTTAAAGGATTTCCGGTACCCATATCACAGTTTGGCGCACGACTGTTGCAAAGTTTTGCAACTATTTGTCAGTTGAATTTATGTGAAAACTATAAAAATATTTTGAAAAATTGCCAGTTTAACTGCGAATCGAGTGGGAACGAATTAAAGACGTTGCCATCCATGAACATTAAATGGGGGCACTTACTTGCTGCAACTTTGCAGTGAAATGGCAACTATGAAATGTTTTAAAATATTGAATGTGCTTAATGAAAATAGAACATTTTTTCCAAACTTAACTTAAAATTTCTTTATTAAGTTTGTGTAATTATAAAACAATTATTTCCTCAAAATAGGTTGTGCCAATAAAATTGTTCAAGAAATCGGTCTTTATAAAATATTAATGAAACTAAATTTTTACTTTAAAGTTTTTGTAGTGAAACTTCTTAAGCTGCCCATACCTACAAGAATACAGCAAATTAGCTAGATGGGAAATTTTTTGCCTAAACAGCTGCAAAGGATAGCGTGTATTGGAATCACAGGAGCTATAAGAACGTGCCCAACTGAAGCTCGTGGTGTACTAACTGGCCTGCCTCCCTTAGAGATTGCTATCGAAAAAGAGACAAGTCTAAGTGCAATAAGAATGGATGGAATAGGTGATTACAAGTTTGGGAATTTTAAGGATTACATGAAGATACTTAAAAATTTCGAATATGACCACTTTCTAAAATCCCAGACAGGATGCTGCCAAAGTCAAATTTTTCGAAGCGCTATAGGATTGTTATACCCAACAGGCAATTGTAGAGGAGTAATAGATTCACAGCTGCCTCACAGTTATGGTTTATTGCAGAGGCTTACGGCCCCAAATTCCAAAAAGTTCTTCCAATGGGCCATACTTCAATCATATTCCAAGCGGAGATTCACGCCATTGAGGTATGTGTCCGGGAATGTCTCTGTAAGAAATTTATGGAGGCACATATTTGCATAATTTTAGATAGTCAAGCGGCACTAAAGGCTAAATGCACTGGAACAAATCAACAAAATATAATTTTGAAGGGTACCAGGTCATGAAAGTTTCGATGGCAACGAAAGGACGAACTGCCTAGCCAAAATATTTTTATTCCATTCCATTCTCAACATTTGTATTCAGGAAGGAAGAATTCAATATTAGAATGCAAAAAAAAAAATTATGTGACGCTGGACCAACAAAATCGTCTAAGCCTTTGTCACACTGAAAAAAAAATTAGGATAAAAATACGAATACTATCTTTGTAGAAATACGAACGGAGGCTATTTGCAGAATGTACATATGCTCGGTACATAGTAAAAACATTTGTAATGTTTTCAAAAAAATAAAAATATTTGAATTCGTACGAATTCTATGAACGCACGTAATAATATATAAATATGTGAAATATGCGAATAAAAGTGTTGTATATTCGTACAATATACAAACGTCATTCGTATATTCAAAAAAATATATATTTTTTTTTTTTGTTTCGTGCAATGTCCAAACGCTCATATGTAGTATGTACAAATCCCTTCCTATGAAGAGAAGAAACCATTTTTGAAATGTTATATTTATTTCGTTCATAATACGAAGTTTTTTTTTTTAGGTGCACTACTATCTGTTATCGCATGATATCTAGTTGTTCTGTTTATTTCTTCCTTACATAATTCATTTAGCTTTTCTACCATTTTTCGTTTAGTTTCAAAAGGAACTATGTCTGGATATAGTCCGAGTATAACCAGCTCTTCACTGATATACAACAAATGCCTAAATATGGCTGCAGTTCCTTTTTTAAACACAACATTTTACGTTTGCTTATATTTTTTTAAGCCTTTGATAAATCCTAGATCATTAACTGGAGCATCACATGGAGTTGGACAACTTATTCAGTATTTGACGTAAATTAAAGCAATAAATAAGCTAAACTCAATCTTAGGGTCTTTTTAGCCTATCTTTTTTTACAGTTTAAATTGATTTTGAAATAGATACGTTTTAAAGGCGTATATTATGTATATTATAATTTTGACATCTAATGAGCATGGTGGAATGCACCCGGACTTCAAAATTTTACACCACCTGGAGGAGCTCTGCCAAGGCAAATAAGAGTTAGTTAAATTTAATGAAATTTCTTAGAAGATAACAGTAGCCAACTAATATTTTCAAAATTAAGTTGATAGATTCATTCTTTATAGATAGGAATTGGATATCTAATCTGTTCTCCATACAAACCAGTAAGCCGTTGGCCAGTAGTTGCGAAACTTTTTGAATAAAATGGCACTCGGACCAATTGGTAGACCAAATAATGCCTTAAATATATCACTACAAACCAATTAAAATATATGGTGTCCACATGCAAGCCACAAAAACTGTTGGTTAAGTTTTTTTTCCCCAAAAGAACGCAAGTTTCATGTTAAGTCCAGTATTGACTGCGGTGGTCATCAAAAGACATTCCACGGTGCCATTTTCAACTTTGGGTATCGAAAGAAGCTTTTCTAAATTGCCTACTATTATTAAAATTGGTTGGTTCGTTAGTTTGAGTGGTGGTACTGCTGCAGGCAGTATCCAAATAGCTCCATTGAGCCGTTTTGATGCCACAACCTATTATTCTGTGCGTTGGCGTGTGTGACGTAGGAAGGCTAAGGTGTATCCGTTATAGCCATCCAGTTCTGTTTAGGAATACAAGGAGGTCATTAATTTTTAGAGTTGAAAGTTCCTCTAGGTTGGCGAAAAATGGTTTGCCCAGTTAGCTTAATCTACATATTGCCAATGCTGGGCAAGCACATAAAAAATGGGCTAATGTTTCCCTTTCATTAGGGTCGTTGCAGCTGTGACAGTGGGGGTTAAAGGGTAATCCGATTCTTTCTGCATGCACGCCAATGCACCAATGCCCCGTGTTGATTGCCGTGAATCTTGCTATACCAGTTCGGGATCTTGTTAGCAGTTCGCGAGTTTCCCTTGGTTGTATGAGGGCCACATTTTTCTTGCTGTTGTACAGGTTGTCAAACTACTCCATCTGCGATTAGCTATGTTAAGGTAGTGCGAGAGCACCTCTCCCTTTACTTTATTCAGTTCCGCTCTTGAAGCATTGAGGGAAGATCCCAACCTGGCCAGTTCGTCCGCCTTTTCATTACCATAAATGTTCCTGTGGCCAGAAACCCAGATTATAGTAATGTCAAGCAGCCGACTTAGTCAGGCTAGTTCCTCCTTTCACTGCTTTACAAGCTTGGAGTTGAATCTTACTGCAGCTAATGCTCTAATAGCAGCCTATCTATCCGGCAGGATTGCTGCGGTTAGGTTGTTAGTGTTGGCACATCTTATTATCCGACAAGCTTCCCTTTTCGCTAAGAGTTCCACCTGGAAGACACTGGCTGAGTCCGGAAGGCGGAAGAAGCTAGATACACCCAGTTTTTCTGAATATATATCCGCTCCAACTTCACAACCCATCTTGGACCCATCGGTGTAGAAGGTGACGTCATAAACAGCATCCGGACCTCCACAAGCCCATTCCGCTCGGGTCGGGTACTTGCTAGTAAATGTTTTAGTGAAGTAAAGGTTGGGGATTTCGTAGTCCGTGTTGCTGTTTGCCAGGTCTGAGGGTAATAAACTAAGGATTTTCCCGTGTTCATAAAGTTTATATATCCAGCTATTAGACTCCTTTAGTCCGATTGCACTATTGGATGCAGTTAGTTTAATGTGAAGGTCTATTGGTAGTAGGTGGGTCAAAAGGTTCAGTGCATCCGTTCGGCATGACCGGACTCCCTCCGTGACGCCAATACATGCACAACGCAGAACCCTGGATAGTTTCCTAATATTGTATGCTTTAGTCAGTGCAGGCCACCACACCAATGTTTCATATGTAAGAATAGGATGCACTACTGCGGTGTAAAGGCATCAGAGTATTTTTGGCTTGAGACCCCATATCTTGCCAAATGTTTTCTTGCAGGCGTAGAAGGCTATGGAGGCCTTATTAACCCTATGCTCATGGTTGTTTTCGAGGTGAGTTTCGAATAGTATGACTCCCAGATACTAAGCACTGGTGGATAGTGAAAGTCTTTGACCGTTTAATCACTGTAGGTTGAAATGCTGCACCTTGGTTTTTGTAGTAAAGATCATCAGTTCTGTTTTACTAGGATTTACTCCTAAGCCGCACCCGGCAGCCCAGTGACTGAGTTTGTCCAAAGCTCCCTCCATGATTTCGCTGACAACAGAGAGAAACAGACCCGATGCCATTATAACTACATCATACGCGTATGCTACCACTTTGATTCCGCAGTTGTTAAGTAAATTCAGCACTCCGTTCATAGTTATGAGTCAGAGAAGGGGAGATATCACCCCTCCTTGAGGTGTACCCCTAACTACGAATCTAGTAACTTGGCTGTTTCCAAGGTCCGCTTGGATATTTCTAGAGCTAGGCATCGATACAATCCAGTTCCTTACAGGTGATTCCACACCTATTTCTGTGCGAGAGTCGTGAAAAGTCCTAGTATACATTTTGTTAAATGCTCCTTCAATATCAAGAAAGGCAGCAAGAGTGTATTGTTTGAAGTAGGGAGATCTCTCAAATTTTGTAATAATCTCATGCAGAGCCGTTTCCGTCGATATCCCCTTGAGGTAGGCATGTTGTGCTGTGGATATGGAGGTTCTGCTGAGAGTGTACCTTAGATATAAATCTAGAAGCCTCTCTAATGTTTTTAGAACGAACGATGAGAGACAAATAGGTCTGCAGTCCTTAGCGGATTCATGGCCCCTCCTCCCAGCTTTCGGCACAAAGATTACCTTGACTTTCCTCCAGCTCCTTGGAGTACAGTTAAGTCGTATACAGTTTGTGAATATTTTCATGAACAGGGGCGAAACTAGCTCCTGCATTTTTTGCAGCATTGCCGGTATTATGCCATCCGGGCCTGGGGATTTGTAGGATGCGAAGCTGTTTATAGACCACTAAAATTGCAATTCTGTCTGCTTTTCTTGAGACGTCAGAAATTTTCTCAAGCTGTTTGGACCTTCCGGTAAAAATGATGCCTAGATTATAAATGCTTAAATTGATAGAGCGTTTATCCTTGCCCTTTGAATGCTGCTTAATGACAATGCAGATTCTTCTTTATAACCATATATATTTGCTGCTGGAGAAAGTAAATAAGCAGCTTTTCGAACACTTGTGTTTGTTCTATACAAAGCTGCTGTAATATTTGAAGAAATAGAAGTAGTAGTAAAATACTTACTCAGTGTATATTTCGATGCTTTTGATGTCGAAGAAATGTTACCCGATAAAAAGAGCTTAAAACTATCGTCGCTTAATTAAAATTCTTCAGATGATAACTCTGCAATAGTTATAGGTTCTTTGCATTTTCTTGAAATTTCTTTCTCTAACCTAATTTTATTCCTTCGAACTTTAATTTGTTGCCCTTCCTCTTTTTTTGATAGTTTTTTGTCAGACTTACCTATACGAAACTTCCTCTTAAAACGCTAATCTAAAAGAAGTATTTGATCTTCCTTTATTTTTATTAAGTTCATAGCATCATGATACAATATGTCAAAAAGCTTATTAATTGGCACAATAAACTTAATTTCTTTGAAAGTTTGGGCCGAACTTGCACAAATTTCGTTATTGTTGTAATAGTGTCTCGAACTTTCGAGTTATACTTCGATATTCTGATACAGGCACTCTAACTTCACGCCATATTTCACAAATGTCGGATATTAATATTACAGCTTTCTTTTTTGAGAGAATTTTTATTTTGTGATGATAAAAATATACCTCAAGGCCTCAAGACTCGTTGGTAGTACACAACCCCCGAATATTTCAGTGGGATTTCCAATAAAATGAAAAATTGGAAATTGGCTCCACGTGTTACAGAAATTTGTAACAATCACAATTTTGATTGTTAATTTTGTTCAAGATTCCACTAATAATACTTTTTTCAATCGAATTTTGCTTAATGGGGAAGAAAAATTAAATTTTAGGGGAAGACCCGAATTCCGACAGAGGACCATCATTGACACTACAACACAAGCAAGCTCCTAAGAAGTTCTTATATTTTTGAAAAAAAAAACAATTATTGGTAATTGATTAAGTAACGAATTTTGTGTGCTATCAGTGAGTTTACATGAATCCCCAAATTTCAACATATTAGAGGCAGTTCTGAACAACATCCAAATTCATTGAAATTTTTACAGAATGTTTCACTTATTAAAAGAATTAAAAAAAAAATAAAGTGCACTTTAACACGGAAAGGGATTTTTTTCCCTAGAGCTTTCCCTTTCAGTATAGCTCATTCAAAAGATTTACTTAAGCCAACCAAAGCAAACCTTAAAATGATCACAAGTTATTTACAGGTCACTGTTTACTTAGATACCATCTCAAAAAAATAGTTACATCTTATTCAGACGTCTGTACACCTTGCGAGGGGGAGGAATAAACTCCAGAGCACATTATATATGATTGTACGGCAATCTGCAGCCTAAGACTTAGTCACTTTTGGGGGGCATTAGTGCCTTCTTCAAAAATGTGGGACACCAATCCAGAAATAGTGCGGAAATTCATAAAAAGGATAAAACCAATGAAACGACTGACTTTTGCAACAAAACAACAAGCTTTTTATTTGTGTTAATTCCAGCAACAAAATTATTATTAGTTTTGAAAATATTTATATTTGAACTGCAACTCAAACCCGCATCTTATTGATCTTGAAACGGATGTTCTATCCTCTGAGCCCCGTTATCATATTAAACACACTTGCTGATTAACAATTGAGTATAAGTTCTCTTTTATTTCTCATATGATGACCTTGGATTGTGTCTTAAGCAAAATATTGAAATACGAGTACTTTGTCGCTTGTTCGTATATATATATGAAAATGTTTGTTTACAATTTATGATACTTAAGAAATCCAGCATTTTTTCATAAAAACAATAATTATTTTCGAATTTTGCACGTTCATATTATTTCAATTACATAATTATTTCGTTTTTTAAGAAAATTTTGTATGTATTAAGCTGGTTCGACAAACAATTAATAAAATAAAGAAAAAAAAATTTTAAAAATCTAAATCGTTGCATTCAAAAGAGCTACTCTTGAATGCTTATATAATTTGAAAAATAAATAAATATAATAAAAATTAATAAAATAACATAGGCATTAATATAAAATTTATTATTTAGATTGTTATTGAACAGAAGTTGAGAAACCACTTTAATATTCCTTTGAATTCAAGCAAATTATTACTTTTATTCATCATTTTGTAAGCAAAATTAATCAAATAATTAAGTTCTTCAGCAACGTACGCAAAAAACATAGACAATATTTTATCAAACATCATCATTTCTATAGATTCGATTTTCTAGATCATTGAACGCTATCGTGACTTTGGCCAATCTTGCTGCTTTTCTTATAATCTGAGATTTTTTAATAAATGACATTTCTTGCTAATGGCTTCTGCAGAAATTCAAAGTAGCAAGGTCAAGTTAGCCGAACGAACATTGCCATTCTAAATCTTATAATAGCGTAGACACGTTTAGGAATGTCAACGTAGAATTTAAGTTATCAACATTTAAATAAGCTAGTGTTTCTAAGGTTCCTTTAGTTGTTACAGGCGCGGAAACAGGGAAGAAGATATGGGGCTGTAGCCCCCCCCCAGAAGTTCTAATTTTTTTTAAAAATCTAGAACAATATCTTTTATAAATTAAGAAATATTCAGCAAGAATAATGCCACATCATATGGCCCATAGCCAGGATTTTCCATTGGGGGAGACGAAATAGCAGCAGACTCTTTGTATTCGATACGTGGGCATCACCAAGCTTTTAATAAAGATTTTTAGGATTTGTTGATATTAAATCAAGTGTACGGCGGACACTGTAAGGACTGCAACTATTGATGAACTCGCCGCTTTAACCCTTTCAGACTGTGATGCATCGATTGTGCGGGTAATTTTCAGTCTCAATATCCAGAGCCAACCAAGAGCTCGGGGTGGTGCTCATCT
The DNA here is from genome assembly GCA_914767935.1 of Coremacera marginata. Classification (NCBI taxonomy): domain Eukaryota; kingdom Metazoa; phylum Arthropoda; class Insecta; order Diptera; family Sciomyzidae; genus Coremacera; species Coremacera marginata. The sequence goes on along the minus strand of OU612044.1, from coordinate 6,286,354 downwards.
TGGTAGCAGGTCACTATATATTATAGTGAAAAAAGCCTGCGAAGGTATAGCAATGGACCTAAAAACTTGTTAGCACGGGGATAGTCAAACCCGTCGAATAAATGAGGTGACCTTATCTATCTACGGCATGGAGACATGGCCTATATGGTCAATAAAGCAAAAAAGGGTGTCTTAGGGCACAAGGAATTGTGTGGAGACCTGTGACGGTATTGGGCACAGGTCATATTAAATCGTAGGCACTTCGTTCAGGGTATGGTGGGGGTACCATGCCTTGGATGGAAGTGCCAGTCATATACGAAACAGTGCTATGTGCACAGTCAAAAACAAAAATTCTTTATATATGTATATAAGAATTTTTTTGTCTCTTTGCTGGGATGTTGTAGACCCCCATTTCGATGGGACCGAGTTGCCCAGGTGACTATCATGAGTTATCCCTTCGGGGAGACTCGTGCTGGCTGTGGTTTGTGCACATCGCTTGCACAGGTCTAGATTGACCGGCGGGGTCGCGCAGTAGTACAACCGGGCTGGCATACCTGCTTAGTATGCAAGAGATTGGATAGGTCTCGTGGTCTCAACCAGTAGATGGTAATGAAGGTACGCCATCTACCGGTAGCTAAACTGGTACTATTAAGGGCAGTATGGAACTCTTATTGCATACTGCTTTTACAGAATAGGGCACAGAGTAATGCTTTTGTGTTTATGAATGTGGCATCTAGTACGTGGTTGCTTTTCTAGTGTCACTTGTATAATACAGGTCTGTGAAGAGTATTTCAGGTGCACATCCTTTTTGGATGTGTATTTTTTAATACTTTATGTTGATTCATGAACTATAACTCCAAAGTCTATGGACCCAGAGGAATTGCGCCTTAATTGGCAGGGGTCCTCTACAAACACACAAAGAAAGGATTTCTGTCTCAATATCCTCACTTCTCTTTGACGAATGTTTAAAAGATCGACATGTATCGATTGTGCTGTTTGTTGCTTATGTTCGCTTCTCACATTGTTCCGCTATTCGTTTCACAGTTACTTAAATATTCGCGGAATTCTTGCTTCACATTTTCAATTTGTGAAAAATACTAATAGCGAATCAAAACGACAGGTCAATAATAAAAATAATTTCTTTATTTCGACCGAGATGCATCAAGTATCCGAGCCCTAAAAATACATAAAGGATATGAAAATAGAAAAATCTAGGTATTGAATATGTTTTCATATCATGCAAAGACTATATATTCCCAAAATCATAAAAAAATTCTGTGTAGTTTAGCGTCAGGTCTAAAAGGGGTAAATCTTTCTATAAATAATTTGAGAAGTCAAGGCTATGGAGGTTCAAATATGGCTGGACAAAATAATGAAGTTCAGTCATTAATATGTGCAAGTGCAAATTTCTTCACAAATATATTGATACTTTTAATAATTATACTCCAGGTAGCATCCAGATAGCAATTACTCCAGGTTTTCGATATTGAGAATACTGAAAAACTATTTAATATCCACTATGCTAGAAAGTCGGCTCAATGGTTTAGCCCTACACACACTCATACCAAAATTGAAATAAACCCTGAGAAAATTGTGGAGCGTTTATGTAAACTAGTAACGTCGACGTCTTAGTAACGCAAATTGGGGTGTAAAGTATCAGATTTATAATTTTAATATCATTCTAGGCTCCGTCGTGGATTTTAATTCCTACAAAAAGGAGCATTTTATATACATCATTATAACATCATTATGAAACATATGAGAAAATATAATTTAAGAGAATAAACTTACTACATCCAATAAATATATATAAGCAAAAACATAATTGATAAATTCAGTTCTAATAATTCAGTCCCCTCTACGAGTAAATTTTAGTTCTACCACTGAGTTCATATACATAAGTTTTACTAAACTTTTTATTTAATGGTTCTAAAACAGAAAATATAAATAACTGCCTCTTGACTAACAAACACAAATAAACCCTAAAATAATATGAAAACTTTTCAACCCCAATTTAGAGAAAATTAACCATTTTCTTTTATTGCAATTTAACCGTTTGTTTTTGCACCTAATCGAACACACCCACAGAACGACAAAAGTTTTCACCGCACAGACCATTAAAACTTTTCGTATAACGACAATAACATAGAAGCTCCCAAGCGCTGACGTCGTCACCGGAGCCGCCACAAAGGTGCCGTTTATGTCATAAACACATAACCAGTATTTGATAAACACACACCTACACAAGCACACACACATACACTTAAAAAAACACAGGAAGTAAAGAAATTTTGAAAAGAAATGTTCATAAAAATCGCAGGTGCAAAATAACGCATAATTCGCCACAGGTGGCGTCAAAACGACCCACCCTACTTAACTGTGGCGCCATAGCTACTATATCTGTTGGCATATCGTCAGAAAATGTCCTCGAAGTTAAATTATATAAAAGGTAAAAATATATATATAAAAAAAAAATAAAATAAATGGAAAAACAAAATGGCGAGAGGAGCGAATAAAAAAAGAACTAATGAAAATGTTGCAAAAACATGAAAATCCACTTGAAATAATGTTAGTTAGGTTCAGTGCTAAGATAAGAATAACAATAAAATATTGAAATTTTATTAGCTTACTTTAAGTAAAATATACATGTGTGTATATCTTGTAGTTGATTTTGCATGACATCAAACTATACGTCAAGCTTTTACGACGTCTATTTGAAAGTAACACACTTTTTCATTTAGTGATAAAATTGTAGTTTCTGAGAAAGTATTGAAAACTCCATTAAAGTTTTTAAGTTTTAAGGTTTAAGGAGCTGTTGTTGAATACAATAAAGCTAGAGTTCTTGCTTCACCTAAGGTCAGTAAATTAATTTTTTATTTTTATACCCCAACGCGTATTGCGTAGGGGTTATATTAACTTTGAAATTCTGTTTGTGACGCCAATAAAGAGGCGTGGCAGATATAGAAAAATAAATTTATATTTTTCACCACATGAGTTGATATCCGTCTGTCCGTTTGTCTGTCAGTTTGACCGTCTGAAATCCATCCAGTGTTCTTGAAGGCAATTCTTTCTACTTTCTTGGCTTACACAATACCCACATTTATATTTTTCAATAACCAGCTCAATTTTCCCTGACTATTGGAAACTTGCCAACATAATTGCATTGCCTAAGAGTTCTTCTGAATATCGCCCAATCGCTATACTGCCTTTCTTATCTTAAGTTCTTGAACGAATTCTTTACGCTCAAGTGATTAGATATTTAAATGAAAATTCTTTGATTACCGAAAAACAATCGGGTTTTAGACCTAAAAGAAACTGTGTTACTGCACTAATACAAGTGTCAGAAGAAATTCGCGAAGCTCTAGACAAAAACAACGTCACCTTTTTAACTCTCGTGGACCATTCCAAGGCGTTTGATACCGTGGACCAGGCCCGTAGACAAGGGAGTAGTTTTGGGTGTTCAAACCCCCTCCCCCCCTTAGGGTCCAGAAAGTATAAAAAAATAAAAGATAATCATTAATATGACATTTCCTATATGCGCATACTTGATGCGCCTACCATACTCTTCAGTAACAGTATAAACTGCAACAGCAACACGCTTAAGATATCGAATAAAGTTCGATACATTCAATTGAGCCTTGTCCATCACCAGCGATTTAAGAATCTATTGCGTTGGAAAGTATTAAATGAAAGTGAGGAAAAAATGTACCTTTTAAAATTCTTTTAATTGTGGTTTTATAAAATTTAAACCATTTGTGTTAAGTGGTTAAGTGAATATTTTGTGGTGCCAAAATACTAAAATGATTCCACTTAATTAGCTGCAGAAACCGCCATTAAAAAGGCCAGAAAGGAGGAAAGTAAATCTTTGTTTTTTTATGAACTTTTTTTAACCGACTTAAAAAGGAGGAGGTTCTCAAGTTCGTCGGTTTCTCTGTTTTTTATTTTTTTTTTTTTGTTTTTTTTTTTTTTTTTTTTTTTAGATGTATGTACATCGATAACTCCTAAGCCATATGCCTGATTGCCATCATTTTTGGGGAACAGATAGATATGATAAGCATGAAGGTGCGGAGCAAAGTGGGCGGTATTCGATAACTGGGCGTGGCAATAATAAAACTCGCAATAATAAATACTAGTGTATCTCGAATAATATTGACACTAGGGTACTGCAATTTAGTGTAGGGGTAGGCACAATTATTACAAATAACGGGCAAGAAAATGGGCGTAATTCGACAAATGGGCGTATCAATATTAGAAAAACAGTGTATCTTGAATAATTTTGAGACTAGAGTACTGCAATTTAGTATAGGGGTAGGCATTATTATTACAAATTATGGTCAATAAAGAGGGCGTTATTCGACAAATGGGCGTGTCAATATTATAAAAACACTGTATCTCGCATAATATGGACACTAGGGTACTGAAATTTAGTGTAAGGGTAGATACAGTTAATACAAATTATGGGCGTTTACGAATTTACGAAAATGGTCGTTATCTGGCAAATGGGCGTGGCAATATTAGAAAAAGAGTATATCTCGAATAATATTGATACTATGGTACTGCAATTAGTATAAGGGTAGGCAATACTGTTAAAAATTATGGCCAATAAAGTGGGCGTTATTCGACAAATGAGCGTGGCAATATTAGAAAAACACTGTATCTCGAATAATATGGACACTAGGGTACTGAAATTTAGTATAGTGGTATGCACAATTATTACAAATTTCCGTCAAGAAAATGGGCGTTATTTGAGGAATGGGCGTGTCAATATTAGAAAAAGAGTATATCTCGAATAATATTGATACTATGGAACTGCAATTTGGTATAGGGGTAGGCATTATTAGTAAAATTTACGGTGAAGAAAGTGGGCGGATTTCGACTACTGGGCGTGGCAATATTAGAAAAACAGTGTATCTTGAATAATATTAACACTAGGGCACTGAAATTTATTGTAGTACAGGAGTGGGCAGAATTATTAAAAATTATGATCAATAAAGTATGCGTTATTGGATAATTGGGCGTGGCAATACTAGATAAACAGTATCGCAGTTAATATTGACGCTGGGGTACTGAAATAAAGTACAGGGGTAGGCACAATTATTGGAAATAATGCTCAAGAAAGTGGGCGCTTTTATAACAAAGGGGCGTGGAAATATTAGAAAAACACTATATCTCGAATAATATTGACACCAGGATAATAAAACTCGTTACAAGAATGGGTATAATAATTTCAAAACATGTGACATCTAATTTAAATTTAAGAGGCAGATATTTCAAATAACCAACAAACTTTCAGAATTTAATAGAACAAATTTTTTCGGAACAATTGTACTAATCTTGTTTACACTCTTTTTTCAAAAATTTATCATAATCTCTGAAAAGGAAGAAATAAAAATTTTTAAAAAAAAAAACAACAATCAGTACAAAGTAAAAAATAATTTTAAAATACTTTTAATTTTTTTAATTTCTTGGTCATATTTGATAATTTATTTAAACATATTATTATATATGAAATCTCATATCTGAATTTTTTTTCTTATTCATTTTATTATCATAAATATATTAATTTCTTGATGAATACAAATGCTTTGAAGTTGGCGCTTCTGATTAAAAGTCTGATTATATTAGCGCTTTTGTATTTATCAAGTAACTAATATATTTATGATAATAAAATAAATAAGAAAAAAAATTAAGATAATAAGATTTCATACATAATAATATGTTTAAATAAGTTATCAGATATGACCAAGAAATTAAAAGGAAAAGTATTTTAAAAATTATTTTTTACTTTGTAGTGATTTTGTAGTCGGTTGTTTTTTTTTTTCTTTTATCAATTTCCGTCCTTATTATGGTGACTTCTTCTGATATTCAGTGGCGGCCGTGGCGTAGTGTGTAGAGTGTGTGACTCTTACGCCAGAGAACCTAGGTTCGAAACCTCCATCTGACACAGAAAGTTTTTTCAATTGAATTAATTTTTCTGTTCGGCCGTCACCTCTCTGCAGACAATGGCAAACCTCAGAGAGTAAAAACTGCCATGAAAGCTTCTTGAGAACATAAGCCGTTCGGAGTCGGCGTAAAACATGTAGGTCCAGTTCTCGATCATTTGCAAACATTTCACATCACACACAACACAATTGATCATAAGAAACTCGGTCAAAGTCCTTTCAAGGGCTGAGATGGCCATTTCGTTTTTGTTTTTTCTTGATATTCTTTAATACTTTGCTCCAATGTTACAAAGTTAAATTCGAGTAATTATAAAAAGAAGATGACACAGCCGAAGTCGAAGCTACATAAGAACTACCAACCGAGCGCAGCGCTGCCAGAATGGTGTAGTGGTCAATGTGTGCGGTGTCCATTCTATATTATAATTATTTGATTGTTACAATTTTAGCTAAATCATAATAATGTAATATTGTATTTCGTTTGCATTGTAGAAAGCGTTCAAGAATCCTTTGAACCTGAAAAGTGTCCAGAACTGTCTTTATAACCGGCAGTTGCAGGAGGTGATAGTATTGACAGTAATGTTAAAAGCGGTCGTATAAGTAGTGTTATTAAGAATATTTCACTTTTAATGGTAAGAAATTTAATTTGATACATTGGAACTGCCTTCGACTTCGGCAGTACATAAAGGTTCAAGCACTGATATTTCCAATTTCTAATTTTCAAAACATTTTGAAATTTCCCTCCCCCCCCATCCCCCACCCCCCAACTTGTAATTTTCCTGTCAATGGTTCGCGTAATCTACAATTTAAGCAGTTTTGGTTCAACCGTTGGTATTAGTTAGCTTACTCCAAATTGCAAAACGGAGCTTATAGTAAGTTTTGTGCTTTTTTAGCACTGACGCGGGATCTCAACTTCTTGGGACAACAAAATTTTAAACCTTTTGAATGTTGTCGAAAAAGTCAAATAAATTTAAAAATTTTGCTAAGTGATCTGCTAAAGTTTAGGAGTTGGTTACGGATTTACTTATAAGAAAATGTTAATCTTCTTATTGTGGTAATTTTTCTAGTAGTTAACAAGTGGCTTATACCTCAACATTACTTTATACGAAATTTTAGCCCCCATAGATAGGTAAATTGTTAGAATACTATATTGTAGGTCACATTTATAATGGGTTGGAAAATTTTTACAAAATTACTGCTTATATACCTTTTCTTGGTGCAACAATTTACAACATGGAAGTACTATTTACAAAGCACAACTGGCTTTTGTCATCGTTCAACTTGATTTTGATGACATCCGAAAGCGAGGAACGATCAAAATTTTAATTAAACAATATGCAAGAATTTTACCTTGCTCTGGTAACACAACCATAGGAATAAATTAATTCGGCAGCGGATGGTGGTGCAAATACTAGGAAAGTGTGGTGATAGGTGAAGGAGTGCAATTGATATTTGAAATATATTTCTAGAAGTTCTATACGTATGGTACCGCTTAAATAACTGTGCATCCTTAAGAATACATAGGAATAGCAAAGTCACAGAGGATGATGTATTGTCGGAATTGGCAAAAAAAGAGAAGACTTAAACAAACATAGAAAAATAAGAGTAAGTTTTATTAAAAATTTCTTATTAAAAGTCTTATACTAAATTCCTTGATTCATCGATATCAAAAAATATCGATATATTTTTTATGAGAACCCCCCCTTGGGTAAGTCCTGGCTACGGGCCTGCTTTGGACCACAGTCTTTTATGCTTAAAACTTGCAAATCTATTGAATTTTTCCAGCACTGCTGTGGAATTTATGGAATCGTATTTGTTTAACAGAAAGCAGGCTGTCTGTGTTAAAAATATATTTTCAAACTTTTTGTGCATACCAAGACGTGTTCCTCAAGGATCAATACTAGGACCTTTATTATTTTCTATGTACATCAACGACATAGTTGTAATACCAAAATACTGCAATATTCATTTGTTCGCTGATGACGTTTAATTGCACGTTAATTCTAAATTTTCAGAAATTGCAGAGGGAATAGAAAAATGCCCTTTGGGATAACGTCTCGGAAAATGTTAAAAAAAATCTTTGATTTGAGTTTTAATTCACTATTAAATTTTAGAGCAATATTAACATTACACCAAATTAAAACTACACAATCACCGCTGGAACTGTTTAAATGATACGTTTTTCACGATCAGTTCGAAATAATAATATAGTACCAACTCGTCATACGTGTCTAACATCTGAACGACAGTTTTTTGTCCATGCAACACGGCTTTGGTACTCACTCCCCAGAGACATACAAAATACTGGCAAAGCATCTAAATTTAAAACCAAGCTTTTTTGTTACCTAACTTCTTAAAATATTAAATATTTTTAAATTGTAATTTTTTTCCATTTTTTTTCTTTTTTTTTTTCCTTTCTATATACAACGTGAAGTGTCCTATTGAATTGAATAATTCATTAACAACGACTATTTGCTATTTTAATTACTCAAATATTTAATAATTTTTTTTTATTTCTTAAGGGACTATTCCTGGTTGGAAGCCTGTTTTTGCACGCTTTTTGAAAACTTTTCATTTGAAAACGCAAAGAGTTATACAAATTATTGTTTCGTATTGTATTAAAAACATATTAAATTAAATAAAAAAAAATTTTTTCTTTATACGAGGGCTATTCAAAAAGTTGTCGGCCTTCAAAGTTTGCGTCGAAAAAAAAGGAATGCTGCTTGCGGCCCGGATAACTCCACTACGGATCATCTGAAATGGAAAAAGTAAACGGCGTTAGATTAAGTACAGATGTGATTCTAGTCTCTACCTCAATCATAATTTTGCGACTATTTTTTACAAAATGGCGCTCATTGAAAAATGAAAAATCGATTTTTGTTCTTTTTTTTTGTAGTTTGGTGTAAAAAAAATAGTAAAAATTGTTTAAAATTGGGATTGAGGTAGAGAATGGTGACAATTTTGAGTCAATTGCACATTGTTTCATCAAGGAACTACGGGTGCAATCTGGGCCGCAAGCTCGAAAAAAGTGGTTTCGAGATAAACGCGTTTTTTCAAAAAATTGAAATGAAAAATTTGAGCACGAAGAAATTCGACAATTCTGCGTCGATTGCACTTTTTTTCATCAAAAGTGGTTCAATAGAACCGGAGAAAAGTGACTTCGAAGTTCAAAAACGTGATTATGAAAAACTCATAGAAAATTTTAGGCAATAAAACATTTTTTTTTTTGTGAAATACTTACATATATCAATCTGCAATGCCAGCCCCATAAAGAACTCCTTCCTCTTCTCCAAAAAATTAGGACTCAGTGGCTCTTTGTGCTCTTCGAGCAGTTCTACCTTCTTTTGATGCGGCCAGAGCTCTGGCTTCGGACCTTTTCAAACGTTCTTCGTTCCGCGACATGGCGAAATCATATGTGACGTTGCCAATCGGGATGCCCATTAAGTTCATTGTTTGAAGTATTGGCAAAAAACCTTCGTTAAATATGACAGTTGCAATTTAATTGGCAATCTCAATAGTGCGTGCGCCGGTGTGCATATGCTTCGGTGCGAATGGCCACAGCACTGCGCTAAAAGATTCGTTGTTGTTTTGAGTTTCGGAGCCAAAGCATTTGTTCAACAAATCATCGGCTGACAGTGCTTCGCAAATAGGTTTGATTGCTTCCTGGACTCTCTGATTTAGTGGTGCATACGTTTGCTTGAAGTTGTCGATTGTCCCTTCTGCTACCGCTTTTTGCCAGGCGCACCAGCTCTACGCACCGGTCGGACAGTTTTGGTGCTGTGGAGCTTTATCAGTCGAGATTTTGTGCAAAAACGTTGCCCAAACAGCCTTCTTCATGTCAGCAACCGACTCTGGATGACGACGAATAGCGAGGCCATAATATGTTGTTAGTTCAGAGATGACTTTATTTGTGAGTTGGCCTGCACCCTTGCCGCCAAGGCCTCTGTTCTCTTTTTTGGCCTTGCGGAGTCTGGTGCTCATTCTTTTTTGCACGTGCGATATACATTCTTTTTTTTTCGACCGATTGGGTCGCCATCGTAGGGATCGTCGTCTATAATAGCTTTGAATGTTTTGAGTCGCCATCGCCGATATAATTGTAGTATTTTACGCCATGCTTTTGGACTGATATGGCGAACATTTCCTTTTTGGCATCCACCTCCATCTTCAAAGAGCTTTCTTGATGATTGGCACGGCATTCCTCTTCGTGGTCTTCAATCCAAATTTCATATGCCAGTGGGTCTTCTTCTTTCTTAGCTTGCCAATACTTGCAACTGTTGCATACGCTGGACGTTACAACAGAGTCGACTATTTTTTTACTGTATTTGCCGATCAACGTTGTAGCGCCGTATAGTGAAGAAAAGTCACGTTTTTTCCAAGTGCCATCACCTGATACGGTAAACATTGTTGAGTTGCACTGTGGATCGGCGGTGACCATGGCATCTTTCTCTTCTTTAGCGGCTTTTAAAAGAGTGTATCCATAGATCGCGCTTGCAGCTGTATGAAAGTTCTCCACGGCAGTGTAGAATAACGAGTTACCCACACCTCTGCCGAAATCCATCAGGCCACAAAACGTGGTAATGCCTTTTGGCCTAATGCCTAAAAGCCTCATGGCAAAAATCAAGCGCCGGTTCATCAAATATGATTTGCCAATCAAAGACTACGAAAAAATGTGTGTAGTGGTCGGGCACCAATTTTGAAGCTAATTCTATTCGGCGATGCTTTTTTAAACTCGATTTTTCCTTCACATTTGGCACATATCACCAGATTAGCAATCGCCGAGAAAACTGTATAAAACTCCAAAACGCAATTCTCCGTTTTGTTGTCAATGTTAATGTCTTCGTTTTCATTATTTTTAAATTTTTTTGCCGATGTACTTGTGAATTCGGTGTCCTCATCTCTTTCATGTTGGTTACCACGAAACTGGCGTTTCAAGGGAAGAGTTTTTCGATTGTTACCAGTTTTTGTTTTATTTTTATTTCTATAACTTTTTCTATCCATTGTCTCTAGCATAAACAAAAATAATTTTTATCAAAACTGTACTTTTCAAAACTGTATGCGCGCGCGCGTCCGGTTTATAACTCAATTCAAAGTGAACTAAGCGCTGTCAACATTCGAATACCTAAGCTCTAAAATGTGTATTCATTTATTTTTAAAATGCGTTAAAAACAAACAAGTTATTGCCTACTAAAGAACGCGTTGAACGAAATTCGGTGGTTGCTTCAAACCGTTGCATTCAAAAAGTAGCCAAATTAAGCAAATCGTATTTTGGCGAAAACATTGCTGGACAAAAAGGCCATATCTCCTAAAGTATTTTGAATTTCAAAAAACGGTTTTAGGACGATATTTTCAAATATCCAAGCTATAAAAATATGAAAAAAAAGTCGAAAACATTTTTGCTAACCAGGAATACTCCCTTAAGCTTCTTTCTTTCTTTTATATGTATTAAATTTTTAATTATATTTATTGTGCTGTGATCCAATTTTATTAAATTATTATTGTCTTCTTTTTGCTAAATGAAATACAAAAAGAAGAATGTTTGTTAATTATTGAAAATTAGATAAATAAGAAATAAGAAACAAATAAATTCCAGATTTACAATACTGTACGGCTCTAACTATAAGATACTTATCTTGTTGTACTAGCATATCTTAAATAAATAAATACAAATACAAATACAAATACTTAAATAATATATTGGTATTGGCATTGGTGCTGTGCAAAAACCAGTTTTCGAATTATGTATTTTGAAAAATAATCTGAAATTTAAATATGACTTTTATAGGAGTCGATTCCTCAGCTCATAAAGTTTTATTAAACAAAATATATAGTAATTGCTATTGGAATTGAATCTTTTTGTCAGTCATGATATCAAATTTTTATGAGGAAATGGAACAGTTCAATTTCTAAAGATTGTAAAATATTTGAAATTTTTATCAAATGTCCCATAAAAGTTGTGAATCAAGCATCAACAGGTGAAATTATTAAAAAAAGTTATGATTTTTCACAGCTTATTTTAATTTTGATCTTAATAAACTGCAAGAAATCTTATCTATTTTTACCTTTCAAACTAATATTGTTGTATTAGTAAAATTTTGTCATAGAAATGTTTACTTTTTGTGCTAAATTTCCGAACTATACTTTTTAAAAGACAATTACAAATTTTTAATTTGGACCATTTTTCAAAAAACCATAGTGATAAGTTTAAAAACTCAGTTTTCAAAATTAATTTGATTTAAAAATGCGTTGTCATCTCTCTTATGGTCACTTAAAAACAGGCATATTCACGAATAGTCTTAAAATAACCGGATTTGTTTAGAAAAATTTAAATATCCTTTTTTTAGCCTTTGGGTTTTCACAAAATTATCATATTAATTTTTGCAAATACAACAAAAAAGCAACAGCAAAACAAAAAAACAACAAAGCTTGCAGTGCTCGCGACATTCAAATGTTAATGCTTTTGACGAGACTGAATTTGGAGAGTTACAACACGCATAAAAGGCTTTAAGTTGTTGTGAATATTATATGCGTTTAGGCATATGAATTTGATTTTAGTAAAATGTTTTGAGCTAACAAAATTTTGACTTAACTATGTCCTAGTTGTTGAAGCAAAAACTGTTCAGTGAAAAAAAATTTAAAAATTCAATATTTCAGAAAAATGGGCATTTAAGGAAACAAAAATACGAGGTCACGTCAGTTTTGTGAAACTGCTAAGGAAATATTTTTGGCTTAGCTAAAATTTCCCATTTGTGAATGTTTATAAGAGATTGTTATTGCCTTTAAGACTTGAAATTAAAAACAAATATTCAAAAAGTGTTTCAATATTTGGCCACTGAAACAATAGATAATATTTTAGCAAAATGTCCATTTCCGGAAACAAAAATACGCAGTATAACAGAAACAATTAAGCAAATATTTTTGACTTAGCTTAAGTTTCCCATTTGTGAATGTTTAAAAAAAATTGTTGTTGTCTTTTATACTTGAAATCAATATCAATATTAATACCACAACAATATTAAGCTACTGAAACAATAGATACTTTCGCAAAATGGGCATTTCCAGAATCAAAATGCGCAGTTTTTTTGCACCACGTCAGTTTTGTGTAGCAGTTGAACAAATATTTTTGATCTAGCTAAAGTTTCCCATTTGTGGATATGTTTTAAAAATTGTTGTTGTCTTTAAGACTTGAAATTAAAAACAAATATTAAAAACTTGTTTTAATATTTGTGCTATTGAAACAATAGCAAATATTTCCGCAATATTTGATCCACACAAAATTTTTATCAATTTTATGGTATAAAAGGCGACATTTTTGAGTTGAGAGTATAGTTTAATCATTGAAACAATTATAACAGCCAGAAACATGAAGTTCTTCGTTTGCTTACTTTTAACAATTTTGGGCATAGCGTCCAATGTAAGAGCAGAGATGGATATGAATAAGTTCGGAGGTTTTGGAAAGTGATCAAATTCAACAGCAACGATGCTGTTTACAACTTTTACATTCTTATACATTGAACAATTGTTTGTAAATTCAACAACATTAAATAATTCAATTTAATAATAATTGTATGTAAATTCAAAATAAAGAACACCTTCATAAGAAATTGGCTTAAAATTTTTATATACAACCAGGTAGTGGGAGTAAATTTGGCTTTCGATTATACGGTGTGCCAGTAAAAATAGTCTTGGCACGAAATCTAGTGGACGTCATAGGTATGGAAGGACATATTACCAGTACGTGCCTGGTTTTTATAATAGACCCTCAAAATCATATGAATACCATGTATTGCTTATGAACAACCTGAATATTGAATATTTATTCAATTTATTCATCTCTATCTATATCTATCTATACTATTATATAAAAGGGTAATCACGTACGTTTGGGATCGCAGAGGTTGAAATGGCAGGCACTATTTGAATAATTCTTTTTGTTGGATAGCTATGGTTCAAAATTATTATATAGGCTATATAAATTTAATTATTATTATTTAAATAATTAATTAAAATAAAAAGAGCTAACCATACAATTTCTTTATTGCTATACTCAACGATAAATAACTCTCTCTTTGTAAGCTCCATGCAATGCTTAACAGGTTGTGCGAAAAGCTAACAAGACAGAAACATTTGTTATATATTTTTTTTCTGCGAGACAAAAGCTCTTTTTTAAAGCTCTTTTCGAGCAAGATTGAAAGAAATCAACAAGTTCCACAAAAAAAGAGACAGCAACATGAACTGTGTGCGGTACTAATACTGACACCAAGCGCAGCGACAAACTAGTAAGGAATGGAGCTTCGGCAGGGTATCGACGCTTAATTTAATTTTACCCTTAGCTGCCACATAGAGAAATTTGTAAGCAAAGTAAAATGCCACACCTACTTTTCTAGTATAAGGACTCCACATTTTATCGAATAATATATGCATGGGTTGGATAAACGATGTGGGTGGAACTTGGGTACATACAGACACGATGTCATTCAGTTTATATAATTTCGAAAGCTTTTCAATTTTGATGAAGTCACTTCGTATTGAAGGTAAGCGTGGTTTTCATCCGATTTGGCCAAATATCACAGAGTGGTTTATGTTAAATATTATAGTTTGTATGCAAAATGCTTGAACTTGATCTTTCTTTTTTAAAATTTTATTTTATATTTTATAGCTCATATTTTGAATTTCATTGCGATAGCTTTAAAATTACGGCTGTAATCGTGTCGACAGACAGACAGACGGACAGACAAACGTACACGCGGAAATCGACTCAGGAGGTGATGTTGATCAAAAATATATATACTTTTCTATACCTGACACGCCTCCTTCTTGGCGTTACAAACGGAATGACAAAGTTAATATACCCCTTACGCAGTACGCGTTGGGGTATAAAAATAACTAAAGCAATTTTTAGTTTTACACGAAAGACATACATATTTAATTTAAAAATAATAAGGCCTTGGTTTTAAATTCAGCTGTCAAGGCAATTTCATAGATTTACAATTTTTAAATGAAACTTCTAAGGCTGAAATACGAAGATTCGATATTTAGAGTGAAAATTCAAAAACAAGTCACCCGTCACGTGTCAAGCGGAGGTATACATTATGTATGTTTCCGTACACATTTTCGAGTAAAAGTCGAGTAAAGTTCAATGTGAGAGAGTAAAATTAAACTTGAGAATAGTGTCAAAAGTACGGAAACGCCTTCTAGTTAGTTTCAAGCACGAAAACAGCTGATTGTCTATCAAATGTAAACAGCGCCAATTTTAACTTTTTACAAACGCAAACGACGCCAATTTTAATTTGATATTTTATATTTATTTATATGTATTGTTTTTTATTGATACCCTGTAGGAAAATCAACTAATTTAAAAGTAGTTGATAAAGTAGTTTTTTGTCAACTACAACTAGTTGAAATTCTGACTTTTTTCCATAGAATGAACTAACATATTTTGTATGGTGATGTCCGCTAAATAAGACAATTGACTTTCGTCTGCATATATTTTCAACTACTTGTTAAACTGGTTAAATTTAAATGATTTTTTTAATTACTGTAAAATAACCAATTGATGTCCTAAAGTACAAAATAATTGATGAAGTAACATGGTTAAATATATATAAACTTGTAATCTAATAAAAATTTGCAATTAAAACATATCAAAATCAGAGTGGTTGTCGCCTTAATATAATTCAAAGTAGTTCATATACTAGTTTATTTTAAACTAGTTTTTTAATTAGTTGTTTTTAAAAACCAGTTAGTTTGTTCCTAAAGGGTATTTAACAATTTGTAAATTTGTTTTTTATCGCACAACATACCCAAACAGCGAGCGACAATTTGACATTTGCTTGTCCTTCTTGATGCTTATTCTTCTTGATGCTTGTTCTTATGTAGCTGGAACAAATTTCTTCTAGCACACTTCGAGTAACTTTCGAGCTCGAGAGAAAGGTTTTATGCTTGTTATTTTAGCTAGAAAAAGTACGGAAATACGTTCTAGCACATTGCAAGTTACTGTAATCGAGTACGGAAACAGACCTATTGTGTATAACTGCTTCCTAAGAGTATGCAATGACTTTAAGGTTGATCAATTACAACAGTGATGGCCATAAAAAAATGACACAAAACAATCAAAAACACAAAAAACACCAAACACACCGAAAATCTAACAACACCCACAACACCAGTTACACCAAATGATATATTTCAATAGTAATGCAGAAAAACACAATAAAAAAAGCACCAAAAACATCGAAACCATCAAAAATACTAAAAACAACAACACCAAAAACTCAAAAAAAAAAAAATAAAAACATCAACACAAAGAGCGAACACACACACCACTTACACCAAAAAAAAAAAAAAGATGTGTGTGGCCGCCACGCACGGTATAAGTAAAACTTTTAACCAAAATACACAGTTTCGATAGTATCATAAGTGTGGACGTCGAATTTTTGTTTAATATATTTGTTGATGAATTTCTTGTTCTTGTTAATTTTTATGTTGGTTAAAAATAAATAAATTAAATTTTTTGTTTAAGAAATTGAAATAAATATTTCGGAACAATATGAGTTTATTATTTTTCCTGCAATAAAGAACTTATATATATTTTAAATTTAGTTTAAATTTAAATTTTAACAAACAAAATCAATTTTTAATATATATAAAATTAGTTCAATAAATAATTCTAATTTATTATGATATTTTAAAAATAAATAAAGTTTTTAATAGCATAACTATTATGCCAGCCTTTAGTTCCGTTTATGTAAACCTGCATAACACAGAACAAAAATACACGAAAAGAGAGCATGGTACAATAATAAGGTAGGGTAAGGAGATTCACCACACCGACCTGGAATATCAAAATTGTAAAATATGGTGCTGCCGTATCTTAAAAAATATCCACGAAAAATTCATGATTGTTCTTTGTGTTTTTGATGAACTACTTAGCTGTGGCGACATGTTATTACTCCGTAAGGTTCGATGTTCGACAATTTGTCGAAAATTACTGTATTTTAACACATACGACAGGTGATAATTTTGATAAAATATCGCCTTGTTTTCTTTTTCATACAATTTTGCATTTTCTTGTTTGGTATTTCATACTTTAATATTGATATTTCGCTTCGACATTCGCTTCAAAAGTAAGCAATAACATGTAGCCACTAGAGAACGGGGAAGTACATTATTTTATTATGAGAAAAGTTTTGAAGTTTTACTTTTTGGGGTTTTCCATTCGGAATTAGGTCATTCGCTATAAATTCGTTCTCTTATACAGTAGTGCACTTAAGTTTTTGTGATTTGTGAATATATTAAGTAAATATATATTTTTAGTTAATTTAAAAATTTTAAATAAAGTCAAAAAGAAGTTCTTCCATCTGACATATAACGTGAAACATAGAAAACTTTAGTTTTTGTAAAGTTCCAACAGACTAAATAAAAAGATTAAAATATGAAATAAAATCAACGTGCCAATTTTCAAAAACAAATTTTTGATTTATGTTCAACAATTTCTCTGTCACACGGCAATAAAAAAAAATTATGTATTAGACTCATAGCGGACATTAGTTTAAGAAATTTTACGTAAAAAACTAAGAACAAAAAAAGCTAAACAGAAACCAAAGGACAATAATAATTTACTGAAAACAAAACTCTTAAATCACAAAACAGCGATTTATTTCACTGTAAAAACATTTGTCCTATTTAATCCCATTTATCCTACAAATAATTTCCTATCTTATTGGCATAAATTTTATCTTTGTACGATGAATATTGTACAAAAACGAATGAATATTGTATTGCTGTATAAGACCCTCAAGTGTCTCCCAAAAAACGTTAGGATGGCCTTGAAAAATTTGTGCAAATACTCCCAAACAAACCGCGCTGTAAGACGTAATTCTACGTCAAAAATTGAATTTCTGGGAAGATTGCTAATTTATTTTATTAACATTCCCTTCTTCAGTGCAACCAAATGGATAACAAGCTGTCTGCCTTCATCACAGTATTAGTTCAAAAACTGTATTTTTTTCACAAAATCAACTAGTATTCTCAACATGGCGATATCATGGAAAATATCAATTGTCCATTTTGTTTATTGACAGTTACTGAAAATTTCAATATTCACGTACAGAATTCGATCGCAGTTTTTTTTTCACTTTCGTGGCACAGTTGGTTATCAAGAGGATTTATTATTTTAATTTGATGACATGAGTAGTACCCAGGCTCGATCCTCATAGCACATATAACAGATTTTGTGGTCTTAATTTTTCGTTAATTATATTTTTTTTTTTTATACATATTTAAAAGGAAAAAATTTGTCCAAAAACCTGTGGCGAGAATAATGCATTTTTCCCTTTTTGAACTCGCATCGAACCGTGTACAATTCGACTGCAAGTTGAATGTCCTACCCTCGCATCATTGCCTCCCTTGTACAAACAAATCCGAAAGCAAAGCAAGCATATCCTACATTTTTCAATTTATTTCATAGGATTGATGACAAAAAAATGTTATTGTTTATCCAAAATGATCTTACATATAATTTATTTTCAATTATTCTTAAAAAAAAAGAAAAACTGCCAGTATAATTGTAAAAATTTTTAATAAAAAAAAAATTTCAACTGCAGAAAGGACCACTAAACCTTTGCTTCGTGGTCAGAAGCACTGACCTTATGCTACTGATGCTTGTTTACACTCAAAAATGTGCAGTATTGAATATTTTTGAATCCGCACAAGGACACGTCCACCTCCCATACAACCCACTATGGTAAATACCATTATTCAATTCAATTTTTGATTTTTGTACTTTTAACTATTTTTTTCGCAGGGACACGTCCACCTCCCATACAACCCACTATGTTAAAAAATATTAATCAATTCAATTTTGGATTTTGTTTTTTGTTTGTATTTTTGTACTTTTAAATTTTTTTTAAATTTTAGTTATTAATAATAATAAAAACTGTTTGGAAAAGTTATTCCGAATCTGAGCTATCAATGTATGAACTTTGAGGCAGCATCTGAAAGAAGATTTTAAACTTCTTTGTCTAATACAATATTTTTTTTTAAGAGGTGGAAGTTGATAAAGAAAGACAATGATGATATAAAGGGATCTGAGGAAATTAAGCTATACAACCGAGGACCTCTGTACGTCAGATGTTTCCTTTTGACAAGTAATTTATACTGGCCGGCAGTAGCGAGTTGAAGCAGATCGTGGATTTCCAAATTATGTTGGATCCGAGTTGCACTTGCAATGGCACAATGCAAACCGTAAACATATGCTCATCGATCATATTATTTTCGAGGTCTCTATAGCTATGCCGATAAGTTGAATGTCCACTACTGCCATCACATTACCATTTATAACTTGCAACGACTTTTTCAGTATTTCCAGCGGTAATGACGTTTTCAAATAACACAGGGTGTGCTTCAAAGATCCTAGCAACAGTGTGGTCCAACAAGCTCTGTAGAGATACTTCAGCAGAAGAATCTGTAACCAATAATCCACTAGGATAGCACCTCTGCTTAGCTCATCTCAAAACATCATAGCTTGGGTAAATGTTGGCACTTCGAGCTTTAGCACCGAAGCTGCTTTAATTTGAATGAGTGTTTTGTGTAATTTCCATCAATATAAAGAGCCAAGGCTTTTCTGGAGTATATTTTACAGGAAGTTGGCCATCAGATTCAACATATTTTTTAATTTTTGCAGCCGCGTTGTCATTCGAAACCAACATCGCCATTACATTGGATGCAATTTTTTTTCCCAGACCTATAAAGACTAGCACGTGTTACCACCATTAGCTCGCTGCACGAAGATTCATTAATAAATGAAGAACTTTAATGACCTGACTTTTCGTAGTACATGTTGAAAAGTCTTTTACAGGTCGCCCTAGTTTCTTAGAAGTTGTTGGAGCAATTAACTCAAGGTCTACATCTAATCATTGCTTGTTTTTCTTTTCGAAATATGCTAGCCGATTACTACTGCAAAAATATTTGTGTCATACGCTTAATTTCATTTTAGCATTAGCAGCCACATAGAGTAATTTGTAAACAAAGTAAAATGCCACACCCACTTTTCTGGTATAAGTACTCCACATTTTACCGATGAATATATGTATGGGTAGGATAAAAGACGTGGGCGGAACTTGGGTACATAAAGATGCGATGCCATTCTTACTAACTTACTTAGGTGGCCATAACAACCCGTGTCCGGGTTTCGACCAACCTCATCAGCTCTCACCAGGCGCCTCTGCTTTGCGCTCGCCTTCTCCAATCGGATACACCAAGTGTGGATAGGGCTTCCACAGCCCGGTCCATCCATCGTAGGTATGGTCTCCCTTGTCGTCGTTGACCAGCGTCCCTCGCGATGTCAACCAGTTTTATATATTTACGAAAATTTTTACATTTTGATGAATCACTTTGTATTAAAGGTACGCGTGGTTTTCATCCGATTTTGCCAAATATCAAAGAGTGGCTTATGTTAAATGTCAAAGTTTGTATGCAAAATTTCAAGACATTTCTGTAATTTTTGCAAATTTTTAAGTGATTTAACGTTTTCAATAAAGCCACTTTGTATGGGAGGTAGGAGTGGTTTTCATCCGATTTCGCCAAATATCATAGTGACAGTCTATATTTTATATAAAAGCCGATGTGCAAAATTCCAAGACATTTCTACAATTTGAGCAGATTTTTAAGGGATCTTACGGTTTATGTAAAGATTCTTGGTAAGGGAGGTAGGCGTGGTTTTTATCCGATTTTTTCAAATTTCATTGCTATGATTTGTATTGAAGATCAAACCGTACATGCAAAATTTCAAGGCATTTCATTAATATTTGTGGATTTTCAAGAGATTTTACGGTTAAAATAAAGTCACTTTGTATGGGAGGTAGGCGTGGTTTTCATCCGATTTGGCTCATTCTCGAGCTTGATTTTTAAAGCTTATATTTTGAATTTATTGTGATAGCCTTAAAATTACGGCTGTAATTGTGTCGACAGACGGACAGACAGACGGACACACGGAAATCGACTCAGGAGGTGATGCTGATCAAAAATATACATACTTTTCTATACCTGCTATGCCTCCTTATTCTCGTTACAAACGGAATGACAAAGGTAATATACCCCTTAAGCCATACATGCCCACGTAGAAGCCCGATTGGCCCGCGTGGCCCTTCATACAAATTTTTTTCTATCTTGATTTTGTCTTTGCGCTTAGCCAAATAGAAAGAACACCTGCACAAAACAAACACACAAACCGCACTCGTTCCCTCCAGCACATATTTCAACACGCTTTACAATAACAAATGTATCCAAAGACAAAATAAAAAAAAACCCACACTCGACGATGTCGATGCTTTAGCTTTAGTACCGTTACTTGTGTGTCGAATAATTTTTGCATGAAAGTATTGTTATTGTAATAGAAATTCAGTCTTGTCGCAGTGCACTGGCAAATAACATTGTGTTCATTGTGTTGTTTAATTGTTATTTAAGATAAATTTGCTACAGTTTTTTATATTTTAATTTGGAAAATAAATTCGAGAAGTTTTCTTATTGAGTGGGAGTATGAGTATATGTTTTTTGAAAATTGGGGAATTCACAAGCCTCAATGCCTCATTTGCCACGTTAATTTGAATTCAGTGAAAAGTTATAATTTAGGAAGGCATTATGATACACATCATCGTGAAGAATATCAACATTTTAAAGGAAGTTTTCGTCATAATTTAATAAAAAATTTAAAAAAAAATTTGGAAGGCGATGAAAATACCCCACCAAATTATAAAATGCCAACAAAAGCGGCCACTCAAGCATCATATGTGGCATCAAAATATTGTCCATGTTTGGAAGCAGCTACTTGTGCGAACCTGGTTTTTCGCACCTAAAAATAATAAAATCTGAGCGCCGAATGAACTTGTCAGACCTTCACCTTGAACATTTACTTCGTATTGCCATTTCAAAAAAAGAAATTAATTTTGATGAAATGATTCTTACTGTGTAAATCTTGTTTTTATTATTATATATTATATTTAAAAAACTTCAACATATGTAAATGTATCTTTATCCAACATTTACTTTTCTTTTCATAACAAACATTGAATATATTATTATAAAAATTAACCACCTCTTCTTACAGTGTACTTCATGACTTTTGATTTGATTGAATTGATAATTTTTTTTTGTTTTGCTTAATTTCTTTACAAACGCAACGATGTGCAACATTTTGTGTTTGTTTTTTTGTTTTTTTAGGCATTGGCCCGCGCTTAAAATTCCTTGGGCATGTATGCCTTAAGCAGTACGCGTTGGGGTATAAAAAGAATCGGAAAAAGTGGAGGAAGATTGAGGCCATTTTACATCCATAATGAATAGTACAAGCTAACTTAATAAGATTTAGACTGAGCCCTTGAGGACATCACAAGTTCACGATATGACATACAATAGAGGACACCACGAAGGCTAATTTCAACCAATATTTGTAACAATAACATAGAAAACACAAGCCACAAACACTTTTTTTAGTTAAATATATACCTCAAACTTTAACAATATTCATTTAACTTGGCAAATATGAAAATGAATTTATTGTTTGCAAAGACCGTACTGCACCTGTTGACACATATGCTGTGTTTGAAAGCTCACAGCTGTTCAAATCTGTAAGTAAAAACAAAAGAAAAATTATCGATAAACTCAATAGGGTATTGGTAATGGAAAATACAAAAACTAGTAAGGATGGAGCTTCGGCAGGGTACCGAAGCTAAAATACACCCCCGCGGCCATAGTGAAGTATCCCTATAGGAACAAACTAACTTGTTTTTAAAAACAACTAATTAAAAAACTAATTTAAAATAAACCAGTATATGAACTACTTTTAATTATATTAAGGCGGCAACTACTCTGATGTTGACATGTTTTAATTGCAATTAGATTACAAGTTTATATATCTTTAACCATGTTATTTCATCAAATATTATTAACTTTAGGCCATCAGTAATAGTTTTGAATTGGTTATTTAAAAGCAATTAAAAAAATAATATAAACGTAACTAATTTAACAAGTAGTGGAAAATATATGCAGACGAAAGCCAATTGACTTATCTAGCGGACATCACCATACAAAATAAGTTAGTTCGTTCTATGGAAAAAAGTCAGAATTTCAACTAGTTGTAGTTGACAAAAAACTAGTTTATCAACTACTTTTAAATTAGTTGATTTTCCTACAGGGATATTCGAAGTCTTTAGCCATGACATACACGATGACATTCAGTTTTATATATTATATATATTTGCAATTAGTTTCCTATTTTGATGACGTCACTTTGTATGGGAGGTAGGTGTGGTTTTGATCCGATTTTGCCAAATATCATAGAGGTGGTTCATATTATATATCAAAAATAACGTTCAAAAGTTAAAAACTTCTTCATTTCTTTAATTTTTGTGGATTTTTAAGAAATTTTACGTTTAAAATAAAGTCACTTTGCATGGGAAGTGGGCGTGCTTTTCATCCGGTTTTGCCATATATCATAGAGATGGCTTATATTAAATATCAAAGCTTATGTGCAACATTTCAAGACACTTCTTTAATTTTTGTGGATTTTAAAGACATTTTACGGTGAAAATAAAGTCACTTTGTATGAGAGGTAGGCGTGGTTTTCAATCGATTTTTCAAAATTTCATAGCCAGGACTGAAATTGAAGATCAAAGCTTACGTGCCAAATTTCAAGACATTTCTTTAATTTTTGTGGATTTTAAAGATATTTTACGGTGAAAATAAAGTCACTTTGTATGGGAGGTAGGCGTGGTTTTCATCCGATTTGGCCCATTTCCGAACTTGATCTTCCTTTTTTAAAACTTACATTTTGAATTTCATCGCGATAGCTTTAAAATTTCGGCTGTAATCGTGTCGACAGACGGACAGACGGGCAGACAGGCGGACACACGGAAATCGACTCAGGTGGTGATGCTGTTCAAAAATAAATATATTTTTCTATACCTGCCACGCCTCCTCTTGGCCTTACAAACGGAATGACAAAATTAATATACCCCTTACGCAGTACGCGTTGTGGTATAAAAATTATTCAATTCAATACTTATAAAATTGAATTAAACGACGCTAGATTGGCCGTTTCGCCCTCTGTGCGTCGGCGTGACAGCAACAAAAAATGGCATTGTTGTTTTTGTTTGTTATTGCTGCTGTGAGTTGTTTTTTATTTGTTTTCGTCACCATCGAAGTTCCAATTTTTTTTTCTTGTTAAATTTATAATCCAGCTCATTGCCACAACACCGCTGTCCTGTATGCACCATTCACAAGAAATGCGCTTACATTATAATTATCTAGATAGATAAATAATCCTGAAATAACCTCATCAAAATTAAGAATAAGACTTATGTATAGAAGTTTTAAGTTTTGAACATTACAACAACTGACAAATAAATTTATATGCTGGATTCTGACTTTAGCTGATAAATGTTATGTTGAAGGGTGTGCATCTATATTACCTTCTAAACCAACTAGAACTTCAAGTTACAAACGGTCTTAAAATTGATTTGCAGAAAATGAAAAAATTAAATTATTTGATAGGTACAGAAAAATACTTGAATTAATTTGATATATGTCAAAATATCTGTATGTTCATAATGCCATTCATATATTTAAGTACGGTCAAGCCACGATAAAGTCAAGCAATTGGATAGCCCAGTAATTCAGACGATAAGTACGACAACATGAAGCATGATTTAGAAAAGCACATATGAGAAAAAAACAATACGAAAACAGAAGCAACGTAAACAGAACGAATGCACGAACCTACGCAGGACTAACAAGGTAGGCAACGTGATATGAAATATGTGGCAACAACAATTTGCTTACGTGTGAAATTAATATTAAATATGGATGGAACGAACAGAGTGGACGGACGGATGGTCGGACAGAAAGCCAACGAACCAAAAGCAAACATGTTAATACAACAGCAACAACAACAAGATCAGCAGAAGTAGCGAAGAGGAAAAAAAAAGCCAGCAACACTGATATGGAGTGCCATGAAAGGATAACGCGATTCAAGGCGATCAACAAGGATTTCATGCCGGTGAAGTGGCAAAATCGTGGACAACGAAATCGTGACAATGTGAGTGGGCCAGTTGGCCAACAAGTAGGAAGAGGAGGGGCAATACTAGCAATAGCGGTAACAAAGTGCTAAGCCGCGTTAAATGGCTTTTTAGAGCGTTTGCAGCACTTTGCAGTTCAACGATTTTTGCGTGTTGACATTACTTGAGCAGCCACTATCGCACGATTTCAGGACGAATACCTTGCTGATGTGTGAGTGTGTGTGTGTGTGTGTTTGCTTTTTATTTATTTATATTTTAAGTAAAATAATGCGCACAAATATATATGTATGTGTGAATGTTGTGTGAAAAAGCTAAAAGTCCATGCAATCTATTATAAAGCAACGCTGTGTGTGTGTGGGTGTGGCAGTGTCAACATCACGACTGTGGGCGTGTGCGTCACATATTTATAAAAAATTAAAATAAATAGAAAAAATTACAATAATGCGCGCAAAATTTGCTGCTAAATGTTTTCATTTTTGCCCAAAGAAATGCTACTAAATAGCCGCCAATCGTAGCGAAAAAAGAAAGAAAAAAAAAAAGAAGGCCAGCCAGCGAAGTTCGCTGAAGCAAGAGTGAAATTTATTATTCCTCAGATTTATGGCCGCGTTGAAGTAGCGTGTTAACAGCGTCCGCTAGCTTGACGCTTGTTAATATAGCCTGCTGCTGCTGCTGCTGGCTAATGCCTTGCGTAGCAGTCACGCGGCTCGGAAGGATTATCCTTTATTTCAAGCCATCAAGTTGAGTGAATTTTAAGTGATTTGCTGCTGTTGA
The DNA here is from genome assembly GCA_914767935.1 of Coremacera marginata. Classification (NCBI taxonomy): domain Eukaryota; kingdom Metazoa; phylum Arthropoda; class Insecta; order Diptera; family Sciomyzidae; genus Coremacera; species Coremacera marginata. Next base: position 6,260,598 of record OU612044.1, on the reverse strand, counting down.
TGGATGAATGCATGCATTAAAATGTATGTAAAAAAAAAGTGCTCTAGGTAATTGAAGTGTCTCAATGGCATAGGAATAAAGGAGTGTCCTTCATATCAAGGCTGTTTTGTTTATTTTCTGCTGGTATTATAATTATAGCAAAATAAAAATCTTTGTTTATATGTTGTGTTAGTTTTTTGACTTTGTTACAATAATTGTAAAAAAAAATGTTGGGCCCTTTTACATGTTATCGTCCTTTTTTTTTGGGGTTTGCTATTGATTTAATTGCCTGCGTGTGTGTGTGTGCAACAATTGTTTATTTGTTGACTTTGTTTATTCAGAAATAGTGTCAAAAGTTATCGGTGCGTATAAAAAAAAAAAAACCATCAACATGTATTACTTTTTTTTTTTTTGTTAACTGATTGTTTCTATTTTTTTTTTTCAATTGTAAAGCACGCAATGCATGTAGAGTTAGAAGTTATGGAAGCATAGTTGTTAAAAATATACAGCACATAAAGTTTTTTTTTTTTTTTAAATAAGCCCCGTCGAAAAAAATTTTTTTCAAATGAAGTGTTAGAAACTTTCAAGAATTTTGCTAAAGAGTTTTATGAAACATTGATTTTAGCGCTTAGTTAAAAAAAAAATTGTTACGATTTTTTCTGTGCCTTCCAACAATAGTCGCCAAAATAATAAAAGACTAATTTTATTACAAAAGTGACAAAACTTGTCACCTATACACTAGGAAGGTAAAAAGTTTTGTTTCTATGTAGAATTAAAAATTAAATTTAAATGAATTTAGAATTAAACTGAAATGAAATTATTATGCAAAACAAATTGAACGTGATATTAAGAGAGAAATGTTCTATGATATAGCCGGTGGAAAGTTTTAGATTTTCACCGACACCTGACAGCTCTGGTGAGTACTCAAATCTTCCTTCAAATGAATATAACTAAATAGAAACACCTACGTCTTAACTCTTTCTTTACTTCAGAAAACATAAAAAAAAAAACCGGGATGCAGTAGTCCCGGGACCGCCTCACAATGATACCAAATCGGAAAAAGACGGCCAAAACCTTAAAGAGTTGTATAATCTGCATAAAAAGGTTGAGAAAAGGGTTTTGGGTGATGACGAATCTAAAGTCAAAAATACGAAATTCAAGATGGCGGCTTAAAAATGGCGGCCATGAACATGCCAACTTTTATAGTAATTATATGATACATTTCAAATTTTGTGCACCGAAAATTTTCTGGGTCGCGTTCACTAATCCGAAGTCAAAAATTCGAAATTCAAAATGGCGGCCATGAACATGCTAACACTGAAAGTTTTCTGGGTCGCTAATTACGAATCCGAAGTCAAAAATTCGAAATTCAAAATGACGGCTTAAAAATGGCGGCCATGAACATGATAACTTTTATAATAACTATATTATGCTTTTCGAATTTTGTGTCTCGAAAGTTTTCGGTGTCGATGATTACGAATCTGAAATCAAAAATTCGACATTCAAAATGGCGGCCATGAACTTACACCAATAAAAAAAACAATGGGTAAGTCACCTAAGTCGGCTTGGGTAAAGAGAATTGTATGGGAATTATAAACTTATGCTTATTCACCTAAGCAATTTATTGTTTAATACATTGCTTTGAAAGCACATACTTTGATACCTTGCCAAAAAAAAAATATTTGATTCTCCTAAGCCCAAAATCCCAAAATGCAAAATTAAAAAACAACTAGCATGGATGGCTTAATCATAGTTTAGAGCTATTTTCTGCAAAAAAAAAACACAGCTGTGTCATTAGAAACACGAGAGAAGGAAAATCTATCCTTCTATTAAAGTTAATTAAAAAACACACGTTAATATTCACACCAGTAAATTTTATTACATTTCATCAACGAAAAGAAAAGAAAAAAGAAAAAAAAAATGTCTTTGCCCGCCGTGCGGAATCGAACATGGAACTTTTGGTGCCAGTCCATCGCTCTACCCACTGATCCAAAAAGCCTTGCTACTGGTTGCTGGCATAACTGCAGCTATGTTAACTGATGCTGTATTAACAGATGCAGTATGTCGCAGTATTCTGTTGATAGCCATACAACAAAAATTGTTTTAATAGATTATTGCGTTATGCTGCAGCATAGCTTCAGTTGCAATTAATATTGAATAAATCATTCCACGTAACGAAGCAGTTTGGCTCAATGCGTAGTGTAGTGACTTCATACACCGTTGGTTGTGGGTTCAAATCTCAACGACATGCGAAGGTAAAATTTTTGTAGTTGATATTTAATTTAGTCATTAATTTCTAAAAACAAAAAACAGATTTGATAAAGCAAAAGTTTGTGTTGTTGCCGATTTCAGTCAAGCAAATCACAGAATGTGAGGCAGCAGCTTAAAAAAAAAGGACGAAAAAAAGTTATATTTTTGAAATTCAATATAAAAAATTACCAAATACTTGGTTAATTTATCACCCAAATAAAAACTGGCAACTCAACATGTAACACATTGGCGTTTTGATAAAGTACTTGGAAGGCTGAATACTGCCAAAGCCGTCTTATAAATTATACTAGGTTTTTTTTTTCAATTTGACGTAAGCTTTTTGCTTGGTGTAGGCTGGGACGATATTTTTTTTAATTTTAATACGCAATAGGTATCAAAATTTGCGTTGTTTTGCGTTGATTTAAAAAACGTTTATCATTTTTGAAATTAATATAACTTTTGGCCCTCTACCACAACATTTCTGATTGAAATTTTTTTCAGTTTCTTTCAGGTATTTTATAAAGTAAATATAGTCATATATAAATAAAATGTGTAAATATTTATGGAAAATTTCGAGCATATTTGCAGTTCACGTACTAATTTTGTAGCACAAAATTCATTAATTAACAAAAAAATTAACATAAATAATTCGGTATGTTTTGTTTTCGAGGCGTATTAGTTATTTATAATTCATATCGTGGTCTATTTTGTTTAATTATTTTATTTATTGGGCTTAACTTTAAGCAAAGATAATTTTATTGTTTTATTGCTAAGCAATCCAAACGTATTAACCCATTGCTGCCTGCACATAGTTCCCGCTGGCCGATTTTTTTCAAATTCATATATGTTATCGAGGGATACCTAGAATAGAAATAGAACAAATTTTAGGTGTCTACATGTCCAAACACCTGAGACAACGATGGTGTGAAATTTCACCAGTTCGGCATCACGATTGCCAAATTCTGTACATTGATAGCAATCAGGGCTTATTTTATTATTATTGTCCAAACATTTATTTTTCTTATTTTAACTTTTTTTTCATTAATAGTAAGCATTGTCTTCACTGTTTGGCACTACTAAAGTGTGTTGTAAAACAAAAATGTATGGCAAATCATTGCATTAGCCCTAAGCTATTCTAACAAATTTTGGACAAAACAGAAATGATAAACTGAGTTATTAGCAGTTAAGGAATCTTAAAAGGTATCATTGCATAACTTGAATGATATCTACATAAATGTTCCTCAACGGTTCATTTACTTGATATAGACTCGATCTAGCATACTACTTTACAACAGCATAGAACTTTCCGAATCTATGCCATATATTAAACATCAAATTGTCACAGACTCCAACCGCCCCAGCAGCCTTTTGGACAGACAATTTTTAAAGAATTTCTATCCTGTGAAGACATTAACTAGTTCTGGCTTATGCTCTCAAATACGCATAATAACCAAGCTTTCGTATATAAATACAAATTGCAAGGCCTTTCATCCGTATTAAGAGACATAGGCTCTGAAACTTTATTTAGTTGCTTTCTTTGGCGATATAGCAAAAACGGAACTATAATCGAGTACTCCACAACACTGTCAACATCACAAGAAATAGGCACCAAGGACAACCATCCCTATGAATATAGTTACCTAGTTCTCTCTTATGCTCCTCAATACAATTAACCCACACTATGCATAATCTACATCAACTTAGGTTATCGTACTAAGAGTCGGGGAAAAGTAATTTAGTTGCTTTCCTTGACGATGTAACCAAAACGGAACTATTAAGAAATTATCCCACAAACATAGTCAATCTTTTTGCCAAATTTTGACCGAAGGGCGTCAACATTTCAAGCTGTGTAGTGCGTTATCAGAGTCCAGACAATCAATTTCAAAGAGGGAAAAAACAATTATTTTACACATAACTGCATTACAGAATCTTAACTATATATCAAAGGCACCATTACATAACTTGAATAATTATCAAAAATACTACTTAATACAGACTCGATCTTTTATAGAGCCCGTCAAGCAGTCAATCACTACCCAAGCAATTAAATCCAAAAATCACCACACAAAATCCAGAATATGTAGTAAAGCTCCATCATTAAAAACAGCAGACTAATGTAAAAGTTATTATTAAATGTTTAAAAAAGCTTTATTAATAAAAGACTGTATTTATTTGCACCAGAAAAAAAACACAGAATTTTCGAAATCGCTTATAATTTTGGTACACCTAGTGCCGGACGGGTGAAATTTCACCCCCTTTAATCGTTTCAAATCAAATCGTCAAATCAAATCGTTTATAAAACACAGATGAATACTCCGACTGATACCAAAAATTCACGGAATATAGATTGCTTAACAAACTAGATGTTTCGGAGAAAACTACTGGAAATTCAAACATCTTCTATTTTTTTTAGAATTTTAAAATATTGGAGAATACGCAAAAAAAAAATTGACGAATTGTTACCATGGGTAAGAGCAACTAAATGAGAATATTTCACAATATGGTTCAAGAAAAAATTGAAGTCCAATTCATTATCTCTCACTCCACAAAATTTCAAACAAAGAGCTCCGATCATTTAATCTTGAACGCTAAACGAAAAAATACTGATGAAATGGTGAAATTTCACCCCATCAGGCTGGAATGGGTTAAAAAAGGTTAGCAAACAGGCAAATAAGAGAAGATTAGCAAATAAGAGCAGTTTCAGCCATAAAAGCTCTTATATGGAATTAAAAAAATGCTTAGCCTCTTATGAATTTACGCAATTTTTAGCACTTTTAACACACAAGTGAGGTTGGCATGTAAATTTTAATCTATATATATATAAAGTTGTTTAAAAAAAAAAAAATCTGTACATGAAATATTTTTTGAAATTCTTTTCACGATGGACATTTTAAACGACGCACAGAGGGGTAATGAGTTGGGTTTTTGGCTTTAAATTTAAAAAATCAAATGGAAGCTGCGAACTTTTTTTGGAAACCGGTTTTAAGTCAATAAAATTCTGCGTCATTAGCAAAAAAAAATTAATACTTTAAGTGTACTAGTTCAAAAGTTACATGCTGTCAAATTTAACTTTTTTTTTGCTTTCGTTCAAGCACAGCGGAGAATTGCAATTTTTCAGCATTTTCATATGAAATTTTTATTTAAATTTTTAAGTTATGTGCTTATATAACTCCAATAATTTTTCAATTATTAAAGGTTATATTTTATGGAGCTCAAGGTCAATGTTGCTTTCCGAAGAAAACAACTGAAGGAATAACAACTAACAACAACAATACCCTTATAGAGTATCAATCACGATAAAAGGCTACTGATGAGTTGGTGTAGCGGCCAACGAAACAGCTGTCTAGTCTGCTATGTGATTGATACTCTATAAGGGTATTGTTGTTGTTAGTTGTTATTCCTTCAGTTGTTTTCTTCGGAAAGCAACATTGACCTTGAGCTCGATAAAATATAACCTTTAATAATTGAAAAATTATTGGAGTTATATAAGCACATAACTTAAAAACTTATGAAAGAAGGTCGTAATTAATTTACAAATAAATTTTTATTTAAAAACAACTCTTTTGTGCAAAATTATTTCATTGAACCTTCAACTTCAGGTTGTTCTTGTTCTAATGTCACACAAATTTATTAGATAAAGTGTTGGAAATAATTTATTGGTGTTTTTTAAAAAATGTATCAAAAAATTTCGATATTTTGCTATACATGTGGAGTTAAAGATTATTTTGTTGTATCCTGATGCCATCTTATTATGATTTTCTTTTAATATGAACTGTTGTTATTAAGTGTTTAAAATTTTGTTGTGCACTTTTATGCTTATTAGAAACTATTCAACTTTTTGCAAAAAACTGCAGTCGCTATTATCAAACTAAGCAAGTGCAGCCAGTAAAGAGTGTTTTTTTTTTTTTTTGTTACTGAGCTGCTCGTTTTTTTGTTTGTGCTTATGTTTTGTTTCAAATATTTTTTTTCTTATTTTGCCTTCAATTTTGTAGCTATACCCTACAGTCTGCATATCGGACTATAATTATTTATAGTAAAAGCTAAATTTTTATGGGGAGCTATCCTTCAAAATATGATATGTCACAAAAACAATTTTAACTATTCGCATTTTCTGAAATAATTTTCCGTATTATAAGAATCCTCAATTATACAATATACTTTTACGAAATTCTACGTTTTTTATGTTAATACTGATCTGTTCCTTCATATTTTTGGAATCCACATTTGGCATTGAAATTTTTAAGACAATTGAAAATCATTAATAAATTATATTTAATGTAGCGTGTATCACTTATCGACAATGCGGAATAGTTGCGATTTCTGCGTTAAATCTGTGTTCAATTTGCTGGTATTTTATGTGACAATCCTATGCTTTGAAGCAATTAATTGTGATGCACTATATTGTTATATGGGTATTCAGGTGTTCAAGTGCACTTCAAATTTAATATGAAAATTAAATGCGTTGTTTTTTTAGGAACTGCTTCTAATACATTTTTCATAACTTACCAAAAGTTGTCTGATTTAATGAAAAACTCTAGGCTTCTACATTCAACAATAAGTTTCAATATTTGAAAGATGAAATAAGCGACGAATTTTTAAGGCGGAGAATTATGAGAAAGGCTTCGAAGAAATAATAAATCAGATTCTTCATGCATTCAAGTTACGTTGGATAAATGCACATAGAATCGAGGCAACGTTTTTGAGTTATAATCTCGATTGGTTTGCTTCTTCAATATCTTTCATAACCTCTAACCCACAAAAACGTGGGGAAAATCCCTCGAAAATATTTTCAATAGGTTTTTGATAACTTCTTATCCAATCATTTCAAGCAAATGGAAATTATCCCAAAAGAAGTTGCAAAAGTTGCCACGAATGGCTGTAAATTTGATTGTATGTAGCACAATTGGTGCCAACAAATAAAAACAACGGTGAAAACACTGATGAAACCGATGAAGATAACGATGCAAGTAGTGGTGAAAGTGGTGACATAAACTTTCATAATCCATACGATGGAGTTTTATCAAGTGGCAGTGATTAAAAATTAATATTTAAATTACAAAAGTGTTTTCTTAAAAAATAAACAAAAAAAAAATTCACAAAGGATATCAACTGAAGTGTGTTTTCCATTGGCCTTATTTTAACTAAAAAAAAGGTCAAAAGTTCCCTCCGTCTTCTAGGTGAATTTATATACATTTTCATGTTAGAATACCCCACTGTGCGTCGTTGTGTCCAAAAATCGCATTTTTAAAATTTTTGTATGTCTGTCTGTCAGTCTGTCTGTTAATGCATCACGCGAAAACCACTGGATGGATTTAAATGAAGCCTGACATCTAGGTTCCTTATACCCCCGGTCATCATATAGGCTACTTTTTATTCAGTAAAAAAGGTTGAACCCGGTAGAGGGCGCACAGTCATTCGTCCCATAGACAAAAATCAAAAAAATTTATGGCAGAGAATAAGAATGTTTTGATATCAATTGGAAGGTAAAACATCAACTAAAAATAGAAATAAAAATTATTTGTTTAGAGTTTAATTTACGCCCGCTATAGGTTCTAAGAGTTGATTGTTTTTCATGAATTTTATGTATTATCGCATCTTGAAAATCGGGTAAGACAAAAAAAATTATGAAAACTGCAATTTAAAAAAAAAAAAAAAATAATAAAATTTTTGTAAAGATAATAAAAAGGTCGAATTTAAGTTTTTTAAATTGTAAAAATAAAATTAAAAATTTTAATTTTACTTCACTTCAAAGTCACGCTTTTTAATACTTAAAATTGCAAAATAGCAATATTACTAAGACATTTAAAAAAATATGCATAAACTTCGGTAAAATTTTTTTTCATATATCATTAGTCTTAACTTTCTACTAACAAGAACTAAAAAAATTTACTCCGCTTTCGTCCGCCTTTTAAAAATATTACTCTTTTTCCAAACATCAACTTTTATTGTTTCTTGCTTTAACTCTTTTTCTTTGTAAACATAAAATCAAAACCGTTAAAAAATTAACCCTATATTGCATTGCATGTGAAAAGCATAAGTAATGTAATATAAAAATAACAATTGGCTTAAAATATCATAATTATTAAGAATTTTTTATAAAAATTTTGATTAATTTAATTAGAAATTCCTAAATACCTTAGAATTATTTTTATCCACAATTATTTTTATTAACTTTAAGCTTTATTTTGTTTAAATTTATGAAGTAGCCACTATTGGGTTAATTTTGTTTACATTTGACATAAAGCAAGTGGCAAAAAAGTTAAAAGTGCGATTGATTTAGTGCAAACATTATCAAATATGCCAAAACAAATATTATATGAAGATGTTATTGATTTGTGGATTACTAGTGATGTAACAAAAAGATCATTAAATATATATTCATTTTGTGTTTCCAAGCTCGGGGAATCAAGTTTTAGTGACGGAAAACTTCGCATTAATATATCTCGATTTAACGCCGAGATGACAAAAAAGTGGCGTCAAAGCCAATATAAAAAAGAGAGGTTACTTGAAAACCACTCTGCTTGGTTGAAGTGGACTATATTCAAGGAAACTAATTCCGATAATGTAAGTAATAGCCTCGATATCAAAAATAATATTATAAATCACACATTAATTTTTCCTTTTTAAATAGGAACCGAATTCTAGTGCTTGAAAACGTGGCAGACCTGAAATAAATTTCGAAACTGCTTCAGAAAAAACAAAATTAAGAAGGGTTGAAAATCTTTTAAATGATTATTGTCCGGAAGAACTTGCTTATGCTGCTAAAAAATCCAAAAAAAGAAGTGAAGAGAAGCAAACTGAAACAACAAAAAAATTGGAACCTAGTGAAGCCCTCTCGCTTTGCTTTGATTTGGGTTTATCTGATGGAAAATATAAAATTTTGGTAAACGTTGTTAATCGCTTGCATGAAAATTGTTTCCCAAGTTTGTATTCTATACGAAAGTTGAGACGCACTTTGACACCAAAAATAAAAGTGACAGAGATTTCAGCCGAAGTTGATCTGCAGCCACTCATGCGCATGGCAACAAATGGAATTTTGGAGCAATGCAGAAATGGAAGACCTTCGGGAAAGCTTGCTCTTATATCCAAATGGGGAATGGATGGCAGCTCAGGCCACAGTCTTTATAAACAGAAGTTTGCTATTGAGGAACATACGGATGAATTTTTGTTTGTGGTTGCCTTTGTGCCGCTTAAGTAATTTTTAATTGATCATCAAATGCGAATATATTGTTATTATTTCATTTATCATTTTTAGGCTGATTGATAGTTCAACAAATGAAGCTCTATGGGAAAATTCAACACCTTCATCAACACTTTCATGCAGACCCATTAAATTTGTTTTTACAAAAGAATCCAAACAGATAGTTTCGATGGAGAATAATAACATGAATTTTAAGATAAATAATCTTGAATGTGATACATTTTTAAAGAATGGCGAGGTTGCAGAAGTTTCTTATATTATGCACTGCACCATGATTGATGGGTCAGTAGCTAACGTATTAACAGAAAATACAAGTGCAAGTAGATGTTTCATTTGTAAAGCCTCTCCCAAAGAAATGAACCTTGTCACAACCAGTCGGTTGAGCAACGAAGATCACTACAAATTCGGCTTATCTATTCTACATTGTTGGATTCGATTTTTGGAGTGCTTAATCCATATTGCATATCGTCTTCCGTTCAAAAAGTGGCAAGTGCGAAATGAAAATAAAGAAATATATTTAGAAAATAAATATCGTATTCAGCGCGAATTTAAAGAAGAAATGGGTTTGATTATCGACCAAGTCAAGCAAGGATACGGTACTACGAACGATGGAAACACTGCTCGTAAATTCTTTTCCAATGTGGATACTGCAGCAAGAATAACAAAGTTGGATAAGGACTTGCTTTACAATATGTCCTTAATATTGAAAGTTTTGTCGTGTGGAAAAACCATAAATATTAAAGAATTTGATTTGCTCTTGCTGAGAACAAGAGATTTATATCTTAAAAACTATAGTTGGTACTACATGCCCAGCTCATTGCATAAGGTGTTAATACACGGAACAGAAGTCATCAAGTACTTCGATTTGCCAATAGGTTATTTAAATATGATATATGTATTTACAAATTATTTTAAATTTTCTTCAAATTTGGAAAAATCTTTTGCAGGTTCCTTTTCTGAGGAAGCTTTGGAATCAACTAATAAAATTATTAGAAATGCTAGACTTTCCCACACTAGAAAAACAAGTCGTGAAAATACAAATGAAGACCTTAGCGGTTTTTAATTTTATCATCTGATCCAGGGATTGTATCAAAAAGGAATTTGATATCAAAAGTGCAAAAGCGAAATGATAATTGTATAGCAAAATATTTAGTTGAAATTAATATGGAAGGGACAGGCGAACTAGATAACTTTGCAGAAATGTTAAATGATGCAGAAGAAAGCTCATCCGATGAAAGTTATATTTTTGATTAAAACCTTATTGAAAAAATGTAATCTTTGGTTGTTATTTCTTCGATAAAACTAAAGAAGTATCATTTCATATCCTGTTTATGTCTTTATATTAATATTATTACTAATAACTTTCATTATGCATAATATGTAAGTTTCTGAACACTTTCCTTAACAACTTTTCATTACGCAATAAATTTTAAATTCACTTATTTATATATTATAAATAATACATTTTATCTCTAGTTTTTCTCCCTGATAGTCATAAAAATGTATCATTTTATGGCAGTACTACTTTGCAGAATAATGAAGAAAAAATAAATGATAAAAACCCATTTTTTTAAAAACCTTTTAAATTTAAAAAAACAATTGTTTATTTACGTTTTTCGATTCAGTATACCATTGTTCAGATACAAGCAAAATTTCATTCGATTCCGACCACTCCTTCTATTTTTGTCCATCGCTTGTATGGACTCGAATCACTGTGGGGCGCCGCGATCGGGTTCCAGGCATTCTTTTTTTTTACCTTATCTCCGAAGCGATTCATCCGATTGCATGAAAGTTCTATATAGAGGTTTTCGGAAACGGTGAGTTTTTATGACTTATATGCTCTATTCTATCTTGAATACCAGGGGCGCTGTAGTACAAATACTTTAAAAAACGTCGAAAAAGTCCAAAACCGTTCATCCGATTTGCATCAAAATTTATATGTAGAAGTTTTCGGATACGGTGAGTTCTTATGACTTATCTACTCGGTTCTATCTTGAACACCAGAGAGCACTGTAGTAGAAATATTCTAAAAACATCGAAAAAGACCAAAACCGTTCATCTGATTTGCATGAAAATTTGTATGTAGAGGTTTTCGGATACGGAGAGTTTTTATGGTTGATCTGCTCGGTTCTATCTTGAACACAAGAGGGCGCTGTAGTATAAATGTCTTCAGAAATGGTAAAACACTATAAAACCGCTCATCTGATTAGGATAAACATTTTGTGTATAGGGATTTTTTAGTATGGAAAGGGCTTTGCCGCTATTTTTTTTTTTTTTGTTCGAAAACCAGAGGGCGCTATTGTACAAATACTTACTGCAAAAAAGCTCAAACCACTCATCCGATAAGTATGATTTTTATAAGAGGTTTTTGGGTGCGGTGAGTTTTTTGCGCTTTGTATTTTGCTATATATTGAACATCAGAGGGCGCTGTACTACAAAATACAGTAAGGCGTAGCAAAGCGCGATATATATCTTATTTTCTTCTTTATGTGTATTTATATTCAACATTCTTATTTTCACATATCAGAACAGCTGATGCCAAATTCTGTTGTATTTGTCCGTCAATTTGTCAAGTTTTGTTCAAGAAAGGTCCATAATATTTAATGTTTTCCTAAAAAATGGCCCAAAAGTTTATGTTGCAAAAATAGTTGAAAATCAAAATTGAATTTGTGACTCATTTTCATTGACATATTAAACGCTTCAGTAACATTACAACACAAGGTCAAAAGAGAGTATTTATGTATGAAATAATTAACGTAAATGATTGCCAAAAATTCGTTTTTGATCTGATGTTTTCAAAAATGTCAAATCTAACAAAAAAAAAAAAAAAGGTAGAATTTGAAAATATACTTTTGCAAGCGATCACGATCACACACATCTCGATTTTCCTAACTGTTTCTCATAATTTTTAGGTGTTGAATCTACATTTTGCTTATTTCACCGAAGTTACCGGCTTGAAAGATGTACACAAAATTCCTTCAATAGTTTGTGAAAACTTTTTTTAAATCAACGAATGAAATCAAAAATTATTTATATCAACTCCCGAGTAATGCCGGGTATCCAGCTAGTGTTTTAATAAAAATATACCACCAACGTTAAACTCATGAAGAATGTTTAATAATAATACAAATAAATAAAAATAAAAATAATAATAAATGTTCACAAAAAAAAGAAATATTTCAATCTCCGACACTATTTAAGTTTTTCCGAAAATTTTTCTACATTGGCACATTGTGGCAAAAATTTTTGTTTAGTAGTATAATAAGATATCCCTCAAAACGATATAATAGAGAAAACTAATAAGCAGCAAAACAGATGAAAAATTTAACGTTGTATTGATTTTGACAAGTGTTGGTCGACGCTCTGAGAAAACAGGCAGTTTTCACGGCTACCTTATTTGCATTGTACCCAAGATTCATTAATATAGGTTAAGTCACTTGAGAGAAAAGCACTCTTTTTTGCCTTTGCTTGAACTGTCAAAGTAGCTTTAAGCTGAAAATTGTACAGATTAAGAGTTGTTTATCTTTATTTCCTTTCATCCATTCTGACAGTTCGACCGAGCTTCTCTCAAGTGACTTAACCTTTATTAATCAACCTTTCATTGTACCATGTTTTCAACTTTTTAGGTTTTATTTTTCAACTCGCTATACAGTATAGTCTCGCTTATCCGGACAGTCGCTATACCGGACTTCCTTGTAATACGGACATCTCTACACTTCGGACATTCTAATACTGCACAACTTTAGTTTGGGCACAAAAAAATTTAAGCATGTTCGGTTCACAATTTGACTCTTTTTTTCAATCCAAATCAGTGTATCCGAATCAGTGGCGGCCGTGGCGTAGTGTGTAGAGTGAGTGCCTCTAACGACAGAGAACCCAGGTTCGAATCCTCCATCCGACACACAAAGTTTTTTTCAATTGAATTAATTTTTCTGTTCGACCGTCACCTCTCTGCAGACAATGGCAAACCTCAGAGAGTAAAAACTTCTTGTTCTTGAGAACATAAGCCGTTCGGAGTCGGCGTAAAATATGTAGGTCCAGTTCTCGATCATTTGTGTGCAAACATTTCACATCACACACACAACACAATTGATCATAAAAAGCTCGGTCAAAGTCCTTTCAAGGGCGGAAATGGCCATTTCGTTTTTTGTTTTTTTTTTTTTTTCCGAATCAGTGTATTGTCTTGTGCGTATTGTTATGGCGCTATGTATATTCCCTGCAGGAAAATCAACTTATTTAAAAGTAGTTGACAAAGTAGATTATTGTCAACCACAACTAGTTGAAATTCTGACTTTTTTCCATAGAACAAACTAACATATTTTGTATGGTGATGTCCGCTAAATAAGTCAATTGACTTTCGTCTGCATATATTTTGAACTACTTCTTAAATTAGTTATATTTAAATTATTTTTTTAATTACTTTTAAATAACCAATTTAAAACTATTACTGATGGCCTAAAGTTAATAATATTTGATGAAATAACATGGTTAAATATATATAAACTTGTAATCTAATAAAAATTTGCAATTAAAACATGTCAAAACTTGTTTTTAAGTAGTATTTCAACTACTCCATTTATAAGTAGTTCATATACTGGTTTATTTTAAACTAGTTTTTTAATTAGTTGTTTTTAAAAACAAGTTAGTTTGTTCCTATAGGGATTATATTATTACATAATTACATTTGTATGTACATTTATGTAAAATATTTTTGTGAAACAATATTAATTTGTTATTATTTATTACTTATGTTCTTATAATTTCTTTACAAAACTGTTTTAAAAAAAGCGATTGAGCGAATATAGCTGAAATATACATTTTGAATATAATTTCTTCAATAATTATTCAGCTTTGTGAATTCCGAACACTTCCAGTAATACGGCCGAAACTATATGTGTCCGGATTAGCGATATTGTACTGTATTTAGATTGAGGTTTTTGTCTTTGTAAGGCTGTAAATTAATTTATTTTTTTTTCTTACTGATCCATTTTTCCTATGCCATTTTGCTCCTACTGATAACATTTTGGTCACTTGAAAAAATTAAAATCATTTAAAAGTAAATAGTTCAAATATAATTGAATGCAATAGAGCCGTGATAAGAAAGATTACTGTTAAAATTCGTTAAACTCAAGATAAGGCAAAACACTGCCAAGCCTACAAATAAAAAAAAAAAACAAATATTTACAACAATTTCACTATCATGACTTTGAAAACGAAAAGGTCACTTTGGATGGCTGTGTCAAAATTTAATCAATATCAACATTCAGTGTGCCTCCGTTGATGCTCAGGAATACAACATCGTGATGTTGCCAAAAATACTAGCATATATTTTAGTTGCACTAATTAGTGTTGTGCCCAGAATTGCGCATGCATTAAGTGAACCTATTGTTGAGACTGATCACGGTCAGGTGTTGGGTGAGCAGTTGAGCAATGGTGGCAGTTTTTACTATGCCTTTCGTGGCATACCATATGCTGAGCCACCAATTGGCGCACGACGCTTTGAGCCACCTGAAGAGCTGCATGGCAGTTGGACAGGAGCTTTGAATGCTACGCAGATACCGTCAAAGTGCATGCAATGGTCTGCTTTGGGCAAAAAGAAATCCATAATCGGTGCCGAGGACTGTCTATATTTGAATGTGTTCACACCAAATTTACCGCAAAAGGAGGCTGAGCTGCTTCCCGTTATGGTCTTCATACATGGCGGCGGCTTTATGTGGGGCTCGGCGGACTTTTATGGCGAACGTATTATAATGAAAACACAAAAAATGCTGCTGGTTACAATGAATTACCGCCTAAATGCACTCGGATTTCTGAGCACGGAAGATGAGGCAATCTCCGGTAATATGGGTCTTAAAGATCAAGTCTTGGCCCTGAAGTGGGTGCACGATAATGTAGCGAGCTTTGGTGGTGATAAGACGAAGGTGCTCTTAGCTGGTTGGTCGGCTGGGGGAGCTAGTGTTCATTATCACATGATCTCAAAAATGACTCGACCGACTTGGTTCAGCAGTGCTGCCTCAATAAGTGGCACCGCCCTATGTTCTTGTCATGGCATTTATTCTGGAGAGGCGCGAAAGAAGGCGAAGTCAATCGCGCAATACCTGAACTGCACTCAAGAGCAGCTAGCAACAAGCCAGGGCATTAAAGATTGTCTACAGAGTAAAAGAGCTGAGGATATAATCGCCCAAGTGCCAAAATTTTATAAGTTTTCGCAACATCCTTTTGCTATATTTGGGCCCGTCATTGAGACGAATTCAGCTGATTTAAGTTTTCTGAGTGATCACGTAGAATCACTCATGAAATCAGGTCAAGGCAAAGGAATGATACCTTGGCTGGTCACAAGAACCGCCGAGGATGGCGCCTTTGGCACAGCGGAGTTTTTGCGCAAGGACCCAAATGGCAGAGAACTTATTTACGAGTTGAACGAAAGATGGGAGGAACTGGCACCTATTATTTTATTTTTTAATAGCAGTCTGTCAGCAGAAGCAAGCTCAAAACTAGCTCAGGAGGTACGAGTAAAGTACTTCGGCTCAAAGAATATCAGCCTAGAAACTTATGTGGACCTGGAGCGTCTCTATAATGATGAACTAAGTATAAACCATGTTGAAAAATCGGTCGCACTTTTTGTACAAAATACAAAAGATGCTGCAGCTTATGGCTATGTTTATGATAATCCAGCACCTTTTGGCTTCGGACACATTATGTCCCAACGGCAGGACCTTAAATTTGGTAGGTTTTTTTCTTCAATTCACCAGAAAATTTTTCTTCACTCGGACTTAATTTGGAAATTTTCTTTTAGGCACTCTTCACGGAGATGATATTTTCTTGATTTTCAATAACGATTTGCGCAAGCAACATCCATATCGTGAAGATGAACGGGATATAGCCGAAGACTTGATTGAAATGCTGGCAAATTTTGCAGCAAAACGGTATGTTTGTCATTTGGATAAAAAAAAGGTATTATTGAATCCAAGCAGCGGTTAATCTTAGTTGACTATTTGACAAAAGATAGGAGAAACGCCAACTTCCACTTTGATTATATTCTGGCCGCATGAGACCAATGCGAGTCAAAGAATGCTAAATAACAACAATAAAGAGAGCAGTAAAAAGAGTCCTCACAAATCTCATCACAAACAAAGCGTCTGGTCCTCATCGCATACCACCAATTGTGCTTAAAGCGTGTGCTTATACACTGGCTCGGCCTTTGCTCAACCTTTTCAACATCTCCTACAGGACAGGAGTATTTCCATCTTGTTGGAAGGTCGCAAATGTCCAGCCAGTACCAAAAAAGGGCGATGCCACGAACCCTGCAAACTATTGGTTCATAGCGATATGCTCTACGCTCGCCAAAGTTATGGAGAGCATAATTAACTTCAACCTAATGAACTATCTGGAGCACAACGAATTGCTTAGTGATCGCCAGTATGGTTTTCGTAGGGCCCGCTCTACCGGTGACCTGATGGCTGTTCTCAGCGAAAAATGGAACCAATGCGATCACTTATTTGGTGATAGCAGGGCTGTTGCTCTGGATATTAAAAAGGCGTTTCACCGAGTGTGGCATAAAGCGCTCGTGTAAAAACTAATTGCATATGATGTCGGTGGTAACTTTGCTCGGTGGATCACGTGTTTTCTTAAGGACCGAAGTATCCGCGTTGTTGTCGACGGAATTTCGTCAAATGAGCACGCCATCAATGCAGGAGTACCACAGGGTTCAGTCCTATCGCCAACTTTGTTCTTGGTTTTATCAACGACCTTCTGTCGTTGACCTACAACTCAATTCATTCCTTTGCGGACGACAGCAGCATTTCTCATTCATATTTTTCAAAATGCCCTGACTCTTTGGAGATGGAGAGAAAAAGGCAAATTATGAATGACACACTTAATAATGACTTTAAAAAAAATTTCCGAGTGGGGCCTTGCTAATAGAGTAGAATTTAATGCTAGCAAGACCCAGTGTTGCCTGTTAATCCACAAACGCTTGAACTGTCCCTTAGCACCCATGAATATGAACAGTGTAGATCTTGTGGAGTCAGGCATATCGATACAATCAGATCTCCGTTCGAATGATCACATTTTCGATGTGTCGAAAGAAGCGGCCAAGTGCCTAGGTTTTTTAAAACGGTGCAAGAAATACTTCACTTCATCTGATCTTCGCATGATCTATACCTCATATATTAGGCCGAAAATGGAGTACAATTCGCACATTTGGGCAGGGGCTTCAAGATCCTATTTGGAGCTTCTGGACCGAATTCAACGACGTGCGATATATTCGATAAGGGATACAAATATTTCATCTTCTCTCAACTTTCTTGGGCATCGTCGCAATGTTGGCTGCCTAAGCCTTCTGTACAGGTACTACCATGGGAAGTGTTCACTACATGGCCTGACGCCACCAGTTCGTGTGTTTCTTTGGTCCACTCGGCCAGCTCTCCAAGCCCATCCCTTTACCATTGCCACTTTGCCCAATAGAATATCGCATTACCGAGATAATTCGTTCTTTGGTCGCTTAGTAATATTGTGGAACAATCTCCTTGCGAGCGTATTTCTCGGCTGTTTTAAGCTGTGTAAATTTAAATCAAACCTTCACCAACACTACTCCATCTTTCCACCCTCCAACTAACTATCACCCGTCTTCCGAATCAACACAATGCTTTCGCATTTATAGGGGGCTTCCACTGAGTGTTTGTTTGGTCTAAAAAAAAAAGATAAAACACAGCATTTATAGTTTGACCAGGTGAAATTATTCTCTGTAAATTATTCTCTTCGGATTGTAGAAACAAATTATCATTGTCTTCAATTTGGACTTTTCTAAGCGGATTTTTTTCAGATTTGGTTCACCGGAAGCCTTTCATTAAGCCCTATCACGATTAGTTTCAGGAATATAACAAGCACACTACGTCTCTTCGCCGGTTACAATGGAATACAAGAAGTTTTGAATCTAATGCAAATTTTTTTCGGTCAGTCAACTTGTGCGGAACTAAACGTGCACCTTTCAAAGACTCAAGAACTCAGTAGGGGGTTTCGCATGGTTCAACATATTGAACGACATGTTGTTCCATAAGTTAGATGGAAAACTAACGGGACAATTTGATTGAGCTTTGTGGGACGACATCATTATTTGCAAGCTCTCAAGTAGAGCAATTCAGCGCAATTTTTTTTGGCTGCTCTTAGAACTGACCAATATTTTTACGGCTCTATGGAATAAGAACCCAGGAAATAAGAGCCCTAAGCATTTCTATACTAAACAACAACACTAATATTTGGCGCATTATTTCCTATTAGGGGGATTTATTGCTTTTTTTAAAAATGATGCACTATTTCATAATGAAATAAAGCCCCAAATGTTAAATAGAGAAGTCGGAGAATTTGGTGAAAAATACTGTTAATACAGATTTTTCAAAATTGGATAGAAAAAATTGTGCAAGACAGACAACTTGAAAAATAATTATTTTACTAGCCAAGAAAAGAAACAACTTAAAGATATATTTGAAACGAAAATGCTAGAAAAACAAAACAAATTCCCAAGTGCAAAACCAGGCTACATAAGCTGGAAGAGCGTCTTGTTTGAGAATATTGAGTGCATTACAGCATTGCCAACTCGTGGGACTCCTCGATTTGCGGGGAATTTACAACTTGTTGGGGAATGAGCTCTTATACGCGGGGAATTATAATACCTTTTCAATTTTTTTGATATAAAATTTATATACACTTGTACTTTTTCTAAAATTTATTAGTGTTTTTACCCCTGAAAATGAACACTAAAAAATTTTTCGGTTGGCAATACTGCTTAGAAATAAGCACAATTATTTTTCTCACAGTCCTAAATGGGCATTTGATTTTGGGTGCCATCAGTTGCTTTGTGGTGTTAATTAGGTTAAATTAATCCATTCATCGCTCACACGATGGTTGGATATGAAAGATTGTGTTGTAAGCATTAATAGCCAATGTAAAGCACTCCAAAGCTATTTTCGAACCCAGGCCGAGTTCTTTCCAAACTTAAAAAACCAGATAATTGATAAACATCTTAATGAGTCACTTAAAAAATTATATTTGAATTATTGAAG
This sequence comes from Coremacera marginata, assembly GCA_914767935.1. NCBI lineage: Eukaryota > Metazoa > Arthropoda > Insecta > Diptera > Sciomyzidae > Coremacera > Coremacera marginata. The sequence goes on along the minus strand of OU612044.1, from coordinate 6,241,107 downwards.
CGAAGCTTTTTACTTCTCGTTCTGTAATTTGCTTGAGTGAAATCTCAAAAGCGACACTTTTTAATTTCGACAGCATTTTTCTTAGAAATTGATGTTTCTTTATCCTTAGGTCTATTATAAAAAGAAATTGTAATTTCAATACATTAAAAATATTTTTTCGATACTCCGCGTATAATTGAACCCGCAACGTTGTGATTAGAATTTCAAAACACTATCCACTGATCCAAAAGCCTCTGTGAAATACATTTATTGATTTAATATTAAGTATGTATTACTACAGCTATGTTGCAGTAGATCACAATTAATCTATTAATAGATAGAGGATTGTGTATTGACTATTCTACATATAAAAGCATTTCACATAAAATGTTCTACTTGCTATAATTGCAACTACTTGCTACAAGATGTCCCAAGCATAGGTGTCTTATTAAAGTACAACTTAAGCTATGTTGCAGCAGATTGAAAAATCTATACATTAAAAGGATTGCTTACTGGCTTTTCTACTTATCCAGCATATTTTGCAGCTATCCAAATATAACAAAAATGTTGCTTCTACTTGCTACATACAAGATGCCATCAGCATCGGCAAAAGTTAACAATTGCTCCCAAGTGTGTTGAAATAACTATGCAGGTAGCACGTATGTAATAAAATAAATAAAATAATAATAGTGAAATGTAATAAAATTTACTGGTGTGAATATTAACGTGCGTTTTTTAATATACTTTTACAAAAAAACTATGTAAAATATTATGTTGAAGCTTTAAATGAAATAAAAATAAGATTTTCTGGTCAGTATGTAAACATTTTAAGATGTTGTGAACTTTTTAATGTTAAGAACTTGCCATCCCAAAAGTCAGTAGTTCCTCTGGCATTTCAGTTTCCATCAATAATATCTGAAAATGATCTAATTAATATAGATAATCAGTTTCGATCAATAAAAGAAATCGAAACAAACATTCAAAATACTGCTGACTTTTGGACGCATATTTCTGATATAAAAAGAAATTATGGAAAACAGGGTTTTTCACTTATGTGCAAATTAGTAAAATATATTTTTACTTTACCGCATTCTACTGCTTCTGTAGAAAGAATTTTTTCAAAAGTAAATGTAAACAAGTCAACCTTGAGAATTTGCATTGCAAAACAATGTTTTTTGGAAAAGAATCTTTTAGTTTTGATATTAAAAAATCTTTGTTAACTAAGTTTAACCAAGAAATGTATGGACCTAAAAATGAAAAAAAAAAATCCAGTTTAGGAAGTTGTAAAAAATATATACATGTAGTACAGTAGCGAGCATAAAAACACAGCGATTATATCATGAGCCATATTGTCATTACAAAAATGAAGTCGTTTTTTAATTTTGAACATTTAAATTTTTAAACACTTAAAGTGATCTCTTTTTTTTTGCACTATTTTTACTTTAAATGTACAAAGTCAAAAACAACTTAGTTTTTGTGATGAATGTAAAGCTCGTGATAATACGATCTTTGCGTTTTTTATGCTCGCAACTGTACCACATACATGTATATTTTTTTATATATATGACAAAGAGTTAAATTTTTAACTTTTTCTTACTAGAAAGAATTATTTTTAATCATAAAATGATTTTTTGATTAGTCTTAAAACATAATATAATGCAATTAAAAGTATTAATAAATCGTTTAATAATGTGATATATATATAATTTCTTTAATTTGTTATATTTTTATTTTTTGTTTAACTTGCTATCTAATTTTTTTTTTTTTGTTTTAATCAAAGTGAATTGTTATTTATTTTAAGAAAATCAATACAAATTTTAATTTTGGGGAATTTAGGAAAAATCGGGGAATTTTTTTAAGAAAATCAGGGAAACATAAAGAATGAGTTAGCATTCCTGCTGCATTATAATGCACGATGAGACAAACCTAATAATGGACTCTACAGTCTTGCCAGATTCGAGATTATATACAAAACATAAGGGTCAAAATTTTGATGACTCAGTCAGCCATTTTCCAAGCGCCATAAAGGTTCAAGCAATAGCCCATTACGCGAAGTCATCTATAGAGATGTCAAATCAAAATGTGGTAACATTTGTTTACAAAGAGGAGAATCCACCAAACTCCACCGGAGCTTCGCCCCATTGAGCGCTATTGGGCCATAAAGATGTTTAGAAAGACAGGCAGGGCATTCCTTATGTTGGGACTTTATTTCATCGAATTGTGGTTTTATTTCGTAGGGTGTTATTTCATTATGAAGTAACAACCCATTTTTAGGGTCTTATGTCGATTTTGTTTAAGGGCCTTGTTTCCTGGGGTCTTATTTCACAGAGCCTATTTTTACTTTATATTCTTATGCTTCAATTTTATCTTTCCATATATCAGGAAAACTTTTACAAAATTTAATAAATTCTGTCCAAAATTCAGTGTTTGGAATAACCGGTTCCGATGTTCACTACGCAACGACCAAAACAGAATGAAAAAATGCAACGAGTTGAATCAACATGCTTTCGCATGGTCCAACATGTTGGACGATCGCCAGAAAAATCAAAAATTTTTTATACGAAAGCCTCTAGTCTAAGCAAATGCTAGTAAATTCTATTTTCATATATCGCAACTAAGATTTTAGCTCAGTTTTGATGAATTTACTTATTTTTTCGATGTTTCTTTTGTTCACGGCTTCTCTGGGACGACCCGCATGTTCATTGTAATCCAATGCTTCCCGAGCTTCCTTAGATCGCGTAAGCCAGTCGTAAATTATTGTACATTATAGAAAATCAAGATGAGTTTCAGTAAAACTTTACCATGTTTTAAACGGAACTTAATATTTGCTCTTTGTTCAATGCTTATTCTTCGAAACAAAAATACACCAACAAAAATCAGCTCATATTTATTCAAATAATTTCGATGACAAATTGTCTATTTTTGGCGTAGAAATTATCTAATAGATAGATCCACTAATTTTTGCTATGAGACAAACCATGCCAAGTGTGTAACCCAATTTTCACTTCAGAATCAAATTTAATTCTAATAACCTGAATGTAATATTTACATTATATTGTAAGCAAGCATTCCCTAAAACAATTTTTAAAATTTTTAATTTAAACATTACTTTTTATTTCCCAAAAGCTATTTACCCACTCTTCATGAAATTTTACAGGTAGGTCAAATCAAGAGTCAAATTTTAAAAAAATAATTAAATTTTCTTTTTATTTTTATTTGCATACTTTTCTTAAGTTATTAAATAAAAAATTCACATTTTTATGCTTCCTTCATGAGATAATTTTTTTATATTTTTTTTTTTGTGCTTGTAACAAGCGTTTAACATTTAAGGTTTCAAATTCAAAAGAAAATTTCACTGCTTCTATTCCTGTGTTTTTTCTATAAAAAAGCATTTCCTGTGTATTTCTATCTATCTCTTTGGATAAGATTTGATTTTTGAATACCAATTAACTTGCCATAAACAAACAAAAAGACGCTCCATATTTTTTAAAGTGCTTTCAAATTTATTTATTTATTTATTTATTTAAGTAAAATGTTTACATGTACGACTCAGTCTTTTAAATTTATTAAGTATATTAAGTTAGTAATTTATAAAATGTTGTGTTAGCTTAAAATCCATATTTAATATTACTCAGACCTAAGTTCTCGATCATTTGTGTTCAGACATTTTCACAACACGCACAACACAATTGATCATAAGTAGCTCGGTCAAAGTCCTTTCAAGTGCTGAAATGGCCACTTCGTTTTTTTTTAAACCTAATTCGTTTATAACATGGAATTTTTTGAAAAAAAGTCAAAAGTGTTAAAGGCAACAGATATTTTATATTCTTTTGATTTTTATAAGTCAACTTGTAGTTCTCTTTTACTTTTCATTTGCTTATATCTAACCTTTTACATATATAATAATTTTCGTTTTTTTCAGTGTTCCTTCTTATGCTGGCAAGACGCTCACAAAATTGACCACCAAAAACCATTTTCAATTCGACACATTAACAATTGCCGGCTTGAACCAGCCGACACCAATAATGTACAGAAATTGAATATTTTTATAAAAAATAAAATACAAATAATAATGTATTTAAAGCTCTTGTTTTAAGACATATTAAATGAAATGATTCAGTTTGAGTTCTTCTGTTGCCATCATGATCCTCGTATTTAAATTGATCCCTTTTGCTGCACTGGATAGGGTTGACCTGCCTGAATTTTATGGGATCTGAAGCGTCATACACGAATCCATTTTCCAGCGTAATGATTTACCACACTTTTTCCACTACATCTATTCTTACAATATTGTACAGCACACTACATGTTCTCTATGTGGATGCACATGATGGTGATGTGGATGATGTCGCCCGTGGTGATAACTTGAATGTGCTGAAGAATGAAGCATTCCGTGGTGATGATGGTGACTTAGGAATCCACCATGATGATGATGGTAATGAGGTCCGCCATGATGATGATGTCTACCATGATGCTGATGGCCGCCATGATGATGTTGTCCGCCATGATGATGCCCGTAAACCATTTTTTTCTGTTTAAAGAAGTTTTCTCAAAATCAGAAATATATCGCCGATAAACGATTTCAACTCTCGGAAGTTTCTGTGTTAACTAATTATTGTGTTTTTTACGTCTGCTTTATATTAATATTTAAATATTAGAAATCGATATAGCCTATATATAATGGCAAAATGTTTTTTTGAACCCCTATCTTATCTATAGATAATAATGTTTAACAGTTTCCATTAACAAAAAAATACCCTTTCTGTTTAGATTAAAAGATAATAATTTATGAAGCATGATTGTACAAAAAGTCTTATATGCTATCTACGTGCATATGCAAGTATATATTACTCAGAAAAATTACTCATAGAAATATTCATTAAGACATTCTTAAATAAGTTGATAAAAAATGTATTCTTGAAAATCTCAGTGGGGATATGAGAAGCGATTACTGTCATAACTACCTTAGAAAGTACACCGAGAAAAAAGCTGGCCTTGGCAGTTTTCAGCTGCCCAAGTACTTCATTAAAATGCCGAAGTTTTACATGTTAACTTATTAATTTTTATTTGGGCGATAAATTAACCAAGTGTTTGGTAATTTATACATTATTTAAAAAAAAAAATTAAGTTGGTTTTTTATTTTTGAAGTGAAACTTTCATAGCCGCGTATACAGCAATACGACTAGCTAAATGGGGGATAAAACCAATGTTCAACGAAATGGTTCTTATGAAAATAACAACACAGCAATTCGCCACACTGGTTGTATAAAAACAACAAAATGCCCATTTTAAATGTTTTCATATTTTTGATGCCACCGAAGATTGAACACACTACGTTTGAATCTAGAGTCGGCTGTTCTACCCACGGAAGCATAGGGCTTGTTCGAGACACTCAATGTTGTAGCAACACTGCACAAAAAGAGCTGCCTACACCGACCTCACTAAGCCGGCTTGCTTGTCTACACATGTATATTGAGGCTGGTGTAGACAGTTCTTTTTGTGCAGTGTTGCTGCAACATTGATTGTCTCAAACAAGCCCATATTTAAAGGGTGATTTTTTAAGAGCTTGATAACTTTTTTTTAAAAAAAACGCATAAAATTTGCAAAATCTCATCGGTTCTTTATTTGAAACGTTAGATTGGTCCATGACATTTACTTTTTGAAGATAATTTCATTTAAATGTTGACCGCGGCTGCGTCTTAGGTGGTCCATTCGGAAAGTCCAATTTTGGGCAACTTTTTCGAGCATTTCGGCCGGAATAGCCCGAATTTCTTCGGAAATGTTGTCTTCCAAAGCTGGAATAGTTGCTGGCTTATTTCTGTAGACTTTAGACTTGACGTAGCCCCACAAAAAATAGTCTAAAGGCGTCAAATCGCATGATCTTGGTGGCCAACTTACCGGTCCATTTCTTGAGATTAATTGTTCTCCGAAGTTTTCCCTCAAAATGGCCATAGAATCGCGAGCTGTGTGGCATGTAGCGCCATCTTGTTGAAACCACATGTCAACCAAGTTCAGTTCTTCCATTTTTGGCAACAAAAAGTTTGTTAGCATCGAACGATAGCGATCGCCATTCACCGTAACGTTGCGTCCAACAGCATCTTTGAAAAAATACGGTCCAATGATTCCACCAGCGTACAAACCACACCAAACAGTGCATTTTTCGGGATGCATGGCCAGTTCTTGAACGGCTTCTGGTTGCTCTTCACTCCAAATGCGGCAATTTTGCTTATTTACGTAGCCATTCAACCAGAAATGAGCCTCATCGCTGAACAAAATTTGTCGATAAAAAAGCGGATTTTCTGCCAACTTTTCTAGGGCCCAAAATTGGACTTTCCGAATGGACCACCTAAGACGCAGCCGCGGTCAACATTTAAATGAAATTATCTTCAAAAAGTAAATGTCATGGACCAATCTAACGTTTCAAATAAAGAACCGATGAGATTTTGCAAATTTTATGCGTTTTTTTTTAAAAAAAAGTTATCAAGCTCTTAAAAAATCACCCTTTATGTGTGTTGAATCAACAATCAGTTCTTCTTTTCTTTCTTTTATCATTGATTTGAGTTTTAACATGTATAGCTATTAAAATAATGCACTAAAAGTATTGCCAGCTCTTCGTCAACTTTTGCTTCACCTCATGGTACAATATAAGAAGGTAGATTCAGAACTGTCACAAAAAAAAAACAAAACGCAAAACAACACTGAGCAAAGACTCAGTTTGTCAAGTGACGGAAAATTATTGCAATGGTTTTGAAAATTATGACACTTACTGAGTTTCCATGCCCAGTTAACTCGGTATTTACTCGAGGTTAACTCGCTATGCAGACACGAGATGAGTTGAGTTTCGTTACATCCACATAAGCTCCACGAAACTTGTCAGATTTCACTCGGTTCTATCTGTCAAAGTGAATTGAATGGCGAGTAGATGACTCAAATGCAAAAAAAGAAATTGGCCGCATTCAGCGGAGTCAACACTAAGCAACGAAAAAAAAAAAAAAACGAAATGGCCATCTCAGCCCTTGAAAGGTCTTTGACCGAGCTTCTTATGATCAATTGTGTTGTGTGTGATGTGAAATGTTTGCAAACAAATGATCGAGAACTGGACCTACATGTTTTACGCCGACTGCGAACGGCTTATGTTCTCAAGAAGCTTTTCATGGCAGTTTTTACTCTCTGAGGTTTGCCATTGTCTGCAGAGAGGTGACGGTCGAACAGAAAAATTAATTTAATTGAAAAAATTTTCTGTGTCAGATGGAGGATTCGAACCTGGGTTCTCTGGCGTAAGAGCCACACACTCTACCCACTACGCCTCTACACTCTAACACTAAGCAACAGTTGATTAAACATGATGTACGCTAAATGATACAATTGGCCCATACGCCACAGAACCCTGGTTCGATTCCTACCTGACACAGAAAGTTTTTCAAGTTATTTCAATAAAATATTTATTTTTATTTTTACATTTTTTGGTTATTGGGCTGGGACGAAAAAAAATAACAATACTCGTAACACTGCAGGGTGAGCTGCAAAAACTAACTAGTATCTCAATTAATTCAAATCGATATCAGCGATGCCAGCATATTGCTTTGTTTATTATTTTAATTTCGTTCACACATACTTATCAATATGTGATGCTATCTGTTCCGTATACGACTCCAATGCAGTTTTTTGATCGTGTTTCGAAGTAAGCCTTGCTCTGATTGATTTGGAACAACACATGCTGCAATATTGACGTATTCAACTTTGAATCTAAAATTTGGTTTATTCGTAGATCTGTGAATTTCCATATAAATATAATTTTAAATATAATACAATATATAAATGTAATTTTTGACTCGCATTTGAACACAACCTACTGGTTACAAGTTCTTCCATTACCAACTGAGCTACTAGACTACCTACGCTGCTTTACTCGAAAGTAGATCATGAAAAGGTTATGTTACTTAAATATTATGCCGAAAATTAACTTGTCAATGCATATGTAACACACCCGGTACATATCTAGTTAACAGAGAAAGTTCATTTGCAACGAACGAATTTCTTTCCTTTCCCAATTTTCGATCAAAAATCGAAAGCTATTTCATACCAGTGTTATCGCTTCAGTAATAATAAAAGTAAGTCTGAAAGTGCCAAAGAAGTTATCCGAAAGTATCCACCTTACAGTAAAAAAGTATAAAACTTAATTTTCTCCGCACTTGTGTTGAAGAATTAATCGCTTTGGAATCGTAAATGAATAATTTTTCGAAACATAAGCGAACCTTCGTCTACAAGGTAACCGTCTGCCAAACGTATCTTTTCCGAATCGTTATCGATATTGAATTCGGTTGTTATCGTCGCGAACTATTCGTAAATTTTTAAATTTTCGATATCGAAGTCGGATTTTGTGCCTTGTGAAATATCACAATTTTCAAAAAATTTTCAAAAAAATCCCCCGACGTTCGTCCGCGATTTTGTGTATTGAGTTTTTTTGTTTATTTAATGTTTCGCATTAATAAAAATTTTAAGAGTGCAAACTGAAATTTGAATGCAAAGAAAACTATAAGGTATTAGCATTTAAAATATATATTGGGAATCTTGTTCTAAAGATACTTAAAAAAATACAGTCGATAAAAAGCAGTGGCTATATATATAAATGCATATAAAAACATTTATTTGAATAAAAAGTTTGTAATAATTTTATTCATACCATGGTTAAATTATAATATTGTTCTTTGTACCCATAATTGGCAAAATAAAAAAAAATGCCTTCTTTGTGTACATTTCGCATATCAAAGCTTTCTCATTGCTTTCAGATTTTCAATGAGTTGTCAACTTCGATTTGACAATTATGGGTACGTGCTCTCACCCTAGCGGCAACCTTATAATTAAATCATGATCCATACTCCCCCGTATCACTCAAAAACCTGAAATTGTTCTACTCATGGTACAATGAAAAGAAGGTACCCTTGACAACTGGCTATTTTCTCAGAGCGTCGACCAAAACTTGTCAAAATCAATACAAAGTTTAACTTTTCATCTGTTTTGCTGCTTATTCGTTTTCTCTTTTTCTATGCGTTTTTGACAAATGCTGGTCGACAAAAGAACTATCATTCCTACCTTATAATTCATACATCATGGTTCTACTCTAAAAAGTTCAAAACGATAGCCTTGGCCAAGGTTGATTAATATAGGTTAAGTCACTTGAGAGAAAAACACTCTTTTTTCGCCTTTGCTCGAACTGTCAAAGCAGTTGTTAGCTAAAAATTCGTACATATCCAGGTTTTTTTTTTTTTATTTCCTTTTATCCATTCGGATAGTTCGACCTAGATTCTCTCAAGTGACTTAACCTATGTATATTAATCAACCTTGGCCTTGGCGCTAACAAGTTTTTTTTACTCTTTGAATAAGTGTGGAAAGAGATAGGGCACAAAAACTTCATAAAAAACTAGTAAGCATGGAGCTTCGGCAGGGTACCGAAGCTAAAATACCATCCCGCGGCCATATTGAAGTATATTCGAAGTCTTTAGCCACGACATACACGATGACATTCAGTTTTATATATTAACAAAAGTTTTCCTATTTTAATGACGTCACTTTGTATGGGAGGTAGGCGTGGCTTTGATCCGATTTTGGCATATATCATAGAAATGGTTCATATTATATATCAAAGCTTATGTGCAAAATTTTAAGACATTTTATTAAAATTAATTTTTTTTATTTTCATTAATTTTTCATTAATTTTTGTGGATTCTTAAGAGATTTTATGTTTAAATAAAAGCCAATTTGTATGGGAGGTAGGCGTGGTTTTCATTCGATTTTGCCAAATATCAAAGCCTATATGCAAGATTTCAAGACAATTCTTTAATTTGAGCAGATTTTTAACAGATTTTACTTTTAAAATAAAGCCACTTCGCATGGGAGGTAGGCGTGGTTTTCATCCGATTTTTTCATAGCCAGATTTAAGACCAACTTTCATAGCCAGGATTAAGACTGAAGAGGAAAGCTCACATGCCAAATTTCAAGGCATTTGTTTAATTTTTGTGGATTTTAAAGACATTTTACGGTTAATATAAAGTCAGTTTGTATGAGAGGTAGGCGTGGTTTTCATCCGATTTGGCCCATTTTCGAACTTGATCTTCCTTTTTTAAAAGTAAACTTATATATTGAATTTCATTGCGATAGCTTTAAAATTGCGGCTGTAATCTTGTCGACAGACGGACACACGGAAATCGACTCGGGAAATGATGCTGATAAAAAATATATATATTTTTCTATACCTGCCATGCCTCCTTCTTGGCGTTACAAACGGAATGACAAAGTTAATATACCCCTTACGCAGTACGCGTTGGGGTATAAAAATCCTTAAAATTCCTTAACGGAAGAGCTAATCATATCTAGATTTAAATAAAAAAATTTATATATTAAATTTCAAAAAAGAAAGGGGGAATTTACCACAGTAAAATAATTTTTTTCCTGTGCAAGTCGTATAGAAAAATTAAAATGATATTATAGGGCAGTGGTATGCATTCTAACAGAACCGCAAGCGTGATGTTAATGTGTTGTGCTTAAGCTTTTGTAAGCTTTGAACTGTAAAAAAGGTGTGTTGCGAAGCGAAAGCTTTTATATAAACAGCGTACGTGTTTTTCAATATGTGTGGAAAAAATGCAAATCGGCATTCTACCTTCATAAATTTGACCCCACACTGATTCCTTCTGTTTCTGGTTCTAGTCTTGCTACGCAGACGCCCAAAAAACAACGACGGCAAGGCTTTGCGAGAAGATTAAGTATACGTATAGCGGCCAACTCGAAAGCTTTCATTTGTATGAGCGATTTGCACTAGCCTCGGTTCAAATGCCGTGGTCATGATACAATAATGAGGTATAGGGTATTACCATACCGACTTCTAATGCCAATATTGTAATATATAGTGCTGCCGTATGTGAGAGATGAAGGGTGCAGCCTGAGTGACCCTGGGTGTTTTATCTCTCTTTTACTGTGGGTCAACTCCAGCTGTCATATTTTCCAAGTTTGGCAGCTGTCACGTTTTCAGATCTGACAGCTGAGATGTTTTTTAATTCGGCAGCTGACACATTTTTTGGATATGACAGCTGAGATGTTTTGAAACTCGGCAGCTGTCACATTTTTCAGATCTGACAGCTGAGATGTTTTTAAATTCGGCAGCTGTCACATTTTTCAGATCTGACAGCTGAAATGTTTTTAAGTTTGGCAGCTGTCACATTTATCAGATCTGACAGCTGAGATGTTTTTAAATTCGGCAGCTGTCACAATTTTCAAGTTTTGCAGCTGTCAGATTTGAAAGGTGTCATATGGGCTGCTTTTTCAAATCTGACAGTTGACGTGCTGTTGAAATGGGCCGCCGTCGCATGGTTCTTGGTCTTGCTTCTTTCTTTTTTCCCTTCAATGTGTAATCACGCAAATGTCTCGTACAGACCTATCATATTATCCTGCCATGGACCCTATGAATTGTACCCTACATGTATATAGTAGGCACATTCGCAATGTTCCAATTTCGGAACACAACCGAAAAAAATTGTTCAGTGGAACGGCGAAAGGCGAATTCCGCCAAAAGCGATTTTCTGCTTTCTTTTTTTACTTGGGACATCGAGAAAGGGAGCAGTGATTATAACCTCCACCTTCCAACAAGCAAAAGCGGCTATCAGAGCAGCAGCTTCTTCTCGGCGCTACCAACTGCGTGAACATAACCCCAACAAAGAGGCTAAAATAGCGGCGCACCCACGATTTATGTCACAAAGCGGCCAAAAATCGGCGGCGCATTCATGCAGCCTCAACAATATCACCAGCAGTGCAGGAGCGAATTGCTCCACAGCGGAAAATTACCCGCACAACAGCGCACTCCAAAGCGGGCAAACGCACCGCCACGAACACCATAACTGCAACATCAGAGCAGCAGCTACTTCTCGGCTCTACCAACTGCATGACCATAACCCCAACAAAGAGGCCAAAACAGCGGCGCACCCACGATTTGGGTCACGAGCGGACAAAAATCGGCGGCGCATTCAAGCAGCCTCAACATTGGGAACAGAGTTGCTTTGGGAACAGCAGCAACAAATTGCACGCCGCTACAGGTATACTACCACCAGACCCATCGGCAAGGTGCCAACAGCGAGGACAAGAGGAGCAACAACAACGGCCACTGAATCTCTGGGAGCCAGGTTTTAATTATTGTTCATTCAAATGTTTTTTTTTTTATCTTAAAGATATTGCTACTAAAATACGAGGGAGCTCATTATACTCAATAGCTTAAATTCATAAAACCTAAGACAAAGATCTAAATTAAACATAAATAACGGAAACTAGGAAAAAGAACAATATAAGGAAATAATGCTACTTTTAATATTAATTTAATAACTGCTTATAAGCCAAATATTATTGACAAAAAAAAAAAAAAAACAAAATAACCCAGTGGGCAATTGCAGGAGTCCGAAGGCCTTCTAGCAGGCCTGCGTTAAGTTTTCATAGGCCTTACACACTCCTTGCAAACACCGTTTTATTGCTTGTATTGCTCGCACTTCCTGCTTTAAAGAGGCCTGCTATAAGCACTCCTTTAGAATGGCTTAAAGAAGAGGTTAACCAAAACAATTAAAGAAATATTTTTTTTTTGTATTTCTTTTTATGTATTCTTATTTATTTATTTTGTGGTTTTATTTTATTTTATTTTACGTATTTTTGACAGATAAGAATATTTGTCATGACGTTGATTATTATTGAGCATATTTGAACTAATATATATTTTAAATTTTAACGAAAAAGTAACCCTGAAATATAAGCAGAACCAGTTTTTGTAGGAAAAGTATAATTGCTGTACTGCCCTGGGTAGCAGTCACATCACAGAGAAATAACGAAAACTTCTTGCCTTCCTTTTAACAGGCAGGCCTTATAGAAGCCCTCACCGATGCAGTGATGTTGTTAAGTGTGTTGACGCCAAAAAAAGCAGTTAATGCATGCCTTTTTTTCAAAAGGCCTGACTGAATTGCCCACTGGGGAGCAACCGGGCAGACAGACGACAGACTCCTTAAATAGTTTTGTTGTTTCGACCATATTTTGTGCAGAAGTATTTGTTTGTGTTTTTTTCTTGATATTTTTTTTTATTTTTTTCTTTACAAATAAATAATACCTAAAACTTACACCAACGGTTACACAAAAAAATAAAACTTAAAACTACACCAACCTTAGAAATAAAACTTAAGTAGGACTAACTATTACACTCGAAATAAAACTTAACATAACATAAACAAATACTACACTACAAATAAAGAATATTTACAGTTATCCAAGTAGTGCAGTATTTGCTATACTTTTCTTGATTTGATATTTTTCTTTTATTTTATATCGAAATAAAACGTAACATAACATAAGCGAATACTACACTACAAATAAATAAGTATTTAAAAACCACCCAAATAATGCACCCCACCTATATTACACTACAAAACAATAATATGTAGTATTACATAAATACTACACCACAAATAGATAAGACTAATCTTGTCGCATCCATTACACTACAAATAATAATACTATACAATTCCACCACCAATGACACTAGAATTAAAACTTAAAAGTTACCCCGACTATTACACTGAAAATAATATTTAAAATTTCACCAACCGTTACACTCGAAATAGAACTTAAAAATTGCACCGACTATTACACTGAAAATAATATTTAAAATTTCGCCAACCTTTAGACTTAAAATAGAACTTAAAAATTGCACCGACTATTACACTGAAAATAATATTTAAAATTTCCCCAACCGTTACACTCGAAGTAAAACTCAACATTACATAAACAAATTCTACGCTACACAATAACTAGTAATCAAAGTTAAGATATTTTTAAGTGAGTTAATGTATTAATATATTTAATGAGTTAATATATTTTTTTTTCTTTCGAACCTAAATTTAACATCACATAAGCCAACACTACAGTATACTAATGTTACACTTAAAAATAATAATGTTTAGAATTATACAATTTCACCCAGCAAATGTATGCTCTAGCCTTTAAGCTTATTTTTTTTTTTTTTCTTTTACCTTATTGTAATAAACGATGTACTAAAGATAACATGAATTCTTAAGTTTTTCTTTTGGATCTTTTCACCACACTGAACCGTTGGTAGAAAAAAAAGGTAAGCACTGGACATTTGAGGGCTCCTGAGTAATGACCATCAGGAGATGGTTGGGTGGGTAGAAACAGGGTGGGAAAACACCAGCTAATCCCATCCCTGCCACTCCGAGTCACCATCACTAGGCCGCGTACATTCTTGTTTTTTTTTTTTTTGTATCTCTTTAATCTATAATTTTTTTTTTCTTTCAATGCTAGTTTGCGTCTGGTGGGTTTGGAGTTGTAGATAGCCTTACTCTCTCTCCCTATCTGCACCTGATTTATTTTTGATTCCTCTAACTCCAGCATTCCCGCGTCTCGATGCAACCCCACCCCCCTTTTCCCTGAGCTAAGACCGAAGCATAGCTAGGCGTGCAGAAATCGTGTCGAAGCCGTGAGTCTTGGCTCAATTCCCAGCCGAGCCAAGAGCTGGGACAATTTGTTTGTTACACGTATCTTAAAAAATATCCACGAAAAATCCATGATTGTTCTCTGAGTTTTTGATAAATTACTGAGCTGTGGCGACATATTATAACTTCGTAAGCTGCAATGTTCGACAATTTGTCGAAAATTGGTACAAATATTGGGGGTTGGAATTAGTTTTAAAGGTTTTCTAAGAGATGGCGTAACTATCAATAGATTGCATCGGGCACACCTGTGACTATATTCATTTCAAAGCACATTGTCTAAGCTTCATTTTTCAGTATGTGTCATTCCACTGAAGTGTAAACAACATAAACGAATTCGCAAAAATCCAAATAAGCGAATCCGAGAATTCTTCGGGTAGCTCTAAATCTATAAGCTTTGCATTTAGGCTGGATTTACTGACCAGCTTCAGCAAGTTTTGGTGAAAATTAAAATAATGTTTATTAAGTTGAAGAGCGTGCAGCAAGTCTCTCTCACTGAGCGGAGAGCGCAAAATCTTCCTTTAAAAAAAAAAAGTGCAAAACTTGGTGAACGTGGTCAGTGAATCCAGCCTTATCAACTGATAAGAAATGATAGGAAGACGGCAGCAAAAGTTGATGGAATTGCAATTTATATAAGAAACCTAATTATTTATAGATTTTTCAAATCTGAGATTAATGATTCAGTTGAGTATCTGATGAGGTTTGAGATAAGACTCAGAGTTGTTTGATTTCCTGTGTGTAAAATCCATCGAAAATGATAAATTTCTAGCGTTTTTCCCAGAAAACTGCAAGAACTGAGTTATACCTATGTATGAACCGAATGAAAAGGCTGATTATTTAGCAAGAGAAGGATCAGCAGAAGATTTCTATGGACCAGAACCACGTATCGCCATAGGCGACAACATGGTGGCAGGTCTTATTAAGCAATGGACGGACTCGGAACACCGTAAAGGTGGGAAGAAGCTGGTAATTGCAGGCAATCAAAGGCGGCCGTGAAATGGTCAAGTAGTGAGGCAGCAAAAGTCACACGATACAATCGGAAGACTTTAAGCTGGCTTACTGCACTGGTCGCAGGACGCGGTCCCTACATGTACCATCTCAGGAAGATGACTCTGACCGAGGACGATGCGTGTAGGTTATGCCTAGAGGAGCCGGAAACAGCAGCATACATTCTGTGCCAGTGTTCGGCGTGGTAAGCATAAGATTGACCATTCTGGGACATCCATTTATTGACGAAGCCGAGATTGGTCAAGTGACCTACAAGGATATGCATGAGGTGACAAAGGGTGCTTATATAAGGAGCATGCTCACTTATGAGTGCTCCGAGCAGTAGCATCCTTCGTCAAATAGGGGA
Source organism: Coremacera marginata (assembly GCA_914767935.1). Classification (NCBI taxonomy): domain Eukaryota; kingdom Metazoa; phylum Arthropoda; class Insecta; order Diptera; family Sciomyzidae; genus Coremacera; species Coremacera marginata. The sequence goes on along the minus strand of OU612044.1, from coordinate 6,225,246 downwards.
CGAAAAGGGACCCACTGTGGTCTGATTCGGCCAATACCCGACTTATTATATATGTATGAACACATTTTTCTGTGTGGTGACTTAAATATTAATTGATTAATTATCGCCCTGTACTTAACAGTTGTTAGATGCTTTGGTGTGTGCTGGAATGGTCATGTTAAATGAGCTTGCCACTAGGCTAAGTCCTAATGCAAAACCGAGTCTGCTTGCCCTTTTGTGTGTTGTAGATAAGATAAAAGTATTGCACCGAGAGCAGCTATCGCTGTCAGGTATTTCTGACCATGAATTGCCCTTTATGTCATACTAGCAGAACCCAGTGGTCCGCAGATTCGCCACGGACGTTTTCTGTTATCAATAAAGATGCTAACCTGTGCTGCCGAATGCACTGCAATATTGGTACATGTACAACTCTTTCTTTTCCATACTAATTACTTACCAAATTTTTACTGTACTACTATTAATGAACGTGGTGGCCGTGGCGTAGTGGGTAAAGTGTATGTCTCATACGCCAGAGAACCCAGGTTCGAATCCCCTATCTGACACAGAAAATTTTTTCAATTGAATTAATTTTTCTGTTCGGCCGTCACCTTTCTGCAGACAAGAGAGTTAAAAAACTGCCATGAAAAGCTTCTTGAGAACACAAGCTGTTCGGAGTCTTAATGCCGACTCGATCATTTGTGTTCACACATTTCACAACACACACAACAAATTGATCATAAGAAGATGGGTCAAAGCCCTTTCAAGGGCTGAAATGGCCACTTTTTTTTAATTGAACATTCTTGTATATGTATTATTTAAAGTTTTAGAAAATATTTTCCTGACATTTCACTGATTTATTTTTTAATTTAGATTTTTGCGTTTTTTTTTTTTTTTTGATATAACAAGAAAAGAATGAGTTTTTTTGTAATTTCTCTGGTAATTTAAATCCCATTTTCATGTTTGATAAGTCATTTCAAAATCAAATTAAATTTTTACTGAAGTGCGTGCCAGTTTTTTGAAAGTTTGAGCTAATAAAAATGTTATTGGGATTTTTTTTGTAAAAACAGCACTATTTTCCTGTATAAATCAGATTTTCAAAATAGAAGTCGCTTGAGGCACATTTAAACATCAATACTTTTTTCCTGCAAATTTCACAGATAACCTCTGTCATGTTTAGGAACAAAAATCTGGTGCGTAATGTACTTCCATAAATATGACGCACAGTGTAGCGAGGCGGCCAAAAATAGCTCATGGAAAAAAGTCTTAAAATTGGAAATAAAAGTATGCACATTTATAGTAAAAAGTCTTTATTGTACGAATCCAAAAGGATTTTGCGATATCTTTCTATTTGTGGAAGTTATGCTCTTTAACCCTCATCGGTCCCTCGTATCAATTTGATACAATTTTTGTCTTTCAAATTGAATAAAAAAAAACTGCCCGATGGAAAGAACCAGTTTTTGGGAAAATAGCATGATTTTGCCTGTAGAATCGGGCTACTGAATTTTTAATGTTCTGGCATATCTGGTTTTACCTGAGACGAAATAGTTACGAATCGGTCCCTAGTATCACGAGTGAAGATTGAATTCAATTTGTTTGAAGTGATAAGTGATTTTAGTGAATTTTGAAGTGATTTTTATCTGCCGCATACTTTCATTGCGTTATACATACATTCAATTGATTTCAAAAAATGGAAAAAAATCCACGTGAAAATCGTAAAAGAGACGAATTTGATACGGATTCCGAATCTGGAAGTGAAGCAGAAGAATCTTCAGTAGATAGTGACAATGATTTCACAACGGAGGAAGAATGCGTTGCAGAAATGAGTGAGCATTCTGATGAGTACGATGTTGAGCCACTGCAACAAAATGTGACACAAGAAATTGCCAGAAATGCAACAGCAAAATATTTGTCAAAAAATAAAAAAAATTCAATATTCAACGGAGCCATTTGAAAATAACCGAAGAAATTCATATAGGCGCGCTGATAATATTGTTTCAGGTAAAAAACCTGACCTTCTTGTTTTGTGCTTCATATTCAGTGTTTGTTTCTTTTTGTTGTTGTTGTAGGACCAAAACTAGTTGCAGTTGCTCATGTTGTAGATGTTTTGTTTGCATTTGATTTGATTCTGAGACCGATAGAAAATACTATTTTGAATATGACGAATTTATGTGGTTTTTCGGAAATACAAAGAAGAATGGGAACAAATAGATATGGATACTCTTACAAGCGCACTTCGGATTGCTACTGCTTGCTGGTGTGTATTTTCGTACGGTGAATGTGTTACGCAACTCTGGTATGAGAAAACCGGTCAACCAATATTTCGAGACACAATGTCACTGAAAATGTTAAAAAAAATTCATGGATGTATCATGAATGACTGGAACGGACTGCTTCTGTCCGTGATAAATTGGCATCGATACGCACCATATATGAAAAATGGAACCATAATTTGCAAGTTGTATACATTCCAGGCAAAAATGTTACAGTAGATGAACAGCTAGTTCCATTTCGTGGACGCTGTCCGTTTCGACAATACATACCGTCGAAACCGGCTAAATACGGCATAAAGATTTGGATTTTGGCCGATTCAGCTACCTGGTATGTTTACAACACGCAAATTTATGTTGGTCGCAATCGCAACGCCGCTCCAGAGCGCAATATTGGACGCCGTGTTGTTTTGGATTTGGTAAATGGGCTTTCGGAGAGGAATAGCACATGCGACAACTTCTTCACATCTTATGAACTGGCTGAAGTTACATAAACGCCGAATGACTATTCTAGGCACTATACGGAAAAATAGGACCGAAATTCCTCCAGTATTGTTGAATATGAGGAGAAAATCTGTGTACTCGAGCGTTATTTTATATGACCACAAATTACAAGCCATTTTACTGTCGTATGTGCCTCGGCGTTATTGATATGTTACACTGCTCAGTACATGGCACAATGCTGTCGTTATAAGTGAAAATGCTGAGAAGAAACTGAATCTAATTCAGGATCATAACAAAACCAAGAGTGGCGTGGCAGTATTTTGCAACATGTTGGACGTGAGTACATTGAATGCATATATAACGTATATTTCGCTATTTCCGGCTTGGAAAAACAACAAAACCAATAAAAATATACGTCGTCGAATATTTATTGAGGAGCTTGGAATGGCTCTTGTGCAAAAACATATAGAAAAGCGGAAATCTCAGCCTCGAAGGCTCAATATTGAAGCACTACCGGCGATTACCCATTTACCAAAAACTACGAAACGCGGCCGTTGCTACATATGTACATATAAAAACAATAAAAATTTGTATTTAAATCGTTGTGATAACTGTAAGAATTATGTTTGTAATGATAATCATTATGATATTTACCAAAAATGCGCTAATAAAGGCACATAGCCACAAAAATAAGCATTTTTGACATTTTTCTCTTTCAAATTTTCATTACTTATTTTTATGAAAACAATACTAAATACTAAATTTAATTTTATGAAAACAATAAAATAGAACAACAAAAATATAAAACAATCAGTTTTTTTAATTTTCAAAACGATTTTCTTAACTTTTTTTTTTTTAATGTGTATCAAATTGATACAATGGGACCGATTCGATGCATTTCCTCGGGGACCGATGAGGGTTAAATACTGCCGTAAAAATTTAGCAAAATTTCGGTATTTACAGTTTACTAGTAAATATTTACTAATATCGCTGCAACTTTAGTACAATTTATACGCAAAACTTTAAAAAAGGTATATTTCTTAAGTTGTAGTGAAAAAAAGCGAGATAAATAATATAATAAAACATTTTCCTATACAAGAATAAACCTCAGAAATCAGATAAGAAAGAAAAAGAAAAAGAAAAGATATCAGATAAAAGCAAAAGTTTTTTATTTATTTTTAATTATGTATTTTAAAACTCTTTCTAAACACATTTCTAAAGATTTTTGCTGGGAAAGTAAAAATTAACGATTTCATGATATTTCTCCTAGAGCACGTTTTGGCGAAAACGAGCAAATTTATATGGGAAAAAACAACTCTTTCTGAACACATTTCTAAAGATGTTCACTGAGAAAAGTGAAATTGAATTATTTTATGACATTCTCCTAGAGCATCATGTTTTGGCAAAAATTAGCATATTTATATGAAAAAATAACAAATTTTTGCCATGTTTCAAAAGCAAACAAAAAAATAGAAAATGGTTATAGAAATTAGTTTAATAAAAAATTTTAGTTTAATTTTACGCACATCAGCTAGTGGGGAAAAAATACATAAAGAAAGTTTTAGTAAGCTTTTAAAAGAAACTCAATCAATTTACATTGAGTATTACTCATGGTATTATATGCCAATGACTGTTCATAAAATAATGGTTCAAGGGTGTAATAAATCATTTTAGTATTCCTATTGGGTTTCTTACTGAAGACGCACTCGAGGCCAGAGATTATGAAATCCGAAGGTTTCGATTAGAAAACAGCAGGATAAACTCAAGAGAACTGAGTAATAGTGACCTTTTGTCCTATTTATTCCTATCGTCTGACCCATGGGCAGAATTATAAGCTAGGGCCGCTTTGCTTAGTGCCCTCACGCGTCAACGAAGAGTGGATATTCAAAAGGTTGGTTAGTTGTCAAAACGACGAAATTCGTAGAAATTGCAAATGAAGAAAATATTTTGTGTTTCCAAGTTGCAAACAGTGCGATCACGGGTGTTAAATTTGTGATAATTTGAGTGAAATGTGAAAGAAGTCTTAAAATTGCAAAAAAAAAGCTGTAACAGTTGTAGCCTAAAAACAACTGCGAAACGTGAGCATAAAGAAATTCGCAATGAACAGCTGCTTTTGACATCTAGCCCGCTTTATTCTGCTTTCTACTTCATTCCTCTCCGCGTCGGCCCTACCTTATAATTCTGCCATGGTCTGAGCCACTTATAACACCAGAGCGCAAAACGTGCAGTAGAAAGCAGCAAAATGATAAAGATATATATTATTTTCTTGAAAGGGGAACGCAATTGATTTCACTGAATTCGTTTCATTAATTTCATCATTAAATTAACTGTATAAATAAAAATTTAATTAACTGAAGTTAGTTTTTATATTTCAATACAGATTAAATATGTTATCAAAATGGTATGAATTGTATTTGATAAACGAAGTTAATTCTTAATGTTTTGTTTACATTAATTAATGGCAAAAAATTGTTTTAGATACAAGGAGTTATTATTTTTTTTTTTCAAATTTATACAGCTTATATATATACATTTATATAAAATTGTAAAAAAAAAAAAATCTGTACATAAAATATTTTTTTGAAATTCTTTTTGTGATGAACATTTTGAACGACGCTGAGTCCAAAAATCGCAAAATTTTTTTTTTTCAAATAAAATTTTTGTCTGTCTGTCTGTCTGTTAGAGCATCACGCAAAAACGACTGGATGGATTTAAATGAAACTTGACATCTAGGTTCCTTATACCCCCGGTCAATATATAGACTACTTTTTATTCAGTAAAAAAGGTTGGACCCAGTAGGGGGTGCTGCTCTCGGGTTCCAGGCATTCTTTTAATAGCTTATCTCCGAAACCGTTCATCCGATTTGCATGAAAATTTGTATATAGAGGTTTTCGGATACGGTGAGTTTTTATGACTTATATACTCTGTTCTATCTTGAACACCAGAGGGCGTTGTAGCACAAATCTCTTAAGAAATCGTAAAAAAGTAGAAAGCCGCTCATCTGATTTAAATGAAAAATTTTACTAAAGGATTTTCGTGTAGTGCAACTGTCTTGGCGTTATCTCTTTTACTCTGTTTCGAAAACTAGAGGGCGCTGTTGTACAATTTATACGTGTGCATGTTATCGGCTGCACCGATTTTGATGAAATTTTTTGTGTGTGCTTAAGTGGATTCCTAGATGGTTCAGATTCTCAATTGGACCCGGTAGGTGGCGCTGTGATCGGGTTCCACGAATTTTGTTATTATAGTTTATCTCCGAAACTATTCTTCCAATTTCATCCTTCCGAAGGAGCGGTGATAAATATCTTCTTTTCTTCTTTATGTGTATTTATATACATACCACTTTCTTTTTGCTTATTTCATTTTTGTCCAGTTTCCTCGCGAATTGCCAAGAACTCGTTTTTGCTCTGATTCTTTTCAAAAATGTGCATTCTACGGAATACAATATAAAACTTGAAAATATATTTTTGCAAGCGATCGGCGGCACGCACACACACATCACGATTTCCCCAACTTTTTTCTCAAAATTTTCAGATGTTGTAGCTACATTTTGTTCATATCGCCGTAGTTACCGGTTTGAAAGTTGCACACAAAATTCCTTCTAAAGTTTGTAAAAAGTTTTTTCAAATTGACGAATGAAGTCGAAATTTATTTATATCAACTCCCAAGCTAAGCTAGGGTATTCAGCTAGTTGTACATAAAAAGGACTTTATAAAAATATTTTTTTTTTTTTGGAAATAGTTTTTAGGCTTTTATATAAAGGGCGCTGAAGTTGACATTAAAAAAAAGACATCTTAAATGGTTCGATGGATATCGCCTTTCGCATATATCTGGAAAAAAAAAAAAGGAAATGTCTTTTTATGGCGAAAGTAAAACTAAAAATTAAAAGAAAAATCTATCTTTAAAAAAATAACAAAAATAGTAGATACTTGAATTTAAAGGGGATGCTAAAAGAACAAAATTACAAACAAAATGCAAAAAATTCATTGGAACTGAAACAATAGATTTCGAGTTATCTATCGAACCGTTTTAAAAAGAAACTTGTTTCGAGAAAATCGCGATTAAAGCTTTTGTTTTTTCGTAATTTTGCATATATATTTAAAATAATCGGTTGATAAAGTTACTATTATTTAATCTGCAATGCCAGGTATCGTTTTGAAAACATGTATGTATATTCTAGAAACTATGAAAAATATATTAAGCAAACAAAAGAAAAATTTTTTTTTGTATACTTTACACCTTAAGAGAAGTGAAGATAAAAAATTCAAATTTTTCCGGTGGCCGTGTCTTTTAACCGATTTGGTAAATTTTTGTACTAAGAAATTTTTACTGTTAACACAAACATCTGTTCCAAATTGTATTGTTATTAATTGCTTTTTACGGATTCTACGGGAAAATTTCATTTTAGGATATATGAGCGATGGGCGTATTTTTTGCCCGATTTTAATATAATTTCACACATTGGTTTCTGTTGATGTCACAAACATCTTTGTTAAATTTGATTGCAATTAGTTTATTATTGCGGTTTTATACCGATTTTTCGTTAAGGGATATATGTCAGGATGGCATGTCCTGCATCCGATTTTATCCAAAATTTAAATTTTTCTGAATTTAAGCAATACACTCATCTGTTCCAAATTTCAACTCTCTTCGACAACGCTTTCTATTTTTGGCTACCTGTTGTATGAACTCGCGACACTGTGTGGCGTCCATTGTCTCGTGCCACTCCCACTACTTGGTTGTAATAAAACTATTTGAAGCCAACTCCTTTTGAAGGTGTTCTTTATTTTGAATTTACATGAAATTGTAATTCACAAACAATTATTCAATGTATAAGAATGTAAAATGTTACAATAATGTTAACAGGACTGGAAAAAAAAAAATTTAAAAGAAACAGGTGCTATTGTTGCTGTTAAATTTGATTACTTTCCAAGAGGATCAACTTAATTGGGAGAAATAATCACAGGGTTACTTCCAGTATATGTAAGCTTCACGCCCAAGATTGTTAAAAATATTTACGCTATGAATAGCTTCATGTTTCCAGTTGTTATAATTGTTTCAAAGATTCAACAATTCAACAAAAAAGATGAATTCTCAACTCAAAAACGTCGCCTTATATACCATAAAATAGACAAAAACTGTATGTGGATGAAATATTGCGGAAATGCTTTCTATTGTTTCAATAGCCCAAATATTAAAACAAGATTTAAATATTTCTTCTTAATTTCAAATCTTTTAGTCAACAACAATTTTTTATAAACATTCACAAATGACAAAATTAAGCAAAGTCGACAGTATTTGTTTAAGTGTTTCACAGTTGTTAAAGTATCTATTGTTTCCGTAGCCATAGATCATTGATATTGATATGAATTTCAAGCCTAAGAGACAAAAACAATTTTTTGTAAACATACACAAATGGGAAAATTTAGCTAAGTCAAAAATAATTGTTTAACTGTTTCGTAAAACTGACAAGGTGCCCATTTTACTGAAATGTTATCAATTGATTCAGTAGCCAAATATTTAAACATGTCTTGTAAATTTTTTTTAATTTCAAGCCTAAACGACAAAAAAAAAATTTTATATATATTTAAAACTTTGGATTTTTCCACTGAAATGTAAGAATTTAGGAAATCTAAGAAAATTTTCTATAAAATTCTGTTTAATTTTATTTCTCACTAGCAGTTATTTTTAAATGTAGTCCAACGAATCTCATGAAGTCGAAGAAATAAAATTTAATGAACCTGTTTATAAATTGCCTTCAAAGGCAGTACTCAAAGAGTGAAATCTAAATTTAGTAACAGAACTTTTAATGATAGTTTTCTAACCTTAATATTTAAATTCACTTGTTAATTCGATTGAAATGGCTGATAAATAAATTTAAAAAAAAAAACAATTTCTAAAAAGAAAGTGAAAAGAATACAACCTAATACGTTTAGTTGCGGTTGTATACCATCAAATGCCACATTTTTTGTTTGACCTCCAAAAATCAGATTAGACTAATATGTGGAAGAGAAAAAAGAATCTGGATTTCGTTTTTCATTTTGATACTTTGTTGCAGGTAAAAATGTCGGCTCCGCCTAGAAGCGGACTTGGGCATAAACACAAAAAATAAGCCGAGAAGTGTGATTTAGATTTTTGAGAGTAAAACAGGTATTTATGAAGTGAACAATTTCCTACTCACCAGTATTTTTTTCACTTCGATATCACTTCAATTAATGTGTTTTTTAATTGACTGAAAATCAAGTTTTTTTTTTTTAAAATTAATTCAATTTGTTAAAATATGATGAAATTGAATTTCAAATTGAAATAATTGTCAAACGGAGCATGCCAGCGCCAAGCGGTAAGCACTGAAATGTGATATGGATATTCGTCTATACTCCAAAGAAAACAATTTATATATATATATTTCATGGCGTAAACACGTATCACACAAGTGCTATCACTACTTTTCTAAAAGCACCATATAACTAGTAAGGCATGGAGCTTCGGCAGGGTACCGCAGTTTAAGTCTTTAGCCGTCTATAAAATGTTAATGTATAATCCGCCAAAAAAATTTGTATCATACGCTTAATTTAATTTTACTTTTAGCTGCTACATAGAGTAGTTCGTTACCCCAGGCTTTTTTGCCAATTCAACTTTTCCCACTTTTTTAGACTTCGTTTTTTCTCTTAATAAATATTTCAAGTCAGGATTAATGGATTATCAAAACTTTAAGGCATATATCAAACAAAGTTCATATATTTTGGCAAATCAGAAAACTCAATCTCAAGTATAGAGAGCGATGTTTTGTCGTTGGGGTAACGAATTACTCCTGTCTGTCATAAAGGTTACTGTTATTTTTTAATTGATGACCAGGAAAGATCTACACAATTTCTACCTGATACTTTTCAGCTGAAAGGGTGAATTATGAATCTTAAATCTGAGATATAGTTTTTAAATGACATTTCTACTCTTTACTCTACCAGGCTTTGAATGGTGCAGATATTTACTGAAATAAAGTATTCAAATTAAATTAACACCCCTTATATTATCCTGTCCACTTTTCTAGACTACGGTTCACTAATTATTCCAAAGTATATAAAAAGCAAATACTTTTTTTTAGATACAAGGAGTTATTACTTTTTTTTCAAATTTATACAACTTATTCTACATAAAAAGTACTTTATTAAAATATCTCTTTTTTTAAAACAATTTTCAGGCTTTTATATAGAGGGCGCTGAAAATGACATTAATTTAAAGTTTTTCTCAAGTAAAGTAAAACCGACTTAAACGTTAGATACATCAAATGTTCTGCAAATGTTAGTTCTGCTATATTTGAATTGTTTTAAGTAATTTTCTGAACCATTCAAAATTTACTTAAACTATCAGAAAAAATATCAATTATACTTTAAAATTTTGAAGTATATTTTAACAGTGATTCAAATAACTTTTAACTAAAGAAAAAAAGGTATATATAAAGAATATATATATATATATATCTATGTATCTAGATAGATTTTATTAACACTTAGATCGGTTTTAATTTACTTGAACGACAGTACAAATTGACTATGATAATATTTAAAATAAAATTAGAAATTATTTTTTTTAATATGGGAATTAAATTGGGAATTTGTCTCCCACACGTTGTACCAATGGTTGGGAATTTTGAATTTTTATAATTAGAGTAACTAAGGTATCACTGATCCTCAAACAGTTGCTGCATGTTGACTGTAGTAGCACTCGTACAATTTAAAAGCAGATTCACATTCATTAGCACCTTTAAGGCTGTTGCATTTTTTCATAACGCCCTGTAGCTTCTCCTCGCCCAGAATTGGTGTCAATAACTCCACAATAGCATCTTCTTTTATGACGCCATCGACAAAGAGTCCAAAGTTTTGTAAATAGCAGTTAATAAAGCATTGTAAATTATTCGCTGTGTTGGAGAAATCGCCCTTTTTTAGTCCAGCAACATCATCGATTGTGAGTTTTTGTTCATTTAAACACTGTTCAGCATATGACTTAGACTTGGCCTCTACTGCAGGTGGCAGTTTTTTGTCCTGTTTGAAGGAAACATTTTAAAATATTAAATCAATAATAATAATTTAAAATTAATATTTGAAATCGAACGTATTATCTAAAGTATAACTAACTTGACTAACATCGTTGGCAAAGATGACTGCTGTAAAAGCAACACAAATAACTATTAAGAATTTCATATTGTTTATACTAGATATAAATTATTAATTGATATCTCACAGCTCTAAAAACTTTGGCTACTTGCTGTTAGATTTGTTTATAAATACTGACTTTTAATTTAAGCGTTAAGGCCACTTTTATATGTTTGTTTTCAGTTTACAATTTGTGTTCGATAATTCTTATATAATTGCTCTTAAACCAGTTCTACTATAAAATGTATTTCTAAACTTGATAGGTTTGAATTTAAATTGATCTGAATTTATTTTCGCTGTGTTTATATTAAACAATTTAAAACCACAGTTTCAGTATATTGATAAAAAAATAAAAAAAAACAAAATATTCTTATAGGTTTTGTTTCTGAATTTATAATTTCAAGTCAGTTTTAAAACGCCTACAATTTGTCACATTACCGTACTCGAAAAACTTAAAAGCGATAAATGAGTTTTTAAAAACCCAGTTGAAGCAAGGGTTTGAAATTTTCTTCCAAAAACTAAAAGTACCAAAAACTTAAAATCTTCATCATCAAAAATAGAAATGAAGATTTTTTCATCAAAAATAGAAGAGTCAATTGTGAAAACTGACTAGCTTACTTCTAATGTAATTAGAGCCAGTTTTAAACTAGTACAAATTATACAGAAAAAGAAAATACTAATTTTATTTTCTTTTAAGTTTTCTTTTGTAGATAAACGGTTCTCATTTTTATAAGCTTTTATTTAACTTCCTTTGTTCGTAGATATGTATGTCCGCCAATCTTGCAAACAATTTTTCGACAGCTTGTGGGTCTCCGACTAAGCTGAAATTTAGCATACATGTGTAAACCCGGTGACAATACAATATTATGAAAAAAAAATTGTGCCACACCCCCTTTTACCGCCCACAACTCAATAAAAATGCTATATCTCGAAAACCACTAGATTCAGATGAAATTTTGGTAGTAAATTTCCTTCAAGTAGAAAATGGGCTTTAAGAAAAAATTTCACCACACCCCCTTTTACCACCCAGAAATTAATATATCTCCGAAACTACCGGGCTGTTTCAGCTGACATTTTGGCAGTAAATGTCCTTCAAGTACTGCATGGGTAAGAAAAAAAATGTTGCCACACCCTCTTCTACCTCCCACAAGTCAATAAAAACGATATATTTCCAAAACTACTAGGCCGATTTAGCTGAAAATTCGGCAGCACATTTACATCAAGTAGGAGATAGGGGTTTAAATATTGCTACACCTCCTATTCCCGCCAACAAATTCAATAAAAATGCTAAATCATAATAAAGTATATAATGCAATAAATTATGTAAATGGTATAAATAATGTCAGTATGTACTGTTAAGGTTAATGGTCTAAAAAATTAAAATGCTATATGTAAGGCTTTCAAAAGAAAAAAATTAATTTCAGTGACATTTGTCATATATGTATATAGTAGGTTTATTCTAGATTCAGAAGAACCTCTCTCTTGGTTACCCATCATCATAATAATAACCCATAATAACCCAAAAGCGTACGTAAATAGGTAAGTTCTAGGGACATATTTAAATTAAGAAACTTTCAAAATGTAAAATACATTTAAATTTTAAAAGCTTAAGGCACTGATGTTGTGCAGTAAATCTATATAATGGATCGCGGTTTATTTACAGATAAGCCTACTAAAAGATTCAATTCCACTGATATTGTGTAGTAAACTTGTATATTTTACATTTTGAAAATTTCATATAAATTACATTTTGAAAGAGAGAGGTTCTTCTGAATCTAGAGTACACCTTCTATATACATATATGACAAATGTCACTGAAATTTATTTTATTTCTTTTTAGTTCACGTTTTGGTTTTAAATAAAAGCTTATTTTATAAAAATTTTTTTATAATTTATTTTTTTTGATTAAAGGCGGATGGAGTCGATTCCTCTCAGTCGAGATCTGTTTTAAAAATAAATCCATGATCATGAAAACTGGTTGGGATGATTTGTAAGTATTTCCAGATAACTTTGCCTTATACGAGTATCATTATAATTTATGAGAGGAATAGTTAAATCCATGCATATATTTCCTTCTAATGCCCCAAGGTTGGATTAACGTGCATTGCACCATGGTATGTTATCTGGGGCGCAACCAGAAATTTTTTTGGAGGGGATTTTGAAAAAAACACGTTACTATAGCGATTATTGTGTACTGGTTAGTGAGTCCGATTTTTGCACTAATAGTTCCTGGTAAAAACTCAGCCAGAGCAAGCAACATCTTACCATTCAACTTCTTCACATCCAGTGGCAGACTGGCCATACTGTAGGATCTGGAGAATTCCAGTAGGGCCGGTGCAATTTGGGGCCGGTTGCCGTATAGCACATAAGAGAATGATCCCTAACAGTTTTAATAAGCAAAATTTACTGCTTTATATTGTATATCGAAAACGCAAACTGACGACAAGTAAGACACGAGAAGCAATACTTTTTTGTATACAAAATTCTATTGCTTCTCGTGTTTTGCTTGTCGTTGGTTTGCGATTTTGCTGTACAAAATGAGGCGGTTGGTCTTTGTTCCACATTTGCATTTATTACATATCTTTCAAATAGTTAATTTTTTAAAGCACATTTATTAATATGCATATCAAATGAAAACAATTTTCCAAACAAACTTATAATATACTTTTATAAAAACTTAATTACATAGCATTTGCTAGAATTCTTGATACTTTTTATGGAAGGCTGGACCATAGAGCTCTTATAAATAATATAATAAAGTTAAAGTAAAGATGCAACAAAAACATTAAGAAATAGCCAAAAAGCACCGAATGAAGATGAAAATAATAAAATTGCTACTGGATAAATTTTATAATCCAAAGAAAAAATAGTAGAAGGTATATGCACCAATCCGTAGAAGAGCATGCAAAAACTTCTTGACATTTAAACTCTTCTGAAGCTTATTTATTTTTTACACTAACATTGAAAACTTGGTATATTGAAAACTTAAGTTGCTTCAATCAAATATGTGAAGTAAAGTATTTTGCTTAAGTAGATACAAATAGGCGTGATATTATTTAAATAATTATTAACATTATATAAATAGTATGCAAAATATGAATTAGCTTCACAGAAAATGAACGGGAGGCAGCTTATACGTTACAAGATGAGTTCATTGATAATGGACATTTTTAAGAATTGGTTCGTTTAATAAGTAAGTATGATGTTTGTCTCAAAGAATATGCTAAAAAGTCAATAGTCAAGTAAGCTATTAACAAATTACAAAGGAAGAGGACCCTTAATATATATATTTTTAAAGGCACGTTATTTATATTTTATTCCCACTTTTTTACCAATTTTAGACTGATAAAATGCCATTTGTTGTTATTTCTTACGCCGTTGTGTATTTTTTTTTTTTAGACATGCGTGCAAATTTTTAATTTTGACTAATATTGGCAGAGGTTATCGAGCTATCGCTTGGTCCATTTGCGTTTTTATTTGAAAGGTGTCTTCTTCAGAACATGCTGCACCTTTATTTATGACTGGAAAATTTATTTTTTTTTAACTTTAAAAGTATCTTCAAATATTGTAAAACGTTTTGAATATAAACGTAATGAAGAATAATGCCTTAAGGTGAGAGGGCCGGTCAAGTCATTATTTTCCAGGTCAAATTTTAGGCCCCAGTCCGTCACTCTTTACTTCACTGTAGTAAATTGCAACTTTTGGGCGTAATATTTGCATATGAAAGTATGGTAGAGTTATAATAGCTGCATTCCCATGGCACTGGATCAGATCAAATCTCAGTGGAACAGTTTTAGTTCAACTTTATTACAATTTGGCATCACTCGCAATGATGTGTCAAAATACGAGTGCGAGCAGTAAGACTCATCGGAGAGTACTTCCGATTTGCCAACTATGTTCGTTTTTGAAAAATTGCAGCATGAAACTTGGCAGCATTTTAAGAACAGAAATAGAGCCAGGAAAAGAGCTGGCTCTAATTTTTGTTTTTGCATTGTGAATAAAATAAAGCCACGCTTTAGATCAACAACCACGAGAATGCGGCTAATGATTACTAAATATAAGTATTTATAAAAAGCGTTTAATTTGTTTTGCTTTTTACAGAAAAAAAAGTTAGTTGCAGGATTATTCTGATTAAGATTAACAAATTCGGTTCAAATTCTATATTTTCAAAATCGGTTTACGCTTACTTTCAGCGAGTTTATCTTAAATAAAAACCACTGATGTCGTCATATCTCTGTACAAATTAAGCAATGTGAGACCGTTTAATCTATCTTGCAAAATCGTGCTTCTTAAATAGGTTTTTAGTCGGCGAAGTACTGAAAATGTTAGCTCATTTTCACTCAAAGTGAGTGGAAGAGTTTAAGGATACTTGGTTAATTAAATATTAAATTAGAGAAGATTTCTTTATTGCACAGCTCTAAGGCTTCAAACACTGTCTTTTTTCCATCGTTTTCAAAAAACATTCAGTTTAATTTTTAAATCATAAAAATCTCCTTCCAAATCATCTTAATAAAATCCATTTAGTTTTTCAAAAAGCCCTAAAGCGCCATAACCAGCGCTTTTTTACCGTCAGGAAATAGTGTTGAAATGAATAGTGGAAATATATGTTCTTAAAATCTAACCCTTAGGTTTGAGATAAATCAAACGCTTGTCAAAAAATTTTGACATTAATGACAAATCAATTTTTTTTTGTGTGCTTAGAGTATAGTAAATAAATTCTATACAATATTATACGGTGAAGTAACAAATTGAATTTGTGGCAATTTAATAATAAAGTATTAGTACTTCATCCACATCTCTATCTAGGGAACTAAACTCCCTTCCACCCTAGCTGGTCATTCAATGGGTGGCGCCATTGCAGTGTTTTATGCACTTATATATTAAATACTCGTATATTGCTAAAAGTTAACAAAAAACACATATTTCACAAACTTCGTTTTGCTAATGGGTTTTGCTTAAAATTAACCATCACCTTTTTTTGACAGATCTAGGGGCATTTTAGGTGAGAAAGATCGTTACCAAATAGAATGTGAAAGTACGCTAACATCTTGTTTCTCACACCATACTCAAATCAACAATACAATTCTTCGTCAACAATACCCCAAGTGGTAAGAATTACAACTAAAAAAATTTAAGAACATTTATTCTGAACGAATAAAGCATGGATACTTTAAAAGATTATATTTTAGGTTTTCATTCTTTTGATAAAAATTTGTGATTACTTTTCGTGTGAGCTACTTTGATTTTGTCCTATTTCTCTTTTTGCTACGATAATTTGGCGGGGAAGAGGGGGGTTTAAACCCCAAAAACTCCACTTTGGTTACGCTACTGTATGCTATGATGGGTTTTTTATTTTTTTTTTTATTTTATTCGCGAAGGGGGAACCTTCAGAAGGCGCTACTGTTCAGGTGGGAGTGTGCAATTTTTACGCACTAAGCCTAACCTTCACATTGAATCTTCGTCCTTGTATTAGCCCCGTGGGACCGCCGTAAAGCATTACTTCACGGAGCATGGGAACAGCACTAAGCTGGAAACTGTGACTTGTCTATAACCTCTACCTTATCTATTCCGCAAACACTCAACTCTTCTCAGTTCGTCGATTATTAGTCCTGCCAGGGTGCTAACCACTTACCAGTTAGCTTCATTTCTCATCATAAGGGTAACCAGGTTTTGATCAGTCACCGATTTGCCGAGACTGACTGAAGCCTCAATTCTGGCATTTTGGAGCTTGGG
Organism: Coremacera marginata; assembly: GCA_914767935.1. NCBI lineage: Eukaryota > Metazoa > Arthropoda > Insecta > Diptera > Sciomyzidae > Coremacera > Coremacera marginata. The sequence continues at coordinate 6,208,673 of OU612044.1, read as the reverse complement.
GCACTCGAAGAGGACATGGGCAGCGTCTTCTGGTATATTTCCGTCGCAATGGGTACAGTAGGGATCTGCTACGTGCTTGTATTTATGCAGATAAGCCCTGAAGCAACCGTGCACGCTTAAAATCTGCGTAATGTAAAAGTTCATGGAGCCGTGAGATCTACCAAACCAAGCGTTAATGTTGGGGATGAGCTGATGAGTCCACCCACCCTTGACAGAACTGTCCCAGCGATCTTGCCACTAAAGCGAGCTTCTCTCCCGTGCGAGTCTTTTGCGAACTGATGGACTTTCGCTATTGGCTTCGAAGAACGTTTCGTCTACGAGAAGGTCGATAGGTATCGAGCTTGCTACGACTAGTGCTGCGTCTTCGGAAACTGTTCTGAAGTTGTTATGTTATGATGGGTGTGGCACTATAGATACATCTTAGTATAGTATGATTAGCGTGGTATGGTATGATAAGCGTGGTATGATACGATGGGTATGATATGCTATGTATGATATATTAGGTTATGCATGACAAGTATAGATGATGGTATGTGTTACAGGCATTTTGTGATGGACATATACGTGGTATAATAATAAAATAAAATTATATGGTACGATGGGTACGATGGGTACGATGGAGTAAAGAGGGGTACAGTATGATGAATATAGTATAATGTGTATTCTATTAAAGATGTGGTAAGAATGGTATAATATTATGAATATGGTGTGATAGATTGTTATGGTATCTTCTTATATGCTTGAACCACATTGAGTTTTTCGAAATTGTATTAAAACCAATTTTTTTATACGAGAGATAGTTCAATAGGCGAACTTTTAATATATTTTATACCTCTCAAACAAAGCGGACAAAATTTCATTGCAATTTTCTAGAGCAAAAGATCCTAACCTATGTATTTAAAAAATTGGTCACAAGTATAGCTAGTATTTTTTTAAAGTGTATATCTTTATTTGTTCAAACAAGAAGATTTATAGTAAAAATAAAAAAAGAATTAATTATTAATGTATGTTAATTATCTGCATCAAATCTTGTATAATGTCAATCGACAGCAAATCGATAATTCTTAGTAAGAACTAAACTGGCATTGTTTATTTGCCGTTGTTGTTTTTTTTTTCTGGTATACACAGCAGCATACAAATCAGCTTTAACCAGAGGCACGCGTAGTATGTTATTTACCAATAAAGCCGCCAAATTTATTTTATTGGGAAAGTAATTTCTATTCAAGTCTTTGATTCAATTTGTAATATCCATACAATCATTGGGTCATATGTGACCAACCTCTAATTTTTGTCGGGCGGAAAGAAATATAATTTTGATAAGTAAATTTTTATTGTGCATGACTCTTTTCTGATTTTTATACCCCAACGTGAACTGCGTAAGGGGTATATTAACTTTGTCATTCCGTTTGTAACGCCAATAAGGAGGCGTGACAGGTATAGAAAAGTGTATATATTTTTGATCAGCATCACCTTCTGAGTCATTTTCCGTGTGCCCGTCTGTCTGTCCGTCTGCCCGTCTGTCGACACGATTACAGCCGTAATTTTAAAGCTATCGCAATGAAAATCTAAATACAAGCTTCTTTTTAAAAAAGAAAGATTAAGTTCGAGAATGAGCCATGCCTATCTCCCATACAAAGTGACTTTATTTTAACCGTAAAATCTCTTCAGAATCCACAAACATTAATGCAATGCCTTGAAATTTGACGTGTATCCTTTGGTTTTCAATATAAATCCCCACTATGAAATTTGGAAAAATCAGATGAAAACCACGCCTACCTCCCATACAAAGTGACTTAATTTTAACAGTAAAATCTCTTCAAAAACCACAAAAATTAATTAAATGCCTTGAAATTTTGCATATACGCTTTGGTCTAAAATATAAATCCTAACAATGAAATTTGGAAAAATCGGATAAAAACCATGCATACCTCCCATACAAAGTAGCTTTATATTAACCGTAAAATTCCTTAAAAATCTGCTCAAATTGCAGAAATGTTTGAAAACCACGCCTACCTCTCATACAAAGTGGCTTTATTTATGTCGCTTAAAAATCTGCAAAAATTACAGAAATACCTTGAAATTTTGCATACAAAATTTTATCTTTAACGTAAGCCACTCTTTGATATTTGGCAAAATTGGATGAAAACCACGACTACTTTCAATACAAAGTGAGTTCATCAAAATTGAAAAACTTTCGAAAATATATATAACTGAATGACATCGTGTCTGTATGTACCCAAGTTCCGCCCACGTCGTTTATCCAACCGATACATATATTATTCGTTAAAATGTGGAGTCCTCATACTAGAAAAGTGGGTGTGGCATTTTACTTTGCTTACAAATTACTCTGTGTGGCAGCTAAGGGTAAAATTAAATTAAGCGTATGAAACAAATATTTTTGCAGATTATACATAAAAATTTTATAGACGTCTAAAGACTTCGGATATACTTCAGTACGGCCGCGGGGGGGTATTTTAGTTTCGGTACCCTGCCGAAGCTTCATTCCTTACTAGTTTTTTTTTTATTTGAGTTATATATGATTCACAACATTTTTTATCAGGTAGAAATTAAATCAAATATGTTGAGAAAGTAGTTATGAAACATGTTTGTAATTTAATTTTTTTTCCATTTTTAGCCCTGTGCGAACATTATATAACCCTGCTCTAATTTTTCGCAGGTGGAAACGAGAATATTTTATTGTGCAAATAGTTATTATATAAGGCATTTTTAATTGTTTTTCCTTCATTAACCCTGTGTGGTCTTTGGGTCAGATATGAGCCAGGTCTTATCTCTCACAGGTAGAAATAAAAATTATATTTAAAGCATTACCTTTGTCGGCACATCGCGCTGCGACAGAAAGAAACAATTATGCATTGCATTGTTGTGCATGTATTTTGCTGGTATTTCTTCGCTGTTGGTATTTTAATGCGCATAGGGAGTTTTACGCTGGATTCCACTCGCTACATAATTTTCATACCGCGGGATGTACATGAAATCGATTCTTAAGATGTAAACTACAATAACAATTTCTTTTCTTTATGTTAGCTTAAATGTTATGATATCTTTAATCTTTTGATTTCTTCGCAACCTTGACACACTTGAGTTTTATTAGATCAGAAAAAATTTTGCACATTTTCAGCAGAACTTATTTTAATTTCTAATATGATGTTTTACGATTTTCGAATTACTAGTATAGAGGAGAAAAATTTAAATTTATTTTTAGGAAATTTAATTGATTTTATCATCATATTTAAAATAACAATTAAGTGTACACATGTATATACAATGCCCATACACAAAAGTGATCTATTCACTATAGTAGCACTTAGGCAATTTAAAAGTGGTTTCACAGTTATTACTCCTTTGTGTCAATTGCACTCTGCTATAATGCCGTTGAATTTATGTCACCTGCAACAGATGAAAATTTTTCAGGGACAATAGTTTCCTTAATGTTTCCACCTTTTGTTATTCTTACCGAAATATTAAACCTATACTTATTGAATCACCTTTTATTCCTTCTAAATTTGCCATTAATGAAAGAAAAACTTATTTGTGCATCATTTATTGAAAAATAATGATCTAAATATACAAAAGATTTCAGTAATTGCAATACTTAGGTGAAATATCGACTAATTGAAGTCAAAATATCGATGATCATATGTTAATATCACCTAAATGACATTTTTTCGAATACGAAATAAGACTGTCAAAAAATTCAGCATTTCCTGTCGTATCTAAAAATATAAGGTGTGTTTCCGTACTCTACACTGTGTAAGATTTGTGTAAGTTCAAACTGAGAGAGTAAAAATGAAATGTGAGAATAGTTGCAAAAGTACGTAAACAGCTTCTAGTAAGTTTCAAGCACAAAACAGATGATTTTGACTGCAGACATGTCAAACGTAAATTGCGCCAATTAAAATTATCGTCAATTTTTTTGTGAAGTTGACGCTTGTTCTTCTTGATGCTTGTTCTAACTTTACTCGGAGTCTTGAGTTCTAGCACTCTCTGTGCACTATGTGTGCTCGAGAGAGCGGTTTTATGCTTGTTCTTCTTCTTCCATTTTAAGCACAGAAAGTACAAAAACAGAAAATAGTGTCCCACAAGTTACACAGTGCGAGTACGGAAACACACCTATAATGTTCATATTTTTGAAAAATTTTGTCATAACATTTTCATCCAAAGTTGCAAAGAATAGACCAAACAATAGTTCGATTTTGCTCTTCTTGAAGCGTTAGTTTTTGAAGCGTTAACTTCTTAAGGGGGTCCTCTGGTAATCCGAAAAATTTTTTTTCAATTTTTCATATTTCTATTGCTCAGATACTCAAAAACATTTTCCCAAAAGGATTTTTCAAAATTCGAAATAGTTTAGGAGATACAGGCATTTTTGTGTAGGTATGTTTTCGTCAAAATAACGCATCAGCAAAGTTGTTTATTTGCCTGCAGTCATTAGTCGAAAATTCTGTGGAATTCTTCCAAAATATGTATTGATATTACAAAATATACACACACAGTATGTATACATGCAGTATGTATACATGCATATTTTGATTTAGGGGTTGAAATGATTTTGAGCCCAGGTGTTCACATGAAAGAAGCAAACGAACGAGATTCAGTTTATTTTCGAGTATTTTAAAAATAATGTCAACAATGGGTATTGTCATCGGCCCACAAGCCGAGATGTATGCTGAATCTCGAGACGGAAAACGACTTCAACGCTCAGAGCTAAAAACGTACGCATCATCGAAAGAGGGTCGCACAGCCCGCAGAGCCCAAAAAGCCATGGAAAACTCGTTTTATGAGATGGAGGAAGGCACACTTTATGGGGCTGGAATTGCCGATTAATATTCGTAAGTATTGTATTAAAAAAATATGTGTTAATGTCATTTGTGTGCCTCAAAATTGAAGTCAAAACTTTAAACGCGTTTTTCTCGAAACCATGTTTTTCAAAACTTTGCGCACGATAACTCAAACAGTTTTTGACCGATTTTGATATATGAGGCATGAAACGACGCAGAATTTACGCCGCTATAGCCCCTACCTCAAACTTGCCGAAAAAATAATGTTTACTATTTTTTTTCTACACTAGACTACATAAAAAAAGGTCGAAATTCGATTTTTCATTTTCAAAGTGGCGGCTCCCCCCCTAAAAAAATTTCGATTTTTGTTTCCGAGGTAGGGGCTATAGGGACATTCATTCTAAGTAACTGAATATTTTTTTTTTTTTCAGACGATGTTTACACTTGGAATCGTGCGCAATTTGGACCCACTTTTTTTCCGGAGAACCTCGTTACCAGGCCGAGAACTTTCTGAACGGTCCATAAATTCACTTTTTCAAAATTTTGTATTTTTTTCAATAAATTAAGCTACCCAAATCAAAAAACGGAACTAAAAAATCTTTACTCGTTCTCTTTCCACAATATTTTGAAAAAAGGCTAAAATTTGGCATAGATTACCAGAGGACTCCCTTAAGCAAGTTATAATCAAAGGGAATGAAATTAAAAATTAGCTTAGCGCAAAAACAAAAACATGTACAAACAGCAACAATACAAGCCGCTCTCGATAGTCAGCGCGTTTTCAGACTCGCTTTAAAAACAACAAATGCATGCAAACGCAATAAAAAACAATCCTCTCTCGACGATGCTGATGCTGAGAGCAACGCTATTGTGTGCGGTAGCTCAGAACTGCCCTGTAGGAAAATCAACTAATTCGAAAGTAGTTGAAAAAGCAGTTTTTTATCAATCGCAACTAGTTCCATAGTTTTCTGACTCTGACTTTTTTCTATAGAACGAACTAACATATTTTGTATGGTGATGCCCGCTAAATATGTCAATTGACTTTCGTCTGCATATATTTTCAACTACTTGTGAAATTAGTTCTATATAAATTATTTTTTAATTACTTTAAAATAAATCAACTGAAAACTAGTTAATATTCCATTGACTGAAGATGAATATAAAAGTATAAAAATTTTAAATTTCTATACATCAAAGAAATCATTTATTTGGCTGTGTATACATTAAAAATATATACATAAATTCATTACGTGAATACAATTGATGGAAGCAGTTTCCAAAAATGGGCACGTCACCGCCTGAGTACATGATTCGCTCATCGGATCAAATTGATCGGAATTGTGTGGATACTGCGCCTGTTATTTAACACAAGCCAGATTTTTGATGCTTTATTTCAAAATATGAGGTAAACAAGCGTGGCGGCGGGATTTTCCACGCTTTGCAACCATCAATCATGGTCGATGGGCACACCGATATTTTGCTTAGTGCTTATTTTAAGTGTCAATCGAAATGAATTGGTGAAGCAGACTCCACGCTACGTTGGAATAGGCGTGCGTCTTTACTACTGAAGTGACGAGGTGTTTGCTGATTGGTTAAGTAATGCATCAATTTCCGTACAGAGTCAAAATTGTGCAATCTTTGCTAAACACTACCAGTTTGTAATTTGCATATCTTAAATAATAAAGAATTTTTAATCGTTTCACAGATTTTTTAAAAACTAAACTTGTAATCTAATAAAAATTTTCAATTAAAACATGTCAAAATCAGAGTAGTTGCCACCTTAATATAATTCAAAAAAGTTTATCAACCACTTGTTTTTAAGTAGTATTTCAATTACTTCATATATAATGCAATTAAAACTTTCTAGAATTGAAGTGGATGCCGCCTTAATATAATTCAAAGAAATTCATATACTAGTTTATTTTAAACTAGTTTTTTAATTAGTTGTTTTTAAAAACAAGTCAGTTTAATCCTATAGGGTGGTTTTGCATGTGTATTTTGTTGGTGGACAAGAAATTCGTTCGTTCGTTGGTTCGACTAGAAATATTTGGGGGCTTTTAGGGCTTTTTGGAGCCCTTTTTTATTGCATAAGCCCCGAAGCCCTTTCGATTCATTTTAGGCCCTCTTCTCTACTCTGCTGAAACTCAACTGAAGAAATATCTCTTAATAGAATGCCATCGATAATAAAATTTAAAATTTTTAATAATGTGATTTTTAATAGATCTCAGTAAAATAAGTTCTGTTGAATTTTTTAATATATGAAACCCATTTTGAAATTTTAGCTGTGGAAAAACATAAGACTTAAACAATTTTCCTTAAATTTTGTTTTATTTAAGCTATATAAGGCTACGTTTTTGATCGGCTACATATATAGTACACTTGTAGCCATGGTAAAATAAGAGAAGGTATATGCATTCTGGAGAGGCATAGTGCCATAACTGTCAAAACAAATTTGTCAGCTCGTAGAAATTCTGAGAGCGATGAGAAAGCTTTGATTGGAAAAACATAAACAAGAAAGTGATTTGTATTGGTTTTGACAATTTTGGCTATGAGAAAGAGAGCACAGTGCGAAATGCATCTACCTTCTTTTATTCTACCATGCTTGCAACGATTTATTCAAACTGTAGGAATTTTTCAAAAACTGACTTTCTGTGTTTTGCATAAAGCCACCATGTTGATATTATATACTATAACCATAAGGTTTTTTTTATAGATCGACATCTAAAAGGTGAATTCTTACAAAACATTTAGTATCTATTATAATGTAGGAAGTATGAAGGTTCTTTAACACCCTCCAAAAGAATGTCTAAATTTACGAACCGGTTTTACTTTTAATAGTATCCTAAAGTCCCGGTTTACACTCGTCAAGAATTGACGATCAAGTCTTGCATTTGTAGATGAGAGACACGGTCATCTACGTGAGAGAGGGTAAATTTAAAAGAGAATAGCAAAGAATTGAAGTCTATTTTTGATCAATGTAAATCAGGTAAAAGTAATTCTATAGATTTAAAACGGAATTTTCAGATGGAGAGCTTAATGCCCAATACATTGCTTAAATTATTTTATCGTGCATGTAGATGAAAACAGAGCGGACCCTGAAGGATCCATCGTAGACTTAAATAACCTTAACCCACTAAGTCTTAAATGCAGTCAGTTTTCAATCAATTTTCATCATGTTTTTTTTATTTTATCTGTTCAAAAAAACAAGAATTCCGACATATGATTTCCTATATAAAATTTCATACTCTTATTATAGCAAAAAAATGCGATTTTTTTCACTTCAAAAAATTTAAGATATATATTTTTTTTCTTATATGAAATCGGTTATTTACACATCCTTTTCCGAATAGAAAAGAGTTTTCGAGTCATCAATTTTAAAAATGTAGGATCTGGAAAAAAATTAAGCATAGCGGTCCCAAAATGGTGTCCGAAATGAAAATTTTTCAATTTCAGAAAGATTTAACTCAAAATCTGAGAAAAAATGGGGACTGAGAAAACTGCTTTGGAAAATTTTTTATCACCTTATTCGATGACAATTTAACTTAATTTTTAATTAAACTTAATTTTGTTGTTGAAAGCTATATATACCCAAATTGTATAACATTTATGAAATTATTCTTTATTATATTCAGTCATTCCTGAATATATTTTTTAGTAGAACTGTTTTTTTTTTCTGTTTTCCAGTTCGCACGCATCATTGATTCGTCTTCTTACAATTCTTAACGTGGAGTCTGCGTTCACTTTCTCATATCTTTCTGACATTCTTATGTAGCTATATAACCAAATACTCAAAAGAATACTTTAAGACTCTTTAATGATGAAGATATCGATACGGGTTAAGGTTTTCTGTAAAAATTATCTATTTTTATTTGTATTATTTACATATTAAATTAATGGCTTTGCTAAAAAATTTTTGGAGAAATTATCTATATTATTTTTTTTATACATATTTTTGACTTTTGCAATCAATGCACAAGCCTCTTTTCTAAAGTATCCCACTTTGTAGGACCTCTATGTATGAAATAAAATTTTTGATTCTGAGCTGATCGTTTACACACTTTCGTTTGTAATTTGTTTTAATTTTAATTTAATTTAATTCGAAATCGATTGAGATATTCGTGGTCATGGCTGAATATCTAAATAGAAAGTCTTTAATAATGAATTACCACTAAAGGCCCCATTCTTGTCAAAAATGCCCTATTTTTGTACAAATTTTGGCCCTTTTACAACTAAGCCTTGGCATGTTGTATGTATTTTTTTTTTTTTTTTTTTAAGCGTTAGCTTCTCTGCATTAGATGTGAAATTAAATATAGTATATTATAGAATATAGTATAGTTTAGTAAATATAGTAAAGAACAAACATGCATTGCACACACTTTACAGCTTATAGCATACAAATTTTGAGCTTTGCTTACGCTATGTACAGTGATGGACAAAAGTCTAAATATGAACAGCATCGAATTTTTGATTTCTACAAATCTATTTAATCTTAATGATTTTAAATAAAATAAAAAAAAAGAACAAAATCACTGATCTTAATCAACTCAACAAGAAAAGAAAAAACCCCTTGAAAAGAGAAAACCTTGAAAGGACTTTGACCGAGCTTGTTTTGATCAATTGTGTTGCAGGTGCTGTGAACATGTTTTTGAACACAAATGATCGAGGACTGGACCTCATAACAGAAAAATTGACTCAATTGAAAAAACATTCTGTGCCAGATGGAATTCGAACCTGGGCTATATCGCCTACAAGCCACGCACCTCAAGCGAAATTAATAATAATACGACAAATTTAACGCGCCAAGAGTCTATATATTGGCATTGTGCTTAACTTTTCAAAGCAAATTCGACAGAAGAAGCTCTAGATTAGAATTCATTTTGCTTCTCACTATAATACAGATTATTTACTATCGTTAAGTTGTGTTTTGGAATATGTTTTAATGATTAATTTGAATGATCCATCGTTTCTTGACCCCGATATTGCTTGCCATATAAAATAGACCGTATCACCTTGTATGGCGGAAAAGTAAACCTATATTTGACCCCGCCTCAATCGCTAGACATTTAAAAGACATTTTCAAAAAAAATAAATTTTTATTTTAAATGGTCCCTATGGTCCTTTTTTCGTTTTTTTGTTATATCTTCGGTGTTTCTTGTTCGATTCTTAAATTTTTGTAAATTTTTTCTGATATTTTTTTTTCTAGAATCTGTTTTTTGCGAATGTTCACCCACCATATCTCAGTTCCTACTATTTAATGAAATTCTTAAAATGTCAAATAATTAAAGCTCAAAAAAAAATATTAATACCATGGAAACAAATAATATCGATAAAATTTATTTTTGGCGCAGTTCCGACCCATTTTATCCCAAAAATAACACTTTGAAAATGTTCGTCACCTCATACTCGACTTTTTATTAGTAAAAAAAAACTTTGTTTTTTCAATCGCAACTGTTTTTATAAAATCACAGCCGTTGTATTGTGTAGAGCCCCTGTTCGAGACCTTAAGAAAACTGTCGCAATTTTTATTAATATTTATTAACATTTTTCGTTGAGGCAATGTAAGTCAAATAAAAACAACTGGCTTTTGCAAGCGGTCGTTGTTCTTGTCATCGCATCATATTTTTGTTTTTGCATTCAGCTGCACCTGCAAGTATTTTTTGTCGTTAGAGTGTATGTGCCGTTTTGGTTTTTAGTTAAAAGTCAACCATTAGTCATTCATGGTAGCCGCAATGTGTTGAAATGCATTTCATGGATTCGCGATTTGCAGAACTACGTTCAGGTAGCCATTACACCGACCATCGACAACAACCCGTATTTTTTTCACCATGAAAATATACTACTGTCGATGATCTGGATGCATCGGTGCGTGCAGATGGATATAGCAAAATTTTGGAAGCCCGCTCAAACCTAACAGGTCGTAATCGGCAATTTCGTGGACCCAACCACCAGCCCTTTATCCAATACAGCAGCACAGCATACACTGAAATGATCGATTGGACCAAATTTCAGATCACTGAGCCACCATGTCTTCAGTTTTTTACTCAAGAGCATTTATAAGACATTAATTTTATGAAATAAATGACATAATATTGACGTCATATATGAAATCGTATTTACAATGTTATATTTTTTAACAGATTATTCTTGTCACTCGCAAAACACCGAGCGTTACGTTCAAATTGTGCACAAGTCGGCCACAGCAGTCACGGACGAAAACCGTTTGGTTCACATTTTCTCGATGCTTGACAGTTACGAGCGCTACAGACAGCTTGAATCCCGTAAAGATTTAGAAAATTAATAAAAAGTCGAGTATGAGGTGACGAACATTTTCAGTGTTATTTTTGGGATAAAATGGGTCGGAACTGCGCCAAAAATAAAATTTTATCGATATCATTCATTGTTTCCATTGTTTTAAAAGTGTTTTGTGAGCTTTAATTATTTGATATTTTTAGAATTTCATAATATAGTAGGAATTGAGATAAGGTGAGTGAATATTCGCAAAAAAACAGATTCGAGAAAAACAAAATCAGAAAGATTTTATAAAAAAACCAACAAGTACACACATAAAAAATTTTAAGAATCGGACAAGAAACACCGAAGATATAACAAAGAAACGAAAAAAGCACCATAGGGACCAATTTTAAAATGTCTTAAATGTCTAACGATTGAGCGGGGTCAAATATAGGTTAGTTTTTGTAATACGGTATAATATACAAGCAATAGAACGACATGCTCAGCTTATAAGTAGCGTTTCACGAAGTGTTAACGACAAAAATCGCGAAGGGGTTATGGCATCGATATTAGAAAGTCGATGTAAAGTACCCAAAATGGAAAGAAAGAAAGATTGAAAAGACTTATGAATTTTTTAAAAAAATATTTAAAAGAAATTTTAAAATTAATGGTATTTATGTCATGATAAATTCAAATTCCCATTTTCATTGTATTTGAACTGCATAAAAATAAATTTTTAAAATAAAAAAAAACGAGTTTTTTCCTTAAAATCTTCAAAACCTCCATGACAAGTTATTGTAAAAAAATTAATAAAATTTTTAATCTCATTTGTATGAGAATGTACTTTTTTCCGACTTAAGCTTAAAAGAATTTTCCGGCAGCTCGACATTGACTTCAGACCAATGGTTCCATGGGCAAAGTTTCTTAGAATTGCCCATAAATTTCTTTTTTGCTATACTATTTGTTGCCAAAAAATTTGATATAATTTTATGTTTCTTCTTTCAATTGAAAATATATTTAATTTTACATCTAATGCTAAGAAGCTAACCTCGCTAACCCCGGTTTTTTTTTTCTTTAATTTGTTTTTCTCCCTTTTCAAAAATAATGAAAATTTTTGTTACTGTTTTAAAATAATCCAAAAAAAGTTTTCTTCGTTATATTAAAATTTAATATAGTTTAACATTTTCATCTGATGGGCTGATAAGTTTTATGCTTCTCCTGTAAAATTCATGAATTGTGAGTTGCTAAATATCAACCTGAGAATCTCGATATGATCTTTATGCAAAAATTTTTAGATTTTTAATCAAACCCTTTTTATGAAAAGTCCTACATGATATCATACATACAAAATTTGATTAAAGCACCTTAAGTTCAATAAAGATTTGAGCCAGTTTGTCAAAATCTTATCATTTTCTTTTTGTTATTTTGTTATTTGAGTTACTCCATAGCTTAAGCTATCTCACTTTATAACTTAAAGTAGTATAAATGAAAGCTATACTACAAATTGTTACTTTTTTGTCTCTGATGTTTAAAGTGTTGTAGACTTAAGACCGGACTAAACTCTTGAATATTTTTATCTTATATTTACAAGCACTTTCATTTTATATAACGATAAGAACGACTCGTTGATTTTATTATTGATTTGTTAAGTTAGTTCAATAAAAATTGTGTGAATAGTTGTGAATTGTGTGAACACCAACTGCAGTTAGGGCTTCCTCAGCCTGGTCCATCTATCGGAGGCATGGTCTCCCTCGTCGTCGTTGACCAGCGACCCTCGTCTCGACCACCTTTCTCGCTGGAGCTTCGTCGTCCATACGATGGACATGACCCAGCCAGCGTAGTCGCTGCACAGCTATACGCCGAACTACGTCAATGTCTTCGTAGAGCTCATACAGCTCGTGGTTCATTCGGATGCGATAGTCATCGTCGCCTCGAACAGGACCGAAGATTTTGCGAAGAACTTTTCTCTCGAACACCCCCAGAGCGGCTGCGTCAGTTTGCGAAACTACCCCATGCCTCAGCGACATAAAACAGCACAGGTAGAATGAGCGTCTTGTAGAGTGTTAGTTTTGTCGATCGAGAGAGGGCCACGGAACTTAGTTGCTTACTGAGCCCGTAGTAGTACCTATTAGCAATTATTGTTCTTCGCTTTATCTCCAGGCTGATTTCGTTGTTGGTATTAACGGCGGTGACAAGGTAAACGAATGACTACTTCAAAGTTATAGCTACCGGATGAAACGTCGGAGTCTAAACGCCGCGCTCCCTTGTTTGTAGACAGCATATAAAGGGTGATTTTTTAAGAGCTTGATAACTTTTTTTTAAAAAAAAAACGCATAAAATTTGCAAAATCTCATCGGTTCTTTATTTGAAACGTTAGATTGGTCCATGACATTTACTTTTTGAAGATAATTTCATTTAAATGTTGACCGCGGCTGCGTCTTAGGTGGTCCATTCGGAAAGTCCAATTTTGGGCAACTTTTTCGAGCATTTCGGCCGGAATAGCCCGAATTTCTTCGGAAATGTTGTCTTCCAAAGCTGGAATAGTTGCTGGCTTATTTCTGTAGACTTTAGACTTGACGTAGCCCCACAAAAAATAGTCTAAAGGCGTCAAATCGCATGATCTTGGTGGCCAACTTACCGGTCCATTTCTTGAGATTAATTGTTCTCCGAAGTTTTCCCTCAAAATGGCCATAGAATCGCGAGCTGTGTGGCATGTAGCGCCATCTTGTTGAAACCACATGTCAACCAAGTTCAGTTCTTCCATTTTTGGCAACAAAAAGTTTGTTAGCATCGAACGATAGCGATCGCCATTCACCGTAACGTTGCGTCCAACAGCATCTTTGAAAAAATACGGTCCAATGATTCCACCAGCGTACAAACCACACCAAACAGTTCATTTTTCGGGATGCATGGCCAGTTCTTGAACGGCTTCTGGTTGCTCTTCACTCCAAATGCGGCAATTTTGCTTATTTACGTAGCCATTCAACCAGAAATGAGCCTCATCGCTGAACAAAATTTGTCGATAAAAAAGCGGATTTTCTGCCAACTTTTCAAGGGCCCATTCACTGAAAATTCGACGTTGTGGCAGATCGTTCGGCTTCAGTTCTTGCACGAGCTGTATTTTATACGGTTTTACACCAAGATCTTTGCGTAAAACCTTCCATGTGGTCGAATAACACAAACCCAATTGCTGCGAACGGCGACGAATCGACATTTCACGGTCTTCAGCAACACTCTCAGAAACAGACGCAATATTCTCTTCTGTACGCACTGTACGCATTCGTGTGGTTGGTTTAATGTCCAATAAAGTAAACTGAGTGCGAAACTTGGTCACAATCGCATTAATTGTTTGCTCACTTGGTCGATTATGTAGACCATAAATCGGACGTAAAGCGCGAAACACATTTCGAACCGAACACTGATTTTGGTAATAAAATTCAATGATTTGCAAGCGTTGCTCGTTAGTAAGTCTATTCATGATGAAATGCCAAAGCATACTGAGCATCTTTCTCTTTGACACCATGTCTGAAATCCCACGTGATCTGTCAAATACTAATGCATGAAAATCATAACCTCAAAAAAATCACCCTTTACTTTGTTTTACTATCATTTATCATCAAACTCACTTTGGCTGATTACTTTTCGATAGCGGCGAAAGCAGCGGTAACATCTCTCTTGGTTCTGCCGACAATATCAATATCATCAGCGTACGCAAGGAGCTGGACAACTTTGTAGAAAATGGTGCCATTACGATGCACACCGGCGTTTCGTACGATCCCCTCCATGATGATGTTGAAGAGATCGCAAGACAGTGGATCGCCTTGCCTGAAACCTCTTTCGGTATTGAAGGTTTCGGAGAGGTCATTTCCTACCTTGACGGAGCTGCGTGTGTTGCTCAACGTCATTGTGCAAAATTTAATCAACTCTGCAGGTATACCAAACTCAGATATTGTTGCGTATAGGTAATCCCTTCTCGGGCTATCGAACGCAGCTTTAAATCGACAAAGAGATGGTGTGTGTCAATTTGATTTTTGTGGGTTTCTCCAGGATTTGTCGTAGCGTGAAAATCTGGTCTATGGTGGACTTACCAGGTCGAAAACCACACTGATAAGGTCCAATCAGTGTTTTTGTAATCGGCTTTAATCTTTCACACAGTACGCTTGAGAGAAACTCATATGCGATGGAAATAAGACTTATACCTCTATAACTGGCGCAGATTGTTGGGTTTCCTTTCTTAAGTATAGGGCACAGTACGCTGAGGTTCCAATCATCGGGCATGATTTCTGCTAGCCATATTTTGCTGATGAGCTGATGCATGCGCCTTATCAATTCATCGCCGACGGTTTTAAACAATTCAGCTGACAGGCCGTCAACACCCGCTGCTTTATTGTTTTTGAGTCGTTGAATAGCAACTCGAACCTCTTCATGGCTAGGTGGTGGTACTTCCACTCCGTCATCGTTGATTGGTGGCTCTGAACTGCGCTCTCCATGGGCGGCATTGGTGGAATCGTCGCCAGTAAGTAAATTGGAGAAGTGCCGTCTCCACAATCTCAGCACACACTGTGTATCCGTATTCAGATCTCCATTTCCGTCTCTACAAGTGGATGCTCCGCACTTGAAGCCATGGGTTAGACGCTTAACCTGTTGATAGAATTTTCGTGCATCCTTCTTGCCCTGGTATACCTCTAGTTCCTCACGCTCACGCTGTTCCTGCTCTCTTTTCTTGCGTCTGAAAAGGCGCCTCTCTTCCTTCCTCTTTTCGCAGTAGTTTCTCGCACGGCTCGCGTTGCAGCGGAGTGCAGCTTTTTTCTATATGCGACGTTTTTTACTGCTGTCGCGATGCGACACTCTTGATCGTACCATTGGTTCCGAGGTTGAAAGCGGCGGAAATGACTTCTCAGCGGCAGCGCGCATGGAGTGGAATATATGCGCCCAAAGTCCGCCGGCGTCGTCTGGTCCAGAGGTTGGTTGGTTGAGCTTAACCGAGAGTTGAGCGGAGTAGGCTTCGGCAGTCCATTGCAATTGCAGCTTTGCAACATCTAGCTTACGTTGCGTTCCAGTGCGTATGTTCTTCGCATTGCATAATAGCATGCGGATCTTGGCTGCATCAAGATAATGGTCAGAGTCAATGTTGATCCCCCGAAATGTACGCACATCTAGAACACTAGAGGTATGCCTTCCGTCGATTACAACATGATCAATTTGGTTTCGCGTTATTTGCTCCGGGGACAGCCAGGTGACTTTTTGGATGTCGAGGTGCTTAGATCTGGTGCTACTAACTACCATGTTTCGCGCTGCGGCGAAGTTGATCAGTCTTAGACCGATGTTCGTGGAGGTCTCATGAAGACTGAACTGACTGACAGTGGGGCCAAAGATGCCTTCCCTTCCGACATTCGCATTAAAATCGCCGAGGACTATTTTCACGTCATGGACCGGAAGGTGGTCGTATACATTTTCAAGACTAGCGTAGAAAGCGTCCTTGACGGCTTCGTCCTTTTCCTCCGTCGGGGCGTGCACGCAAATAAAACTGATGAAGAAAAAGTTTGCCTTGATGCGGATCGTGGCCAATCTTTCGTTCACAGGTGTGATTTGGGAAACAAGGTAGCGTAGTTTCCGGCTAACGACGAATTCACATCCAAATTTGCGCCTCTTCGCATGGCAGCTGTAGTAGATATCGCAGTGTGCTCGTTTCGAGCAGCCTTGCCCTTTCCATCGCATATCCTGGATGGCGGTGATGTCAGCTCTTATTGCTTTGAGAGCTTCCGCCTGTTGGATAATGGCACCTTCCCTATGAAGGGTCCGGACATTCCAGGTGCATATCCGGAAATCATTGTCCGTTTTTCGTTTGCGGTGGTCGTCAACGAAATTGGGGTTCTTATCCGAGGCTGGTTTAGTTTTCATTGGGCATTAGTAATGTGGCTGGACCCAAAACGCGCACACATTCCATGTTTAAGGTCCACGGAGCGACTCGCCGCTCAAATTAGCCGTCAAACTAACGGATGCCAGTTTGCCGTTGCCCAAGGAAAACCACGTGGAGGTTTGAGTCGACTTGAGACGATTTCGATATGGATAATGCTGGCCTCGCCAGGTTGAGGCGGTCAGAAACGGTGCCATGTGAAGGTTCGCCCCCTGTTCCCATGGAGAAAAAAATTAAATAGTTTGCGGAAAAATACGTTCGCAAACGATTAATATACAATGTCTCTTATTTTTAAAAATATTTCGATTGAATTTTATTTTAAAAATACTTCTCATGAGAAACTGAAAGCAATGATTTTTGAAAAACAACAACAATGTCAACGAACGTTCAGCAATAACCGTTTGAAAAAAAATTAATTTGAACAATTGTTTAAAGTGAGCGATCTTTAAACATACTGAGCGAATGAATATTTCACCGAAAGAATATACGTATGCAAGCAATTGTATTCTAATCGATCTCGAACGTTCACTCAAAATTTATTTTGGACACTAGGAGGTCAATAAAAATGTTGTTTTGCGCTTTAGACATATGCGGGCATGGGGGTCGCTGTTTTAAGATCGAATGTCAGAATTAAAAAAAATTTTGTGTGACTCAAGGGGGGACCCAAAAATGTTTTTTTATACATTTTTTGTACAAGTGCTTGAAGTATAAGGGGTCGCTGATTTGAAATTTTATGTCAGAATTCAAACAATTTGGTTTAACAATTGGGTGGACCCTAAAAATGTATGTACACTTTCAACATGTGCTTGCAGTATCGGAAGTCGCTGATTTCGATTCTAATGTCAGAGGTACATACATTTTGTTTGACACTAGGGTGAACCCTACAAATGTGCTTTTTGTATGGGGTCGCTGATTTTGAATCTGATGTCAGAGTTCAAGGAATATAATGCGAAATGTAGTATAAATGCAGTCCCGTTAACATGCCTAGTTCCAAATGCAAACAATTTTATATTGATCAGTGACGCTGATACGTTTATTGGCTATATCAAGAAACGTAGAAATATTACAGCTGCATAGTGTGTACTTCTGAGAAATAAGAGTTTTGCATGCTTACTGGCTTGACGAAAACTGCGATCGATTCGTATTAAAGTTCCACTTAATGAAGAAATATAATTAAAATTGCTAAAGTAATTCTATTTTATCTGTTAAAGAATATTTCGATGAAAAATTAATACGTATTTATTGCATTTATGTTTTTCCTTAATACTTGGCTGGACTTCTAAATTATTTTTTAAAAATACGGGTCCACCCTAATGACAAAAAACTTTCTAAATCACCAATCACTAATACTCCATACATGTCTAAATTTAAAAAAAAAAATTTATAGTGGTCTACCGCAGTATCAAATAAATTTTTTTTAATTCTGACATCAGACTTAAATCCTGTAATCCACTTATACTGCCAGCACACAAATATAAAATTTTTAAAACAAAAACATTTTTAGGGGTCCACCCTAGTGTCAAAAAATTTTTTACGCTGATTTAAGCTCAGCGACCTCCACAAAAAAAAATTTTAGAGGTCCACCCTAGTGTCAAAAAAAGTGCTGGCAAAACACTTTTGGAAGCCTTAAATCAAACTTGCCTTCACTTGCGCACTAGAAACCAACACAACTAATAAGAAAACCCATAAGTTATGATCCTTAACGCACTCAGAATATGAGTCCAAGATACGATCGCAATCGATTAAAATATAATTTCCGTATTGCATTTTCTGCCGAATAATATTTGTGCTGCTGCTGCGTAATCCTTCTGACTCGTGAAAAACTCACTTTTTACGATTGTTTGCTGGTGAAAAATTGAGCTCTGCTGGCTTCGCTTTATTTATCGATCGTGATAAGTATTGAAAATAAGTGTTTTTTTATAGGCAACGATTAAATGGGAGTATTTTATTTTAATCGCTCTCCGCACTCTGTATAAAAATTGGCTTTTTTGCGTTGATGCCAGTAAGCTCAAGAAGCACTGCACCGATTAAAGTGAAATTTTCACTATTCTTACAATAAGCTGAGAAGTTTTTGACCAACAATCTGGCATAAATAAAAATATTTATTAAATTTAGGTCTTTTTTGCCATTTCCTGCCTTAACCATAAAATATATGTGAATATAATGTATACAGAAATGATAGATCTTTACGATTCCAACAAAAAAACATACATGGGTGACATACATCTAGGATCAATAGTTATGTCGCAAAAGAGACTCTCTCATGGAAGCAGAGAAAGCTTTTTATTCGTTAACAGCAGAATGTTCGACAATTAAAACTTAAAGCATTTTCTCCAAACGCGTCGTGTTGTTGCAGTTACTCCAATGTTTCGATGTTAACAGCACGGTAGAAGATGGTTAACAAAAATAGAAGTGCATGAAAGTTATAATAACAATTTAAGCTAAACTCTTACTTTGGCACTATTTACATATGAAAATATTTTAACATGTAAGTAGCTATAACTTTTTAATTAGTGCCAAAGTGAGGGTTAAATTGAAACTCCGTGCGCTGCAAATTACATCGCTTTGTATGGGTTGAATGCAAAATAGAAGGATTTTTTAGCATGTTCTTACGGCACTGCACAGTGTAACCGTTGACCAATTTTATGAGGGAGTATAAAGGGAATTGCAGAAATAAAGGCGGCATAAAGAATGCAAATCTATATAGTTTGAACATAATATTGATTTGAGGTTTTTTGGAAAAGTGGAAAAATCGTACATTATTACGAAAAAGTGGCAAATAAAAACAGATTTGAAAAAGTCGCCTCTAAGGGACAGGGCATCCTAAAAATGGTAATTATGCCCCTTAAGTCGATCAACGGTCACACTGGCACTTCATAGCGTTAGTGTATAATTTCGTTCACTGCAATAAGACCTTGCAAATAACAGGTCATTCAATAAGTCCGTAGGATAAGTAAGAAAAAAACCAAATTTTGATAAAACTCCTTCGAGACCGATACAACGAAAATAGCGATTTTCCAACTTTTCGATACCACTTTTATAGTATGATTTCTTCATTACTTCAATTACTCCATCATTGGACTTGAATTTCTTTCCAGCAAGCATTCTCTTGTCATCTGAAAACAGGAAAAAGTCACTAGGGGCTAAATCTGGAGAATACGGTGGATGGATAAGCCATTGGAAGCCCAATTCATTCAATTTTGCCATCGTTTTCATCGATTTGTGACACGGTGCATTGTCTTGGTGAAACAACACTTTTTTCTCTTGCAAATGTGGCCGTTTCTTGATGATTTCAGACTTCAATCGATTCAAAAGTGCACAGTAATAGTCGCTGTTGGTGGTGGTTCCTTTCTGGAGATAGTCGATGAATATTATTCCTTTCGCATCCCAAAATACAGACGCCATCACTTTACAAGTCGACTGTTGGGTTTTTGTTCGCCTTGGATTCGGTTCGTCGACTGCTGTCCACTCAGCTGACTATCTTTTGGATTTTGGTGTGTAATAGTGAAGCCATGTTTCATCCATTAACACATATCGACGACAGAATTAGATTTTATTGCGGTTTAACAGCGCCAAAGACTCCTCTGAAGCATCAATTCGTTGTTGTTTTTGGTCGAATGTGAGCTCACGCGACACCCACTGTGCACAGAGCTTTTGCATACCCAAATGTTCGTGTTAAATGGTTAAAACACTACCATCTGATATCTTTACAGTGATAGCTAGCTCGTGCACCTTCAATTTGCGATCGTTCATAACCAATTTGGGGATTTTTTTGATGTTTTGTGGAATAACAGTCTGATTTGGTTGTCCACTGCGCTCTGCATCATTTCTGCTGGTACGTTCACGTTTAAATTCAGCAATCCACTTTTATGCCATTTGTCTCGATGGAGCAGAGTCCGGATAATGTTTATCAAGCCATTGTTTGGTTTCCACTGTATTTTTTTTCATGAAAAAGCAATGCTGTATCAAAACTCGAAATTCACTTTTTTCAATAACAATAGTTGCACACAAAATGCTATAACTCTCGAATAACTGACGACTTTATCAAAATTCCAACGAATTCATAACTATTTCGAGCTGTCTTAAAGAAATCGTTACAATTTCGTTATGCAAATTTTGGAACAGTTTCACTTTTTATACGAATTTATAAAGAGTTTCGTTATGCAACTGTTTGTAAAACATATTGAAATGCAAACAGAGTAAACTTTCGTTTCTTTCGAACTGGCTGAACGAAATCGTAACTTTTTCGTAACATTTTCATTACGACTCGTTACCTAATCTTTACGAAGTCGTCTCAACCGCTTCATAAGATATTCTTTACGATTTCGAAACAAAATCAGATTCCGAAATCGAAAAGATTGTGAAATGTTTGTTAAGATTTCGTTAAGAATATTTCGGAATCTTTCCGATTTCGAAATCCGTAATCGAAATCGTAAGGAAAATCGTATGAATTGTTTGACACGACTTCGTTTTACTTGGTTTCGTAACGAGTCTTTACGAAAATGTTACAAAAAAGTTACGATTTCGTTCAGCCAATTCGAAAGAAAGGAAATTTTACTCTGTTAGCATTTTAATATGTCGTACAAGCTGTTGCATCACACAATTTTATATAAATTCGTATAAAAAGTGATACTGTTCCGATATTTGCGTAACAAAATTGTAATGATTTCTTTAAGACAGCTCAAAATAGTGACGAATTCGTCGGAATTTCGACATAGTCGTCAACTATGGTTTGCTGGGTAGATATGGCATAAAAAATGGCATGCTAATTTTCTGCAATTTACAAAATTATATTCGTTCTAGGTATGACTTTCATATATATCATGGGCTTTTTGAGCATTAAAACTGATATTTAATATACCAACTCTTTGGAGATGAATTCCAAATATGATAATGACTCTTATAAACAAAATTAATCTTTCACTTGGCCAAAAAATAAGTTTTCAATAATTAAGTGAAGTTTTGAAGAAAATTAACATCATTATCACAGTTTATCTAAAAAACAAAAATTATATTTTGAATTAAATAGTCTCATTTGTGTTAATTCTTTATACTTTCTGGACCCTAAGGGGAAAGGGGGTTTGAACACCTAAAATCCAACCCCCCCTCCCTTGTCAACGGGCCTGTCGTGGACCACTCCTATTTGTTTTATTTATCAATGATCTTCCTAATTTTCTTTATCATTCGAATTGCTTACATGGATGATGTTAAAATTTTCAAAATAGTCCATCGCATGCCAATCAATGGCTTCTTCAGTTTGATTTAAATAACTTGAATAGATGGTGTTCTATAAATAAGCTAATAATATTTTAATGTCGAAAAGTGCAATAAAATGGCTTTTTACAGGATAAAGACAACAATTTTATACGATCATTCAATCGCAGATAGGTGTCTGTCATTATGACCGCATGATCACCAAACCTAACTCTATGGTAGCGTTTCAAAGACGTAATTCGAAGGAGTTTAAGGATCCACATACTCTTAAAACGTTATTTATATCGTTAATAAGATCCATCTTGGAATATGGATGTGTGATTTGGGATCCATATTATGAGATTGAATCTTTGCATCTGGAAAAAATTGACTAGAACTTTATGCCAACATATACGTCGCATTGCGCTCTTTTTGGTATTAATACATTAGCCATGAGGCGTAAATACTTTCTCATAACTTTTGTTCGAGATATATTCATGTCGAATATAGACTGTACGCCCCTTTTTGCTACTTTAAAGATTTACGCACCTGAGAGGTTCGTTAGGCCAAGGGACTTCATGTATATTCCATACCACAGAACGAACTATGGCAGAAATGATCCAATTAATAATATGTGCTCGGCATTGATCTATATTAGTGCTCGGATAATAAGTAATTTATAATAAGCTGAAACTTCTCTAAAAACTTTTAATTTAAATTATTCATATATTAAAATGTAAATGATGCTTATTAAATTTTAATTATTAATTTAACTTCAGAACTGTTAAACAATTGTTGGTAGTTGAATGTAAATAAATAAATATTTTAATAGAATCATAAAGAAAACATAAAGTTGAACACAATGTTTTGATTTAAATCGAATCGAAATGTATACTCGAAATATATATTTTATATCGAAATATACAGCCGTGGACACATAAATAGCACAAAAATACATGTAGGGAGTTTCACATAAATTTAAATAAAATACATAGAGGAAAACAAGAATTTTTTTCATGGTATTTAAGTTTAAACATTAAAAATTTAAATTCAGTAGTAACTTTGTAATTACGAATTAAAAATTAGAAAATCAATGAAAAACCCGTATATTGCTCCTTAGCTGAGGTGGACGTATAAATAGCACAATTTGGATTCTGAAAGATAGACATATTGATGCTTACTAGTACTTGGTACTGCATCCCGAGTTGTCCAAAACAGCCCGACATCTTCATCCCATACTCTCCACAAGCTTCCTAACCCTATCCTTCGGAATAGAGTACCAAGCCATCTTAATTCCACTCATAACTCATTTTAATTTCGAAAATTTTAGTTGCTTATGCTGACCTTCACTTTATTCCATAAATTTTCTATGGGATTGAGGCCTGGGCTTTAAGCCGACCAATTCAAAATATTTATTTTTTCCTTTTTTAGCCAATCAACCACAATCTTTGCAGTGTGTTTTATATTATTATTGTGCATAAAAGTCCACTTAATAGGCATGTTCTCAACTGCAAATGGTTCCATCTGGTTATTAAGAATATCTAAATACATATTTTTGTCCATTATTCCTGGTATAGGAAAAATTGGCCCAACGCCGTGCCAGGAAAAAGCTCCCCAAGCCATTAAATTCCCTCCTCCATGCTTTAATGATTTTTTTGTATACTTCGGATTAAACTCTTTGCGTTTGGGGCGCCGAACAAAAGTTTTTCAATCTGGTCCAACCCTATTAAATTTAGTTTAGTTAGTCCAGAGCACGTTCTTCCAAAATTGGTCTTCCTTATTCACATGGACCCTTACACACGCTAAACGATCCTTTAAATTTTTTTTTTGCTTAGAGCGGCTTTCTTCGGCTAATGCGTTCATAAAAATTAGCTTCATGTAGTCTCCTAGATACAAGTTTTCTTGAAAGATTTAGGTTATTTCCTTCATTTGTTTCCCTCATAATTTGCTTTGCTGACTTGAGAGGATCAGCCTAACTTTTGCAACTATGAGTCTATCAGTAGAAGCGGTGGTCTTACGCGGTCTAGGATTGCGCGGCTTATTCTCGAAATTATTTGAACCATTTGATGCAACCAGCTTGAGTGCATTATTATAGACCATTTTTCGTGAAATTTTGAGAATATCTGCGATTTCAGATGGTTTTTTGCCTTTTCGACTTAGTTCGTGAATTATAGACCTTTTTTCCGGAATGCAATGTATGCCACTACACATTTTATTTAGAATCGGCGAAATTAACTGAATTAAGCTCTAAAATGTTTATAAGATCCCGATCTTGTTATCTTTTATTCACCAACTAACATGTGTGCTATTTATATGACCACAGCAAATCGTACATGCCTATACACAAAGAGATGGCTTGAGCAAATAAAAGTAAGTAACGGTACATCTCTCTCGGAGTTTTAAGCAACGTCACACTGGAGTCTCAAAAAATTATAACTACAGTTAATGACTGCATTATTAGGTTCAAACGAAACGTTTAAAAAATAAGTTGGCATCTGTGCTATTTATGTGTCCATGGCTGTATATATATATATAAATATATATGTATGTTAAAATAAAAATGTATGTTATAAATATATATTATTATATAATGGTTTATGTTCATTTAACTTGATTATATCTGTTAAAATATTCAAAATTCCATGTAAAGTACCCTTGATTTATCCACAGGTGATGGTTATAAAATATGCGTCAGTAGATACGAGTAGATAAACCACTGACTTCATATTAGTCATAGATGTTTGTGCTTGAATCGTACTATAATAGTTCGAACGCTTGGTTATAAATTTTACGAGTAGCTATTAAAGCACCAGATTAGATAAAGTATACACAAACATTTTGCTAATGCGCACTGTATATTATATACAAAATTTTTTATATTGGATTGCACTATGAAGTGGAAAAATTTGGTGTATATTAAAGAGTTCCTTAAGGCCAAAGCTTAACAAGCAGTTTAGTATAGCAGTTCGTGTAGTCGAAACCATCTTTTAGGGTTTCAATAAGGAATATTAAAAAAAGCTTATAACTTGAAAAAAATGCCACACGGACACGGCGTAGGACATCATGATGGTCACCATGGCGGTCACCATGGTGGTCATCATGGTGGACATCATCATGGACATGGACATCCGCCGCATCATCACCATCATGGACATCATGGACCGCCCAGAAGAGTTGTTTGCTGCTGTACAATACAATAAAATTTATATTGAAAATTCTTTAAATATATCTTAAGTACGAAGTTATGCATATGCAAAAATAGTTGAACTACAAAAAAATTGTGTTAAATATAAATATCGTTAAATTTAGCCTGAATGAACAAACTGTTTTTAAATTAAATAGATTCCAATGCTGAATCTTTTGAATAATGTCCTGAATAGTGTCTTTATAGCATTTTAATCATTGTAAAAGAAACTTGTTATGTAGTATGTTTATAATAAATAAGGGCCTACGGGCAACAGCAGTACAAGTGGCATTAATTTAATTTTTCCATTTCAGGATTTGATGTAAAGCAGCTCCTGTAAAATCTGTATGGAATAATATCATCAAAAAAAAAGGTTTGGTTCTACTAAAAAGGATTGAATATTTGTTAGCAGAGAGTTCCTGAGAATGAATATAGTAATATAATATAACAATTGAGACTTATTGAAGGTTAAGTTTACCTTTCCTATTTTAGCTTGTTTTATGATAGTCGCATAAAACTTGTGTTGCTCCAAATTTTTTCCAATTTTAAATTAAAAATGGTTAAATAATTAGGCTTTTCACAGTTTAAGTACGTAGGCCTGTTTAATTTACGATTTGTTATTTGTACGATAATTTACGTAAGCGTATTTTTCTTTGTTGTTGTTTTGCATTCAAACGCAAATACGCAAAAATGCGTAAATAAAAGTAGCCCTTGGACGTGTTTTTTGTATCTCGTATTTTTATGCCCTATCACAGCATCATCATTGAATACGGCAACCACATACTGAGGTACTCACAGTTTCAAATATAACAAATGCCATAAATACGCTTTGTTAAAATGCGTTTACACTGTAAATAGCCTAATTGTTTTCTAAAATAAATTCAAGTTTTTTTTTTACAATTGAAAGCATTTATTTTTCATTTTTTTTTTCTTTTAAATGTAGAAGAGGTACTTTGAAATGTAGAAAGGGATCAGGGGGGCGAACCTTCGTATGGCAACGTGTCTGATTGCCTCAACCTGGCGAGGCCAGCATTTTCCATGTCTAAGTCGTCCCAAGTCAACTCAAACCTCCACGTGGTGTTCCCTGTGCAACGGCAAACTGGCATCCGTTAGTTTGACGGCTAATTTCGCTCCGTGGACCTTAAACATGGAATGTGCGCAAGTTTTGGGTCCCGCCACATAACTAATGGCCAATGAAAACTAAACCAGCCTCGGATAAGAACCCCAATTACGTTGACGACCACCGCAAACTAAAAACGGACAATGATTTCCGGATATGGACCTGGAATGTCCGGGCCCTTTATAGGGAAGATGCCATTATCTAACTGGAGGAAGCCCTCAAAACAATAAAAGCTGACATCACCACCATTCAGGAAATGCGATAGAAAGGGCAAGGCTGCTCCAAACAAGCAAATTGCGATATCTACTACAGCTGCCATGCGGAGAGGCGCGAATTTGGATGTGGATTCGTCGTTAGCCGGAAGCTACGCCACCTTGTTTCCCGAGTCACACCTGTGAACGAAACTTTGGCCACGATTCGCATCAAGGCAAAATTTTTCTTCATCAGCCTTATTTGCGCGCACGCCCCGACGGAAGAAAAGGACGAAGCCGTCAAGGACGCTTTCTACGCTAGTCTTGAAGACGTATACGACCACCTTCCGGTCTATGACGTGAAAATAGTCCTCGGCGATTTTAATACGAAAGTCGAAAGGGAAGGCATCTTTGGCCCCACTGTCGGTGAGTTCAGTCTTCATGGGACCTCCACGAACAACGGTCTAAGACTGAACGACTTCGCCGCGTCGCGAAACATGGTAGTTAGTAGCACCAGATTTAAGCACCTCGACATCCACAAGGCCACCTGGCTGTCTCCGGAACAAAAAACGCGAAACCAAATTGATCATGTTGTAATCGACGGAAGGCATGCCTCTAGTGTTTTAGATGTGCGTACATTTCGTGGGGTTAACATGAACTCCGACCACTAACTTGTTGCAGCCAAGATCCGCATGCGATTATGCAATGCGAAGAACATACGCTCAGGAATGCAAGCTAGATGTCGCTAAGCTGCAATTACAACGGACTGCGGAGGCCTACTCCGCTCAACTCTTGGTTAAGCTCAACCAACCAACCTCTAGACCCGACGATGCCGGCAGACTTTGGGCGCATATATCCCACTCCATGCGCGCTGCCGCTGAAGAGTCATTGGTTTCCGGCGCCCGCAACCTCGGAACCAATGACACGATCAGGAGTGTCGCATCGCGACAGCAGTAAAAAGCGCCGCATATAAAAAAACGCTGCAGTCCGCTGCAACGCGAGCCGTGCGAGAACACTACCCCGAAAAGAGGATGAACGAAAAAGGCTTTTTCAGACGCAAGAAAAGAGAGCAGGAAAAGCGTGAGCATGAGGAACTAGAGGTATAACAGGGCCAGAAGGATGCACGAATATTCTATCAACAGGTTAAGCGTCTAACCCAAGGTTTCTAGCCCAGAGCACCCAATTGTAGAGACGAAAATGGAGATCTGAATACGGATACACGGTGTGTGCTGTGATTGTGGAGACAGCACTTCTCCAATGTACTTACTGGCGACGATTTCACCAATGCCGCTCATGGAGAGCGCAGTTCAGAGCCACCAATCAACGATGATGGAGTGAAAGTACCACCACCTAGCCATGAAGGGGTTCGAGTTGCTATCCAACGACTCAAAAACAATAAAGCAACAGGTGCTGACGGCCTGTCAGCTGAATTGTTTAAAACCGGTGGCGATGAATTGATAAGGCGCATGCATCAGCTCATCAGCAAAATATGACTAGCGGAAAGCATGCCCAACAATTGGAGCCTCAGCGTTCTGTGCCCCCCAATTAAGAAAAGAGACCCAACAATCTGCGCCGACTATCGAGGTATCAGTCTTATTTCCATCGCATATAAGGTTCTCTCAAGCGAACTGTGTGAAAGATTAAAGCCGATTACAAAAACACTGATTAGACCTTATCAGTGTGGCTTTCGACCTGGTAAGTCCACCATAGACCAGATTTTCACGCTACGACAAATCCTGGAGAAAATCCACGAAAATCAAATTGACACACACCATCGACTTTAAAGCTGCGTTCAATAGCCCGAGAAGGGATTGCCTATACGCAACAATCTCTGAGTTCGGTATACCTGCAAAGTTGATTAAACTTCGGTCTGGTCCATCCATCGGAGGGATGGTCTCCCTTGAAACCCTGCCGAAACCCGGACACGGGTTGTTACGGCCACCTAAGTAAGTAAATAGAAGAAGAACTTTGGTTTCAAACAGTCTTTGAGGCATTTTCTTTACTTTTTGGATCCTATGAGGGCTTGAATCCTAAAGTCTCCATCTGGCAACGGGTCTGGTCTTGGCAATAGTTATTTTATTTGACTCTTTTATCAAAGATTCGGACTATTCAGTTTATGATGACTTTTATAAAACACACAGTAAATGATTGATCATCAATAATTTAATTTAAGGAATCATGAAATATCAAAGGATTTTCTTAAATAAAATTTGATTTTATCTACACATAATTTAACTTCAATTCGATTTGAAACCTTTTTTTAAGCATTCACTAATACTTTTCAAATTTCTTTGAAAGATATGCAATATTCACGCCATTTCTAAAACTTTAACCACTTTTGGCTAAAAATGAAATACAAACAAATACAATACAAATACAAATACAAAATGTTGTTTTTTTTTAATATGTAGCTCAATTTATTATCACTTAATATAGCACATTTTTTCTTCATTACTTAGCTTAATAATTAGTAATTTTTTTTTTTTTTTGTGAAATCTTAACAATGGTGATGATGGTGCGGTGGGCTATGGTGGTGTTGTCCATGATGATGTGGATCATGATGATGATGGTGTTCATGATGATGTGGATCATAAACTTGTGCTGGTATATGATGTACAGGTCCATGGTGTGGTGGCCCATGATGTGGAGGCCCATGATGTACAGGCCCATGATGTGGTGGGCAATATTGGGGCGGTCCATGATGTATTGGCCCGTGATGTGGAGGACCATGATGTGGTGTTCCGCAATGTGGTGGTCCTGGATGTGGCATTTTGATACTATACTTCTTTGTACTGTTTACTTGAACGGTCACTGCAAAACTGTTATTTTCTAAATCCTAATAATTGGTATTTAACTAAAATATTGGCTCTACTTGACGATGTTATCACTTGTCATAATTCTTATCTTATCTGAGTTAAGAATACAATGCACTTCGTTAAGTTATACAAAACAATATAACCATCAATTAGTCGTAAACTAAAAATAGGTAAAGGCGTGTGTGTTTATTGGGTGCATATATGTTCTTGTAGATATTGAGAACTGTCATGCTTTTAAGGCATTAAAATGAAAACAAAACCGTAAAAACGGGATTTTTCTAAAGCTTATCTTATAATTCTTATCTGAAGCTGTTAAATTTTAAGATAGTGCTGCTTGTTCTTAAACTTTCGATGTATTTTATAGATAAAGCTTTTTAACTTTGGACCTATCTGTGAGTGACTTCACAATAATGGAACAAAAAAAAAAAATTTTCTTAAAATGTGTTAAAATGACTCACAGTCGGGTGTGTATAAAAATTTTAATAACATTTTCTTGAGTTTTCTACATAAAAATGAAGAACTGTGAAATATTTCTGTTGATAGTCTAAAAAAGTGACGTCATAACTCAAAAAATATAAAGCAATATATAATATAACATATAAACTCAACTCATAAAGCTTATCACCAAGATTCAACACTTGAAGTAGAATAACTTTTTACTCCCACATAGTTAAATGTTCAAAATAGCAAACCCAATATCAACAAAAGATAAAAAAGTTAAAAAAAAAAATGAAGAATTTCTTGCTGTTGCTATTTATCAAAACCTAAAGCACAATGGCAACTCAGAAAACATGTACATGGTGGCACATGTGCACCTGGCAGTCTCTTTACACTAGCAGTCCTTCAGCTTCCTTTGATGTTGTCACAAGAACATCAAGTCAAACGGATTTGCCAAAGGCTGTTTTCTCTGCCCTATTAAAGTCGGTAAAAGGTGAAACGATTTTTCTTGCATGCTACTCGTATATAGCATTCATATAAATACGCTTTTGAAAGTTAGAAAAACTATATAGAGGAACAAATGGCGGAGCCAAATAAAAAGCAAGTGCTAATGTTTAAAGGATATCAACATAAATAGATGTTTTTTGTTGTTTTTATAAGAAATATTATTCAACATTTCTGCTAATTTGTTTAATATAACGTAACATACGTGTGTTATATGTTGTTTAGAATCAAAAAGAATCTATTCTACTTTCAGCTATTTGAAGACATTCGAAAAATATTTCATTACAAGGAAAGTTCAATATACTAACTTTTAAATATATTCTATCGCGAGTCATCATTTTTATTATTTACCTTCATCATCGCTTGAAATGTTAGTAAAATAGTTTTTTTTTTTATTAAATAAATGAAATGTTAGTAAAATAGTTTTTATACCCCAACGCGTACTGCGTAAGGGGTATATTAACTTTGTCATTCCGTTTGTAACGCCAAGAAAGAGGCGTGGCAGGTATAGAAAAATATATATATTTTTGATCAGCATCACCTCCTAATCGATTTCCGTGTGTCCGTCTGTCTGTTGACACGATTACATCCGCAATTTTAAAGCTATCGCGATGAAATTCAAAATATAAGTTCATTTTTAAAAAAGAAAAGATCAAGTTCTAAAATGGGCCAAATCGAATGAAAACCACGCCTACCTTCCATACAAAGTGGCTTTATTTTAAACGTAAAATCTCTTAAAAATCTGCAAAAATTAAAGAAATGTTTTAAAATTTGGCACATAAGCTTTCATATTTAATATAAACCATCTCTATGATATATGGCAAAATCAAATGAAAACACACGCCCACTTCCCATACAAAGTGGCTTTATCTTAAACGTAAGATCTCTTAACAATCCATAAAAATTAAGGAAATGTCTTGAAATTTTGCACATAAGTGTTGATAAATAATAAAGACCATCAGTATGATATTTGGCAAAATCGAATGAAAACCACGCCTACCTCCCATACAAATAGCCTTTATTTTAAAAGTAAAATCTCTTAAAAATCTGCAAAAATTAAAGAAATGTCTTAAAATTTTGCACATAAGCTTTCATATATATAATATGATCAATGATATTTGGCAAAATTGGATCAAAACCACGCCTACCTCCCATACAAAGTGACGTCATCAAAATAGGAAAACTTTCGTTAATATATAAAACTGAATGTCATCATGTATGTCGTGGCTAAAGACTTGGAATATACTCCAATATGGCAGCGGCGGGGTATTTTAGCTTCGGTACCCTGCCAAAGCTCCATCCTGACTATTTATTATATTAAATAAACAATTCAGGAATGAAGTTGTTTTGAAAGTGAACACCTGAAATAAATCGTTAAACGCAATCGATCCCAATCTTACCTTGAAATTAATCATAAAATTACTTAGGATACAATTGTGGCGGCCGTGGCGCAGTGGGTAGAGTGTGTGGCCCATAAGCCATAGAACCCTGGTTCCATCCCCACCTTACACAGAAGTTTTTTCAATTGAATTAATTTTTCTGTTCGGCCGTCACCTCTCTGCATACAATGGCAAACCTCAGGGAGAAAAAACTGCCATGAAAAGCCGTTCGGAGTTGTCATAAAACATTTAGGTCCAGTTCTTGATCATTTGTGTTCAAATATTTCACAACACACACAACACAATTGATCATAAGAAGCTCGGTCAAAGTTCTTTCAAGGACTGAAGTGGCCATTTCGTTTTTTGTTGTAATTGTCTAAAGGCGCGTTTCCACAGTCAATTTTTTTGCGCAAGAAAGGCATTGCACGTTATTTTGAAAGAGTAAAAAATACTTGATTGTACGATAACTTTTCTTGCGCAATTAGGAAACTGATTTAATTTGTTTGACATTTTGTTTTATTTATTCCGTATTTTCTCTAGCATCTGTCTAAAGTATTAAGCTATGAATTTCTGAATTGCGATTTTTATGTGATAAAATATTAAAAAACATTGAATTTAATTTAAATTTTTTAGATAATAATGGCCAAAAAGTGGAGTGGAGACAAGACCGTAAAATTCCTGGAATGTGCATTTTCCACTGTACAAAAACAGACATGCACGGGAGAATGCATTTTCCAAACTAGCCGAGGCAATGTGCATGACTGCTCCAGATGCCAAAGCAAAAATTCGGTCAATAAGACCGTCTTACGCTGCAGAAGTTTCAAAAATAAAAAAAAGGCAAGAAGTCGGGGGCAGGAACAGACGAAGCTTATGTGCAGAAGGTGGCTTGGTTCCAGGTTGCAGATAACATTCTGCAGCATGTTGTTCAAATAAGGGACAGCACATTCATGGAAAGTAACCTTTCCATATATAAAAAGTTGCCATCGCGGCTTTCGGGGCAATGCAAAGTATTCGCGCAAAAAAAAAAAAAAATCAGAAATATCCCAAGAGTCGTTGCACCCATGTAAGGTCGGTAGTTCGTTCATCTCTGTGTTATCCATGCTTATGGGATTAGGTGTTGAAATAATTGACCAAAGCTTAGTGCACATCTTTATAGCGGCCCAACGATGTGCATTACTATACAATATAATTATGGATGCACATAATTACAAGCTCGCTGCATTCAAACAAGAGAACTGCACAAGACTCCTTGAAGTTCAAGCTTTTTCAAGTACTTGAATTAAAGTATGTATGCAAACTTGAAAAAACAAGCTTTAGCCTGCTTACAAAAATTTCAAACAGATACAAGTCATATCCTTTCTATCGCGTTGACTTGGCTTGTTGAGACTTACTTTGTCAGTTCAGAAGGTTTAAAAGCTTGAAACGATCGGCAAAAGCTTGTAAGCTCGCAAGTATCCAATAAATTGAATTTAAAGCAAGTATCCAAAAAATTCGATGCGCTTGTTTAGGAAAATCTTAAGCGTATTAAGACTTTTAAGGGTTATGGCAGTTTTAGGGGGTAGCTGACTTTAAAATTGATGTACAAATTTAAAATTCAAGATGGCGAATAGAGTTGCCACGTATATTTATACCCCAACGCGTACTGCGTAAGAGGTATATTAACTTTGTCATTCCGTTTGCAACGCCAAGAAGGAGGCGTGGCAGGTATAGAAAAAAATATATACTTTTGATCAGATTCATCTCCTAAGTTGATTTCCGTCTGTCTGTCAGTCTGTCCGTCTGTCGACACGATTACAGCTTCAATTTTAAAGCTATCGCGATGAAATTCAATATATAAGTTTATTTCTAAAAAAGGGAAAATCAAGTTCGAAAATGGACCAAATCGGATGAAAACCACGCCTACCTCCCATACAAAGTGACTTTATACTAACCGTTAAATGTCTTTAAAATCCACAAAAACTAAAGAAATTCCTTAAAATCTGGTAGGTGATCTTTGCTCTTCAGTTTTAATCCTGGCTATGAAATTTGAAAAAATCGGATGAAAACCACGCCTACCTCCCATACAAAGTGGCTTTATTTTAAAAGTAAAATCTCTTAAAAATCTGCTCAAATAAAAGAAATGTCTTGAAATTTTGCATATAGGCTTTGATATATAGCATAGACCACCACTATGATATATAGCAAAATCGGATCAAAACCACGCCTACCTCCCATACAAAGTGACGTCATCAAAATAGGAAAACTTTCGTTAATATATAAAACTGAATGTTATCGTGTATGTCGTGGCTAAAGACTTCGAATATATTTCAATATGGCCGGGGGGGGGGGGTATTTTAGCTTCGGTACCCTAGTAGTTTTTTTTGTATTTTTTGCGATTTCTTGTAATTTCGAAATTCTGACATCGGATTTGATTTTGAATCTAATGTCACAGTTTTAAAATTTAAGATGGAGGATAGGGCTGCCACCTAAATTTATACCACAGTGTTGCTACCTAGTAAAATGTATTTTTAAGAGTATTTAACATCATTTACATCAACAGTTACATTACATTAAACATCAACAGTGTTAAGGGGTCGCTGACATCGAATATTATATCACAATTTTAAAATTCACGATGGTAAATAGTGTTACCATCTAAAATTGTTTATTCAAATTTTTTTAATTTTTTATAAAAAATTTGACAAAACAAAGAAAGCAAGCTATGCATCTCTTTTACTCCAATGTGTTTTTCTGCTCGGCTCAGCAATAAGCGTTCTCTATGGTCGC
This sequence comes from Coremacera marginata, assembly GCA_914767935.1. NCBI lineage: Eukaryota > Metazoa > Arthropoda > Insecta > Diptera > Sciomyzidae > Coremacera > Coremacera marginata. The sequence continues at coordinate 6,174,141 of OU612044.1, read as the reverse complement.
AACCTTAGATTAGATGCTGTGAGCCGACTACCACATATAAATAACTTTGCTAAAGTTCTAGTCCACCAACAAAATGCACATGCAAAGACAATTCTTATCGACCGCACACAGTAGCGATGATATCAACATCCGCATCGTCGAGTGAAGATTGTTTTTATTGCGTTTGCATGCATTTGTTGTTGTTTAAGTGCTTTTGTAAAGTTTTAAATTCACTCCCGTTAATAGCTTCGCTAAAGAAGCTAACGCTTCAAAATAGCTTAAAACAAATTTCATAATGTTATCAAATTTTGTGAAATGTTTTGTGAATATCTAAAAAATTCAATAATTTTATATGAAAGAATACATTTTGAAAATGATAACATTGTGTTCAATTTTAATATATGGCGATTTTTTTCGGTGTAGGTATCATTTTTTGCGTAGATTATAATGATGTCAAAAAAAGGTCGCTCTCACCCTTTTGCACCAGGCAACTTTTTGAAATGAAGCAGTTTCATTAAAGTAGACTTAAGGCAAATATTCAATATACGATTTGCGTGATTTTTAACGGTGGATTTCTTCACACCTATACAAGTGTTCAATTTGGAAAGGGATATATTTTTTAAAGTATTGTTTCCTTCTCTTCAATATTTTTGAATTTGACGGTTTTCACTGCTTTCTATGGCTCCATTCAATGATAGTGATTCGAGGTCTGATTATTCTACTGATCAGACAATATAACTGATCCTTTCAATCTGATCAGTTTGAGTGTTCTTATTATTTCGTATGGATCTGTAAATATAAATATGATAACGTAAATACAAATATGCCATTTGGAAAATTCTGTTTTCTCCACAAAATATTTCAATTTTTGACTTTAGCCATTATGACAAGTTATAGCATTTTTTAATTCTTTTACGAATTAAAAAGTTAAAAATATCTGATCATTCATATTACTGAACGTAGGCTGCATTAAAAAAACATTTCCACTTTAAGGTAAAAATGATATTGCATAACTATAACCAAATGCTAAAATTGTTCAAAGTTCAAAAAGAGGTAAATGTGACAGCTGTAGTGCATCACAATTTTCCTCTGACACAATTTTTTTAGAACTTGACACATTATAAAAAAACTTAACCCTCTACAGTAAAACGCTAACACAACTGAAAACATACTTTAAGCATTAACAAGCATCAACGTTGCAATTGTGAAAACTTACGAAAAACTATATTAATTTAAAGAGGTTCCTGCTACCATACCATAACAACATGGGCCATATATATTTTCACAAGAACTCATTATTTATCCTGTCAGAATTTTTCGAAGTATGTAGAGCAGAATGAAAAAAAAAAACAACAAAATACATGTGAAAAAAACAAGCACAAAAGAATGAAGAAACAAAACAATGTTGACAAGATTGAAACAGTAGCAGTTGATGAACAACAAGGATGACGATGACTACAACGACGACATTGAGGGAATCTACCAGCGCACCTTAAGCTAACGAACCCTATTCTGCGCCCCATATTCACACGATACCAGAAAGACACGCTAGTGTGTACGTAATCGCACATGAGGCAGCAATAAAGCTGCATCACAAAGATGAAAAAAAAAAAAATAATATGGAAGAAAATTTAGGGCCGCGAAAGCGTTACAAAGTATTTGAAGGCATGCAATACATTTAAGCAGCAGCATCATAAAAACAAAACATGAGCATAGCTCGTTATGCCGAGAGTAACTAAATCTTCAAACTTGGGTTAACAAGGACACGTGTAGGAATTGTCTGTTTTATATGAAATAAAAAAAAAAAAATTATAAGAATTTGAATTTTTGACAAAAAACTTTTTTTAACCCATTAAACGCCGCGGTGTGATTCTGTCAGCCGATTTCGATGATTTTTTTCAGGAACTGCTTATTTTGATCCCTAGATCACAATTACTAAGTTTCAAAAACACCGAAATTCTGGTTTCCCGGAAAATGGGTGTTGCTTTAAAGCATGAGGGGTATATTAACTTTGTCATTCCGTTTGTAACACCAATAAGGAGGCGTGGCATGTATAGAAAAGTATATATATATTTGATCAGCATCACCATCTGAGTCGATTTCCGTGTGTCCGTCTGTCTGTCCGTCTGTGATAACGATTATAGCCGTAATTTTAAAGCAATCGCGATGAAATTCCAAATATAAGTTTCCCTCTAAAAAATTAATATCAAGTTCGAGAATGAGCCAAATCGGATGAAAAACACGCCTACTTCCCATACAATGTGACTTAATTTTAACCTTAAAATCTCTTAAATAGCACAAATATTAATAAAATGCCTTGAAATTTTGCATGTAAGCTTTGATATATAATATAAATTCTGACTATAAAATTTGGAAAAATGAGATGAAAACCACGCCTACCTCCCATACAAAGTGGCTTTATATTAAGTGTAAAATTCCTTAATAATCTGAAAAAACTACGGAAATGTCTTGTAATTTTGCATATAAGCTTTGAACATTAACTATCTCTATGATATTTGGCAAAATCGGATGAAAGCAGCGCCTACCTCCCATACAAAGTGACTTTATATGAACAGTTAAATCTCTTAAAAATCTGCTCAAATCAAATGAAAATTTTGCATATAGGCTTTGATATATAATAAAGACCATCACTGTGATATTTGGCAAAATGGAAAGAAACCACGCCTACTTCCCATACAAATTGGCTTTATTCTAAACGTAAAATCTCTTCAAAATCCATAAAAATTCAAGAAATATAATATAATAATAAAGATATTATATTATATTAGAATAAAGATAAATATAATAAAGAAAAACATCGTGTCTGTATGTACACAAACTCCGCCCACATCTTTTATCCAACCCATACCTATATTCTTTGGTATAATGTGGAGTTTTTAGACTAGAAAAGTGGGTGTGGCATTTAACTTTAAATCGAACTTCTGATACACCGTATCTCTGCCTTCAATCAAATTTTGCTCACCTTGTCCCCTACTAGACGGGGGCGTGGCACTTTATTTTTAATCTCTTTCCATCTACACCGTTTTTCTGATTTCAACCAAATTTCGCACATATGTTCTTTAGTATAATGAGAAGAGTTAAGCCTTCAAAAGTGGGTGGGATTGGACAAGGAGCGTGTCAATTCAATTTTAATCAAACTCTTTTTACACCACATTCCAGACTTCAACCAAATTTTGGCGAATATATATTTTTTGAAATAATGAGCAGTGCAATAAGAGCAATAAGTCTAAAAAATGTCGCGAAACTAGACAGAGGCGTGCCACTTTAATTTAAATCGAACTCTTTCTATACCGTTTATCCGACTTCTTTCAAATTTTTCATATTCTTTGGAATAATAAACAGTCAATAGTCTAGAAAATTGGACGGAATGAACGAGGGGCGTGTCACTTTACTTTTGAACCAAATTATTTTACATCGTTGGCATGTATTTGCACATATATATATCAAATTTTGCATATATATTCTTTCGGTACCCTGCCGAAGCTCCATTCTTTACCAGTTGCTTTTGTGTTTGCATAGCGAGCACGAGAGAGTGAATGAAACAAATACTATTGCTGTGGTCATCACTGCTTTAAGGCAACATTGGGCGTAAATGTGTTATATTTTTACTAGAATGGAGCTTTAGTTTGTTGAACTTTTTTTGATCTCTTGGCTGTACATTCCTGTCAAAATTTGCTAAATAGCATATTTGTGTAAATTTACTACACTGTATATAAAAAATGTCCAAAAAATGTGATTTTTTCATACACTCACACTCATACACTCCAAAGGTACATACATCTCTCCTCCACAAGAAAGTCAAATGTTTATTAGCTAGATTGAAACCCAATATAATAAACTTTGTATGCGCAAAATTTCAAGTCAAAAGCTTAATGCGTTGATTTAAGAGTTTTTTTTTTTTTAAGTAAGCGTTACTTTAAAGCAACACTGGCGTTTAATGGGTTAAATATTGTTATTTTAAAAAGTTTTTCACTCAAGGTGATTTACTTTAAGAACCAAAATTTTAAATATGCCAGAAGTTATGATCTCCACATCTAAAAACTAGCAATTTTGAAACAGTTTAATCCATTCTATTTAAAGTTCTTAAAGTTGTATCTTTTTGTTAAACTCATCACAGTTTTTTGTTTTTATTTTATTTAAAGATTCTTTAAGACAAAAAAAAAAAAAAGAAGTAACATAATTAAAGTTTAATTAGAAAGCTATTCGAAAGATAGAAACTGACAGTGTTGCCAACTTCTGCCACTATTGCTACTGCATGCATGCTTGCAACATGTTCTACAAAGTGTCGCAAGTCATGCGTGGCTTGGCAGCAGCACCAACATCAGCAGCAATTCAGCTACGTGGCTCTAACTGGCTGTTTCAGTGTAATTTTATTTTTTCTATACAAGCTGATTACAAGTATTTCACAACTTGTTATTGTTGTTGTGTTATTATGCTTCTCGGCGGGAGATGGGTGTGTGTGTGAGATACCGCCTGTTAGGTGCCAAGTAATTACACACCCATGAAAAACAAGCAAATAAAAGTACGCCAAATTTGTGAGCTACTTTTTCTTGTGTCGCGAATGTTTACACGTTACGCATACTTGTTTTTTTAATAAAATAGAATTAAGTAATAATAAAGTGATACGTGAGAAAATTTGGATAGCGTAATTGTTATGTTGTGCACACAAATACAAAGCCGAATTTTAAGTTAATGATCATTAGGTTTGGTGCTTGTTAGCTTTGCCGTTGATTAAAGGAAATCTCCGAACACTCTTTTTGCCACTCTTTCAACAAATTTTATTAAATTTATTCCTTAATTTGCCAATTTAGTCATTCAAATTTAAAATGTTTATTATAACTTTTGTATTGGATGGAAATAACTCTTAAGAATTGAAGTATTAAGTCTAATTTAATACATCAGTTAATTGTTGTTGCTTTCAAATTGGGAAAGTTGTGTAATTCTACTGTAGTAATTTATATTAAATATCTTTCAAGCATTTAAAGTCATATACATCAAAATGCTAACAATTTATTCATGTACTCTATAAAATTGTACATGGAAACATAAAGCGACAAACTCTATTTTTCCCCACTCGTACTAAGCAAGGGGTATAGTAAAATTGTCACTCCGTTTGTAAAGCTTTTAAGGAGGCGTGGTATGTATAGAAAAGTATATATGTATAGATGTTGATTTTGAATAAAACACAAATTATTTAGGAAATTATTGTTATTTCTTTTTATTATGATAATAGTGGTACAGTTCAATTTTGTATGGAACAAAATATCAGCCTAATGACCGCCGCGACCTCGGCGGCTCACCGCCATCCGATGGTCTAAATTTTCGATGACGCTGAGGCATAAGTGAGGTTCTATGCCGTTAATGTGCCAAATTATTTCATCCTTAAGCTCTTGAATTGTTGCTGCTGTATCGACGAGCACCTTTTCTTTCAAATAACCCCAAAGAAAGAAGTCCAACGGTGTCAAATCCCATGATCTTGGCGGCCAAATGACATCGCCACCACGTGAGATAACACGGCCATTGAATTTGTCGCGCAAAAGAGCCATTGTTTCGTTAGCTGTGTGGCAAGTGGCACCGTTCAGTTGAAACCACATATCGTCCACATTCATATCTTCCAATTCGGGCCATAAATAGTTCGTTATCATGTCACGATAGCGAACACCATTCACAGTAACTGCCTGACCGACCTCATTTTGGAAAAAATTCGTCCCGATGATGCCGCCAGCTCATAAACCGCACCAAACAGTCACTCTTTGTGGGTGCATTGGTTTTTCGACAATCACTCTTGGATTATTATTCGCCCACATGCGGCAATTCTGCTTTTTGACGAATCCACTAAGGTGAAAATGTGCCTCATCACTGAAGATGATTTTCTTCGAAAATTGATCATCCACTGTTGCCATTTCTTGCCACCATTCTGACCATTGACGACGCCTGAAATGGTCAAGAGGCTTTAGTTCTTGAGTCAATTTCACCTTGTAAGCGTGTAAATGCAAGTCTTTATGCATAATGTTCATCAACGACGAACGTGAGAGGTGCAATTGTTGGGCCCGACGACGAGTTGAGGTGGACGGCTCTTCAGCCACACTATCGCGAACAGCAGCAATATTTTCTGCAGTACGAGCTGTACGAGCATGCACTGGTGTTTTCACATCTCCCGCAGACCCGGTTTGCTCCAATTTTTGCTCGACTTTTCCGGTTGTACGCACATTTTGACGATTAAATTGACCGAAAAAATCATGAAGTGCACGATATGCATTTTGATTTGAACGCCCATTTTCATAATAAGCCTGAATAACTTTAACGCGTTGCTCGATAGCGTATCTTTCCATCGTTCAGATTGAGTAAGTCTGAAATTGAGAAATGTCAAATGAAATGCAGAAAAAAGCTTGACGTTAGAACATAAAATGTAATATATATTGAAATGACACTCAATGAGAAATGCCAGTTTTTACTGTTGTTTCTAAATTATTCTAAATTATTAAATGAAATTTCAAGCAATTGATAATATTTTTCTATTTTGTCATTAATTTTTAACTAAAAGTCACTTAAAACATATATTAACATATATTTATTTATATACATTAGAGGTGTTCTTATTTGTATGGCGAAATTTCAAAGTGTTCTGAATTCATTTCGCCGGGCAGATTTTTGTTCCTTTATATTAAAAAATGATATAACTTAAATATTGAACGAATCCGATAACTTTTAGTGGACCCGGAAACGACTTCAATATGCCTCTATGCGAATAAATAAAACAACATGGGCAATTTTGAAAATTTTTTTCGAAAAATATTTTTATAATTTTGGTAAACATAAAAAAATCAAAATGAAGTAGGGAATAGTTTTCTGGATATATACACCTTGATATTATGGATGTATTATTAGATCCGATTTTTTATACGATGGATATTTGTGTCTATATGCCTCAACAACCTGGAGCAGCAGTTGTTTTTCCTCTTCATCATTTGTTAATATTCTATTAAAATCTTGAATGAATTTAACTCCTCTCTCTGCTGTATCATTTACAACAAATAAATCCTTACAGAATGTCCAGCCTTCCTCAAATTCAAACGACGTTTCCCAAGTTGAAGGATCAAACTCTAGAAATTCCAGGGATAAATTAAATCGACTGAAGAAACACTTTGTTTTCTCTGATACAAAATCACTTATGGAGTATCTTTCGAAGTCTTTTAAGTTGAAATAGGATCGCCCATTTTTTAATTTCACCGTTGGTTCTTTTAATTTAAGTTTTTCAACCATGTTACGTTTTTCTTCAAAAGATATATTTGAATCGAAAAAGGCTAGAGCTATTGTTTCCTCAGAAATATACCATAAATGGTGGCTAAATTGTTTAAGTATTACTGCTGAGATTTCTGTGCTGGTTTCAGAATACTTTATAGCACCTTGAATGAAGGTCAAATCTTGAAGCGCTGCGTCTATGGCATTCGTACATCTGAACCAGGCTTTGATATAAAGTTTTACTAGAAAAATACATATATCACGTAATCCATTTGATTCATTTTTCGTAAGTGAGAATTGGTCACGGAATAGAAATATTTTTAAAGAATATATTGCTTTTGACATCCAGCGTGCATGACTAGTTGGACCTGTCGTTCGAAAATTATACCGTTCTGCGCCAAGAAAGATTAAGACCAACTGTAACAGTTCTGTATAGTCTTCTCGATTTTGAGATTTAGTCAGTTGATCAAAACAAAACTTTACACAATTTTCACGTTCAGATGGACTTATTTGTAGACAAACAGTTGTATCTTCATTGCCACTTCTGAATAATTCTTTCTTAAAACCTGGCCATGATTTTGCAAATCTTTCAAATATTGAAACTTCTGGAGCAGAGGTTGAATATAATTTGGTTTCGAAAACGCTGCGCAATATAATCTCATACACATGGTGGCGGCAAGGTAGGTTGATTACACTACGTCCATTTTTTTTTTCCAAGAGAACAGCAGCGCCTGTGTTGATACCAGTATTTGTAGACGTTGTATCGTATGAGAAGCCGCTTACTTGATCAACAATATTCCATTTAACTAGAACTTCATAAACTGCGTCTGCAATATTTTTGCCAGTTGAAGATTCCACTTTCGGTGCACCAAGAAACTTTGATGTGCCGTTGTAGCTAACCAAAATTGCAATCCGCTTAACTTTTGTGGATCCAATCAAATCTTTCATAAACTTTCCGTCGAAATGAGCTACCAGTGAACCAATTTTACTAAACTATAAATAGTAATGAGATTCTGCTAAAAATCCTTTTTTTGAAATATTTTTAAAAATCAACTTACATTGTCTTTAAATCCAGTCGTAATTTCATTAGATTCTGAAACGATGAATAGTTGAACGATTAATGACAAGGTCCTCTACATGATGCCCTAATGCCTCTGCTGCTGCTATAAGGATGTGAACTGCCATTCCATCAGACACTTTGGCTTTGTCTAGCGCTGCTACTAACCGAGCTGTAATAAAACTTTTGCGACCCCGTTTTTGGCCTAACACAGAGTTTGAGCTTAGGTTTTCCTTGTCAATAGATGTGTCGTTAACCGGTAAGTTGACAACACTATCTTCATCAGACCACTCCATAAGTTGAGAAACGTCTATAGAAAACTGGACGGTCAAATCTAAAATGTATTAATATACAAAACATACCTGCTTGACTCGATTTTTCTTCTTCGTACTTCCTTTTTCGCGCAGCTTTTTTATCTTTTCGTTCCTGTGCTTTTCTTCCTCGGTCCCATAAAGCCATATCCACGCCAGCCATGCAACCAGGGCGTCCTTTTTGTCTTTGCATTTCTAGAAACTGCCTATCTTCCACAATAACAATTTGGACTAGTGCATCGGCGGCGGCAATATCAAATAACTCATCCAGATGTTCAACAAATGTTTCAACGGCTTGTTTTTGGGCATTTGATCTTTTCCCAGAGATTGTTTTTTTGAAAATTTTTCCACTTTTCATATAATTTTAGTAATTTTTCAATACACTTATGCCCTTCTCGAATCGGTATACGTGCTTGATGCCAAAATATTTGAACTGCATCGATTGCCAATTTTGCACTTTGCTTTGCTGAAAGATTTACAAAACGCATATTGTAGAATAGGACTTGCAAGACCTGACAATTTGACGGAAGCTTTGCGCCAGTAATTTGGTGAGAAACATTCCCTATTAAGTCGATTTTCTGTAAATTTTCAATGGATTTACGTGTTGTAACGATTGAAGTGCTTGGTGCTTCTTCAGTAGTAGATTTCGATGATATTTTGGACATATTAATTGTTATACATGTATACTGAAAACACCACTTGAATTACAAATTAATTAATTTCACTGTTTAGAACTCATTACACTCCGATCAACACTCACATTACAAATGAAAAAATCAACTGAACTACGGATTTTTCAACAATGACATTTGCCGTTATCCTGATAATGTTAGGAAATGCCAGTGCATGCATATGTACGACAGATGCAGCGACTGACAAGACAACGAAACGCCAGTTGGGACCGCCAACTGATGCACCAAAACAACAACAATAACAGTACTAGCGGACCGGCAACTGATCGAGACAAACCAAACGATAGTTGGGACCGACGAATGATGAGACAAAACAACAACAACAGCATTATCGGACCGGTGACTGTTGGAGCCAAACGACAAGAAACATCATTACATGATGTTGTTGTTGTGGTGTCGTAGAACAATATATTTCTATGTTAGGGTGATTCCTTATTTTACAGTTTTAAGATAAAATACTTAAATAAATGAAAATGATGGTAAATACTACCGTAAATAAAATGAAATTAATGAAATAAAATAAAATTAGTAAAATAATTAAAAATATTATAAATAAATAAAATAAATCTCCAACACCCGTTATCACCAGCAGGGGCTGATCTATTTTTTTGAGGTGAGGGGGTCGCAGGATTGAAAAAAAAATCAAAAATAAAAAAACTAACCAAATAATCAAAGCAAACTGGGCTGTTTTTTTGCGGGGGGGAGGGTTATGAACCCCCTGACCCCCTCTGGATCCGCGACTGATCATCAGCGTCTCTCGTTGAGAAATAGATAATTTCCAGGAAAAGTCTACGCAAACAGTAGTGTTCTAAACAATACATTCTTTTTCGAATCGCATATACTTTTAAAGCTTCAATAATAACTACTATAGTTGGTAGAGTGATAAAGTGGATTGCGGTTTAGGTTAGCCACCTATATTTTTTAACTTAAAAAAGGTCTATTTTATGGAGTGGACTTTTTGCATAACAGAAAACATTTATTTTGGCTTATAATTGATATTTCACATACCTCATTTGGGGTAACGTGCCACATTTTATATTTGAAAAATTCCAATATTTGATGTCGTTTCCGGGTCCACTAAAACATATCGGATTTACTCCAGATTTGTTTTATTCACCATTTTAATATAAAAGGAACAAGAATCTGCCCGGCGGTTTATAAAAATCCGATATTTCAAAATAAGAACACCCCTAATATACATATGTGATATATCTAAATCATGATTTACAGCCACTTTAAAAATCACGATATCTCTCATGTCTGTGGTAAAAAGCGTCACCTCGATCACCACAAGAACGGTGATTCAGAAATCACGTTCACTAAGAGATGCGTTCTTAAAAATCGCCGGATCGCTCATCTCTTCAGGGTTGCCAACTTCTTGAGAGCCCAGGCCCGAAGCTTTTTTTTAAATAATATTATTATTGTCTGCTTTTAATTGAAAAATTCTTTATTTCATTGGATTTTCAATAAAAACTGTTTTGATTGTTAATTTAAGGAACATAGAACATTGTGCGCTTTTATTAATTAAAACATTTAAAAATAATAATAATAAAAACCATATGGGGCATGAAAAAATTCATTTTGTATTTTTACAAATAAAAAGTAAATAAATAAATAAATAAATAAATAAATTTTGATATCATTACAAAAATTTAAGGCACTTAAAATTCATTTCGAACTTATAATATTAAAGAAAATTATTTAATTATTTGTTAATACCACATTTATTTTTAAATTTATATTTGGCTTCCGTCTTTGAAGTTTTCACAAGCTCTTGTTGATCCGGTTGTTGAAGAAACGAGAGAAACTGCTGGCAATCCATATTAAAATTTATCCGTATGGATAGTTCTGCTTTAACTAAACTTGTGCTCATTTTGTTTCTGTCGTTTCTCCATACAGACTCCATTATAGAGAACACCCTTTCAACAAAAGCGTTGCTTACTGGTACGCTTAACACTTTCATAACAAGTTGTTTTATTTCAAAATATTTATTTGAATTAAAAATGTGCACCCACAAATCACTTAAGGATAAGGAAGTATTCATTAATGTTGGCAAAACATTATTGATGACGTTAATTTCATCAAAAAGTCTGTCAACATCTAACTCTACATTAATTAGTTCACAAACTTCTAATACACGTTCGAGTGTAAGTTCGTGTTTCCTTATATTTAAATAACCTAGAACTTTCATGGGGCTTTCTTCAAAATCATACAATTTTTTTAAATACACCAAGCTTCTTTGGTAAACTTCGATCACTTCACTTAGAAAATGTTTTTGTTGGCATGGCTCAAAATCTTTTAAGTGCATACGAACTTTAGATCCAAAAAACTTTTCCTTCAGTCTAGACTCTAATTTTGTCTTTAAATCTAACATCACATCGTGTAATTCTGTAGACGTTAGATCATTTTTTTGCAAAAGTAAAATTGTTTCGCTCATCACATTTAAAAAATGTGAAATAAAATAAAGATATAACTCATTAATTGTAGGTGCACTTAGGTCATCTTCAATACCATACTGCTGGCATTTTACAATTTTAAATATAAAGGGGTCACATTCTTCACCTTGATTTAAAAAATAAGCTTTAATTGCAGGCCAAGAACATAAAATGTAATTTTTTGCAAGCATATTTTGCTGTATTATGTATAACATGGGCATTACAATTTGCTTTTATAATAAAAGGGTTATTTTCTTTAAGCTTTTGGTAAACCGAATTATATTTTCCATAGTTGACGTTTGCGTTGTCAGCAGAAACGGAGGTCATATTAGAAAGGGATAAGCTTAGATCTGTTAGACAATGCATAATTTTATCAAATATAGCTTGAGACGACTCGTAGTCATCGGAATAAAAATCAACAATTTTATTTTGTAATCCTTGATCCGGAAGAAAATACGTTAAAATAACAGGAAAAAGTTTTGTATTTCCTCTATTAGAAGCATCGCTTGATAAAGAAAAAAATACAGGGGCCTCATCAGTAGGATTCAAGTCATTTAGTACTAGTTCAATTGATTTCGGCCCGAGAACGTTTTCAGCTATGCTAGAGGCTTTGGTTCGACCGCAGTGTATTAAATTAGATAGCGCGCTATCACGAAATATCTTGCTGTTGAGTTTGATGCCACAGTCCGTACTAGCGTAGCTATGTTGGTGTTTGATGGAATGGTAAACCATTGCTAGCTCTGCAATTGCAGATTCGCAAGAGAACTCTTTTGGTATAAACTTTGTTATTAATGAGCTTTGTTTAGACGCACTTATTTTGGAATTGTGGCCTGCAGATCTAAAATGCTTGTCTATTGCTTTTTTGCCGTCATGTTTAACAACAAATGTGACAAAACACAACTTGCATTTCCCCGCGAACTCGTTTTCTTTCTACAACCAATCTTTGTAGCTTGGTATCGAGAGCCAATCGTTGTTAAATGATGTCATATACTGTTTTCTCTTGCGACTAGATTCCATTATTTTCTTCTCTTAAATAGTTTTTTTTTATCAGTTAATACATAAAACACAAATTATATACCGAACTTACATAAATTCAACAGCAAACATTAATTAAAAATTCAGCGGCAGAACACACAACAAAAGAAAAACAATTCATCAAGTTAAAAAACGAATGTCAAGATATAGAAAGAACGTCAAAGATAAGTTAGTGTTAATTAAGGCAAATGGTTCAAACATTCGCTAAAAGAGGGTGAAGCAAAGGTAATAAATAAGTAAAAGAAATTGGTTTGTAAAATAAAACTTGATTTATATATAGATAAGTGCGAAAGCCGGAGAAAACGTGCTAGGCCCGAAGCCCGGAGATCGACCCCCAGGCCCGAAGTCTCCGGGCGAAACCCTGTATGTGTTGGCAACCCTGCATCTCTTATGTTTTCAAAGAATTTCGTAAATGTTTTTGTTTTATTAAAAATGGTAGGTATTGGCTTTAGATAATAATGAAATGATTGAAGCAAGGAACATATTAAATTTGTTTATTAAATACTTAATTACTTAAATACTTAGTGACTTAATTACTTAACTACTTAATTACTTAACTACTTAATACATCCAAATGGAAAAATCTGAAACGTCCGACACGAATCGTCCGAGCAAATAAAATAATTTACTGTGCCATTACTAGGCCCTTAATAAAAACCGCGTATGGATTTTCAGAAAGCTTGTTAAATTTATAAAAAATATTGTCCTCCGACTTTTTTTGTACGACTGATAGACTGGCAGATCAAGGCATAGTATGAACTTAGTATCAAAATGACTTCCGTTTCGTGAAACGTCCGAACGCATGTTTAAAATATAAATTTAGCTATAAAATTCAGTTGAAAAAATTAGTTTTAGTTTTTATTATTTTACCAATAGATAGCTTTTCGATAATATACACCTATCCTAAATATATCTCTGGATCGTATGAAAAATTTTCAAAAGAAGCGTCCGAATGAAACGTCCGAAACGCTGGGACTTACCCATGTATCAAATTTATGAATAAAATTCATTTTATAACGTGTTCACTCAAATGGACGTTCAATTGCTGGGCCACTCCGCTTTTTTGGCAATGATTTTTTCTCACGTTTAATACCTACATGGCAAAATTTGTTGCTGTAGCCTGAACAGAAGCCATTCATAGCCATTTTAACTATAGTGGCAATAGTCACAGTTTAAAGCTCAAATGATCGAAAAGGCGCAAGTTGCAAAAAAAAAAATTTGGTACCACCAGAAAGAGGATGGTTTGAAATGTGGGCTTTTAAGAATTTTCATGGATTTGAGCTGATTTCAAAAAATTACAGCTCATTAAAAAATTTTTAAAGGAAAAAACACAAAAAATGCACAAATTCAAACATGCGCCAATCTCCCAAGAACAACACTTAAAAAAAAAAAAACAAAACAAAAACACAGACCTATATCTGTGACATAGACCTAAAAACACTGACCCTATGTTAATGAGCTTTCATTGTGCGAGGTTGCATTTACTTTTTTTTTTATAATTAAAGATTTCATAGGCAGTTTTATTGAGTAGTGTAAAATATATAAAAATTTCTTCCAAAAAACGCCAAATTTGGTTGACCGTGGAGACTACATCATGCGGTAATTTAACAAACAACCCCCCTATTTTCTTCATAAGAAATGTGTCTTGATTACAAATGGGATTGATTAATATAATTGATATCCTTAACTTTCCAATAATCCCTAGTGCGAGAGTTTTGCCTCTATTTTGCCCAACGCGCGATGGTCCTGTGTTTTTTTTTTAACTTTTGAATTTTTTAAAAAATTTTAATTTATAAATATTTAAAAATTTATAAAAATAAAGTTTAATTTATATTATATAAAATTTAATATATTATTCTAGCCCGGGTCATAGAGGGATATATAAAAAACGCCCCACACCAAATTTTAAGTTAATCGGTCCATTAGATATCATGTCAAACGTATTGCAAAAATTACTTTCGAGAAAAAATTGCGTTTCTAGATTTGAGCAAAGTTACAGGCACTCAAAGTCATTTAAACGGGCTCTGTACTTACATTTCGATAATCGGTGATTCCTGCTGCAAACTTGTTCTTTTTTTCTTCTTCTTCTCTTCAAAACAATTATTTTTCGGAGTTCTTCAGAAGCTCATACTTCTGAGATTCGTATCCGAGTTTCATCACGTCTGACAGCGTCACTAAAATAGCTATAACTCCGAAAATAATTGAAATTTTAAAATTTCCGTTGGATGTTATATTTGTTAAGGTCTTTTCTTTGAAAATATGTAAAACAAAAATTTGTTTTTTCAAAACTATACACTAGAAACTGCCATAAATAATTTTTAAAGTACCCGTCTGGGGATATTTAATTTCAAAGTTCACCAAAATTGGTCATTCGCCAATATCTCTTGCATGTTTTTGACTGCGCTAACTCCAAGATATATTTCTTTCCATTTACTTATGACTTTCAAGACTCCCCCCAATTGTTGCTCATCACGCAGAGAGAGGGCTACATGGTTATTGCTTATGCTGACGATATCGCAATCGTATTTAACGGAAAATTTCCTCAGACTCTCTGTCAACTCATGGGGAGAGCACTCTCAGTCCTTTCGAGATGGGCACCCTCTTGTGGTTTAAGTGTTAACCCGGAGAAAACGGATCTCATTCTTTTCACTAGGAAATATTAATACCTCCGTGTCTAAACGGCACGAGGTTGATCTTTAGTGACAGCACGAAATACCTACACTGAGGGAAATATGTGTGAAAATTAAATGAAATTGTGTTCATATTAAACGAATATGATTTTGAAATAGAGATTTAAACAATTTCATTTAAGTTAAACACAAGTGTTTGTAAAGTACAATTTAAAACAAAAGCTTTTGTTTTCAAAACAATGTTTTTAAACTTAATTTTCAGTTTAAAAACATTTATTTAAAAATAAAACTTAAAACAAACATTTTTATATAGATAACAAATTTTTTTAACCCCCATTTTTTCGATGCTATTTTTTTAATTTTCGCGTTTTTGACATCTGATTCGAGATCAGCGACACTTGGGACCCCTCGAAAACGAAATGTAAAGTCCATTCGATGCAGTTTCTTTGTTTTATTGCGGCTTAAAATATTGAAATAATATTAAAATAATTAATTAGTTATTACCTTATCCTTCCTTCAATTTTTGTAAGTCCAATTAAAAAATATTTTCAAACCAAATGTTTCTTCTCAGCTTGGTCTCAATTGTCTGCTCAATAATTCTCTACTACACATACTTTTTTAATTCAATCTCAGATAGCGACTAAGTTTTTGTTATAAAAAAGGAATAATAAGAGAAAATTATTCAAAAAGAAATTAACTTTATATGGGAATGAGAATATGTAATGAGAAGTATAAAAAAGAAAATTAAACATGCTTGTTTTTAATTTTGTTTTTTAGAAACACAAACGCGTTAAATTTATATTTGAACATTTTTTGTTTAATTTTAAAGTATGTTTTTTTTTCTCAGTGTAAGACTTATTCTAGATAAGAAGCTTATCTGGAATGATAATATAAAGGAACGTGTTAGGAAGGTGAACTATGTTTGCCTGTAAAAAATCGATAGGTAAAAAATGGGGTTTCTCCTATACTTGCATATGGCTCACTGGTGTGGTGGAGGGCCCTTGATAAGATAACTGCACTTCAGAAATTTGCAAAGCTGCGAAGAAGTGCAAGTCTATGTATAACTGGCAACGGCAGTCGACTGTAAACGGCATAAAAATCTTTACAGCTGGATCAAAACTTCGAGAACAAGTAGAGGGAGGTATTTACTACCAGGACCTTGAAATCGAAATATCCTTTAGACTCCCAAATTATTGTAGTGTCTACCAAGCGGAGATGGTGGCAATTCACGAAACCGCTAAGATTCTAGGTCAAAAAGATCTTGAAGGAAAAAGTATTTTCATCTTCTCAGATAGCAAAGCAGCGCTCAGGGCGCTGAACTCACATACTGATAACTCTAAAACTCTCACTGAGTGCCGCAGATCTCTTTACGAGATGGCAAGGCTATTCAGGATCCACCTCATATGGGTACCCGGACACAGGGATATCGAGGGCAATAACTAGGCAGACGAATTGGCTAGGAAGGGTGCGACCTGAAAACCCCTCTTAAATGAGGACCTTATTGACATGCCCATATCCTCCTATAAACTCCAGTGTAGGAACAAATCCTTAAGTCTTGCATAAGAACACTGGGAGCACCTTGATTTATGTAGGTCTGCTTAGCTGACTTGGCCTTCCTACGACTTAAAACGCACCAACTCACTGTTTGAATTAAGCAGGGTAAACCTTTCAGAAATAGTAGGAATCCTCACGGGTCACTGCCTAATCGGAACGCATGCTCGTCGGTTAGGACTTCAAGCAAATGATTTTTGCAGAAGCTGCAGGTGTGAGGAAGAAGTAGAAAATGTTCAGCA
Source organism: Coremacera marginata (assembly GCA_914767935.1). Classification (NCBI taxonomy): domain Eukaryota; kingdom Metazoa; phylum Arthropoda; class Insecta; order Diptera; family Sciomyzidae; genus Coremacera; species Coremacera marginata. The sequence goes on along the minus strand of OU612044.1, from coordinate 6,156,946 downwards.
CCTCCTGTGCGAATGTCCGGCTCTTGCTAACAGAAGGATGGCAACTCTGGGTCATCCCTTTCTAAACGGACTTGCCGAAGTCTCATGCCTGGAAATTAGGCATATCCTAAAATTCATTACCCGCACGAACTGGTTTGAGGAGGGAAATCTCTAGGGTTCAAAGGATATTATGTGGTATCACAACGTGCCTGCACTGGCCGAAGTGTCGAGTCGTTTATCGACTTAGCCACATAAACCTAACCTAACCTATGACTTTCATTGTTTTTTAATGTTGAAAAAATAAATTTAAATAAAAAAAATAATAAATAATCGCTGTATTTAAAATCTACTATCATACTATTGCAATTTTTTGTATCTGGTAATAATATTTATAGTATACAAAAAAATCAACAAAATAAATCAAATCAACAATAAATTTTCCTTGTTTGTTTGGGCATTTTTGTGTTGTAGACGTTCGCAGTCGCGAGCACATGTACTCTATGGCACAGCGATTATATTGAGAAGATAATCGAAACATTATTTGAATGCACTTAAACTGTTATCTGGTATGAAATCCAGATTTTTTAGTTTTTTACAAAAAAAAAATTTTTAGTTAAAAAATTAGCTAAATCGAATGACAACCACCTTCTATACAAATTGACTTATTTACCGGTAACCAGGTAAAAAAATCTAATGCATTCCTGAAATCAGTTCAAAAACCGAACTCATTTTTATACCCCAACGCGTACTGCGTAAGGGGTATATTAACTTTGTCATTCCGTTTGTAACGCCAAGAAGGAGGCGTGGCGGGTATAGAAAAACGTATATATTTTTGATCAGCATCACCTCCTGTGTCGATTTCCGTGTGTTCGTCTGTCTGTCCGTCTGTCCGTCTCTGGACACGATTACAGCCGCATTTTCAAAGCTATTGCGATGAAATTCAAAATGTAAGCTTCTTTTTAAAAAATAAAGATAAAGTTCTAGAATGAGCCAAATCGGATGAAAACCACGCCTACTCCCATACAAATTGACTTTATATTAAGCACTTATCCCTTAAAAATCCACAAAAATTATAGAATGTCTTGAAATTTTGCATGTACGCTTTGATATGTAATAATATTAACCATCTCTATGATATTTGGCAAAATCGAATGAAAACCACGCCTACCTCCCATACAAAAAGACGTCATCAAAATAGAAAAGCTTTCATTTTCCAAATTCCACCCATATCGTTTATCCAACCTATACCAAATTTTGCACATATATTCTATATACACATATAATGAAATGCGAAGTCTTTAGACTTGGAAAGTGGACGTGACATTTAACTTTTAATCGAATTTCTCAAACACCGTGTGTCTGACATTAATCAAATTTTTCAAATAATGTCCTTGGTAATTTAAGTTTATAAAATTGGGTGGTACTAGACAGGGACGTGGCACTTTATTTTTAAACCAGCTACATATTCACCGTTTTTCCGATTTCAACCAAATTTCTTACATATATTCTTGAATATAATGAGAAGTCTTAAGCCTACAAAAATGGGTGGGATTGGACAAGGGGCGTGTCAATTTAACTCTAATCGAACTGCCTCTACACCGTTTGTCCGACTTAAACCAAATTTCGCATACATATTATTTGTCATAAGGATCAGACTTTAGTTTATAAAAGAGGGCGGTACTGGGCAGGGGACGTGGCACTTTATTTTTAATCTATTTCCATCTACACCGTTTTTCCGATTTGAACCAAATTTTACACATATAGCACACTAAATACAAAACAGACACAACTCAAAATTTTTAAATTTCTAGGTGAAGCAGAAAACAATTTTATTTTTGATAGAACTCCGTACAAAGCAATGAGACAAAACATTTTCTTTTTTTAACTATAGAGATAGAATGTGTGTACAAAATGTATTTGATGTGTTACAGTCAAGTGCTCACTACGAATAGTTTTACATTAAAAAGTAAAAAGTTGATAGTTTTCAGTTGTAAGTATTTTGTATTTAGTGTGCGATATATTCTTTATCATAACGAGAAGTTTTAAGTCTGCAAAAGTGGGTGGGATTCGACAAGAAATTGGGCGTGTCAATTTTAGTTGTGATCAAACTCCTTCTACACCGTTTTTCTTGATTTCAACCAAATTTGCCAAATACATTCTTTGGAATAATGAGCAGTGATAAGTTTAAAAAATTGGGCGCAATTAAACATGGGCGTCCCACTTTGGCATAATGAACACTTAGTAGTCTATCAATTTGGGAAGAATTGAACGAGCGCGTGGCACTTTAACTATAAACGAAATTGTTTTACACCACTGGTATGAATTTCCACATAACAATCAAATCTTGCACATATATTCTTTAGCATAATGATCAGTGGCAGCTTAGGGTAAAATAAAATTAAGCGTATGGCAGAAATATTTTTGGAGATAATACATAAACAGACTCCCTATAGGAACAAACTAACTTGTTTTTAAAAGCAACTAATTAAAAAACTAGTTTAAAATAAGCCAGTATATGAACTACTTTGAATTATATTAAGGCGGCATCCACTTCAATATATGAAGTAATTGAAATACTACTTAAAAACCAGTGATTGATAAACTACTTTGAATTATATTAAGGCGGCAACTACTCTGATGTTGGCATGTTTTAATTGAAAATTTTTATTAGATTACAAGCTTATATATATATTTAACCATGTTATTTCATCAAATATTATTAACTTTTTGCCATCAGTAATAGTTTTCAATTGGTTATTTTAAAGCAATTAAAAAAATAATTTAAATGTAACTAATTTAACAAGTAGTTGAAAATATATTTTCAAAAAGGAAATTTCGAAAAGAACCCGCCGTTATGCATAACTTTGAAAACATTTAAATATTTCCAAATTCTGATTTTTTGTCAAAACCTTTTGGAGTATTGATAATTTTGGAAAGAAAAATGCTTTCAAAATTGGTTTTAGAATATAAAACACTTTACAGTTGTAAATATCTTCACCACTGCTAATGTAGTGAGCTTTGTAAGCTCAACAGAATAGAGTAAAACCTAGAATATTGATTTTAATAATAGTCTTGGCTATAGAAATAGGAAATGCACAAAACACAAAGCTTCCCCAAAATGGGAAATGCAGTCGTGCAGTGGCGATAGCAGTTTTTCCTCCTGTTATCGTCAGATAGTTTTTTCTTTGTTTTTTTTTTTTTAAACAAAAGTAAAGAAAACTCTGTCAAAGTTAAAGAAAGTTATAAATTTTGGTAGTTTGATTTGAAAATACTTTAATGTTTTAATGTTCACTTTATAAAAAAATGAAAAATTTTCGAAAAATTTTAAACAATATTTGACTCGGCTCATAACTATGAATAAAATATGTTTTACATTGCAAATACAAGTTTCAAACTTGTTAAAAATTGTTGAAATTAAATGGGCTATGGCCGTGTAAAAAAGAACAAAAACTTTTTTATATGTTTTTGGCTTTAATTATTTTTCCAATATTTCGGCACACTTTGTGAGCCTTCATCAGGGCGTAAAAGACGGAAAATTTGATTTTAAAACATTTTGAAAAATGTTTGTTTAAATAACTAATTAAAATACTTCAACAAATTAAAGTTTAAAAAACAATTATATTTTAAAAGTGGTCGAGCATCGTCGAACAGCTGTTTGCCACCTTCATCGTCCATTTGGACGAAATGTTTTAAAATCAAATTTTCCGTCTTTTACGCCCTGATGAAGGCTCACAAAGTGTGCCGAAATATTGGAAAAATAATTAAAGCCAAAAACATATAAAAAAGTTTTTGTTCTTTTTTACACGGCCATAGCCCATTTAATTTCAACACAAAACAACAGAAGGCCGACAGTAAATTAACACTTGTTAAAAATGGCAACAAATAATTATGTAAATTAGTTTTCACTGCCATAACCTTAAATTTTAAAAATAATATGCAGCAAATTGAGTTAATGAAAATAAAATTTTTTCCGAATTTTATCAACACATTTTTCCCATTACAGCAGTAGCAGCAGATAATATTTTCATTTTTTTTTTGTGTTTTTTTTTTTTTTTTAGTTTTACACCAACAACAATCAGGGAAAATAAGAAACACATTAAAGTGCTGCCTGCCAACATGAGAAAATTTATGAAAATTTCGTTATAGGAAAAACATAGAAAAACAAAAACAAAGAGAAAAAAAGAAAAAAAAAATCTATATATCCTTAAAGTCACAGCGAGGATAACAGCTGGAAAACAAAAAAAAAAAAAAAAATTTAAACCATAAAGAGACAAAACGACTGGGCGGTGGGTGGGTGGTTGGTTGGTTGAACGAACAAACGAACGAATGTATGTAAAAACGAAAGAAAGTCGATGAGAACGATGATAGCAACGAGCAACTACGACGTGTTGCCTTCAGACACTCGGTGTAGCAAACGATGACATGTCGTGTCGTTCAAATTTAAATGGAGAGGACATGCTGCAAGTCGAGGTCGCGCTAAAGGTGAGCACAGAGTCACTTTTAAAGGAAATGGCATAGAGAGTGCTATAAAATTTTAGAGAAATTATGAGAGTATGTGATAGAGAGAGAGTAAACGAGGATATTGACTTTGGTAGAAAGTTGTGAGAATTGAGAAAGGCATGAAATATATTTTCAATGTTTCATTACTTACTCAGCGTTACTTTTTACCTCATTTTATGCTCTGCAAGGAGTTTTGAGTGATTTTTATTGAGCCGAGTATAAAGGACATTTTCTAGGAGAAGAGTATTTTGAGAGAACATTTTGCGGAGCCGGTGCTGCCAAATTTTCAAACAGCGGGAAAAAATAAAACTAAAAATGTCCTATCGAACAGAGAGAGAGAGAGAGAGAGAGAGAGCGATAGAGTGAACATTTTTCAATTACGCTCATTGAAAATTGCCTGAGCATAATTTTTGGCTCTTGAGCTTGTGGGGAGAAATGCCATTTTTAGCAGGAAAAACCCACTCGTTGCGCGTCTTATAAATTTTTCATTATGGCTCGCAAAATTTTCCCAATCACTTCGATTGTTAGTGCTACGACGAGCGCTCAAGCGTTTGGCTACTCATCCTGGATGTGTTGCTGCTGATCGGGTGGGACGGTTTTTCCAAATATTTCTTGGATTTTCCTGCTTAGACAATAATTGCAAAAGTTTTTATAACTCACACATGAAGCTGCAAAAACAATCACACACACACACACAAACACTGAGACTAGTGCTCTTGATACGGCAGTAAGTCTTTGCAAGGATAACAAGAATATAAAACAATAGTTAGGAAAAAAAAACACGCTTCTCGAAATTAACTTACAACTCAAGCGCGTTCTTAATTTATTTTCTAAGCTGTGTGTGCTTTTTTTAGCAAAGCTTTTATCGCTTGTTTGATTTTTTTGTAAGCAGCATCTATTGCTTCATACTCTTAGCAAGGATTTACGAGTTTGTTTTGTGTTGAAGTCGGCGAAAAAGCAGGATACGTCGTCATCATTAATCATGCACAGATGACCACAAAACTAATTTAGTTCTACACTTCGTATGGCACACTTTGATACACTTCGTCTGTGTGTGCTCGTGTGGGTGTATTTGTCAATTAAATGTGTGTGTGTGTGTGTGTGTGTCTTTTTAGCTCCTGCTTCCTAGCGTTTGCGTGTGCTTGTGTCATTCTTTGCCTGTTCCCTAAAAATTTTTGTTGTCGTTCTTTCATGTTTTTATTTTCATTTTATTTTACTTTTTTTTTTTTATTCAACTCCTGTGCATTTCTTTTTTTCATCCACTGACCTTTTCTACTTCATATTTCGTATGTCCACAAAAAATATTTGTAAGTACGCTAGTAGTGTGTATGTGTTTGTTTATGTGCCACGTTGAAGTCCTTCACTTGGGTTTTTTTCGTTCTTTTTTTTTTCTTGGGGATTTTTATTATTATTGATTTTTATTCAGGCAATGTCGTTGACGTTTAGGTTTTTACTTTCCCAACTAATTCAAAAAAAAAAAAAAAAAAGCTTTCAACGTATCCGTTTTTCTTTGCTTTTCATTTAATAAACAGTGCGACGTAGTTGTTTTTGCTGCCTTCTGGTTTGTCCCAGTAGAATTTTTTGTTTCGTCATTCACTTTGTGTTTGCTGTCACATAATTTTATTTTCCCCCTTGTTGGAATTAGCTCAAGTATTTATGGCTTGTGCCAAATTTTTGTCGTTATATATTCATTACTCTCTTAATTGGCACTTTTTTTGCTTATTACATTTTTCTCATTTTATTCTGAGAAATCGGCTTTGTTACACAAAATCCATAGAGTAACAAAAATATTCTTTGAAATGTTTTTGGACTGGGTACATTAGCATTATTAACAGAGTAATTTATGGTATATATATCTGAGAGAAGACGACTTGATGACTTTTTTAACTGTAAAAAGTTACCTATGGTCCAGCTAGTGTGAAGTTTTACATATATAGGACATGACGAGTTTTTCAACGCATATACGAGTAAATGGATGGGTCGATCTACTTTTGAATAGTTAACTAGTTGACTTATTGCTTAAATTTCTTTTTTTTTTTTAAATTCGTTTTTTAGGCTTTCAAAATTCGAATTCCACATTTGCTTTTTATTCGATTTTGGTTTAAAATATTAAATATAGTAAAATGTTAAAACTTTTCTAAGTTTCATTTAGATAGCATTCAATTCGAATTCAGCTTTTGACACCTTGATTACATAATAATTTCCAAAAGTTTTTTTAGCTTGAATTCGTATAACTTCAGCTTTTCCTTTATTGTTGTACCTTTTCTTATCATTTTGGCTTTCATAGCTTTATATGATTCCAATAGCATTTTGCGACATCTTTCTATTTGTGGAAGTTATGCTCTTTAAATGCTGCCTTAAAAATTTAACGAAATTTCAGTTTTACTGTTAAGTACTGAATATTTTCTAATATCGTTGTAACTTTAGTACAATTTATACGCAAAACTGTAAAAGAGATATATTTCTGAAGTTGTAGTAAAAAAAAAAAGATAAATAAAGTAATAAAAAAATGTTCCCATACAAGAATAAAACTCCAAGAAATCAGATAAAATCAAAAGTTTTATATACTATTAAAAAAATCTGCGTTTTTGTTGATTTTTATTTTAAAATATGTATTACAACAACTCTTTTTATGCACATTTCTAAAAATTTTTGCTGGAGTGAAAATGAATGATATTATGACATTTTTCCTAGAGCATGTTTTGGCAAAAATGAGCATAATTTATATGGAAAAATAACAAATTTTTTCGAAGTTTCGAATACAATAAAAAGAAATCCGGATTTTTTTTATAATATTTGATTTTATAATATTTTTCCTAGAGCATGTTTTAGCGAAAGTAAGCATATTTATATCGAAAAATAACAAATTATTTTCAAAGTTTCAAGAGCAATAAAAAAAAAATAAGCATTTCGTTTTTTTTTTTTTTTTTAAAGTATGCATTATGAGAACTCTTTCCGAACACATTTCTAAAGATTTTTGCTGAGAAAAGTGAAAACTAATCATTTTATGACATTTTTCCTAGAGCATGTTTTGGCGAAAATGAGCATATTTATATGGAAAAATATCAAATTTTTTACAAAGTTTCAGAAGTTTTTTTTTCAATAAAAAAAGAAAAATAGAAAAAAGGTATAGTAATTAGTTTGATAAAAAAATTTTAATTTAATTTTACACACATTAGCTAGTGGCGAAAAAATCATCACATATTGATTTCACTGAATTGGTTTCATTTCATTCATCATCAACTAACTGCATAAATATAAATTTAAGTAAATTAAGTTTTTTTTTTATATATCAATATAGATTAAATATGAAATCAAAATGTTATGAATTTTATTTGATAAATAAAGTTTATTCCTAAATTTTTATGTATTTTAATTAATGGCAATATGTAGTTTTTAAAAGGCAAAAAGCATGAACTTATTTTTATGTCAAAGGTAAGATTTCTTAATTTGGGTGTTACAGTTAACTTTTAAATAAGCGGGACAGGTGGATAATAATTCGCCGAATTAGAACCGTATTTTTGATTTTTTCTGTATTATATACCTACCATACACAAATATATATAGGAATTGCTTAAGAGAAGTGAAAAACATAAATTCATATTTCTTTTTATAAGTGCGGTGGGCGTGTCGTTTGATTGATTTCAAAAACTTTTCTAACGTAGTAATTTTTGCTGCTAGCACAAGCATTTGTACCAAATTGTATTCTTATTGATTGCTTTTTGCGGATTCTACGGAAAATTTTTGTTTCAGGATATATGAGCGTTGGGCGTATTCTGTGCCCGATTTTAATACAATCTCACACATTGGTTTCTGTTGACTTCACAAACATCTTCCTTGAATTTTATTGTAATTAGTTTATCATTGCGGATTTTATACCAATTTTTCGTTAAGGGATATATGGCAGGATGTCATGTCCTTTATCCGATTTTAGCCAAATTTGAAATTTTTCTTAATTTAAGCAATAAACTCATCTGTACAGTTATAACAAAAATTTAAATTTTAAGGGGGGAGGGGAAGATTTTGTACTAAATTATTTTCTAAAATTATTTTTTTTTTGATCATTCAACAAAAATTATATCTATTAAATTCATCGTAATATCATTAAACAAAAATTTTTCTACGTTCGGAAAAGCGAACTGATCAATAATTTGCCTATTTGAAGCAAAACGTGTCATCGAAATTATTTAAGAAAAAACACTTTTTTTGATGTTTTTAAAATTACCCAATTTCATCCCTTAAAATAGTTTTATAAAAAAATTGAATTCAAACCCTACCTAGAAATTTTCATTTTTCTAATTTTGAAAAAATTTGCTTGTATTTCTCTAGCCACGGCCCTTAATGTATCTTATATAATTTTTTAAGGCATCAAAATTAAAAAAAGTTATATTTTTACCTTGAAGATTAATCTCTGAATCAAACACAACATATTTTTATTTATTTTCAGTTTATTATTTCCACATTGCAAATTATGATCAACTTAATTTTTTTGAAGCGAAGCTTTTTACTCCTCGTTTTGTGATTTGCTTGGAGTAAAATATGAAAAAGTTTCGACAGATTTTTTCTTAGAATTTTTTGGTTTCTTATTGCTTGCGTTTATTACAACAAGAAAATTAAATTTTTTAATTTAAAAAATATTTCTTTGCCCGCGTAGGGATTCGAACTCGCACCAAGTTGATCACGAGTTCTATACACTACCCACCACGCCACCAAGCAATGTGTTAAAACGTTTGTTGATTTATTGTTAAGTATAACAGAAGCAATGCTGCCGTAGATCGTTACAATCTATCAATAGATTGAGGATTATGTGTTGGCTTATGCCAATAAGATGTCACCAGCATCGGTGTGTTTTGTTTTTTCTTGATGTGAACGCACAAAGGAAAAATGTAGACGTGTTACCACTACAATATTAAACTCTTTTTTATTAAAGAAACTTAAACAATTATTACATTAAATCCAAAGAAAGTTTATTAAAAAAATAATAAAGTGCGGAAGCCAGCCGTTAAAAAACACGCTTGCTTTTCGTCTCTTTATCTATTATCTTCTTCGTTCATTCAAACCAATACATAAATGCAGTGCAGCCACAAGACACCGATGCTGGGGACATCTTGTAGCAAGTAGAAGCTGCAAGATGAAATTTGTTGTAAAAACGAAAACGTTGTTGAATTTTTTTTCGCAGCGGAATTTTTTTTCGCTAGGTAGTACGCTGTTGAAGGAAAAAATTAGTTCAGTGCCGCCAAGTTCACAACCATGTGTGGAGAGTTAAAATGGAAAGTCGCTGGCATTAAATGCCCGTATATATAGTGGCGGCCGTGGCGTAGTGGGTAGAGTGTGTGACTCTTACGCTAGAGAGCCCAGGTTCGCCGTCACCTCTCTGCAGACAATAGCAAACCTCAGAGAGTAAAAACTGCCATGAAAAGTTTCTTGAGAACATAAGCCGTTCGGAGTCGGCGTAAAACATATAGGTCCAGTTCTCGATCATTTGTGTGCAAACATTTCACATCACACACAACACAATGGATCATAAAAAACTCGGTCAAAGTCCTTTGAAGGGCTGAAATGGCCATATCGTTTTTTTTTTTTTTTTATATGTAATTGGCGTCGAAATTTGTCATTCAACAATAAAAATAAGCAATATGGTTTGTGTATATATGTAATTTATTTAATGCTATTTTAAATTTTAGAATTTAAAAATTAGTTTCTTAAAAGAAAAAATCATTAAGCTATCAAATCTATGTAACTGAGATAAAGCTTTTTTTAAAAATTTACAATTTTTTGTGTTTTGTAATATAAACCTTGTTTTTTTGGCATAAAGTACTGATATTTTAATTTTAAACCTATGTTTACTAATGCGCCTCACACTCCATAGACAAAAAAAAAAATATGTCCGGGACAGTTACTCAAAATAATCCTTGGTGTATGTTATGATGATTCCCTATTATTTCGACTCTGATGATAGCCATACGTGAGCTGGAATGGTTAAAAACAACCTCTTAAAACTCCATTTTTTTTTTTAAAAAAATTGTCTTGTGTGTGGCAAAACTACTTTTTCCATGTAACTGATAAATCAATAAAAAATGTCAGCCGTAAGTTTGTTATAAAAAATAAATTAAGCTTTAATAAATATTAATAAATTCAGTGCCTTTTAAATATAGGAAAAAATTGTTTTGAACTTCTTAATTTCATAATAAAATTTTTATATTTCTAATGTTCAGGGGGGAAACTGCCATCCGTTGTCCTACGCCCATGTCTGGTTTGGTAGCTTAGGTAGGTAGGTCAGAAATAATAGTAATGAAAAAGTTCTTCCAATCTGCATCAAAAAATCTTAAATTTTTACCGTCGGACCAAAGATAACGTAGATTTTCATGCATTTTATTGAAGATTGAAGATCTTTGCGCAAGAGTTAATGAAGATTTGGATGCTGTCAGCAGATGGGCTGATGCAAATAATTTGAAGTTGAATCCTCTAAAATCGTATGTCTTACCAGTAGCGAAATCTAAATATCCTCTGATTGATCTGCCTCCTATTTTCCTAAGCGGCACTAAGCTTGACTTTGTAAACAAAGTTACTAATCTAGGATTTGTTGTAAACTCTTCTCTTACGTGTGTAGATCACATAAATGGTGTGGTAAGTAAAGTTTATTATTCCTTACGCAACCTTAGGAAAACCGCTTCGTTTGTTCCCACTGAAACTAGGCGTAAATTAGTGATTCAATTAATTGGTACCTCTTATTACATTCTTTGACGTTGTCTATAGCAAGCTGGATTCTAGGTCATCCCACAAGCTTTTAGTGGCTTATAGTAATGCAGCAAGATATGTGTACGGTATCCGAAGATTTGACCATATCTCATCATTCAGCAATCGCATACTAGGTCGCAGCATTACAAATCACCTTATTGCAAGAAACTGTATTTTTTGCATAGGCTTGTAACTCTGAAATGTCCAAGCTACTTGTATGATAAACTTCAATTCTGCAGATCAACTAGAAATTTATCTCTCGTAGTTCCCCATTTTCGTTACAATGAATCTAGTAGACTGTTTTTTATTAGCGCAATAAGACTCTGGAATTCCCTACCAAACAACATGAAACGCGTTAGTAACATAACGAAATTTAAGCATCTAATCTATGAACACTTCTCTTGACTCTTCTTATAATTTTCGCTTTTCTGAAACAATCTATCCAAACTTCACTTTTCTCTATCACAATGGTTACCCATTTCTTAAATTAAATTCATTTCGTTCAATTATATTTTATCAGTGTTACTATAATTTATTGTAAACTTTATAATATTTTGCTTTTATTATCACTTTTATCTGTTGTTATACCAATTGTGAGTTCATATATATATTAAGTAATTAAATTGTTGCATTTAAAAGAGCTTATCTTGCATGCTAATACCATTATTACTACAAATAAATAAATAAAAATAAAATAAATTTTGTAATTTTTTATATTATTTTCACTAAAATTCAAAGTGAATCTTTTTTTGCTTTGCCATTATGTTACTTTAAGTCAAATAAATTGTCAGAAATAGTGTACATTTTTTTAATTTCAGTTCTTCAATTTTCACTATATTTTTTTATCAAAAGACAATTATTTAACTAAAAATGAGAAAAAAAAATTCAATATGAATTTTAGTGAAATAATATAAAAAAAAAGTGTAAAAATGAATAAAAAACCTCATTATCTTTGGTTCGACTGCAAAAATTTTAAATTAAATGGAGAAGATTGGAAGAAAATTTTCATTACTATTATTTCCCACCGTTTGTTTCTTTTGAACTACAACACCAGCCAATATTTTTTATAAAAAAACTTGATTTTAAGAGATTGTTTCAAGCTATTTCAGCTCGACGATGGCCATGGCTAGAGTCGAAATATTTCGGGAATCCTCATAACATAAGCCATGCACTTTTTTGAGAAACCGACCCGAAGAACTTTTTTTCGTGAGGCACCTTAATGCTTAGTTGGCACAAAAATGTTTGTGATTACACATAAGTGCTTCAGCTCAGTTTAGATTTTTCTTCTTGTATGAACTCAATACGTTTTTTTTTTTCTTGTTGTAGTTTATCAAATATGCGAATATGTAATCATATGATGTATAAAATCAATATTAATCGACATCAATATCGAAATAACTAGATAGATATTAACTGGTTTTTAGTAGTAGCGCTTCATTGGCATGTCATCTAATGACCCTTAAAATAGGCTACATTTTTAGTTAATTCTTAATCTTATCCCATGGTTATAAACGCTAGTGTTTCATTAATAAACACTTTTTTGTTACCAGTCACTATAAATATATGTCAGTCATACTAATTATCCTGATAACCTTCAAACTATTCAAATGCTTTGCGCTGCTGTTGAAGCTAATGACGTGCAGCAGTTAGCTAACAGCTACCTGTTGAACCTATATGTAATGTGCTAGACATGACTTGGAATTATAATGTGGATGGCGGATGGATAATGCATAACGCATATATCGCACACTAACTACAAAACAGTCACAATTCAAAAAATACGAATTTTCAGGAGAAGCAGATAACTGTTTAAGCTAAAATTATTGTAATATTATAAACAAATTTAGTTCCACAATAAAGAAACCAAATTTTAAAGAGAGTTTTGGTATAGTTTTTTTAATTTTATATTATAGTTGTGAAAATAAAGAATACTTTGGTGTTATGACACTTTAGCTAAACTTTTTTCGTATGATAAGTGATATTATTTCAAATTGTGCGTCTTTACCTGATAAAAATTGCTTTAATTTTTAACAGCTCCTAATTTACAAGTTTTTCACTTAGAAAAATATAAAACCTACTTTCCATTTAATTGAAAATAAAGCTTTATTCTTATTAGAAGATAGTTTTGTTAAAGATTTTGTAGTTTTATATTATAATTGTATGGGAATTATAAACTTATGCTTATTCACCTAAGCAATTTATTGTTTAATACATTGCTTTGAAAGCACATACTTCGATACCTTGCCAAAAAAAAATATTTGATTCACCTAAGCCCAAAATCCAAAATTAAAAAACAACTAGCATGAATGGCTTAAGCATAGTTTTGAGCTATTTTCTGAAAAACAACACAGCTGCGTCATTAGACACACAAGAGAAGGATAGATTTGATAATTTAATGTTTTTTTTTTTTTTGTAATAAACCTACTTTTAAATTCAAAAACAACATAAAGTAAATTAAAAAACACACGTTAATATTAATACAACAAAAAAAAAAAAGAAAAAAAAACAAAATTTCTTTGTCCGCCGTGCGGAATCGAACCTGGAACTTTTGTTGCCAGTCCAGTGCTCAACCCACTCATCCAAGCAGACTTGCTACAATCTGCTGACTAGAGCCCTGCATAAGTATGCTTTTTCGCCTCCCTGAATATATTCTCCTGCTATGGAATACAAAATTTCCTCTATCCCTTTTCTGCTTTGTTCATACCTGCTCATACACTCTCTTTGTTTTATTCAGATATACGAAACAAAGAGAATAAGAACACGATGCTTTACCAACACCAGCAGGTAGCAAATAAAGCAATGAAAAATAACAAAAATATTAGTGTTCATACCCTGAATATTTAGCGAATATTTTTTTATTCGTTCGTTCGTAGAAAATAGATGTTTTTTGTATTGGGACCCAAATAAGGGTGGTAGATAGGGTGTAGGTGTGTTAGAGAGAAATGTTGAAGGGCAAAAAATAATAGGACCAAATCATATATTTGACCGTTCTAGGAGTTCAGCTACGGCCGATATAAACAATTTTCGACAGCTGTTGTGGTTTTTGTATGGTGACCCAAAGAAGGGTAGCATATAGGGAGTAGGTGAGTTGGGAGGAAATATTAAAAGGCAAAAAATAATAGGACCAACTCATATATTTGACCTCTCTAGGAGTGCAGCTACGGCCGATATTAACTATTTTCGACAGCTTTTGTGTTTTTTGTATTAGGACTCGAAGAATGGTGGCTGATAGGGGGTAGGTGTGTTCGAAAGAAATGTTGAGGGGAAAAAAATAATAGGACCCCCTCATATATTTGATCCATCTAGGAGTTCATCTACGGCCGATATAAGCCGTAAGTAAGGAAGGTAGCGAATAAAGCAACAAAAACTTACACAAATATGCATCAAGAATAACAAAAAGCATATTGCAGGGAAAACCCAAAGTATTAACTCTTATTCAGTTCACTGCAGCAGATACCTGAGCATATTCGTGTAGTTCATTAAGTGCTCAGTGAAAAAACTGAAACAACGCGTAGATCGCAAGCTCACCTCAGTGCAAGAGTCTATGAAAAGAAAACAGAGAACAAATAAAAAGTTATTCTCTTGCGCTGCACGACCTGTTGCTACACGATCTATTGTCTACATTTATTCGCTTGCAGCTTTGCTTGCAGTGACTGCTACAGCAGAGAGTCAGAGTATATCACTTGATGAATATATTCATGCAGGGCTCTATTGCTGACATTACTGCAGCTATGTTAACAGATGATGTATTAACAGATGTAGTATGTCGCAGTATTCTGTTGATAGACATACAACAACAATTTTTGTAATAGATTATTGTGTTATGCTGCACAGCATAGCTTCAGTTGTAATTAATATTGAATAAATCATTCCGCGTAACGAAGGAGTTTGGCAGTGACTTTAGTGAAGTGACTTCATACACAGTGGTTTCGGTTGGTTGTGGGTTCGACTCTCAACGGCATGCGAAGGTAAAATTTTTGTATTTGATATTTAATTTAATTTAATTTAATTTAATTTAATTTAATAATAGACGTCAAGCAGCAAGAAAAGCCGACAAGTCATTCATTTCTTAGAAAAAAAAACTGTGTTTATAAAAGAAAACTTTGTGTTGTTGCCGATTTCAGTTAAGCAAATCACAGAACGAAAGGAGGTGCGGCAGCTTCAAAAAAAGGAAATTAAAAAAACCAAAACTCGAAAAAAACAATTATTTTTGAAATTCAATTTGTTTTTTTAAAGTAGTGTATAAAAAATTACCAAATACTTGGTTAATTTATCACCATAATAAAAATTGGCAAGTCAACATGTAAAACTTAGGCGTTTTGATGAAGTACTTGGGAGGCTGAAAACTGCCAAAGCCAACTTATAAATTATATTGGGTTTTTTCAATTAAACATAAGATTTTTTCTCGGTGTACATTAAAAAAAATATTATGTATTCGTTTCAAATTTTTAGCTTTTAGTTTTTATATATTAATTAAGTTTTTGTAGAAAGACTCTAGCAGTTTATAGGAATGTGGTTTTTATTTGCCAGATCTTTGATGACTTTTTGCTTTACTTTTAATAGCGGTAGCTTTTCGGAATATACCGAGCATAGTTTTAAGTTTTAAAGGACGTTGTTGGTAAGTAGAAAGTAAGTAGAAAAAATTAGCATATTTCTTTGTTGCATCAGAGGTTGAATAGTAACTTTAAAATAAACTTTTGTTTAGTTTGAATATAAACTACTTACTTGATGCAACTTCAAGGCTTAAAAGGCTTCAAGTTGCTCTTTCTTAAACATACTATTGAAAGTTGATATCTTTATCTCTTTAAGTTACGAGTTCAAATCACAGCTGCAATAATATTAGAATAAAAATTAATAATAACAATGAAAATTAAAATTTTGTAAACTAATTATCTTGCGAACTGAATTCAAATTTCATTTTATAGATCGATAAACCATGTTCAAATATATGCAAAAATGTCAAAATCTTCATACACGTGACTAAATGGGTCCAGTACTATTAAAATTGTATTTGATTTTTGCTTTAATTTTTGAATACACTAATGCTTATCACAGTTATTTCAACAAAAAAGACACATATCAAAATAAAACAGTCAATTTTACTCACTTTTTTCAGCTATAGGATCACAATTGAAAATAATACACTTTGAAATTGCTCAGTTGTTGCAAACAAAGTGTCACAACTCAAAATAAAACTCTTTGTGTGTAACAAAGCATACCAGTTGATTTAAGACACCTTGACACAACTAAAAATAAAACTCTTTGGTTGAGAGAATAAAGTTATGGAAAAGATATTTTAACAGAATTTAGTAGAAGATGTGTACTGTGAATTGATTTATTGCTAATAGTCGATTTTGGACAATTTTGAGTTGTGATTGTTTTGTATTTAGTGAGCGATATATTAAGTATAGTCTAGGGTAGTTGGGAAGAACGAGCACATTTTATCTGTTATTAGCCGTATATACATATATATATATATATTTAAAATCATTACAGTGCACACTTTTTATAATAGAATTCTACTTAATCGTACTTGGAAAAATAATAACGATAATGACGGAGTTGTAAAAATATCACTGAATCCTTTGAATGGTTATTTCATGTTAAATAAATCTGTACAATAAAAATAAGCTAAACAAACTTTGTTCTTCCATTACGGTAACCTCCATCAATATATCAATATATCCTACGTCAATATATCCTTCAAGAAATGAATAAATTTATTAACTACTTCAATGCCACTTCGCAGGAGTTTTTATTAAACGTGACCTGTTCTCGCTGAAATTAAGTGTTGAGCATACAAATTTCAACTGTTTGCATTGTTCTACGGTTAAGTTTAACTTCGGCTCGCTAAACTTCCGCCCATGCAAAGGTGCTCAATCAACAATGGCAAACGACGCGTTGACCGATAAAAGGACGTGAATAATGAAATACATACACACACACACATATCTATATTAACCCTACAGGATCAAACTAACTTGTTTTTAAAAACAACTAATTAAAAAACTAATTTAAAATAAAGCAGTATATGAACTACGTTGAATTATATTAAGGCGGCATCCACTTCAATTCTAAATAGGTTTTATTGGATTATATATGAAGTAATTGAAATACTACTGAAAAACAAGTGATTGATATACTACATGGAATTATATTAAGGCGACAACTACTCAGATTTTGACATGATTTAATTGCAAATTTTTATTAGAATACAAGTTTATATATATTTAACCATGTTATCTCATCAAATATTATTAACTTTAGACCATCAGAAATAGTTTTCAATTGGTTATTTTAAAGTAATTAAAAAAATAGTTTAAATATAACTAATTTAACAAGTAGTTGAAAATATATGCAGACGAAATTCAATTGACTTATTAAGCGTACATCACCATACAAAATTTGTTAGTTCGTTCTATGGAAAAAAGTCAGAATTTCAACTAGTTGTGGTTGACAAAAACTACTTTATCAACTACTTTCATATTAGTTGATTTTCCTACAGGGAAGACACACACTAAATAATATCTTTATTGAGACACACACACACTCGCACTCATTAACAAACATAAAAAAATTCAGATGTACATACAGATAAAATATATAAATTACACAGTTTTATGCTTCAGATAAGATACCCAGTCAGAATCAGAAATCAAATTCACTGTTAATAATGGAGCATTCTACACAAACAAAATAAAGAGGAAATAAAGAAAAAAGCTTTTTGAGTTATATTTTTAGATTTCATGCAGCAGTATACTGTACCTTCAAATATAAAATTTTGCGATTTTTATACCCCAACGCGTACTGCGTAAGGGGTATATGAACTTTGTCATTCCGTTTGTAACGCCAATAAGGAGGTGTGGCAGGTACAGAAAAGTTTATATATTTTTGATCAGTATCACCTCCTAAGTCAATTTCCGTGTGTCCGTCTGTCTGTCCGTTTGTCCGTCTGTCCGTCTGTCGACACGATTAAAGCCGCAATTTTAAAGCTATTGCAATGAAATTCAAAATATAAAGCTTCTTTTTAAAAAAGGAAGAACAAGTTCGAGAATGAGCCAAATCGGATGAAAACCACGCCTACCTCCCATACAAAGGGACTTTATTTTAACAGTAAAAACTCTTCAAAATCCACAAAAATTAATGAAATGCATATAAGCTTTGGTCTCCAATACAAATTCTGACCATGAAATTTGGAAAAATCGGATAAAAACCACGCCTACGTCCCATACAATGTAGCTTTTATTAACCGTAAAATCCCTTCAAAATCTGCTCAAATTGCAAAAATATCTTGGAATTTTGCAGATAGGCTTTTATGTATAATATAGACTATCCCTATGATATTTGCCAAAATCGGATGAAAACCACGCCTACCTCCCATACACAGTGGCTTTATTTAAAACGATAAACGGCTTAAAAATCTGCAGAAATTACAGAAATGTCTTCAAATTTTGCATACAAACTTTGATATTTAACATAAGCCACTCTTTAATATTTGGTAAAAGTCGGATGAAAACCACGCCTACCTTCAATACAAAGTGACTTCATCCAAATTGAAAAACTTTCGGAAATATATATAACTGAAGGACATCGTGTCTGTATGTTCCCAAGTTCCGCCCACGCCGTTTATCCAACCCATACATATATTATTCGGTAAAATGTAGAGTTCTTATACTAGAAAAGTGGGTGTGGCATTTTGCTTTGTTTACAAATTACTCTATGTGGCAGCTAAGGATAAAATTAAATTAAGCGTATGACACAAATATTTTTGCAGATTAAACATAAAAATTTTAAAGACGTTTAAAGACTTCGGATATACTTTAGTATGGCAGCGGGAGGGTATTTTAGCTTCGGTACCCTGCCGAAGCTCCATTCCTTACTAGTTCAACTCTTACTTCAGAGTTGATTATCACAAATCTGCAGTCTATTTTTCTCCATCACAACTACTTCTTCCGATTTTAGACCATCAACGAATACTGGGAACACACATAAAAATAAAAAAAAAATAAAAAAAAATAAATAAATGTTTGGAAAAGTTTTACAAATTGTAAAAAAGCCTTATTGTTTTGAAAACATTGGAAAATATATTTTCCATTCCTAAAAGCAGTTAAACAAGCCCAAAAACATTAAAATAGCTAATTTTTATCACATTTATGGGCCACTATTTATAAACTTGTCATCTCGAAGACTAATGGCGCTTTCATTTCTCAAAACATTGCGCATTCAAAAATCTGTATCTTTTTTCCGAAAATTTGGACCTCAAAAGAAAAAAAATGCGGAATTCTTTAACTCTCAATATCGACGGTTTGAGAACTCTGCCCTCAAATGCAAAAAAAAAGTTGAAGGAAAACACATGTAAAAAAAGTATTTAAAATTTTCTCAATGCAAAAACCAAATAGAGGAAAAACTGTATACTACAGTTTCTTATCTCTGAATAAAATTTTTCAAGACGGGAGAACAAAAACAGGGGTCTACATTAATGGATAAATAAAGATTTTTCTGTAAGCTAATTTTTCATTTAGTTTGACTGTAATGAGAGATAATTTCTATTAGAAACTTGGAATTCGCCAGAGTATTAATATTTCCCAAGCAACTATTAATGCTTTTACTGTATAAAAAAGATAAATAGAAAAGTTAAAACATACGCTTTCTCCTATACAATTTTTATAAAAATTCCTGGAACAAGTCTAGTTTAATGAATTCGCTTAAATTCTAGAATGTTGTTTGGTACAAGGCATGGCAGAGTTATAATTGTATTATGCGTACAAAGTAGCATTTTTTCGTAAATTATAATGACATTAAAAAAAAAAGGCTACTACCCCGCCTGAGGCTCAAGCAAACACTTGAAATTCAGTGGGTTCATTATAGTAGACTTAAGCCAAATACTTTTTAAAAATTGTATTAAGGATACTTTATACTTTAGTAGCTACCATTTCCTCATAAAAAAATAATTAAGTATACGAGTATCTTCATTCTTTGAATGCTCACTATGCAAAAAACATTTCTTATTAGAATTTTAAAATGTAGTTCCGGCATTGGTATAACTACATCTTCAACTGGGTTTAAGTTTATATGAATTTACGTTTATCTCTCGTTTGTTATTTATATGCACGTTACCACAAATAAACAAACAAACACACACCGCCATTCTTCGGCGTTGTGCATTTAATGATATTTCAATGTTGTAATTAATTTCATATTATTTTTATTTATAGCTACTAATTTGTTAGAAGGATTCTACCAACTTGCGCTCTACTAATGAAACATTGGCTTGGACTCTATAATTTTTTTTTATGTCTATCTATTTAGATGTACCTAGGTATGTATATGTTTACACTAATGTATTTTATTTGTTTTGACCTAGTATTAGTGTCATACAATCAGTGTAAATATAACTGTACAAATGATTAGTAATCAAAAGAAATCAGTTAGTTTGAGGTAAGCGAAGTGATGAGCCTTAATTATGTGATTAGTTATGGAGAACACAACGAAAAAAACCTAAGATAAATAATATTACTATGT
The DNA here is from genome assembly GCA_914767935.1 of Coremacera marginata. Lineage (NCBI taxonomy): Eukaryota > Metazoa > Arthropoda > Insecta > Diptera > Sciomyzidae > Coremacera > Coremacera marginata. Next base: position 6,136,207 of record OU612044.1, on the reverse strand, counting down.
GTGAACAGCTCATTATTGTTTTAACTATATGTATATGCTCATGATTTATTAAGCCATTTAAGAAATTGATTTTTTAATATCAATTAATCAAAATAATTAACAATAATGTTTATTTACTTTAATATCAATGTCTTTATATAATTGTGTTCTGTAATGTTATCTAAACTCATGATAATTACAAGCTTAATGTCAAAGAGATATTGCTATAATAGTCCTTACTTCAAGAATTCATATTGTTACTATATTGTTTCGAGAAAAGACCAAAACTCAGTTTACAAAAGATTTGAAATTTAACCTATCGAATCACGACTCAAAAATATGGCATGACATATGCCTTAACATATGCCGTGACATATGACATGACATATGACATGACATTTGACATGACAAAAAAGATTTTCTAACAAAAACTGATTAACATGTATTTGACATTGAAACTCGAATTTCTCAAAAATGGGCCGAAGGATTAAGAAACGGTTAGTGCCATTAAATTCAGCGTCATCGGATTATGCTGACATGTTATATCACAAGCTTGTTTGATTTTTGGACATGCACACTGTTATTATCTCACACAGACAGACAGACGGATGGAAAAACAGCCAAGCGGAAAATCGGACAGAGAGATGGGTATGGAATTTCTCAAATGGTTAATGCTGATCAAGAATATATCATAGGTGCCGGAAGCTCATCTTAACTGCGGCGGCAGTACAACTGAGGAGGAGGGTCGTAGAACATTTTTTCCACAAAAAAAAAATTTGTATTTCGAACTCATATTTGTATTACTTTTCATTGATTTTTTCGCTACCTGCTATTGTAGTAAAGCAACGTGTTCTTACTCTCGCCGTTCCTTATTTGTGCATACAACAAATAGGGTGTAAGACCAGGTATGAGCACAGTAGAAAAGCGAGAGAGTAAACCAATTGATTCTATAGCAAGCGAATATATTCAGGTAGGCGAAAAAGCATACTCATGCAGGGCTCTAGTGTATATCCAATATATGGTGAATTTTATGTAAAGATCTTAACCTAAGATCTTATAAAATAAAGCATCTTATAACTGGAAGCCAGCAAACTGTTTTATAATAATATTCTGTTCAGTGATGAAGCTCATTTTTGGCTCAAACATGGAAGAGGACGGCGCCATATGCCATACAGTCAGGGCCGCTTTAAGCAGTGGGCAAGAGTGTGTTAGTGCCCGGGGGTGGCAAAATTGTTGGGGCGTCAAAAACTAAATGATAAATAAACATAAAGTATTAATTTGTAAAATTTGTGGCGGCCTTAGCGTAGTGGGGGGTAAAGTGTGTGCCAGAGAACCCTGGTTCAATGCCCACCTGGCACAGAAAGTTTTTTCAATTGAATTAATTTTTCTGTCCGGCCTTCACCTCTCTGCAGACAATGGCAAGCCACAGAGAGTAAAAACTGTCTTGAAAAAACCTCTTGAGAACATAATCCGCTCGGAGACGGCATAAAACTTGTAGGTCCACTTCTCAATCATTTTGCGTTCAAACATTTCATAACATGGACAACACGATTGATCATAAGAAGCTCGGTCAAAGACTTTTCAAGGGTTAAAACGTTTTTTTTTTACTAATTTATAAAAAGGATTAATGTATTATTTATTCCTGCCAATATTTTATGAATGAAAACGTTACATAATGAAATAATGAAAAAATGAATGCAATCATTTGTGATTGATATTCAAAATGAATTCATTATTTTTTTCAAATCATTGATTGGGACTTAAAATTTCAAATCATAGTCAATGATTTGAAAATATGATTGCATTCGCTTTTTCAAATTATTGATTGCGATTTGGAATTTCAAATTCCAATCATTGATTGGAGTTTGAATGATTTTAAATCACAAATGATTGCATTCTTTTACAGCTCTGCCATTTTCCAACGATAGTTTAAATTATGTGATCAGAAAAAATTAGAAAAAAAGAAATAATTCGGGGTTAAAGGAACCTTTTATATCGTGTTTTGGATACTCTTCTCACGTCAAATAGTAATAGTAATGTTATTCTCTTGGGAGACATTAATTAAAATATTCTAGAAAATTCATCCATAATTGATAAATATTTTTTTTTTTTCTATCGTCTTTTGGTCTGGAGTCCTGTGTAAATGAGCCGACACGTATTTCTGAAAGTTCTGTAACTTCTGTATCGATCATGTTTTCGCTAAGTTAAGTCCGTCTAGTAATATTTCTATGTCTAGTTCTGTGGCAAATTTGTATTTTTCCGATAATTTTAATACTTGTTTGTATCTTGAAAATGCTAGTAGACCTTATAAATCAGTCCCGTTAAAAAATTCTTCAAATACTAAAATTGATTTTCCAAATCTAAATAAAAGTCTAAAGTTTGAAACTTGGAATGCTGCACTCTGTGAACCTGATCCATCGAAAGCTTATACCATTTTTTATGAAACTTTAGTTCAGCATGTAAGTACATGTGCTTCATTATCTGGAAAAAGCGATTATAAGTACAAAAAATTAAAGCCATGGATGACACAAGCCTTATTGAAAAAAATGCATTAAAAATATAAACTTTTTAAAAAATTTGCACAGCAACCTTCTAACTTTGGAGTAAATGAAAAATATAACAAACTATGCAAAGAAATTCCTATAAAAGTTTCTTTTTGCAAAACTGAGTATTATGTTAATGAATTTAGTAAAATTGAGGGTAATGTTAAAAAAGAATGGCAATTGGTAAATGATATTTTAAAGAAACCTAAAAGTAATGAAGAAATTGGCTGCATAACGGCTGGAGGCATTCTTGTACGAGATGCGAATAAAAAGGCTAATATTTTCAACAAGTTTTTTTGCAAACATTGGTAAGGCTGTAGTTGCTGATGTTGGACCTATTGATATTTCTTGTAATTGCTTAGTAATGCAATAGTATGCTTTTTGAGTCCATTTCTTCGTTTGAATTATATAAAATAATAATGTCTCTTAATAATTCATATTCTTGTTGTGATGATGCTTTTTCTATTATTTAAAAAAAAAATAGTCTTCAATGTTATGGATGTCCTATGTCTTCTTTATATTAAAAGTATTGAGCTTGGTATCTTCCCTGATAATTTTAAAAAAGCGATAGTCATACCTTTATTTAAGAAGGGAATAAAAGCGGAATAAAAAGCGTACATATATCATTACTTCACGTTTTTGCCAACATTTTTGAAAAGGCTGTAAAGATCAAAATGATAAAATTTCTCTCGAAAAATAACTTTTTTAGTAAATGTCAGTTTGGTTTCAGGGAGGGTTTGTCCACAGAAGATGCTCTTCTTAATTTTTGCAATAACATTCATAGTGGATTGAATAATAAGAAAGTCTGTGCAGCGCTTTTCATGGACATTACCACAGCTTTTGACACAATAGGTCATAAAATATTACTTGAAAAATTGTATAAATGTGGGTTTAGAGGTTCCGTCTACAATTGGTTCCTGTCTTATTTGCCTAATCGTTTACAAAAAGTTAAAATTAATGGCAAATTTAGTAATTTGATTGACATTGATATAGGCGTCCCTCAAGGCTCTGTACTTGGGCCCATTATGTTTCTTGTTTTTATAAATTCTATCTTTAGTCTTGCTATCTCATAAGGCTTGTACATTTGCTAGTAATTCCATGCATCATCTATCCTATGAAATAAATAATGATTTTGAGCATTTAAGACACTGGTTTGCTTCACATAAGTTGATGCTCTGTGATAAAACCAAGCTTATGTACTCTAATATTAGGGGAATTGACTTTAATTTAAGTAGTTTTGTTTTTCAATGTGCTGGATTTAGAAAAATTTAGAAAATAGTAAACATGTTTGCGATTATAACAGCTCATCAAAAACTTTTGATAATCTTGCCAATGCTCTCCGTACTGTTTTCCTATTGAATGTGTGAAATCCTTCAAACCTCTTGGTTTATTACTTGACTGGGGAAGGTCTCATGGTTAGAACACACGGTTGCAATTAAAAGATACCTTTTAGGTGCAACGAGTAAGATTTACCATTTGAGTTCACATTGCTCGCCGAAATTGCTAAACTATATCAACCATTGGATCTTCCATTCAAAACTGCAATATGGGATTACTTGATGCGGAGGTACCCACTCTAATAAGATTCATCCAATTCAAAACGCTCAAAAGCATGTGATACGCATAATTTGCAGAAAAAAGAGAATGGAGAGTAGCTTTCCGTTATTTAAAAATTTAAGTTTTCTGCCAATCCGGCATCTTTACTTTTATAAAGTGCTTAAAGTTTTTATAAAAAGAGAATAGAGAGGAGCTTTCCGTTATTTAAAAATTTACGTATTCTGCCAATCCGGTATCTTTACTTTTGTAAAGTGCTAAAAGTTTTTTTTAAGAGATCTGGCTACTTGTCTAATTTAAATTACGCTACACTCAAAAATGTTCGTGTGTAAATAAACCTATTTTCGTGATTTTCAGCCACAAATAGGATTCGTAGAATGTACGCATATTGGTACATATTACGAATACATTATTCGTATGAAAAACATTCGTATATTGTACAAATAATATCGTTACATTTACGCGTGCTCCTAATATCATTCGTACATTGTACAGTGCAATTCGTATATTGTACGAGTATTCTTGTAATATTTACTAATACTCTTTTTATTTATTCGTGCATTATACAAATGAATTCGTATTTTGTACGAATATTATTGTAATATTTACCAATGTTCCTGGTGTTCATTCGTAAACTTTACGGTGCGATTAATATGTTGTACGAATACTATTGTAATATTTATCAATGCTCTTGCTATTCAGTAAAGATCATTATACGGTGCATTTCGTTTAATGCTTTCAAAAATAAGGCGGCATCAACTGAGTGTTGGTTTAGTCTAAAAAAAAAATTTTAATAAGGAATTGCTGCTAAAAATTAACTGCTAATTTGATATATCAATGCACTAACCATTTATGAAATACCGGCAACGCATTTCATTGCTTATTATTCCAAAGTGGCATGACTCAAAAAGTTTTGTGTGTAAATATTACTAATACCTGCGTAATTATTACATTAATTAGAAAAAATTAAAATTAAACTTACCCTGAAAGCATTTAGTAGAGACAAAGAATGTACAAAATAAGAGTGCAGCGTAAAGAATAGGTACAGATTAAAGATGCAGTGGAAAAAGTTATTGAAATTATAAAATAGTATAAACTTAGACATACGTAGAGTAGCTACTCTTTTCATTTTCGATGACGTCATCAGGAGCCGATGAGATTTTGGGGAGTTCAGCTTCATTGTTGATTTTACTGCAATCAACATTCTAAGAAAGCTTGATATAAGCAGACCTGCGAATTTTAAAAGCATTGAAAATATTTTTTTTACGCTTGCATGCGATCGCTGCTTCTTGCGCCGATAGAGATGCTCTCGTGCAAGTACACATTGTTATCAGAGTCCAGTCCAGTATCTCTGAGGTTAGTTGCTGTAACAAAAGCTTTCAGAGCACGATTTCGATCGAAGGAAGAGTAAAACTTGACAATGACTAGTGGATTAGAGTTACCCGATATGGGCTTGACTCGGAAGATATCGTTTATCTTATCTTTAGGCAGGTCCTTGTAACTTAAAATCTCTTAAAACTCGTAACATTTTATGGCAATCCTGTCTCTTCACTTTATCACTTAATCATTTTAAGGCAATCCTGCCCCTTCATCACTTTATGCCCGACACAAAACATTACACAATATAAAACACATAAATTTTTTTATATTAAGAAAATGGCACAATAAATTTTTAAAGCATTAAACTGTTTTTTACTTTCCTTAAACCGTGCTTTATTGCATATAACATAAGTTTTTCGATAGCGATAAAAAACACGCCCATCCGAGTCGAAAAGAAATGTTGTTTTTGTTTTTTCGTTTCGGTTGTCAATTTATTTTCAACTCTAGTAATACTTCGTACATTCTACAAATAATGCGTACTGTCTATCTAAGAATGAATTTTTACTACTTATATTAGTTTTATTTCGTAAATAGTACGAATTCATTAGTAAATACTAAAAATGAAATGAAAGAGTTTACGAAGTTATTCGTATGAGAAATTTACGAATGCTATTGTTTATGTATATGTACACAATAATTTGTAGAATGCACTCATTCGAATTTATCTATTTTTTTTACGAATATAATTAGTATATACAACGAATAAATTCGTGAATATTACCACAGGCATTAGAAAATATCCCGAATGAATTCGTAAAGATATTACGATACGAATACTTCGTTTATTGTACCAATATTAGTACAATGCTCGAATATTTTTGCCACGAATATCATTTATAGGCATTTTACTAATAAATTTTTTGAGTGTAAATATAGCTTAAGGGTGAACAACCAACACATTGTTCAGATTTCCTCTCATAACTTGTCACTTTTCTTTTACTCATATTCTTGTACTCCCAGGCTTTTCAATAAGCTACCGTCATTCGTGATGTGACTTTTCCTTGAAGAAGTAAAATTATGGACGTTTAATTTTGATTTGAAAACTATCGATATTCCAAATTTTGTACTTGTATAAGTTATAATCTTTTGAATTTGTGTATTTTTAACGTACCTGATTTCTTTTTATTATTTAATTAATTAAATTTGTGCTTTTACTATATTAATTAAGTCATCTTTTTGCATATCTGATATTTTTTATGTATATATATACATAAATTTTTTTTTTTGGCCCCACAACAATACTTTTTATTTAATTCTTTAAGTGTACCAGCTCCATTTCAACACATGCTCAAATTGGGCATCTGAAAGCAGTTTTTTGAGAGTTAATCTTATGGTAGGCTTAGTGTATTTTTTTACTCATTGTTATATTCCTTTTATATAGATTGAATAAATAAATAAATAAATAAAATAAATATCGTCCAATGCCTTACAAGGTTTTATGTAATAAAAGAATATGAAGAACAATAATATACGTTATTCTCGCTAAAAAAGAACTTATAGTGTAGTAAAAATACACAAATGCTATTAATATGACACAAGAAATAAATGTGTGAATGACTCAAGTCATTAATCTGAATACTTGCCGAATGAATGTATTCATAATATTTTAATACTTATAGGTTACTTATTAACCATGTTTGCTAATATCAAATTATCCTAAAAGCAGAATACAAAATATGATTCACTAAACGGTGTATTTAAAATAAAGCCATTCTTTTATTAACATTCAAGAAAAATAGTTGAGCATTCTTATTACAATGGGGTAAATCAAGAAATAAAAAAATAACTAACAAAATGTACTCAAACTTTAAAAAAAGTACTTTGTTAACGTGAGTTTTCCCAAATAAAATATGAGAAAATTAAAAAAAAGGGGACGAAATTTTTTTTTCCAAGGGCGGCTCTAGTCTTAATACGGCCCTGCATACAGCGAGTCAAGCAATCGTCCTACTGAAGAAAACATTTGGCGAGTGCATTATTTCTCGTTATGGACTAGTCAATTGGCCAATAAGATCGTGTTATATAACGCCTTTGAACTATATTCTCTGGGATAACTTAAAGTGCTTGGTTTATGCAAAGAAACCAGCTACTTTGGATGAATTGAAAGACAATATTATGCAAGCCATTCTAGCAAAAATGGTTGAAAATTTAACTTCCAGAATGCGTTACACTCGAGCCAGCCGCAGCGTCTACATACCCAAACTAATATTTAAACACTAATGACATTAAACTATCTCTCTTATGAATCCAATTTTTAATTTGAAATAATGCAATTTGAGTATTTTATTTCAATTCAAAACTCTACACCTCTATTTCACCCTTTATAATTTAGATGTTAATCACACGCCACGATAGTTTATAACAGTCTTTGTTTACTGTATGAAACTTCGACATGAAATTATTTTAAAAAGTAGCTTTAAAATCTTTTTTATAAACTGCAAAATTCTGGCATTGAAAATAATATTTCAGAAAAGTTCGCTTAACCCTTTAACCGGCAACACTACCCTAATGCATCCATCGCTTTTTTTAATGTAATTTTGGCGTTTTAATTTTTTTGTAACATGAACTTTTATGACTGCTCAAAAGTAATAGCAAAACTTCAACATATAGCTAGTTTTATAGTTGAAACTTTGTTATTTAACATATAAAAATTGTTTCTGTGTTTTTTGACAAAAAAACTATTGCTTGCACATTTTCAAAATAAAGAAACAGGAAAAAATTTATATTTTTGAAATTATCAATATTAATAAAAATCCTTGGATTGTTGAAAAGAGACATTATTTGTCCTTTTTGACAGTTACTTTATAGTTTTATGAGAACTATCTTGCTTTTTGTAAATTGAGTTTTATGAAAATTTTTCACCTGGCGTCTAACCTATAAATCGGATTGACAATCAGCCAACAGATTTGTGTTCTTGACACCAACATCATACAGAAAAAGATATTTTCCTGCCTTTTTCCCCCATTATTTTTACCTTGCCGATAAGAGGATTACATAGCGACACATACAATTTACACGTGCGTTGGATTTTATACGTACAACCTTGATGATTGGGTTTTTTACAATGAACTCCATGTAGTTTGCTTACTTTTGCTTGAGTAATGAAAAGGTTAACCGTAATTTGCTAACCTTAGCTTTTATGTATGTGATGATGTGCGTGGTGAAACAAGAAAAATAACTTAAGACAGATATTATTAAACCCACGCGCGCGTATAACGTCAAAGTTTTTGTAGCTTCCCAGTAGGCATTGGCAGGCCTTCGAAGAGCTACTAGCAGGCCTTAAAATGGATGTCGGTGGCCTACGAAGGGCTACTAACAGGCCTTAAAATGGATGTCGGAGGCCTATCCAAGCCCATATAATTTTTTATATGAAATGGCCAAATTTTCCAGGCCTTCCGCTCTCCTTGCTTTAAAGAGGCGGTTAACCAAAACAATTCAAAAAATATTTTTTTTTATTTCTTTCTATGTATCCTACCTATTTATTCTGTGATTTTATTTTATTTATATATTTTTGTTATATAAGAATATTTCTAAGTGATGACGTTGATTCAGTATTTTTAAACTAATATATATTTTAACTTTTAAGGAGTTACATGACATGGACAGTTTTTTGAAATCGACTTTTTTAATAATTTTGTATTTTAGTAAATATTCTTAAGATTCTAAAAAAAAAAATTGCATGGTAAAATTCCTACGGGTTCAAAAGTTACAGCTGGATTAGTGAGAGCGCATTTTTAATTTTTGCGCTACCTACGTACGGCAGCTGGTATATACCACCTGACTTTTGGTGGTTGTTATTTCGTACCTACTTGAAGGGTGAAGCCCGAATTGCTTAACGATTGCAAAAAACTATAAGAAACAGCACAACACAAGATAACGAAGGCATACAGTACGAAGCAGGCATGGCAGATTGAAGGTAACTTTTTTTTCTTTGTTCACAAACTTTGAACGCGTTTATTTCGAAACCATGTTTTTCGTACTGGTTGCGGCACTAGCGGGTTCATTTTTTGGCGAAATTTTTTTTTTTTGTATTTTTTAAACTTGATTCGCTATCGTATGACACGAGCTTTTTTTTTATTTTTTTTTTTATGAAGTTTTAAAGTCAATATTTTTTTCGAAAAAACACACTTCTTAATTTGGAACATCACCAAAAATTTAAAAAAAAATTTTAAAAAAATCTCGTATCATACGATAACCAATTTTGTTAACATTTAAAAACGTCATTTTTTTCCAGATCGGACAATTTTTGCATCTCCCAACGCTGCAACCACGAGGCCCCGTTTTTTTCCGTTTTTTCTGCCGCCAGTTTGGAGCTCTATAACAGAGATCTGCAACGAGTCACGTTTTTGCGACTTATAGTGATTCATGCAAAACCGAGTTGTAGTGCGTGCACTTCAAACAAAAACCACCACTACTACTCGAAGCACTCTTGCTACAGAAAGAAAATCATAGTTCAATGTTTGATTCGTCAATCGAACGTCAAAGTCTACCAAATACTCTGCAACATCAAAGAACTTGTTATAAATCATACCGAAAACCCATAGCTCAAACAAAGTACTCATAGCTCAAGCTAAAGTCCCATAGTTCATTAGGAATGCGTGCGAATTTTTCCAGTCAAACGCAGTGGCTGTTTTTGAACTTACGCTCGCTGTTAGAAGAGAAGCAGGGTTACCATAGAATTTTTTATAACGAAATACATTTAATTGGATTTTAAGATGCAGTAAACACTTTTTTATAGAATTTCGCTGTGCGTTTCACGAAATGGTGTAAAAGTAAAATAACACACCTTGTATATAAAGGGAACTTCTCCAAAAGAAATAATAAAAATAAATTTCAATTTAATAAAGTTTGTTTATTTAAATTCAGCAAAATAATTATATAAGTAACTTCACGTATATTCACATAAAAAAAAGAAAATACATTATTTAAATATGATACTTTTGAAAATTATATATCATTTCTGTTCATAATATTTATATAATAATTTATTAACTTACTTATTTAGCTTTGTTCCGTTTAAAAAATGAGACACACTTCACTTCAACAAATTATAATAAAACAGAAGCGTTGACCTTCATTTCGTACCGTTATAGAAAGTGTTACCATATAGTCAATAGCATTAGAACAATTCAATAATAGCATTTATCAAACTAAAATTCTTAATTTATACCAGAGCTGGTAACCCTGAAAAACACATCATTCCTTTGAAGTGCTTGTGCATGTTGTTCACAACATGTTGTACTTATTGAAATGAAGTTAAAATCATACCGACTACGTTCGACTGTGAGTCAGAGTATGACTCTTGAAGCATTGGATTTAAGTTGCGTGTTATGAATGCTTCAACATTTTTGATAAGTCTGAATATGAAGTAGAAGCCAAATTAATGCGTATATACTCGAGTCAACTATGTTTATAATGACTTGCTGCAGATCTCTGCTCTATAATACCATGTTGGAGTGAAAATTATATTTTTTTTTCTTGTAATTTGTTCAATTCTCTACAATAATAAAAAAAAAAAAAATTTGGAGAAATGTTTGTTTTCGACTGAGTTATGAATTTTTAAAACAAGGTCTGTTTTCTCTGCCGCGAATGTCATGTCCCGCCTTAACGAAAAAGTAACCCTGAAATATAAGTAGAGCCAGTTTTTGTAGGAAAAATATAATTGTTGTACTGCCCTGGGTAGCGAAAAAATAGGCCTCATAGAAGCGCTCGCAGAAGCAGCGTGCAATGTTTCAAATCTTGCAAGGGCGCACTGATCTGAATCCTAACTTTTATTATATATGGCTCATAAAAGGATCCTAGATGTGTGCATATTAAAAGTCAGAATTATGAGTGCTTTTGGGGTCTAATAAAAGTCATAGAAAAGACTCTCAACCTTTATAACTCATAAATAGTAAAAAACTATGATGATGATGATGCTTTTTTTATTCCTACAGTTATTAACATAACTTTGAGAGTCTTTCCAAACCCATAACAGGTCATTCAATAAGTCCGTAGGATAAATAAGAAAAAACAAAATTTTGATAAAACTCGATTATATTATTCAGTATAGTTGCCTTCGAGAGCGATATAACGAGTATAGCGATTTTCTAACTTTTCGATACCACTTTTATAGTACGATTTCTATTTCTCGTCAAAATAGGCCTCAGTTTCAGCGATTACTTCATCATTGAACTTGAATTTCTTTCCAGCAAGCTTTCTCTTGAGATCTGAAAACAGAAAAAAGTCGCTGGGGGCTAAATCTAGAGAATTCAGTGGGTGGGTAAGCAATTCGAAGCCCAATTCCCACTTTGCACAGAGCTTTCGCATACCCAAATTTCCGTGTCAAATAGTAAAAACACTACCATCTGATATCTTTACAATGTCAGCTAGCTCCTGCACCTTCCTTTTGCGAAGTGGATTGTGGATTTTTTTGATGTTTTGTGGAATAACAGTCTGATTTGGGCATCCACTGCGCTCTGCATCATTCGTGCTGGTACGACCACGTTTAAATTAAGCAACCCACTTTTCTACCATTTGTCTCGATGAAGCAGAGTCCAGATAATGTTTATCAAGCCATTGTTTGGTTTCCACTGTATTTTTTTTTTTTTCATCAAAAAGCAATGCTTTATCAAAACTTACAATTCACTTTTTTCCATTTTTTTTTTCAATAACAGTTGCACACAAAGTGCTATAACTCACGAATCAATTGTCAGATTGTTATCAAATTTTTATACGTATCGTTTGAAGGTTGGTATTAAATAAAAATCAATCGTAACGCCATCTATGTGTCATCCTACGGACTTTTTGAACGTACTGTTATATATAAGCCCATGAGAAGCTTATATAAGAGTTTAACATGAGTGTGTTTTCATTTCTGGCTACACTCATTTTGAAGTCATAATTACGATCGCTCATAAAATTTTTTATAATTTAGACTCTTTTCTGACTCATAACATAATTATGAGCGCTCATAACATCGCCACTAATTTTACACATTTTTGAGTCACAATAATGAGCTGTCATAATAATGTGAATTGGGATGAAACGCACACAGTTGCATTTTTATACAAGCATTTTTATACATTTTTTTTTTATCACGCAAGCACACATTGACATTTATACAATAACCGCAAAAATGTTTAAAATGCTTCAAATTGAGAAAATGAAAATACTGCTGCTGCTGCTCTTCCAATATTTTTTTTTATAGATTTTTCTGACAATTTTTTTATTTTCTTGTTTTTGCTTTCCCAGACCTACGTGAAAATCCTATCAAAGCTTCAGCTGTCATTTGTAGAAAAGTTAAAAAGAGATGAAGTCAAGAAAAAGGAAGCAAATCGTATTGATGTCGTTGACATACAAATACAAGCAAGCTACAAGCAAGCAAATTGTGTGTCACATTTATAGATGTCACGTCAACCTCTTTTCATCCTCGTTTTATCGATTTCTTGTGTGGCAATCTTTTTTCGTGTACTTGAAATTTCATTATGATGACATTTGATCAGTGAACTGCGAATTGCTACCATTTTAATGCGGAACTTCCGCTCAACTAGAAGTATGTTTGGCGTTATCAGTGCTCTGTTGTTGTTCGAGTTGTTGCTGTTGTTCTTGTTGGTTTTGTGTCCTTCAACTATAGATTATTTATAAGCATTTTAAAGTATCGAAAATTTATATTTTCATCGCGCTTATCTTGTGCCGCTCTATGGCTGTGTCTGTGCAGGAATTGTTTGTCTGTCTCACTGTCTGTCTATGTTTGCTTGGCTTACCTTCTCTTTCTATCTGATTGTCTGTCTGTCTGTCTGTCAATGTTGGCTTGTCGCTGATGCATTATATGTATATAATTTCGTTGAAATGATTTTTAAAATCAAGCTTTGGAAAAATATTTTCTTGCAATAAAAGCAAGAATTTATAGTGTATTTTGCTATATAAATGTATGGTATATTATAATATAAAAAAAGCGTAGTAAAGCAGCCTAAGTGTGTTGTTTGAATGTGTTTGTTTGGCATATATGAGTGCACACAAACATTATGATTAGAGGATGATGATGATGATGATTTGAGTACCTTTAATTCGTGCAATTGAATTCGTTTTTCCTCTAAGTACCCTCTATAATGTGAGTGAGTGTGTGTGTGTGTGTGTGTGTGTGTGTGTGTGTGTGTGTGTGTGTGTGTGTGTGTGTGTGTGTGTGTGTGTGTTATGTTTATGTGCATTTATGTGGGTCTTAAGTTTGTTTGTGTTTTTGTGACATCTGCTACAGCTTAAGTTGTATACTTGGTATTAGTTTTGAAATGCTTGAGCTAAGTTAAACAAGAAATATTTGCAATTTATCATGTTATGAAATTTAATTCAAATGAGGTTAATTTATCATTCAAGGAAATATTATTTTTATAATTTGATGTAAAACAACACTTCTTTATTAATTTTGTAATTTAAAATAAATATGGTACGTAGTTTTATATTCAATGCTTTCTGAAACGAAACTAGATCGTTTTTAAATCGTTGTTGTTGTTTACGCGTTTAAAATTAGATGATCGTCAACAGCGGCTGTGTTGCTGTTATTTGCACTTTTCATTTTTTTTTTTTGTAGATTGTGTTGTTTTTTATACGTGGTTTTGCTTACGCATAAGCGTAAAGACAAAGTTGATGATAGAAAAAAATTTGTATGGCGGGTAACGCGAGCAAGATGAGCTACTGGATGAGCATGTCTGATCAAAACCGTTATATGGGACGGTAATCAAAGAGTACAATCGACGAAAGCACTCCATATTTTGAACGCTTTGGTAAGAAGGAATAAAGTGATAATTTGTAAAGGTAGTTCCAGTAATAAAACATTTTTTTTAAATAGTTTAGTGCCGGACAATAAAATAAAATAACCCAGACCAGAAATGTTTATACTACTGTGGGCAAAAAATATCGGGAAATATTTGCTTATAAATAAAAAGTCTTTATTTATACTAACCCCTTAATTTAATCCCCCTAAAAGTAGTCCCCTCCCCCCGGATGCAATACACTTGTGCCAACGTTTTTTCCAATTTTCAAAATATGCAAAATAGCCTTCAACTCCTTTATCGTTTCGGTTTCTATCTCTTCTATCGATTCAAAACGGTGTCCACTTAGCGGTCTCTTAAGTTAAGAAGTTATTCATGATGCTAAGTCAGCCCAGCAAACCATAGTTGATGACTTTGTCAAAATTCCGTCTAATTCGTAACTATTTCGAGCTATTTCGAGCGTCTTAACGAAATCGTTACAATTTCGTTACGCAAATATCGGAACAGTTTCACTTTTTATACGAATTTATATAAAATTTCGTTATGCGCCAGTTGGTACGACATATAGAAATGCAAACAGAGTAAAATTTCCTTTCTTTCAACCTGTCTGAACGAAATCGTCACTTTTTCGTAACATTTTCGTTAAGATTCGTTACGAAATCGTTACGATATTTCGTTACGAAGTGTTGTCTAGCACTTCATACGATTTTCATTACGATTTCGCAACGAAATCGGATTTCGAAATCGGAAAGTTTCCAAATATTCTTAACGAAATCGTAACAAACATTTCGCGATCTTTCTGATTTCGGAATCCGATTTCGTTACGAAATCGTAATGAATATCGTATGAACTGGCTTACACGACTTCGTAACGAAATGTCGTAACGATTTCGTAACGATTTCATAACGAGTCTTAACGAAAATGTTACGAAAAAGTTACGATTTCGTTCAGACAGTACGAAAGAAAGGAAATTTTACACTGTTTGCATTTCAATATGTCGTACAAAGTGGCGCATAACGATATTTTATGTAAATTCGTATAAAAATTGTTGCGATTTTTTTAAGACAGCTCAAAATAGTTACGAATTAGTCGGAATTTCGATAATGTCGTCAACTATAGTTTGCTGGGCAGGCGAATACTGTGGTTTCGGAACGATATGGGTCGATGGGTTATCGAAATGATCACGAATTAAGAGTGCAGAGTGAGATGGTGCATTATTATGATGCAAAAACCAAGAATTGTCTCTCCACAAATCCGGTTTTTTTTTTTGACGCACACCATAATGCAAACGATGCATAACACCCTAGTAGTATTCTTTGTTGACAGTTTGTCAGAAATTCGTAATGCACCACACCACGATAATCGAAAAAAGTGTCAATATGACCCTGATTTTTTACTTGCTTTGACGTGGTTTTTGTCGGTATCGGTTCATCTTTGGCACGGTATTCCGGTACCCGATTGATCGGCTGTTTCCAGGTCGTAAGCGTACACCCAAATCTCATATCCAGTTATGATGAGCTTCATTTTGTCCTGATAGTCGGAAAGCATTGTTCCACAAACATCAATACCTATATTTTCCCCATGAAATTTAGCGTTTTTAGAACCAATCGAGGTTTCACTTTTCTGAGGCCCAAACGGTCACTCAAAATAGCTTTCACTGATCCTTCCGATATTCGAACAAGGTCAGTAAGATATCGGACTGTCAATCGACGATTTTGGAGCACCAATTCTTTGATTTTAGTGAAATATTTTGTTGACGTTTTGCTCATTAGTTGATGTTGATGGTCGTCCTGGCGGTGCCTCGAACATGCTGTACCACTCATAAACTCTTCTTTTTGATAGAGATTGCTCATCGAAGGCCTTCTGCAACATTTTCAACTTTTTAGCAACTTTTTAGTGGAAGTGCGTTGTTGAATAGATTCAGACTTAATAAAAAACGAGTATAAAACCGGAAAAATTCGATTTTAGCTTTTTACAAAAGCATGTGTAGCTCAAACACTAATGAATATTTTAACGTGTAATTTGGCACAGATATCATTGAGTGTAGTGCCATTTGGAAAATAAAAACTTTTGGTCCTATAGGAATGCCCAAAAAATTTTAATTCAAATTTCCCGGTATTTTTTGCCCACAGTGGTATGTATTTTTTCAGCTTTCAGTTACGAAGAAATTAAAAATTCTATCATAAATATTCGTTGCTTAATACATTGTTACATAAAACAATTTAAAAATGCTTATTGGGCTTGGTTCAAACACGACTATTTGTTGAGTCAGTCATTCTCGTAATTGTAAGACCGCGTAGAAATGCAATGGAACTATAAAACATAATCAGTTGATTAAAAATCAGTTAACTGAAACAGTTTTCGAGTAAAGTACAAAGTTTTTGTTGGAAAGCGAATATTACTATCAAAATTTACTTCAAAATAGAAAAAACTGTACAGAGCAAGGTATTGCACTGATGTGGAACGACTTCAGAGCTAAACAAAGATTGTCAGGTCAACGTAGGATTGCTAAAAACTTGGGATACTGTAAAAAAATTTGTATTTAATACAATATTGCCTCCAAAACCTAACATTAATAGAGAAAAACTAAGAAAACCAACAGCACAGCAGGACAACTACATCAAATTTTGTCCCATTTTAGTATGCAGAAGCAATACGGGGTGAGGTAAGCCTTGAAATTTCTAATCAAATTATTATTAGACAACTACTGGCGGAGAAAAAACCGTTTGGTAGATTTTGGAAAAGGTTCCTATGCTGACCTTGAGACATACAAAAAATCACATTGCTTTTTCTCAGTCGCATAACGTATGAGTTGGTCCAGAAAATGCCAAAAATGGACTTTGGTCGGATGAAATAAAAATAATTTTAATTGAAAATAAATCATAGTTTCGAAGACCGAAAAATGCAGAATATAATTCAAAGTAAACAACAAAGACGTTCAAGCATGGACATGATAGCATCATAGTCAGAGGTTACGTTTTCTGGTGCGGAGTCAGGCCGCTTTATTGAATAAAACAAAACATTGATAAAATGTATATCCTGAAATACTCAGCGAAGTTATAAGCACATTTGCTGAGTAGAAAATGCCACTTAAGTGGGAATTTCAACACGATATCGACACCAAACTCACCACTGGTGTTACCAAAGATTGGCTAAACTAAAATTCACTGGACTTAAATCTTATTTATCAATCAGAACAAAAAAATTAAGTTAAGAACGAAATTAAATAAACATTTTTTCTTTAGTTTTTAAATATCTGACCTTTATGCTAAGTTCTTTCATAAAGCAACAGGTTGACACAACAATAATGTTCTTTATAGAACATTCACCAGCAGACTTGACAGCTGTTTCGTCAAGTCCATTAACTTTGAAAATCTATTATACATAACTACTGCCAAAACCAAAGCGGAATTGCAGTTGCCTGCTTTTCAATTTAAAAAGTAATGTTCTTCACATATGTAATTCTTAAAAATTTCTTAAATATTTTCTTAAATAAAACTAAATATAATTTAAAAAATGCCATAATTTATTTTTCATGTAAAAATTGGTACGAGCCCGACCGCAGAAAATAAGATAAGTCATCTTTTTTTCAAAAAAACTTCTCACGCCTTCTATGGTATAATACCAACGAATTCTTGGTGCCAAAGATTGGAATCGTGAAAAAAAGTAAACAAAGAGCGCAACAACAAGTCTTTGCAAAATCAATGTAGTCAACTTTTTGAACCCTTGCTTTGTGCTAAGAAGTTTTTGTGATTCTACTAATCACCAATTCATAGAAAAAACTCACTGACGCTTTGCATAAACTCGATTTGGAACTCAGCCTGCCTTATGAATTGTGTTTGTTCTTGTTAAGCAAAAGATATGTTTTGGTGTCATAAATTTAAAGATTTATTTTTTTTTTTATAAAATAAAAGCAAATGAACTTAGTACATATACAAAGCTAAACTAAATTACTTTTCAATTTAAAAGTGAACATTTTATAATGTTTCTAATTGTGTGACAAATTTTTGTTAATTGAGTTTCTATTCCAATGTCGACGTCGGAAACACTTGGAAATGCAACATTTGTAGGATTAAACGGAATTGTAAATTTAATGCATATATTATGCAAACGGTACAAACATTTGTAAATCTTGCTACTTTTATTGTATGGTATCTTCCTCTTTTCTCATAGCCAAGCACCTTCTTGGATGCCTTTTAGGATTCCATGATTTTTCCAGTGCTGCACCTAGCCTTGGGGATTTCTATAGGGTGTTATGCACCACGGTTCAAGTGGATAGCCAGAGTCCGCTAATAAAAATTGAAATAAGTTGTATTGTAACAATATGTGTTTGTAATAACAAAATTACCTAAAATCCATGAATTTGCATTTCTATTTACAAGAAATTGCTCCTCCAGGAAACTTCTCTGGTCCGAATGCTTCCAAATGTAAGAGTCATGGGCTGCTTCTCCGTATTTGCAATTGCTTGAAGTAATATAGTTTTCGTGTTCAAAAGCTTATTAGTTCATATATCCTATGTTTAAACTTAATATAGACTCACTATCATTGCATTCATACTACGGTACCCCTTCCTATTAAAGTACATATGCTCATTTTCTGATGGTTTTTGTAGTCCAATGTGCCTACCATCAACACACCTGACGACTAAAAAAGAAAGGTTTATTCAGTACTTACAGCAATGCAACTATTATCTTACCTCCAGGAATTTTGTTTTTTTCCACAAACCACTCCTTGCATCTAGACGAATATTTTGGCGTAAATTTAATTAAATTTGCGCCTAATTTGCTATCCATGCCTTTTATAACACTGGAAGTTATTTTTGATACGGAGCTTTGGCACATCCCAAGAAGGTAGTCGCTTCTGATCGAGTGTTGATATCCACCACTTGCAAGAAGAGAAAGGGTTGCTGCCAGTTGCAGCACTGGTGGAATAGCTGTGGACTGGTGGCAGTGGAAGGTTATTTGTCTTAGCACATATTGAAAAGCGTTCTTTGTAAGACAAAATCTTTTAACAAATCTGAAAATTAAAATTAGAAAAATGTATTTTACAGCTATGTTTCTTTAAGTGCTTACGCAGTGTCAGACATTGCCAATGGATTCCTTCGATCCCTTAAGTTCCTTCGAAGAATGCTTTCATCGAAGTGACTTTCATCCGAACTTTAATAAAAAAGCAATGCGGCATCCATTACAGAACTTGTTTGTAAATTAAAATAAGCAATTTGACGTATTTACTTGCAATTACGAACAAAAAGATAAGTACTCTACTAATATGCCACGTGTAAAAGAAAGAAGAAAGAGAGCAATCTATTACTATTATACAAAATTACGCTCCGTACTCATTCGTATGTTATAATCTCAAACCGATCGTACGCACGACTCGTCACGTAATTTTGTTTCGAACGACTGCCATTCCGTTTACGGAAGAGACGATTCGACCCCTGGTCTTTTCTCTTAAATTCTTGAAATATATTGATTCTATATCACATAAAACAAAAAACTAAAATCCTCTATCGAGAGCTTTTTTAATACGAAATAGATCAACTAAAGTAATGCTTAGTAATTATATGAAGACGAATATTTTTTCCAGTGTAACTATCAGTTTCTTTTGAGAAAGCTATTCCATTTTCAAGCAAGCCTCAAAGAATAAAAACTACCATGAAAAGCTTCTTGAGAACATAAGCCGCTCGGAGTGGACATAAAGCTTGTAGGTCCAGCTCTCGATCATTTGTGTTCAAACATTTCAAAACACGCACAACACAATTGATCATAAGAAGCTCTGTCAAAGTCCTTTCGAGAGCTGATATGGCCATTTAATATTTTTCTTTTTTATCCTCAGGTTATTATGTTAAAACAGGTTATTCTGCCGCCATAACTTCACCTCATGCTTAGTTTTTTACTGAAACTTTATCGTTTAGTTTCATATTTTTCCCTTCGAAAAGGCAAAATAACTTCTCCGTCATTTAAATTGACGGAGCTACGTTATCTCAAAATATTGGTATTCACATGACTGTGGATTCGCGAAAAAAATTTCTTAAAATCTCAAAGTGCGGATTTGGGTTTCTTAGCAATAAACCAATCTGAGAACAAAATTTTAGATGGTCAAATCGGAGTTGTTCAGTGCAACAAATGTTACACTTCATGTGAAATAGGCATGTGTAACATGATTAGTCTCAAATCATCAAATATTGCAATCATACTCCTTTTGTTCTGGCTTTGGACAGGTAAGCAACATCTTTTTGATACTAGCTTGTTGAACTTTATTTAATGACAATACGTTAAAGTACATTTTAGGGAATTTTATATAAACTTTGTGGTTCGTGCCTTACTATTCATATAGCCAAGACGCAATACAGGATCATCAGATATGGAATAAAAGAAGAATCCATACTTAATAGTTAATCATCAACTCCACTTGATTTAAATACATTGCTCAGAGGGTAGAACATCCATCTGAACATTGAAAGTTAGTAGGTTCGAATCACACTGCGAAAAAATACTCTTAAAATAACAATTTTATCGTTTTTATTCTGCCGAGTGTCTGTTTTTTATTCTATCCCCATCATTTCAAATACACCCGGCATTGCTGAGCAGGCTCTAGTGGTTGATGCAGAAAGTCACTTATACCAAGATAAGCACAGCTTATAAGTCTAGCTGTATTAGAAAGAGAATCAAACTATAATTGGTGGAATGAGTGTTTTTATTAAAAAAATTGTATTTTTCTAATCAAATAATATGCTTTTCCGCCCACACTCAATATAACGCAAACAAATTGAACGGTCCAACTGCAGCCATACAAGCACCAA
Organism: Coremacera marginata; assembly: GCA_914767935.1. Lineage (NCBI taxonomy): Eukaryota > Metazoa > Arthropoda > Insecta > Diptera > Sciomyzidae > Coremacera > Coremacera marginata. The sequence continues at coordinate 6,115,205 of OU612044.1, read as the reverse complement.
AGGACGAACCATAACAAATAATCAATTTTCCAAATGTTAACGATTTCAAATTGATTCTGATGCCCTGAACCACCAACTGTGTCTAAAAAGGAACTCCTAAAAATATCGAAAATAAACTCACGCTGACATGTGGGAATTCGTATGCGGCAGACAAATAAACGCGCACACAATTACCAACACACATACACACAGTTAACCAGACATAGATATGGACGTCAATAACATACGCTCGATGGGTACCACATGAGGAGCCAAACGCCAGCGCTATTGCGCCAACACCGCGTTTCAATTTTTTCATTAAGAAATCTTCATGTTTATTGCTAGCTTTTTGTGATGCCTTGGTGGGTCTGCTGGTGATGATGGTGGGGGTGGTATTTTTGAGAAGGAAGCTGTATGTGTGTACCTACTCCGACACTTCTTCGTTTCGCATTTCAGACAAATAAATTTTAGGAATTTTTATTTTTATTGAAAATGATTTCGATACAAAACTGCTGCGGTCGGCAGTCGTTCGGTTGTAAAGAGAAGACATAACAAAAATGCCAGGACGAAATGTTGCTGAATGCGCTGTTGGAAAAGCGTTACGTGGCATAGCAGACAGGACAGTATTGGAACAAACCGAAAGGCAAACAAACAGACGGACGGACAGACAGACAGACAGAAATGCCGGCTCGTATAGCCGACATAGACAGTTAAAAGCGGGAGCATATAGACAGTCAATAGCGTAGTCAAACGCAGCGGCAATACAATTTGTGTAGTTTTTTTTTGCTTTTTTTAAAGCGCAACAACAAAAAATAGCATTATCAGCAGGATATTCCGGATATGCACATAACTACAACAACAAATACAAGAAACATGCATAAAACTCATACATATTTTTATTTTTCTGTTGTCATGTGTTTTTTTATTTTTTTCAATTTATTTTATTTTTAACTCGCTTTGACTAAATGCGACACCCTTTAAGCTGCTTTTGTCGTCGTTGTGTCCTTCCTTTATAGCTTCTTACTACTACTTCGATTTTATATTTCTTTTTTTCTTATTTCATGCATGTGTTTTTTTCATCCACATCTCTTATCATTTTCGCGCTTATGTTTGCATTATCCTTTAACGATATTCAATTCAATTCAATTCGTACATTTTTAACACTTCACACGATGTAAGAGTTTGTCGATTACTGAGTTGGAATCTGCATGTGTTTTGTATATGTGTGCGAATGTGAGTGTAAGCTTTTAATATTGCACTTCAGCTTACATTATAAAGAAAATGTTGCAACATCGAAATTATTTAAAAATTAGTAAGGAATGGATCTTTAACAAGGGCGAAGCGAAAATATATAATTATACCAGAAAAATATAATGCCAAATTTGGTTGAAGTTGCAAAAATGTTGTAGAGGAAGTTCGACTAGAACTAAATTCTCACACCCCATGTCTAATTACGCCCACTTTTCTATACTATGGACTGCAGATTATTCCAAAAATATATGTTGAATATATGTTCTATGCTGCAGAAGAAGTTCGTTTAAAAAGTAAAAAGTCACGCCGCCTGTCTAATTCTGCCCAATTTTCTAGACTTTGTGTTTGCAAAATTTAATTGAAGTCAAAAAATTGTGTAGAAGAAGTTCGATTAAAATTGATATGCCACGCGCTAGTCCCTCCTCCCCCCCTTAATTCCATCAACTTTTGTAGACTAAAAGCTGCAATTTATACTAACGAATATAGTTATGTGTGAAATCTGGTTGAAATCGAACAAAACGGTAGAGAAAAAGGTAAATTGAAATTATAGTGCCACTCTCCCTACTAAATCCCTCCCACTTTTATAAGTTACGGACTGCTCATTATGCCAAGGAATATATGGGGAAAATTTGCTTAAAATCGGACAAACAGTGCAGAGGAAGTTAGCTCAAAATAAAGTGCCACGCCCCCTTTCTAATCATACCAAATTTTATAAGCTTAAGACTACCTTAACTACCAAGGAATATATGCGAAAATTTTGCTTGAAGTCAGACACACGGTGTAGAAGAAAACGGCTAGTTGAAGAATAAAATGCCATGCCCACTTGTCTTTTGTAATATTTACGAAGGTTTTTCTATTTTGATAACTTTGTATGGAAAATACTCTCCCTAGATTTTGTCAAATTTAAAAGTGAAGGCTCGTATAATATATCAAAGCCTACACCGAGAAAAAGGCAATAGGTAAATATCCTAAGCCGGCTTGGGTAAAGAGAATTGTATGGGAGTTATAAACTTATGCTTATACACCTAAGCAATTTATTGTTTAATACATTGCTTTGAAAGCACATACTTCGATACCTTGCAAAAAAAAAAATACTTGATTCATCTAAGCCCAAAATCCAAATATACAAAATTAAAAACCAACTAGCATGGATGTCTTAACCATAGTTTTGAGCTTTTTTCTGCAAAAAAAAAAAAAAAAACACAGCTGCGTCATTAGACACACGATAGAAGGATAGATTTGATAATTTAATAGTTTTTTTGTAATAAACCACTTTTAAATTCAAAAATAACATAAAGTAATTTAAAAAACACACGTTCATATTCACACCAGTAAATTTTATTACATTTCATCAACAAAAAGAAAAGAAGAAAAGAAAAAAAAAATGTATTTGCCCGCCGTACGGAATCGAACCTGGAACTTTTAGTGCCAGTCCATCGCTCTACCCACTGATCCAAAAAGCCTTGCTACTGGTTGCTGGCATAACTGCAGCTATGTTAACTGATGCTGTATTAACAGATGCAGTATGTCGCAGTATTCTGTTGATAGCCATACAACAAAAATTTTTTTAATAGATTATTGCGTTATGCTGCAGCATAGCTCCAGTTGTAATTAATATTGAATAAATCAATCCGCGTAACGAAGCAGTTTGGCTCAATGTGTAGTGTAATGACTTCATACACAGTGGTATCGGTTGGTATGGGTTCGAATCTCAACGGCATGCGAAAGTAAACATTTTGTATATGATATTTAATTTAAATTAATTTAATGTTCTTGTTATAAGAGACGTCAAGCAGCAAGAAAACCCGAGAACTCATTAACTTTAAAGAAAAATACGCTGTTGATAAAAGAAAAATTTTGTGTTGTTGTCGATTTCAGGCAAGCAAATCACAGAACGAGAGGCAGCGGCAGCTTCAAAAAATAAAAAAAGAAAAATAAAAAAAAAAAACCAAATAAAAAATTACCAAATACTTGGTTAATTTATTACACAAATAAAAATTGGCAAGTCAACATGGAAAACTTAAGCGTTTTGATGAAGTACTTGGGAGGAAAACTGCCAAATCCATCTTATAAATTATACTAGGTATTTTTTTCAATTTAACATAAGCTTTTTTCTCGGTGTACGTGCATAATTCTAAGACATTTTTTTAATTTTTGTGAAGTAGTCGTGGATAGGATAGTATACGTAGAAGGTAGTCGTGGTTTTCAAAGAGCAAAGCTTATGTGCAAAATTTGAAGATATTTTTATAATTTTTGTAGAATTTTGAGAGTCCTTATCTTTAAAAAAAAACAACTTTGTATGGGAGGTACAAAAGTGTATTGAATTTCATCGCTACAGCTTTAAAATAACGACTGTATTCGTATCCAAGACGGATGGGTATGGCTAAATCGACTCAGTTGGGGATGCCGATCGAAAATATATATACCATGCCTCCTCATTGGCGTTACAAACGGAATAACAAAATTAATATATCCCTTACGTAGTACGCTTAAGTTAGGGGTGGCAAAATCTAGGCTTTTTCCAATTCCGGAATTTTCGGGATTTAAAAATGGAGTCCAGGGATCCCAGTATTAATCCCGAGATTTTGCTTTTTCTAAATTATTAGAATATCAATGTACTTATCTGACGTCATGTAATATTAGTTGTCAAAAATTATCGCGCAACCAGTGTTGAATCAGTTGATTTGGACTAACCCCATGTTAAAATTCCAGTTGGCATATTAATATACAGAAACGGGCACATTAATTATTCAATTAACCATCTAAAAAATTACGTACTTTGGTCACGAGTGAGCAAGTATATTTTTTTGTTTTTTAACAATCCCAAATTTTCTCAGATTGTGCAAAAATGGGCAAATTAATTTTTTGATAAATCAAAATCCAAAAACGACATGAATTAGACCCAAGCGGAGATAATTGCTTTTTGATAAGCAATCACATTACGACTTGATATCAAGCACATTATGACTACACTGCGAAACACTCCCAAGTTTAATTTATTTGGGATTGCTTTCAGCTCAAAGTTTCTCCATGTATACAATACTTAATTGGTACTATAAAATTTAACTGCACTTAGATATGTCAAAAAAAAAAAAAAAAATAAAGATTCCCCAAAAAAATATGCAGAAAGCATCAACAAAGCAAATTGGGGCCTTATTTAATTTTCGGGCCATATTTCATTTTTTGTGGGCCCATTTCATTTTCCATCGTAATCAGAAATTGAAAATGAAAATAGGCCCCACAGAGCTTATATCTGGAGTTGTCAGGGTATATATGTCCATTGTATGAAATGAACATGACTATAGGAATTGTAAATAAATTTAAGCTGTTTAATTTCTTAAAGATATTCACTCAGAAAAAAAATAATTTTAAAATCAAAAAGCACCAGTTCTTATTTTGAAAATTTAAAATTTCCTCAGTTATTAGTAAATTTATATTTCAAACAAAAATATTGGCATTTGTCTTAAGAAACTAAGAATTTTCATTTAAAATCAAAATTTTCTTCAAAATATATGCTTTTCGAGTAACAGAAAAATAGATTGTTTGACTTAATGATTCTTTACTTACTTGTCACCAACAGTTCTATAGCCTACAGCATAGAACTCAGAGCTGTAAAAGAATGCAATCATTCGTGATTTTAAATCATGTGACTTATATTCAAAATGAATGCATTCATTTTTCCAAATCATTGATTCGGACTTGAAATTTAAAATCAAACGAATGCAGTCATTTTTTCAAATCATTGATTGTGATTGCAAATTCATTGCATTAATTTTTTCAAATCATTGATTGTGATTTGAAATTTCAAATTGCATGAATGCAATCATTTTTTCTAATCTTTGATTGGGACTTGAATGATCTTAAATCACAAATGATTGCATTCTTTTACAGCTCTGATAGAACTTCATACCCTCGACATTGTCGAAAGTGGGTTCGAAACCTGATGGCGGCATAATTTTTTTTTCTTTTATATCGGCTTGTTTTTTTTTAATTTTAATGAAAACAAAAAAAAACAACCCTTTACTAGTGGATGGTGTAAGCGGCCGCAAAATTATTGTTTTTGCATGTGTATACGCATGTTATTGAATGTTAGAACAAACGCTCTGCCGACGTATTTTTTTTTTTTAAAGTGAATTACGCCACTATTCGATAATAGCTGAGACGGTGCGTAGGAAAATTGACAGACTGGCACACGAGCGGCCCAGGTTCAATTTCCGCGATGGTTATAATCAAATTGTACATAAAATAATAATTATTATAATTATAAAAAAGTCTTTCTTACTAAATAATAGAGCCTTGCATGAATATATTCATCAAGTGAATTTACCCTGATTCTCTGCTGTAGCAGTCACTGCAAGCAAAGCTGCAAGCGAATAAATGTAAACAACAGGTCGTATAGCAACAGGTCATGTAGCGCAACAGAATAACTTTTTATTTTTTCTCTGTTCTCTTTTCATACACTCTTGCACTGAGGTGAGCTTGCGATCTACGCGTTGTTTCAGTTTTTTCTCTGAGCCCTTCATAAACTACACGAATACTCAGGTATCTGCTGCAGTGACCTGAATAAGAGTTTATACTTTGGGTTTTCCCCGCAATAAGCTTTTTGTTATTCTTAATGCATATTTGTGTTATTTTTGTTGCTTTTTTCGCTACCTTCCATACAAAAAACACAAAAACTATCGAAAATAGTTTATATCGGCCGTAGCTGAATTCCTAGAGGGGTCAAATATATGAGTTGGTCCTATTATTTTTTGCCTTTTAACATTTCTCCTAAACACTTCTACACCCTATCTACCACCCTTCTTTGGGTCCCAATACAAAAAACATCTATTTTCTACGAACGAAGGAATACAAAAATATTCGCCATATATTCAGGGTATGAATATACTGATATTTTTGTTTTTTTTTTTTGTATTGCTTTATTTGCTGCCTGTTGGTGTTAGTAAAGCATCGTGCTCTTATTCCCTTCGTTTCTTATATCTGAATAAAACAAAGATAGTGTATGGGCAGGTATGAGCAAAGCAGAAAATGGATAGAGGAAATTATTTATTCTATAGCAAGGAAATATATTCAGGGAGGCGAAAATGTATACTCAAGCAGGGATCTACTAAATATCACCAAATATCTCAAATTTACGGGAGCACAATACCACTAGCTTAAATGAAATTTTTGATATATTCAGTATATCGCTACCTTAATATAGAAAGGCCCTATCTCAAAAGGTCTAAGTCAATAGGAGAAGGAGAAAACTTAATAAAAAATGAAGTTCTGTAGTTTCGAATTTTTTGTAAACAAATTTTTTTATTAAAAACTATAAGTGATGTAGCGATGTTACAATTCTTTTTACTGTAGAAATTGCAGAACTTTGTTTTTTATGAAGTTTTTTTCTTCTCCTATACTGTAAAAAAAATTGAGTTAGGGCCTTTCTATATTAAGGTAACGATATAAGATTTTTTTTTTTTTTTGATTCTAAAATACTTCTTTTTATTTCAAAAATAATTTTATTTTTTCTTCCAAAGAAAAATTTCACTTTAATATATAAAAAAAAATTCTTTGGCGCTAAGACATATAAATTTTTTTGAAAATTTAGTAAATTTTCTTTGATTTTAGAATGTTTTTTTTTTTGAGTGTTCATTCATTCATATTTAAAAATAAAAATAAAACACAATTATGAATTTGGGGAGTGATTTTTTTTAATTTTGCATTACCTTTGGGGTCCAATTTCATGAAATTCTGGTTTTTTTCCCAACGGAAAGCATGCTGAGAACAATGGTGCTAATTTTTGGGGTAATTTGTTTGTGTTTTTTTCTATTGTCTCATAAAACTACTAAAATTTTTCTGATATTATATCGAGAATTTGAATATTTCAATATTATTTAATATTTCAAGAATTCAATATTATTTAATTTTTGCATTTTTATAATAAACTTGTACAGACCAAAAGTTTTGCGAAGCTTTGTCTCTACATGTTTTTTTCTTACTTGTTTATTTTCTTACAGAGTTTAATATCGGGATGTGAACTACACCAGAAGCCCGACCACTCGACCCACTAAGTCACCCGACATAGCAAAAGACATCAATAAGTTTCAAAGCTAGACCCGCCGGATTGAAATACAATATAAGAAAATAAACATAATTTTAAGATTAGCCAATAAGACAGGCAATAAGTAATATTCAACAAGAATGAATTTAATTAAACCTTGTTTGCTTTATTTAAAATTTAATAATGGTTAATATGGTAAGGTTGTAAGAAGAATATGTAGTCATTCGTATTTCTTTTCCTACAGAGTGATTTGTTATACTAACTACTAATTTGTTATATTATATAAAGTTAATGTTTTTATTTTATTATATGCATTTTCATGTACCAACGGGATCATCGCGTGATAAGAGTCGTTACTACGAAAGGTAGCAACAACAAGATCATCAAATGTTCTCGTTCAATGCCAAGCAACGGGAAATATAAAAAGTGCCACGCGATCATTATCAGGCTCTTTTGTCGAATAACACTCGAAGTGTTAACGTCTTTTGTCAAGTATGAGTCAAAGCGTGAATAAATAAAGTACAGTGCGAACGAATTAGTGCAGAACATCAACGTCGACAGCAGCATCAACGGCACGCTAGCGCCAACAGCAATTGCACCGCAACGACGCCACTAGCAATAACAACGTCGCGTCAAAGCCCAACGGCGACGCCACATCAAAATCAGCAGCGCCAGCACGTCGCCGACAGCATTAATGGCACGCTAACGCCAACAGCGGCTGCACAACGACGCCACCAGCCACAGCGACGTCACGTCGAAGCCCAATGGCGACGCCACGTCAAAGCCAACAGCGTCTGCACGTAGAAGCCAACAGCGACGACGTATAAAGTCCGCAACAAGGAATGAAGTCAATGGAAATATAAAGGCCAGCATTACACCATCTAAAGCGCAGCGACGACAAGAGCAGCTGAGGAAAACCAACACGGAAACAATAAAGTGTAACTCTGTATCAATAAGTGTAGTTAGCTCGTATACACATAGGTATAATTAAGCAGTGAGTGATAGTGATCCTTATCCAAATACTACCTTCTTTCCAATAACATTGCTTTCAATACAAACATTTCTTTCGACATAACCGAGGTCGTGGTAAATCCCTGAATCGGCTGTCGCATCTCTTCTTTTATCAACTCTTTCCTTTCCACATAACCGAAGGCGTGGTAAGTCCCTGAATCGATTGTCGTATCTCTTTTTTTACCAATCCTTCCTTTTCGACATAACCGAGGGCGTGGAAAATCCCTGAATCGGAAGTCATCTTATGCTCCATATATATCTTTACCGTTTCCTTCCCTCTTTGATCCACAAGATCTTTGATTCCACAAGATTATATGTACAATTAAGGATTCAGTATTTAATAAAACTTGATTATTTGACCTGAAAACATTACCACAAAAACTATTACATGAACCGATATTGTTTACCTTTAAAATTTAAGTGAAATTGTTAATAAGCAGATCTATGTTTTATCACAACACTCTGCATTTTTGATTAATATACCTATTCTGTTGATTGACAATTGTAAATTTATTGACAACTGTAAAAATGTCTTATTCCTATATCAAAAGCTCATAACATTACAAAACTGTTAGCAACACAAAAAAAATATTCAGAACAAATAAATAAGCGAAACATTTTGAATGTTTTCAACACTTTGGACCAAAAAATATCACATAAAAGACTAGCTTGTCAATGAATTTACAGTTGTCAATCAACAGAATAAGGCTATTAGTGTCTGCACAAATAAATATTTGTCACGATCCCTTGGTATGAGGCGAGTGATACCTCGGCTGAAAAAACGCATCGTTGCAAACTTATATTTTAGGAATCTTTTTATATATTTGTGTCCACAAGGAATAACGATCAAACTCAAAATATGGTGAAAAGCTATATGGCATTTTCTTAGTTGACAATTTTTGGTAAGATGGAGACTTGGTTTAACGGTTCATATATTAAAGAAAAATATTTTGTGTTTAAATGTTATTCCTTGTAGCCACAGATATAATCTAGTAAAAAATTTCTTTAATGAATCTGTTCACTAGTTTTGAACCATTGACTCTCTATTTTTGTCTTCTAATTTCATGAAGGACCGAAATGTTATCGAGAAAGTTTTGTTTATTAAATAAAGTAAATTGTTTTTGATTCAATTTACTTTTTTTTTTTTAAGTCTATACCTTACTTCGTCTAAATTTTAGTTCGTTAAATAATAATTTCACAATTTTTTTGAAGGATTCTTTATGAAATTTATTCATTATCGCTTGATAGTTGAAGTATAGTTTCGGGGTACGATTATGCAAGCACGACCGATTAAAGCTGAATTTAAAAGATAACCTATTGATAGGTTATGTTCCGTATTCTACTTAAATTATTGCTTAGCACAATGTCCTGTATGTAGATATTGGTTGCATTAAAATTTTCGTATTATACACGCAGAGAAAAACTATGTTTATATATGTTTGGTTTCAAAAACAAAATATTCAGAGGGAACCACCTAATGATTAAGAACTTTCCTTCAATAACTAACGTCTACATTAATATGCTCGTGACAAAATAGAATTGTGTGTTTCTACCCAATAAAAATATATTTGCATCATTGTTCCTTTCTTTTATGTGTTTCGTCTAGACATACATATATCTGTTTCTTTTGCACTTGCACGAAAAATAGCGAAAACCTTGTTGCTTTATGCGCCTGCTTTTAACAGTTGCCAAGTCTTGGCGTCATTTTAAGTTTCAAGCAGCCTCGCCAAACGTGTTGAAAAGTTTAGCTCTTGTGAAAAGTGCTTCTGAAAATGTTTATTTAAATTAAAAGTGTTTGTGTTTTCAAATTAATAAAATATAAAACAACCTAAAAGAAAAATAAGGCGGTTCAGCAGTAAAAATAGGTGAGTTTTGAAGCAACTTTGCTGATAAAGCGGGTTCGCTGGCAAAGTGGGTGCTCCAACCATAATATGTTTTCTCCAACTAGAAAATGTGTGCTTATCAAAATGAATGTAATGTCGGATAAACATAATATGGTATAATAATGATTATGGACATAATGATTGCTTAATTTTTCTTCAAATCAGCAATATTTAAAAGTAGCTTAGAAACATATTGAAGTTATGCTTATTCTTCATACAAATTTAGATAACTTCATTGTTATGTCACAGTAAAATTTGTTGTATAAATCATAAGAGACCTATCACAAAGTTTACCATTACTTCGGAATTAAAGTTATTTTTTCTTAAATTTGAATTTCCCGTTCTATGCTCTGACTGAATGCACTTTAAGTATGGTGCTAATTAATAATAATCCGCTTAATGATTTTGATTTTCCTCTCTCTCGCATACAAAGTGATTCGTCAGATCTCATCTTTAACAGAGTTTATTCTAACAGAATTCTTATCATCCACCAAAATATTCGCAGTATTAGGAAAAATTTTAATAATTTCATTGCGCATGTTAACTCTTTCGAGAATAAGCCAGCTTTTATTTTTCTATCAGAAATATGGATTTATGCTGATGAATGTTCTTTATATACATAATATACCGGGCTATAGCTTTTTACTTGTTGTACTCGTAATAGTTCATACTCATGCAGTTTTTGTTTTAAATCAATTCATTGTTGAGCATCAATGCCTTAATCCTAATTCTTTGGATGCCCGGAAAATAAAATGTACTGTTCAAAACTTAAATTTTACAATGGTGTGCGTGTATAAATTCTGCTCCATAAATGGTTCGAGTGACAATTTTTTAATCGACTTAGAAAGCCTTGGAGAATGAAATGAGCCATAATTTGATACTTTTGGGAGATTTTAATATAAAAATTTTGAATGACTCTAGCAGCATAAATAATTATATGTGTCTGTTATCATCTTATGGATTAAGTTCATGCATTAACTCGCCAACCCGTATTACTGATGAAAGCTCCACATGCATAGATCACATTTTTTGTAGACTTGGTCTGAATGTTAATGCGTCAAGTGCTGTTATAGATTTGCATATTACAGATCACTGCTTAACTTGTTTAAGCCTTGATCTAGCTGTATGATCTAGCATACAGTGAAAACTGATTTTGGTTTATTAAATTGTTATCTGAGATTAGAGCCCTGGAATGAGGTTTATTACGAATCCGATCCCAGCAAGGCATTCTCCATTATTCTTTCAAAACTAAACAGGTATATAGATATTTGCTCAAAAAAAATTAGTAAACGCAGATCTAGGTTTTGCAAACTCAAACCATGGATGACTGACAATTTGGATGTGATTATTGAAAAAAAGAAAAAACTTTACAAGAAAATGAAGAAACACCCTGAAAATAGCCAGACTATCGTTGAATACAAGACCTTGTGCAAAAATATTCTGAAAGAAGTTGAAGCTTGTAAAAATGCTTACTACTCAGAAGAATTGCATAAAGTCTGGGGTGATTCGAAAAAGAAGTGGAGAATAGTAAATGAGATTTTGGGAAGAAATAAGACATGACGAAATAGTTAATAGTCCATTTGAGGTTGCAGAAGAATTTAATAAATTCTTTGCCTAGACTGGCGAGAAACTGTGGAAAAGAGTGGCCATAAGAGTTCACAAATTCTAGCAGATTTTATCGACAATAACGTCTCAACAAGCTTTGTATTTGTACCTTTCTCATTGTTTGAAATCTACAATATTATTTGCAAGCAATTGAAAAATTCAAATTCTTCCACCTCTGAATGTCCGTCAAGTAATTTCATAAAAAAGATTGTTTTTAACATATCCGACATTTTGTGCCACATTATTAATGATAGCGTTTTAAAAGGTATTTTTCCAAGCGGGTATTTTTCCACTGTATAAAAAAGGTGCTAAAGACTCTATTAATAATTATAAGCCGATTTACTTATTACCAGTTTTTTCAAAAATTTTTGAGAGAGGTATGAAGAAAAGAGTTTTGTCGTTTCTTGATCATGTAAATTTCTCTTCGGAAAAGCAATTTGGCTTTAGATCAGGTAAAAGCACTGAAGATGCATTACTTCATCTTTGTACTAATATCTATGATTCTTTGAATAATAAAAAACTTAAGGCTACTCTTTTCCTTGACATATCTAAAGCATTTGACGCTGTTAACCACGTTATACTACTACAAAACTTAGAACAATATGGTTTTAGGGGTTTTTCCCTGTCTTTGTTTAATTCATATTTGGCCAACAGACAAAGGGTTAAATTAAAAGAATCATTTAGCTCAATTAGAAACATTTCCCTGGGTGTTCCCCAGGGGTCAGTTTTGGGCCCTATTCTCTTCTTGATCTACGTAAATTCTCTTTTTTCACAAAACTTTAAAAGTTCACTAACGGAGATGATATGGCGTTTGTATTTAGTTGTGATTCAGTAGACACACTGACAGCCTCCGTCAATCGAGATTTACATTTGATTAAATGCTGGTTCGTAAGTCATCATATGGTTATTAGTGAAAAGTCGAAATTTCTGTTTGCCAACCTTGTAGGAAACACAATAAATTCGGACAGATTTGTTTTGCACTCGAGTTGTTGTACGAGATATCCTCTTGATGGAGTCATCAAGTGTGGTAGTGTTGTTGACTGCGCAAGTGGGTGCTTTGAGATAGAAAATGTAAAAGCGTATAAATATCTTGGTGTTTTGATCGACAGTAAAATGAATTGGCATGAGCATACAGCTAAGTTAAAGAACTATTTACTGAATGCTAATAGATGTTTATATATGTCAAGTTTCTCGTGTAACTTTAATTTGCTTAGAAGTGTTTAATATGGCTTATTTCATTCGAAATTAAAGTACGGCCTGAGTTGCTGGGGTGGTACACATAACAATATATTACAGCCCTTACGTAAACTACAGAAGAAGGCTATAAGAATTATCTGTAAGAAAAATAGGTTTCACAATAGCCTACCACTATTTTGGAAAGCTTTTATTTTGCCACTGAGATATTTATATATTTTTAAAATACTTAAACTTTTTTATATAAGATCAGGCTATTTAAACAACAGATTTTCCAATATGTATAATTTGAGAGTTAATTTAATAAACCTTTCAATCGTTCCACCATATTCATTACAGATTTACTTATTTTCGTTTTCCTCAGTAGCTCCTAGGCTATTTAATATACTTCCCGAAAACATGCGCGAAATTTGATCTAAAGTTGAATTTATGTTAAAAATACCTGGTTCTTGAATTTGTTTTTATTGTACTTGTACGGCTCTATACTGCTATTATGTCTTTAAAAAAAAAAAAAAAAAAAAAAAAAAATGTAAATATATTTTTATAATATAATACTTTTTAACTACCGACTAATATAGGCTTAAGAGTTCATATTAGTTTAGTTCTGGTTCAACACTAGCCATCATGGCTACTGAATTCAGTACTATTCTGATTATTTCTCAATACTTAATACTTTATATTATAATAATATTCAATTTTCTGTCATTTCTGTAATATACATATATGTATATATATATGTATGTAAAATGTAAATTGGAAGAATAAAAATGTGCACACGAAAAAAAAAATAAAATTTATTCCGGGAACGTCAACATAAATTTCCTTATTGTTAGCTTATAAAACTCAAAGTGAATTAAGCAGAGAGCAGTTTTTTTTTAAGATTTCAAAACATAAATGAAAAATAATAAATTTCAAAGTAAAAATGGCGCTACACCCTTTATTAAAATTTTAAACACGACTCCTTCTTAATAATGTTCTTGTATCACACAGAGTACTTTACAATTTATACCACTTTAATATTACTAATCCGCAAAATAAGCTGACACTCTGTCGTCTCGCAACATCCTTCTAAACATATCTCTTTTTTTTTTTTGTTTTTTTTTAACGATCCATACTAAATCAACTTAAGGTATTATAAATTTTACAAATGTTGATATAAATAATCAAAAAGGCGTGTGACTTCCGTGCGCCAAAGAATTTTCCAACATACTTCAGTGCCATGACAGGAAGTAAGGACAACTACAACGTTGACAACAAACAACAACAAATAGCAACAGCAACAAACAAAACAAACCGATGCAAAGAAAATTACAATTCGATTTTCTTATCCTTATTGCAAATTTTGTTGTCCTGCTGCTGTTGCTGCTTGATCTCCTCCCGCTGCCCGCTGCTGCTCTGCTGTGCCGACTGTAACTTCTTGGTCCTTTACGTTTAGCGTTTGTTTTATGTGGCGACATTTTTTATTTGTAAATTTTATTATACACCACAGCCCGCCTTACGTATCCTTGTCCATAGTTGGTAGGTGGTTGTGGTTGTTGTTATTGCTGTAAAGGCTGCCGCCTGCACGAATTCTGCGTTAGTCATAGCAGCTATGACCTGCATGGCATACCGCATACGGCGTCGTTGTTTGTTTGACATCGCCGATGCCGCCAAATTGAATTCTAAAGTTTTAAATATTGCCGTTCTTCTCTGATTCAATGTCTTTGTTTGCGCCGCATTGATATTCTTTTTGCTTTTTATTTTGCATATTAGCAGAGCTTTGACTGTGTAAGCCTAAACCTTGGCTAGATGTTGTCTAGCAATTGCAAATGTCCTGCGGCTTTTCGTGAAGACGTTGAAATTTGTTTGGCTTTCTTTTTCTTCGTCGTCATATTGTTTTCTACAAGATTTGTTTGAGGTAGTTGGTGCGACGTCTGTGTGTTCCTTTCCGGGTAATTCCTGCAACGGCGGATGTTGATGTTTTTGTCGCCACTATTCATCATTTGTTGCCGCTTGACTGACAGTTGGACATGGATGTTTCGGAGTGTGTGTGTTTGTGTGTGCGATTAAATTAAGTTTACTTCACAGTTTAACTCCACCTGCAGCAAAGTCGAACAATTGAATTTGAATTTGAATTTAATTTTATTGCACTTGAAACACTTTTGCACTCAAACTTAACCTACAAAATTATTTGACAGCTTCAGTGAAATTATATATGACAGTTTTATATTATTTGAGCCCAACATTTGTACAAAATGTAATACGCCTGATAAAATCAATTCAGTTTATTAATACACTTAATAGTCATTCATATAACCTTGCATTTTGTAAAAATTTCCCTATATTGGACTAATTTTTGTAAAAATTGATAACTTAAAACGAATTTTTTCTCTGCATATGCATGTTGTACTGTTAATAAACCTGAAATTATCTATGAATCTAGATGCAGATGCAGATTAATATTAAATACTAAAAATATTTTGTGACCGCCCATGGAGATCGAACCCGCGTTCTCTTAAATAAGAGTCCAACACACTATTCACCAGGCCACGAAGAGTTGTTAGATTCACTTGTTAATTCTATATTAATTATAACAGAAGCTATGCTGCAGTAGATCGTCACCATCTATCAATAGATAGAGGATTGTGTATTTTCTATGATACAACTCACAAAATTTGCTTTTATTTGCCACAAGGTGTCTCCAGCATCGGTGTGTTTGTATTGTGAATGCGTTTGTAGTGTTGTTGGCACGAAGAAAACTAGCAATGCCCACAAGTGCGTTTTTAAGTGTCAAAAAAATAGATGATATCAATATATATGAAATTACCAAACGCATGCATGACATCGGCAAGGTATCTAAAATGTTTGTTTAATTTTGTTTCGCGTGCGTTCTTTAATATATATTTTCTGTGATTTGCTTGCAGTGAAATCTGAAAAATTTTCTACATATTTCTTTGCTAGGTAGTACGCTGTTGACGGGAAAAATTTGTTCAGTGCAGCCAAGTTCACAACCATGTGTGGAGAGTTAAAATGGAGAGTCGCTGGCATTATATGACCGTATATGTAATTGGCGTGGAAATTTGACATTCAACAATAAAACAATAAGCAGTAAATATGTTTTCTGTATATATGTATGTAAATTATTTTATGTTATTTTAAATTTTTGTGCTTAAAAGTTAATTTATTAAAAAGAAAAAAAGTTATTAAGCTATCAAATCTATTTAACTGCGAAAAAGCTTCGCTTCTCTCGTGTGTCCAACGACGCACCTGTGTTTTTTTTATTACAAACTAACGGCTGATACATTTTTTATTTGCTTATCAGTCACATGAAAAAATAACTTTTTCCCCTTCCTGAACAAAATTCTGGCTACGCCCATGTTCATTACCACATTCTGACATTATTTTCTCTTAAGTGGGCTTAAACCATTTTATGTATACAGACATGAGCGTGAGCAGGATTTTTCCTAAGGAAGGGCAAAGTATGAAGCAGGAAGTATGCTGGAATGTTCTTAAAAAAAAAGAAAACCTATGGACCTCTATTTTCTGAGATGTTTGGTGAAAATTTTGTTAACATCATCGCAGTTTTCACTGTTCTACTGTGTGAGATTTGAACGAACTGTTAGGACAAAATTCTAAATTTTCTTAAATTTTGTTCATGCTAAAAAACAAAAATTGTTTAGAAGTTAGGGTGTATATGAAATATAATCTCTTAATATCTGAACTCTACACTCTTAAATATTAATGATAAAATAAAATTTTTTTAAATTTTCACCCTTGAAACACAAAATTGTCACTCCGAAGAACATAAATATGTGTTTGAATTTTATGACAGTCTAACAAAATGTGACCAAATTTTATTTTAATTTTTTGCTTTAATTCCAATTGATAATTTTTTTTATTTAATATTAATCTATAAGTCTTCACATGATCAACATATGTAATACAAAAACTGATTATTTAAACAGTATACACACAAAAAAAAACAGTTTGTGAATGCCGTTTTAAATTTAATGGACCGACCAATAAGACTGAAATTTTTGACATGGATTCTATATTTAAGAGCAATTTTTATTTTTTTTTTTTGTCCCGCTAAGTTGAGACAGTGTTGGATTATGCTGTGCGTTCTGCAGATGCTAACAGGCACAAAAAATTCAATATATTTTGAAAGATTGGTCCAAAAAAAAAAATCAGGTGCGTCATTGAACACATGAGAGAAGCGAAGCTTCTTGGCAGTTTCACAGATTTTAATTTATTGTTTTTTTTTTTTTTTGTTATAAAATTACTTTTAAATCCAAAAATTGAAAATAACTCAAAATCAATTTTCATTATTTTTATTTTATTTTCATTGTTATTATTTTATTTATTTTATTACATGTTACCAGTGGCGTAGATAGCTTTTAGTTTTGGGTGTGATACGCAAAAAAAAAAATAATCTTAAAAAATTTTTATTTGAATACCGATTGCCTGAGTGTTTTGTGACACCAATTATATGCTTCACAGCCTTACATTGTTTAAACGCCGAAAAACTATAAAAAAAGAATAAAAGTGAAATATGTGTTTATATTTACATATGTATATATTTATTTCGTGTGTAGTTGAGAAACAGCGACAATTTTCTTCAGTATGTCAGATTCTAAGTTAAGTATGTTAAGCTAAGTTAAGTATGTATACAACCCCTGCTTTCAGCTTTGTGCATACTTTTCAATAAAACAATAAAATAATAAAGGCAATGGTGAGCTGGTAGCATGTCGAACTTGTACCCAAATGGTGCGAGGTTCAATGCGAGCACGGAGTTGAAAAAGCAAAGAGTATATATATAGCAGAGGCCTTAATTTGCTCTTTAAAATTTTGAGTAGCAAATTCTGATATAATTTTATTAGTCCCGATGTAATTCAAATTATAAAGCATTAACAGTATTGAAATTGCAGAGCATTAACAGTGCGCGCTGGCTGCGCTGGTCCGCTCCGATATTTGTGCATCTTCCACCATGTTTCTTTTTACGCTCTTTTGAGAAAATACAACGTGGTTCGGTTTTTTTTTCATATTGAACTTTGTGATGATGCAAACAAAAAAAGACAAATCTATATATATATATATACAAAATTGTAAAAAAAAAATCTGTACATGAAATATTTTTTTTAAATTCTTTTTGCGATGGACATTTTGAACGACGCTGAGTCCAAAAATCGCATTTTTAAAATTTTCGTCTGTCTGTTCTGTTAGAGCATCACGCGAAAACCACTGGATAGATTTAAATGAAACTTGACATCTAGGTTCTTTGTACCCCCGGTCATTATATAGGCAACTTTTTATTCAGTAAAAAAGGTTGGACCCGGTAGAGGGCGCTGCTATCGGGTTCCAGGCATTCTTTTTTTTTAGCATATCTCCGAAACCGTTCATCCGATTTGCATGAAAACTTGTTTGTAGGGGTTTTCGGATGCGGTAAGTTTTAACGACTTATCTACTCGGTTCTATCTTGAACACCAGAGGGCGCTATAGATCAAATATTTTAAAAACGTCGAAAAATTCCTAAGCCGTTTATCCGAATACATGATTATATTATATACTAATATATATGCTTATGTTATATATAAACATACATACATATACATGGGCGTAGCGAGGGTAAGAAAAGGGAGGTCAATGTCCCCCCATGATGTGTATATGTATATACATGCATATATTATGCATACAGACATATATTAACATACATACATATACATGGGCGTAGCGAGAGTAGGGCAGGGGCCAGCAGTTTCCCCCCTGATATGTATATGTATACATATATATGTATATATATGTATATGTATACATGGTATACATATACATGGGCGTAGCGAGGGAAGGGCAAGGGAGGGCAGTTGCCCCCAATATGTATATTTGTATACGTGTATATAGTATACATATATGTAAACATACATATCGATGGAGCTAAGGAAGTTTTACTCCAATCGTGTAGACTAAAGCACACTCTTATTTTTTTTTGCTTTCTTGATTACCAGAGGGCAAGGTTGCCACCTCAAATTCCCACAAAAAAAACCTTTTTCCCACAGTAGCAAATTTAATACCCTCGAAAATTCCCACGATACAAAGTTGACAAAAAATCCCATCGCAATTAAAAAAAACCACAAAAAATCCCACGCACTTTTAAAATAACCACTGAAATCCCACGCAAATAAAAAGACCACGAAAAATCCCATCCATATATAAATTAACCACAAAAAAATCCCTCCTCTATTAAAAACTAATACAGTAAATACCAAGGACATAAAAAAGACACAGTTTCGATAGTATCGTAAGTGTGGACGTAGAATTTTTTGTTTGATATATTTGGTGATATATTTGTTCTTCCTGTACATTTTTATGTTGGTTAAAAATAATAAATATTTTGGAAAAACATGAATTTATTATTTTTCCTGCAGTAAAAAACCATACATATTCTAAATTGAATTGAAAATTTAAATTATAGTAAACAAAATGTTTTTTTTTTAACAAAATGTATTTTTAATATGGAATCAATATAAAAAGGGGCTGTTCATAAATTGCGTAACACGTTTAAAGGGAAGGGGGTTGATCATTTGCGGAGAAGTGTGACATTGAGGTAGTTGCACGTGCGTTACGTCACAACAAAATTTTTTAACTCCGTTTTTAAAATTTTAAATTTTATTACGAAAGTGTGACATAGGGAACGGGGAGGGAGAAGGGGTATAATAAGATGTTTTAAAAATAAATGACATTCTCTAATATTGTGTAAAATTCTACGTCTACACTTACAATAATTTCGAAGCTGTGTGTTTTTTCTTTTAGACATTTTGCACTTGTTTATACTTTATCACTATGAAATCCATATTAAATTTCCCTGCCAGCATTTTGCGAATTAAGGCCTCTGCTATATACATATATACTCTTTGGTCAAAGGTCGTGAGCTCATTTAAGAAGAAATAAAGCTCTTTTTTTGCTTGTTACCACCTAAGGAGATGGTAACAATATTCACTGGTAACGCTTGCTTGCAGAATACAAATAGGCTGTAAATGTTACCAAAAGGTGAATTTCTTCGGTAATAAGATTAACATTACCGCGTCAGAATCGATATGTTAATAGATTATTGCTTCAGTTATATACTTAATATTGAACCAATGATTCTGCATAACGAAGATGTGCGAATTAGTGGGTAGTATAAAGAACTCTTAATCGGTGGGATAGGAGTTTAATCCCGACGGCAGATCAAAACATTTTTGTAATATTTGATATTAAAGTATTAAGTTTTGTTGTTGTTATAAACGCAATCAACAAAGAAACCATAAATTTTTAAAAAAAAATTTGTCGAAAGTTTTTAAGATTTCACTTAAGCAAATCACAGAACGAGGCGTTAAAAGCTTCGCTTCAAAAACCTCATTCCAGTTTAAATTGACACATCCAAGAATATTTTTAAGGAAAAAATTAAGGAAGGAATAATTTAAGGAAGAAATTACTTGAAAAAACTGCCACATACTGGTTTTTATGTTTTACTGATTCCAAAAGCACCACCCCCCTTCGCCCTCCCAATGGAAAATCCTGGCTACGGACTTCGACCCAGATTAAAATATTTGTTTCCCCAGTTTGAAATATATTTAAGTACATGACGAAAACTCAAATTTTTTTTTTATCTCAACTGTACCAAATGAGATTAAATATATTAAGCCAAAGTCACTTAATTTTGATATATTTTTAAGGTCAACAAGGCGGTACTTTCACCAAACTCCACATAATTATACGTAGAAAAGGATGAATGAAATATAAAATGATATGTCGCAACGGTAATTAAGGATGCTTAATTCTCCAACAGTAACAACAACAATAATATAAGCAGAAATAAACATAAATCCTGCTTAAGAGTAGCGTAGAGCAATTCAGAAAAGCTCAAAAACTTGACTGCAATGCAAAAGAACGAACTGAAGGATATGCGAAGGATAAAAATAATGATAATGATGATGACGATGATGCACTTGCACAACATAAGTGAGTGTGGGAATGTGTGAATATTTGTGTGTGTGTGAATGTGGCAGATTTTGCTAGAGTGTTGCTAGAGCAAATGTGTGTTGATGTTAGAAACAGCTGTAGATTTGTATGAAGCATACAGAAGCATAACGTGCAAATACAGGCAAAGTGAAAAATTACGTCTAGACAGGCTTAGGACAGAACGAAGAAAGCACATAAAAAAAAAACATAGAAAATCTTATAAAACAACCGCGTGTTCTACGCCAACAAAGCGCATTAAGGCGGCTCGACAAAACTAACACAGGCTGGCAGCGGCAAAAAAAGCCGCTCTGCATGTTTCTTCCTCTTCGTATTCTTTTTATTATTGTTGTTAAGGCTCTCCACTGACGAACGAGTTCTTCTAACAGGCTAACAAGGACTTTTCACACATCCATTCCATACACTGTGGAACCAAACAACCACTTCTACAGCTACTGCTGACACACATTAATTTGCATACATTCACACTTAAGCGCTTTTTACATACTTAATGAGCGAGTGCTTGCGAGTCCTTACCGACAGAGCAGCGAACACAAAAAATAAAATTTGAATCCTTTTGCTCTAAATAATTGCCAGTAATTTGCGTGTAAGCCAGCTTCCGTCGCTAAAGAACACTTCTTCAATTTAGATGTGTTAGCATAATATATTTAAGTGTGTGTGTGTGAGAGTGTTGGTGCAAAAGGTCGGCGCTATGTGTAGCCGGAAAAGGAAATGGCAACAACAACAGCACAAACAGCAGCAGTTGCGGCGCTTAAACTTGAAAATTATATTATTGTGTTAATTTATGTGCAAAAAAAAAACTTTGCATGAAGGATACAAAAACACAAACACTTCAAAATAAAAAATAGGCAAGAATAATATGATTCTGAGGCGTGTAGTGATGAAGCTGGTTGGCGAAAATAGCAGCAGCAACAAAAATAAAACAAAAAAAAAAAAAAAGCCTAAATACCTACCGGAAACGGAAGCGCTTTAGGCGGCATAAATAAATATCAGGAATATGCAAAGTGAAAGACAAACATAAAGATGCTTGCTGATGGGCCGGCAGCGCTCAAAAGGATTATATGAAAAAAAAACTTTTTTCTTTTCTATTAAGTTTTTTCGCCTGCAATAACAAAATGAAATAAAATATTCAAATGTATGAAATATACATAAAAATTGCAGAACAACCGTTAGACAGGCAGACAGACAAACGGACAAACTTGGCACCTTGGCACCTGCAAATCTACAAATCTTGTTGAGACACGCCCGGCAGTCACAAAAAAAAAAAAATGGAAAACAACAAAACAAACAGTAAAAATGAAGGATATTAAAGGATTGTTATATTCAAATTTGGCAAACAAATCACTGCGTATTGCATTTCCCCAGAGCATGTGTGTGAGTGTGTGTGAGTGCATAACTTATACTCGTGAACCTTTTGCGTGTGTATGTGTTGTTTTTCCATATCAAAATAAAAAATTTACGAAATTTCTTCAAGAAATGGTAATGTTTTTATTTTAAATCGTATTTGATGGCACTTTGCATAAATTTATGGTTATTGAATTTGTATTAAGGAGCAGTCAGCATGACTGGCAATCCCAAGAAGTCCTTAAAGAATTGCACAAACAATCCATTATAAAGAAAGGACATTCATTCATTCATTCATTTTAGCTATGCATGCATTTTTATTTATTACGGCGCCAAGTTTTTGGTGGCGACAAATTGTACTCTAATAAAAGCAAATTTTGATGAATTGCTAACATTTTGCATAAATTTCAATTAAATTGATGCGGTTAGAACAAAAATGATATTAATTAAATTTTATCAAATAGCAGTAAATCAACGGAAATTGCCGAGTAATATTGCTAAGAGCTGAGGTGATAATATAGACCGCATATAAATCTTGTCACGCAAGCTAAAGTATCTCGGCTTCTTTCTAGACAA
Organism: Coremacera marginata; assembly: GCA_914767935.1. Taxonomy (NCBI): domain Eukaryota; kingdom Metazoa; phylum Arthropoda; class Insecta; order Diptera; family Sciomyzidae; genus Coremacera; species Coremacera marginata. Next base: position 6,092,324 of record OU612044.1, on the reverse strand, counting down.
CTTTATCAAATGATGACGAGACATTGTTATCAAAAATTTTTAATTTTTTAATCCAAATATATGGATTTGGAAGCGAATAAGTTCTGTTTCGTATAAATTTACGTTTTTGAAGTGAAAATTTAAATCGATAATACAAGCCGTGAATTTGTTCTTAAGAAAATTGTGATGTTGAGCATGCTAGTTTTTACACTTTATGAAGTGAAATTTTTATAGCCGCGTATACAACAATACGGCGAGCTAGATGGGTTATATAAAAACGAAAAAATGGATATTTAAAAATTATTCATATGCTTGCTTTCACCGAGGTTTGAACACACTACGCTTGGATCCAAAGTCGGCTGTTCTACCAACTGGGCCACGAAGACATAACTACTTGATTTACTCATACTTATGTTAAATTTTACAATCAGTAATTCTTTTCTTTCTTTTATGATTGAATTGAGTTTTTCGTTTAATACTCTAAATGTACATTACGGTCTAAAAGTTTGAGTCTGAACGTAGCTTTTTTTCAGAACATTAGCATACTTTAGGGCATTTCTCAAATTGAGTTTTGATAAACTCAGAATATTAACAATGCAACTTTGAGTCTAAAATTTGTTTTATTCTTAGCTCTGTGGATTTCCATGTGAATATCGTATCTTTCATATTATTTAAATGCAGTTTTTAACTCACATTTATATCGAAATAAAAAAATATTCGCATGTTGCGGTATTTTAACACACAAAATACTGGTTACAAGTTCTTCCAGTTGGCCGAAACTAAAACATAAGAAAGATATGTTACCACAATATTGTGCCGAAAATTAATACTTGTAAATGCATATGAAGCCCACCCGGCGAAAGTTTGTTTGCAATGAACTTTTATCGAAGAAAAATTTCATATTTTTCCCTAATTGGCGATCAAAAATCGAAAGTTATTTCATACCAGTGTTAACGCATCAATAATAATAAAAGTAAATCTGAAAGTGTCAAAAAAATTATTCGAAAGTATCCACCTTATAGTACAAAAGTAGAAAATATAATTATCTTCTCTATATCTTCTATATACTATTTATAATTATTTTATCTTTAACACACGTAGCCCAGTGGTTAGAACAGCCGGATGTGGGTACAAACGTACTGTGTTCAATCCTCAGTGGAAGCAAAATTATTAAATAATTGAAGTGCCAATTTTTTCGTTTTTATACAACTAGTGCGGCGAATTGCTGTGTTATTGTTTTCATAAGAACCATTTCATTACATTGGTTTTACCCCCCATTTAGCTCGCCGTATTGTTGTATACGCAGCTATAAAAGTTTCACTTTAAAAATACAGCGAATTAGAAGAGGAGTAAAACCGATGTAACAAAAAGTGATTAGTATGCAAACAACAACAATAATTTGCAGCACCTGGCAGCATAAAACGGTAAAAATTTATCTTTTAAAAATGCTCGCAAAATACAGCAAATCAACCTGGATGTGTTCGGCCAGTCATAGTATGGTACTTGAACTTATTTGATCAACATTGGATGAGCGGTTCTCCAGATATTGCAAAAATAGTGGATCCCCCTTCACCCATAAAATTTCTCATATAAAAACGCTAAAAATCAGTTGTTCGTTCTTTTTTTAAATAAAAATGAGCTACTCCCACATTTAAGGGATAAGCTAGTATTTTATATTTTCTTAAGCAGACACTGTGTCATTGCGTCTGTCCGCTTCAAGTAGATTAAAAGTGACAACTGGTTGGTTGGTTGGTTTAAATGGTGATACTACCACGAGTAGTAGCCAATTAGCTCTGATGAGCTTTTTTGATACCATAACATCTTGTTCCTGTACGTTGGGTACGTTGTGCATCATGAGGTTGGTGTTTTGCTTCATAACCATCCTGTGCGGTTAATAAATGTAAGTAGATTGCAAATTTTCGCTGCAGAGAGTTCTTCAAGGCTGCTGAGAAACGGCCAACCTAGCACGTTCAATCTAGATCTGGCTAGTGCAGGGCAAGTGCATAGGAAGTGTGTTAGTGTTTCTTTTTCATTTGGGTCGTCGCAGCTGTGACAATCGGTATAACCAATACACCAGTGCCCCGTTATGATAGCTATGATCCTAGCATTGGCGGTCTGGGATCTAGATAGCATATCTCGGGTTCTGCCAAATGTGGTACACATTGGTAGTCCTCTCCATCTATTACCAGCGATGGCAAGGTAGTAACCGTGAATCCTTTCCCTTCACTGTACTTAGTGGGGCTGGCTCCGACTGACTCCGCACGGAAACGTCAAGTCAAGAACTCAGCCTGGCGAGCTCATCCGCCTTTTCATAACCATAAATGTCTTATGGCCGGGAAACCATATTATAGTGATGTCAAGTTGGTGACTTAGTCTGGTTAGTTCCTGTTTACACTGCCTAACCAGTTTGGAGTAGGTTTTGACCGCAGCTAAAGCTTTTATGGTGGCTTGATGGTCCGACAAAATTGCTGCATTAAGGTTGTTTGTGTTGGCTTGACTAATAGCTCGACAAGCTTCTCTTCTCTTATCGCTTTGGCTAGCCTAAGTTTAAATTAAAGGTTTAATTTAATTTAATTTAAATTAGGACAGTTTGAACTGTTCAGTTACACAATTTTATTTGGATTGATTAATTAAATGAAATATTTGACAAACAAAATATTTGAACAAAATACAATTTGATTTTATTAAACAAAGTAGAAGGCTGCAAGTTGTTTGCTTCTATCTCTAACACCCTTCCTGAAACGGATTGTATACCAGCTTTGATTCTGAATTTTTCCAGCTTGGAGGCAGAGAGTGGTTTCGTAAGCATATCTGCTATCATTTCTTCAGTTGGACAATAAATACAATTGATATGGTTGTGATCCACGTGATCCTTCACGAAGTACATTCTCGTATCGATATGCTTTGTTCTGTTGCTAAACTTTTGATCTTTTATTAACCGCAAGCAGCTCTGATTGTCCTCAAAAATAATAGTTGCTGATGTCTGACTAATTTTCATATCGCTCAGCATCTGACGAATCCAGATGGCTTCTTTACATGCCTCGGATATTGCAATGAACTCAGCTTCAGTGGATGTCAACGAGACACATGTCTGTTTCTTACAACTCCAGCTTATTGTACCGCCGTTAATCTGAAAAATATAACCAGAGTTAGATTTTCGCTCCAATCTGTCCTCAGCCCAATTAGCATCAGCGTAGCCTTTTAAACAATATTTCTGCTCTTTCTCGTCGCTTAAACGCAAAAAGAAATTCGATGTGCCCTTTAAATATCGTAAAACTCTCTTGATTTCTATCCAATCATCTCTGTTCGGACAGCTGACTTTTCTTGCTAAAATTGAAACACTCGCAGATATATCCGGCCTTGAACAAACGCCTAAATATAAAAGTGATCCGATTAGTTGTTGATAATCACTATTATTTATAAGATTTCTGATTGTGTTTTTCCATATCCTGGATCAAGAGGATACTTAGAATCCTTTGCATTTTCTAGTCCAAATTGTTTAACTAAATTATCAATATATTGCTTCTGACGTATATTAAAGTATGAATTTTGATCTCTATAAACTTCTATTCCTAGATAGTGGTGAACTTCTCCAAGATTATTTATATCAAAAGAGTTCTTGAGTAACTTCTCAACATCTTCAATTTTCTTTTTATTTGGACTTGCGACCAAAATGTCATCAACGTAGATTAAAACATAAGTTAGCCCTTCCTCGATGGTACATTTTGTATAAAGACATGGGTCGGATATTCCTTGATCAAATCACCCACCAATTAAAACATTGTGTAAAGCCTTGTTCCAAACATGAGCGGCTTGCCTTAAACCATATAAGCTTTTATTAAGCTTGCAAACAAGATTGGAATTCCCTTCCTCAAAACCAGGAGGTTGCTTCATAAAAATGGTTTCCTCCAAGTTTCCGTGTAGGAACGCTGATTTTACGTCCATATGAACTACATTCATACCCTTAACACCTGCCACTGACAACAAAGTTCTTAGTGTGGTTTGTCGAACAACTGGCGCAAACACTTCGCCATAGTCGCAACCGAATTTCTGACTAAAACCACGAGCAACTAATCGAGCTTTGTAATGCTGTATTTTCCCATCAACATTCCGTTTGATCTTGTATGTCCATTTACAGCTCACGATATTAACGTTATTTGCAGGTATGACTAGATCCCACGTGTGATTTTTCTTCAACGCAGCAATCTCTTCTTCCATCGCAATAGCCCACTCACTCCACTGTGCAAATTTGATTGCGTCATTGTACGTCTTAGGCTCTACTATAACTGAATCAACTGGGCTTTCAACTGGGCTTTCAATGACTACTGGACTTTCTCGCTCATTATTTTCAATGTCTTGATCTTCCTTAGCATTTTCGCGAACTGGACCTTCTATACCATTTGGTGTTTTAGAAAACTCTTCGCTGACGTCATCTAAGCTGCAAAACGATGTATCTTCTTCTGACCCAAATTCTAAAGGAGGCTCTATTTCACAATTGTCATTGCTTTTTCGTCCAGCTTCAGCCTTTTTTCGGCATAGTACTTCAACAGGTAGACCCAAGTCGTTATCCGTTCGTGACTCAAAAGTGTCCTTCATTATTCCGTCGTCATAAATAAATTTTACATCTCTACTGATTGATATTTTCTTTGTTTTAACATCGAGCAAGCGATAACCGTTTGTATTCTCATCGTAGCCAACAAATGTTAAAATGACAGCTTTTAAATCAAGCTTACGACGTTTTTCTTTTGGAATTAATGAATAAACTTAGGCACCAAAAATTCGAAAGTGACTTATGTTAGGCTTTTTACCCTCCCATCTTTCAAAAGGAATACATGGTATAGAACTCGATACTAAGCGGTTTTGTAAATAATTTGCTGTCATCAGCGCCTCGCCCCATAGCTCATTTGGCAATTTTGCATCAGTTAGTAAACATCGAGTTATCTCAACTAAATACCTATTCTTTCTCTCCGCTACTCCGTTCTGCTGCGGAGAATAGGGTACTGTGAACTGATGCTTAATTCCTCTGCTTTCAAGATAGCTATGAACTTTGTGAGACGTATATTCACCGCCATTATCAGACCGGATAATGCAAGGGTATCTAGAAAATTTTGTCTTAACGAGCTCGAGAAAATGCTTTAACTTTTCAAATACCTCAGTTTTGTCATGAAGCAGATAAACTATGGTATAACGACTAAAGTCATCTATGAAGGTTAGAAAATACCGTTTTCTCCCCGGTGTAACTGTCTGAAACGGTCCACAAACGTCAGTGTGGATTAAGTCAATTACACGATCTGACTTTGATTGTGATTGTTTGCTAAACGGTGTTTTCGTCATCTTACATTCAACACATACTTCACAAGTTTTCCTTATTCCACAATCAGTAATAGAAAAATCGCTTACCGTTTTTCCATTTTGCATTGCCTTGACAGCATCAATATCGCGATGTCCGAACAATTTTTGCCAAAAATGCTGACAGTCTTTTAGCTTACATTCCGATACCATAGCCTTTTTCACTGTATGTTGCCGAGGACGGAATAATTCACTTGATGCGTCCGCGACACCGATTTCCTTTCCAGTCTTCTTTAGAATGCTGCAAACCATGTTCTTGAATACCAAATTATATCCCATTTTCAGCATCTTGTTTACAGATAAAAGATTACCCTGAAACGAAGGAATATATAAAACATCCAGAACTTCAACATTCACTATTTCTCCATTAGAATTCAGCATGGCTATACGGCAAGTTCCTTTCCCGGTAGAAACAACTGTTTCTCCATTTGCGACGGTAACTTTTTCTTGTATTGATGAATACATCATCAAGAAATCAGATTTCCTTGCACTTATGTGGCACGTTGCACCGGAATCAACTACCCATGAGTCGCAATTGTTGACCATCGAGAAACACTGATTATCATTCTTGTGTTCTCCTTGACTTTGCGCTTCATTCGCTTGATTGCTATTTCGAAACTTCTTCAGCTTCCAGTAATCCTTTTTGATGTGCCCGTGGCCTTGCAAAAGTCACATTTCTTGCCTCTATTGGTTCGTTCTGATGACTTTATAACCGAATTTGATTCTGATTGTCCTGCGTGCCTCTGATACTCTTCGATCAAACTGGTTTCAACAACCCTTAGCGTCAAATCCTCCATTTTGCGTGCTTCCAACGCAGTCACCAATGTGTCAAATGACGACGGAAGACTACTCAGCAACATTGCTACCAACCAACGCTCCGAAAACTGTTCGCCTAATGCCTCAAGTTTCTCAAACATTACCTTCATATCCATGATATGCTCCGAGATGTAGCATTGTAAACCGCATGCTACAAATTCTCGCATGATGCGCACGCTACTTCCCAACGTGTCCTTTTCATGATGTTCTCTTAAAATATTCCAGGCTTCGCGCGCCGATCCCGATTTCTTGATAAGGAAAAGCTGACTGTCCTCCACAGATAAACCAATGATAACGGTCGCCACATCATCAAGCTTCGTCCAAGCTGCGTCTGGTGCCTGAGGTTTAGCCTCCACGATGACCTTCCATGCTCCTTCTCTTTTCAAAATAAGCTCCAGCTTATATTTCCACAAATGATAATTTTCTTCATTTAGTTTCACAAAAGATGCCCTTAGAATATCCATTGTCCTGGGCCCATAACCTCTTGCAGATGGAATTTAAATTAGGAAGGTTTGAACTGTTCAGTTTCACAATTTTATTTGGATTGATTAATTAAATGAAATATTTGACAAACAAAATATTTCAACAAAATACAATTTGATTTTATTAAACAAAGTAGAAAGCTGCAAGTTGTTTGCTTCTATCTCTAACAGTATGATGAGTTTAATATGGAGATCTATAGGAATTAGGTGTGTCAGGACGTTGAGTGCATCGGTGGGGCAAGAGCGGAAGGTTCCGTAATACTTATGCACACTGATCGCTAAATTCTTGCCATTTTTGCTATGTTGTACGCTTTATTCCTTGTCGACCACCAAACTAGTGAGCCGTATGTTCGGATAGGCTGTACTACAGCGGTGTATAGCCATATGAGTACTTTTGGTTGAAGACACCATTTTTTTCTAAAGGTTTTCTTGCAGGTGTATAAGGCTATGCTGGCCTTTTTACTTCTATATTTGACTTTGTTTCTCCAGCTTAGCTTAGAATCTAGTATGACTAAAACCATAGTAGGGGAGATAGCACCCACCCTGAGGTGTGCCCCTATTAACGATTAGTTAATAGGCCCTTGTGAGTTGGCTGCAGCCCCGGTTCGCTCTGATTATTCTGCTCCTGGGCATTGAGACTATACAGTTTCTCACAGGTAATTCCACACCTAAATTGGTCAGAGAATCCTGAATGGTTCTTGTATGTACATATCTTGTATGTGGAGCCTTTAACTCCTTCTATATATAAAAAGGCGGCGAGAGTGTATAGCTTAAAGAAGATAGATCTTTCTATTATTGTGAAAACCTCATGTAGGGCAGTCTCCGTGGATGTACCCTGAGTGGTATGTCTAGAACTCGCTCCAGAGTCTTTACTGCAAATGATGTGAGACTTATTGGTATGAATTCCATAGATGATTCATGACCTTGTCTTCCGACTTTAGGTGTAAAAATTACCTTGACTCTTCTCCAACTACTTGAAATATAATTGAGGCGAAGGCAGTTTCTAAATATTGAATATAAGAGTGGTGTAACTACATCTTAGAAGCTATTTATCGCCCAGATTAGCTTATCCTTTGTGATAGTAGAGCTGATAGGACTTGCTTGGGTGGCCTCAGGTAGCACTACACCTTAGGGCTCATTCCAACTGGTCCTGCAGCCAGGGAAGTGTGTACTAAGTGGATGCTCTAGTGATTCGCCAGTAGATTCCGTAGAAGCTCTATCCTCTATCTTAATGAAGGACTGGAGTGTTCTTTGGATAGAATTCTACCTAGTCTCGCGGATTCCTTAAGACTGTCAATATATTGGGTGTATTCTTTCCAAGATTGCCTTTTCAAGTCTCGAATGGCTTTCTTGTAAGTATTAAGGATAACTTTGTATGGTTGATAATTGATCAACCTTTTTCACTTACTGAAGCTTCTTTTATCGTTTTTTTTAAGGTTAGAGATATCCTTACTCCACCATGGAGGGAAAGATTTCTTCCTACTCCTACTAAGGGGACACGTCACCCTAAACTGACAACTACTCTTTTATAATCGATGTTAGTCAGAGTTAAGTTTTGTCAAAATACAGCAATGGCAACTTGCTTGTCAATACACCGTGGCAACTTGCAAACGGTGACAACTTGTAAGTGCCTACACTAATAATAAAGTTTTCAACGAAACAATTTCCTTTAAAGCGGAATTGTTCCGTCAAAATCTGGACGTATGACCACATTTATGATTTATCTGTAGTTACTACGACGAAACAATTTCCTTTAAAGCGGAATTGTTCCGTCAAAATCTGGACGTATGACCACATTTATGATTTATCTGTAGTTTTTACTCATGGCAGTGTCAATGACCAAGTTATCTAAATAATGTTCTGCTAAGTCTTACATTCTTCTCTAGTGCTTTAAATGTTTGTTTCCTAACAATATTTTATTCAATAAAAATTCTTAATTTTTAAAACATGCAAACAACATTTTTCAGCAGCCTTTAGCAAAACAAAGCAGTCTCTGCTGTGTTGAGTTCAAATTTTGTGCCGTTTCAAAACGAAATTCTTTTGCATGTGCGCGCCATACAAAAAAACTTAATCACTGAACAAACACAAATCAAGATAACTTCGTCACAATGTCACAAAAAGTACGTAATTTCTTTTTTTTTTTGTAATGGTGTGGTTCTTTTTATGTTGTTTTTTTTATATTTTTTTTTTGCTTGTTCGGCTGTGAATGTCCTTTTGTAGAAATGCGACTGAAGGATTCATAAATTACCGCAACTGTCCGGCGTGTGACAGTTGACAACGACAGCAACAATAATAACAACAAGAAGCAGAGTTGAGGTAGTGCTACATATACTTTATATGTGTGTGCAAAAAATATTGTATAACAGCGCACTCACACACATAGCACACATAAGCCAAATTGTAATAATTTAAAGAAAATAAAGCAAAAAAAAAAATTAAAATATATGCATTACACCGCCAACAGGGGACCCCCATATACTGCACCTTGTTTAATCGCTCTTTTAAGGTATTTTGTTTTTTTGCTTATTTACTTTAATTTTACAAAAAACACGCAAATGCAAAAATTCCAAAAAGTTATGAAAATTTAATGCAAATGAATTTAGTGCCACGCGGGATTTGAAATTTCATTTGCTTGTTGGACCCGTCCAACCGCCCACTTTAGAAAATTAAAAGTCCATGAAAATCAAAACATTTGCTTAAAATTTCGTTGATTTTTTTTTCTCTTTTTCTCATTGCTGAAAATGTGTGTCCCCCATCATTCGAGAGGATTTACCGCGTGTGACTTTTTTGTATGGATTTGCCACAGACCGTTGCTCTCAATTTAGCAGCAAAATTCCCTAGAAATTCATTCGGGTTCCTTTAGGTTTTTGGTTTTTTTTTTTTCTTGTGTTGATTAATGATGTTGACGCTTGCATGTTGGTGTCGTTCCACCTTTTCCGAAGGTTATCTTGCTGGCTGCATGAGCGGGTGAGTGAAGTTAACTAAGCCATGTTTGCGCCAAGCCGTCTTATGATGCGAATCTTTAGTATAGCGGATGCTGCTTTTATTGTTAAAGCAAGTGTTTCCGAGCTTGTGGTATAGATTCCTACTCTTTTTCTTTGTTATTATGTGCTTCACGTAGAGAAATGCGTCCTTCCTGTGTTAGCTTTTTGTTTTTTTTTTTGTGTTGTTTTTCTTTTGTCTGGGTATTTAATGCGTAATAAACCTGCTCCTAGGTAAGCTTAATCGTATACGTAATATCTTACGTAGTTACTAACGTCCAATGATTAATTGTAGCACTTTTTTTAATATTCTTTATGCAGAGGAAATATGTGGGTTTGAAGAGGAAGCTTTTGTTTTTATCGATTTTTTGTCTTAAAGATAAATGATATATTTTAAAGCAATCATGCACATAAGTATATAAAATTTTTATCAAACTTTAAAATAGATTCTTCACCATCTCAAACTCATATCAAATATTCTTTAATTTAAACATTCACCGCTATATGTTTTATAACATTTAATTGAAATTGAAAATAAAAACAAAATAATTAAATCGTGCTTTTTGTGCTGTTAAATATGAGCTCAAGTCAGCCACACAGCTAGAGGAAAGGCCTTGGGCAGGGCCGTCAGAACTTATTTATCCGGTGTGGATCGTAGTCGACCGAGGAGTGTAGAAATGTGTTCCACCAAACGGTGGAATTTGAAAAAAAAAAACAACATAGAAAAGTAGTATTTTGCAATAAACAATAAAAATATATTGTAATGCCAATTTATGACGTACAGTGAACTAAAAACGTATAACGTATATAAAATCACAGAACAAGTTCTTTGTTTTAATGAATTGGTCCCATGTACGAGTTCACTGATTCAATGAATCTCTGCTCTTTAATTTTAAGAACATTTTCTGACAGCCAAATGAAATAGTTCTTATTTTCAAAAAATAGATTCATTAAGGCCGGCAATACATTTAGAGGCATCCCAGAATCGAATTTTTTTTTAATTTTAAGTGGTTTAAAAATATCTCAAAAATTTGGTAAAAACATTTTATTAAGATATTTTGAATATTAAGAAACTTATAAGCTTGAAAAGAGACCCGCGCGTGAGTTAGAAATAACGTAAAAATCAAGTTACTAAAGCTGCTATTTTATTATATCATGTTATCTGCTCAAACCGGTTTATTTGAGAAGGGGAACATTCCAAAGAATGTTAACAATATTTATTTTGTGTGTTTATATAGTGATTTAATTGAGTTTTGAACACTAAGGTCTTCGTATTATTCGTTTCGTATAACTTTAAAGTCGTTTTTCTCAAAACTACATTTTTCAAAACTGCGGGCAACCTAGCTCAAAAATTTCTTGACCGATCCTTACAATATTTGGACCGACATTTTTTAATAAAATTTTAAGCATTGTGAATGAAACTGATTTTTAAAACAGTCTTTTAAAATCGTTTTATTCAAAATTTAAAACAAAAAAATGAGTTTAAAATTCAATTTTTTTTCCAAGTACGTACAAATTTTTTAAAAAAGACGATTTTGTCTCATTTACATTGCAGATATTTTTAGTTAGCCTTAAAATATTTAAATATTTTTTCTCAGGACAACCTAGGAGCCCAAAGAATGCCTGTAGTACTAAAAAGTATCTTCTCTTTTACCTTAATATCACAAATACACTCTTTTTTACTCTCCTCTAATTGTATTGCCGGCCTGACACTAATGTCAATACATTAAAATTATGTATGGTGCATTGATTTAAAGAATGCGTTCTTTGGGCTTAGTTACGCAGAGGACGAGGGTGTGCAACTGACCCCGAGCGGTAAATTGAAGTATCGGAAAAAATTAGCTGGATGCATTTTGTAAAAAAGAAATTATGTACTTATATTTTGCAAATGATTTAACTAAAATATTTCAGCGTAACCATTTTATCATAGCTTGTTTTGAGCCATTTATAAATATATGTTTCGTGTTGTAATTATAATGTTGAAAATCTCTTCTTTAATAGCAAGAAAAGATTTTTGGATAATCATTTAAGGGCCAGTTGCATATACCAAGTTAACTCGTCACTTAACTGAGATTTGAGTTGCTAAAGCAATAAGGATATTCACACAATGCCGAATATTTTCCGAAACAGCTTATCGAAAAAGAACCATTAATTTTTTTATCTCTTATTTTTTTAGTCTTAAAATGGCAATTCACATTTAAGTACGCGACTACTGTAGGCTTGATATGCCATATAAGATATTTCTGTAAGATGAGCGGTATTGATCTTGTTTAACTAAAAAGCGGAAAAACCAAAAAAATTAACTTGAAAGCGGGCGTTGCATCGAAGCTCACTAGGTCGATTGAGACAAGCCTCAAATCCCTTGAATGAAAATCTATTGAAGCGATTAGAAGGATTTTCAGCTTTTTCCAGCAAAAACCGTTAACCAACTCACCTATTATATCAGATTTAATTTTATTTTTGTACTAAATCGATGCAAAATTTTATGCTTTTTTTTCTGAAAAAATAATTTTTTTGAGTTAGTTGCGAAAAAATAAAATAAATTCCGGAAATTTCGATGTTTTAACGAAATATTTCCACAGCGTTATTGTCAAAAAATTGTTTAACTGCTGCTTGCTTCATATAAGACGTTTATAATAGTTAATTTTATTCAATCCTTCTGTTTAGACCATGGATTGGCGCGCTCAGCAAAAAAACAATAGAAAAACCGATTTTGATATGGCCAAATTTTCGCCACAAGCGATAATAGTACATATTATTTTATATAAAAATGTTATATGAGATAAAACTTTATAACTTTCTAATTAAAAAATTTATTAAGATCAGAAATCCTATAAAGATTTTTTATTATTCCTGATGATGATATTCCTGATATCCTAATTTTTCAAGCAATCTACATATTCTTTGTTATTTGACAATATCTTATTTTGTTAACACACTGCTATACGTTTTGACCAACGGCTTCTTGGAAGAATTACAAGACATTTTTTTTTAATTTTTGGGTAACTTATTTTTAGATATAATATATTTTATTTTTATACCGCAATGCTTACTGCGTAATTATACCCCAACGTGTACTGCGTAAGGGGTATATTAACTTTGTCTTTCTGTTTGTAACGCCAAGAAGGAGGCGTGGCAGGTATAGAAAAATGTATATATTTTTGATCAGCATCACCTCCTGAGTCGATTTCCGTGTGTCCGTCTGTCTGTCCGTCTGTCGACACGATTTCAGCCGCAACTTTAAAGCTATCGCGATGAAATTCAAAATATAAATTTATTTTTAAAAAAGGAAGATCTAGTTCGGAAATGGGCCAAATCGGCTGAAAACTACGCCTACCTCCCATACAACTTACTTACTTACTTACTTAGGTGGTCGTAACAACCCGTGTCCGGGCTTCTGCCGACCTCATCAGCTCTTGCCAGGCGCCTCTACTTTGCGCGCGCCTCTCCAATCGGATACACCAAGTGCGGTTAGGGCTGCCTCAGCCTGGTCCATCCATCGGAGGCATGGTCTCCCTCGTCGTCGTTGACCAGCGACCCTCGCCTCGAGCACCTTTTTCGCTGGAGCCTCGTCGTCCATACGATGGACATTACCCAGCCAGCGTAGTCACTGCACAGTTATACGCCAAGCTACGTCAATGTCTTTGTAGAGCTCATACAGCTCGTGGTTCATTCGGATGCGATAGTCATCGCCTTTTCTCTCGAACACCCCCAGAACAGCTGCATCAGTTTGCGAAACTACCCATGCCTCAGCGCCATAAAGCAGCACAGGTAGAACGAGCGTCTTGTAGAGTGTTAGTTTTGTCGATCGGGAGAGGGCTCTGGAACTTAGTTGCTTACTGAGCCCGTAGTAGCACCTATTAGCAATTATTGTTCTTCGCTTTATCTCCAGGCTGATTTCGTTTTTGGTATTAATGGCGCTGCAAAGGTATACAAACTCCTTGACTACTTCAAAGTTATAGCTGCCGGATGAAACATGGGAGTCTAAACGCCGCGCTCCCTTGCTTGTAGACAGCATATACTTTGTTTTACCCTCATTTATCGTCAAATCCACTTTGGCTGATTCCTTTTCGATAGCGGCGAGAGCAGCGGTAACATCTCTCTTGGTTCTGCCAACAATATCAATATCATCAGCGTACGCAAGGAGCTGGAAACAAGGAGCTGGACAAAACACTTAAGTGGGTCTCTGGGTTTGTTGGTGCAGTTAAAAAAAAGAGTAACATGATATTTGGAGTTGCTTAGCTGCATATTTTGAATTGACAAATATGTTTGGCAATTAATGAATTTGAATTTAAGTGTTAAATGATTTGGGTTGTTGCAATGAGGCAATAAATATTTAGTTTTTATTGTTTCCTTATTTTGAAACAATTTCTTGTAATTTAATATTAATTGCCTCGTTTGTAACTCATGCGGATCTTAATTTAACGCCCTTAAATTAACGCACATCTAGAACACTCCAGTTGTGCCTTCCGTCAATTACAACATGATCAATTTGGTTTCGCGTTTTTTGATCCGTGGACAGCCAGGTGGCCTTGTGGATGTCGAGTACCATGTTTCGTGCCGCGGCGAAGTTGATCAGTCTTAGACCGTTGTTCGTGGAGGTCTCATGAAGACTGAACTGACAGACAGTGGGGCCAAAGATGCCTTCCCTTCCGACTTTTGCATTAAAATTAAAATCGCCGAGGACTATTTTCACGTCATGGACCGGAAGGTGATCGTATACGTCCTCAAGACTAGCGTAGAAAGCGCCGTTGACGGCTTCGTCCTTTTCCTCTGTCGGGACGTGCGCGCAAATAAGGCTGATGGAGAAAAATTTTGCCTTGATGCGGATCGTGGCCAATCTTTTGTTCACAGGTGTGAACCGGGAAACAAGGTGGCGTAGTTTCCGGCTAACGACGAATCCACATCCAAATTCGCGCCTCTCCGCATGGCAGCTGTAGTAGATATCACAGTGAGCTTGTTTAGAGCAGGCTTGCCCTTTCCATCGCATTTCCTGGATGCCGGTTATGTCAGCTTTTTGATGCGAAGCTTTTTACTCCTCGTTCTGTGATTTGCTTTGAGTGAAATCTGAAAAATTTTCGACAGATTTTTTCTTGGAAATTTGATGGTTGCTTTGTTGCTAGTGCTTATTACAACAAGAAATTTAATACTTTAATATTAAACACTGAAAATATTTTTTGTCCTGCCCGTGGGGATCGAACCCACGTCCTCTTGAACGAGAGTCCAATGCACAATCCACTAGGCCACAAAGACTTTTTAGAAACAGTTGTTAATTCAATCCTAATTATAACAGAAGCTATGGTGCAGTAGATCGTCACCATATATCAATAGATAGAGGATTGTGTATTTGCTTGTAGCTTGCAGCATCGGTTTGCTTGTATTGTGAATGCGTTTGTGGTGCTGTTGGCATAGAGTGTAAATTATGATCTAGAGATTGCATCAACTCTGCTAAATCTCTGGCTGTTAACAGAGTTTCTTTACTTAAAAGCGTGAAGGAAAAAAACTCTGTTAACCTCTGTTAACACATGCCAGAGATTTAGCAGAGTTGATGCAATCTCTAGATAATAATTTACACTCTATGCTGTTGGTACGAAGAAAATTAGCCATGCCAACAAGTGCGTTTTTAAGTGTCAAAAAAATAGATGATATCAATAAATATGGAATCAACAAACGCATGCATGAGTCAGTGCAGCCAAGTTCACAACCATGTGTGGAGAGTTAAAATGGAGAGTCGCTGGCATTATATGGCCGTATATGTAATTGGCGTGGAAATTAGACATTCAACGATAAAAAATAAGCAGTAAATATGTTTTCTGTATACGTATACATATATGTAATTTATCTTATGCTATTTTAAATTTTTGAATTTAAAAGTTAATTTATTTACAAGAAAAAATTATTAAGCTATCAAATCTATGTAACTGCGAAAAAACTTCGCTTCTCTCGTGTGTCCAACGACGCACCTGTTTTTTTTTGTTTTGAGGGCTTCCGCCAGTTGGGTAATGGCACCTTCCATATAAAGGGTCCGGACATTACAGGTGCATATTCGTAAATCATTGTCCATTTTTCGTTTGCAGTGGTCGTCAACGTAATTGGGATTCTTATCCGAAGCTGGTTTAGTTTTCATTGGGCAGTAGTAATGTGGCGGGACCCAAACCCTGCGCACATTCTATGTTTAAGGTCTATGGAGCGACCCGCCGCTCAAATTGGCCGTCAAGCTGACGGATGCCAGTTTAGCGTTGCCCAGAGAACACCACGTGGAGGTTTGAGTCGACTTGAGACGATTTCGACATGGATAATTCTGGCCTCGCCAGGTTGAGGCGGTCAGACACGTTACCATGTGAAGGTTCGCCTCCTGTTCCCCTCCAAGGATGTGCATTACTGAATATTTTATTAATTCATTCAGGGACATGCCTACCTCCCATGTTAATGTTAATGTTTTGTTTGGAGATGCGCACTGCGACCTATATAGATCTATTGTACCTCCTTCTTGATGCTCCGCTCTTGACGGATTACAGAATCTCATCCAGACCTAGTTCTCTGATGAATTTGAGAATATTTTTCGGTTCGATGGATGAGATTTCCTCTTGACTCAGCTCGTAGTT
Organism: Coremacera marginata; assembly: GCA_914767935.1. Lineage (NCBI taxonomy): Eukaryota > Metazoa > Arthropoda > Insecta > Diptera > Sciomyzidae > Coremacera > Coremacera marginata. The sequence continues at coordinate 6,076,112 of OU612044.1, read as the reverse complement.
CCCCAGTGTTGCCTTGCGCTTGCGAGCTACTGCGTCACAGTTGGTAAGTAGGTGTATTGGAGTCTCCTCCGTTTCTTCGCAGAAACGGCAGTTGCTGTCGGTTTCGATGCCCAATTTCTTCAGGTGGTATTTCAGTTTACAGTGTCCTGTAAGAAACCCCGTAAGAATTCTTAGATTCGGTTTGCCTAAGCTTATGTGCAATTTTGCTCTCCGAGAGTTAAAATCTTTGAGGAGCACTTTGGATTGTTTTAGCTTTGGGAGGCTTTTCCAGAGGTTTGATCTTTTGTGTCTCTCCTCCCTTCTTAGTTCTTCTTTGATAGTGTGTGTGCCCAATCCGCAGAATGGTTCTGGTCCTATAAAGTGTGTGGCTGCGCCTCGTCGCGCTAATTCATCAGCTTCTTCGTTACCATGAATTCCTTTATGTCCTGGGACCCAGAGTATAGTAACGGTGTTATTCTTGCCTAGCTCATTCAGTTTTGTTAGGCATTCCCATGTCATTTCTGATGATATTTCACAGGAAGCTAATGCTTTGATTGCTGCTTGGCTGTCCGACATCACAATTATGTCTTGACCTTTGTAACTCCTGTCCAGGTTAAATTGTGCGCACAGCTGTATTGCTAAGACCTCCGCCTGGAAGATACTGGGTGTTGTCCCCATAGGTACCGAGTGCCTGGTTCTTGGTCCATATACCCCTGCACCTATACCTTCCAGTGTTTTGGAGCCGTCCGTGTACCATGTTATACTGTGTGGTTTTGTGACTCGCGATATTATTTCACTATCCCACTCCTTCTTGGTACCGAGCTTAATTTCGAAGCGTTTTTCGAAGTTGTACCTTTTTACTATATCGTCTCTTGGTTGATCGATGTATGGTATCTGCCTTGCGATAACTTCTTTCTCTTTGTTGCTGATAGTTTTTCCTAATCCTGTTCCCTCTTTTGCAATGCCTATCAGGGTTCGCTTTGCTACTCCCTCTATGAAGAGGTGAAGAGGAGTTAGGTCGAGGATTACTTCTAATGCTGCTGTGGGGCAGGTCCTCATAGCTCCTGTAATGCATACGCAGGCAAGTCTTTGTACCTTTGTAAGCATGTTCCTCATTACTGATAACAGCCTACCTCCCATACAACCCACTATAGAAAAAACCATAAAATATCTATAAAATGGCTTATATATGAGCTACACAAAAAAAAATGTTTTATGTGTGTATGTTATGTTTTTATTAAGTGTTTCTTACATTTAATTTTTAATTTTTTTTGCAATATTGAGTCTGAAAGAACACTTCCTTACATCTTATTTCTTGTCTAACTGCATCTTGCTCGAGACACGGTAAGCACTACATTTTTTCATGCCAAATTGTATTGTCGCTCGTTTCTTCGTTCGTTATAGGTCTTCGTTTCGTTTTGCAGCAAAATACACTAAGGTAATTAATAGTATTTCTGCACAGTATTTAAAAATGAAAAAGTAAAACCCCCGGACTTAAATCGCTTCAGTGAATGTGCATATTTTGCTGTTATTTTTTCTCACTTTGGTTATCTTTTCACAATTTTGTGGAACCAATCATTTTATATGAGATTTTTGTTTACTTCCACAGTTTGCTACTAGGGGTATACTAGGGGTATTCTCTATGTCTAGTATATGTCCGTTAAACGTTGCAAGAATAGACAAAATCCAATCGGCATTTGTACGAGATGCATATTTCCTACTCTTTCACCGTGCTATGGCATATACTATGCATGGAGACGACCCCTACATTGTTATATTTTTTTTGTATGGTATATTCCGTAGTCACTGTTGCATAGGAAAGTATTTTTTAAGGACTTATTAGAGCACGTTTTTATTTTGAAATACCATTTATTGTAGAGAGAAGCACTATATATTTATTTTTATCCTTAAAGCATTAGGAATCCAGTGAAACCATAAAGCCCACAGGCTACTAGTAGCGAAAAAACTTTGCAGATATATCAACAGTTACTTTATATTGTATATATTGAAGTTTTATTCGTCCATATCACAACAGTTGAAGTAGAAAAAAGATTAATTTCGTAATAAAGGGGCCTATTCTTTGGATATGGTGCATCTACGGTGATTTCGTTGTTAGAATACCCTATATGTTTTTTTATGGAGATGATTTTTTGCCAACACATTATATTACATTTCTCAAGGGTTTGCAAAATATAACTATGCTAAAAATAAATTTTTTTGAAGAACGTAAAAACAATGGTAAAAAAGAGGGTAGGGTGATAAAAGTATAGAAGAAAATTTTTAATCATTTGATAACAAACATCCTTTCCGGAGACAAAAACCACGTACCACTTTTAGTTTCGCCGCTTCAAGTTGATTTCTCTAAGGAGAATTTTTTGACCTTGAATCACGGTTTTCTCAAAATCTTAACGTGATGGAGATATGTGGGTGCCAGATTCGTGAAAAAGAGCTCGGAAATATTTAAAAACACTTACCGGTTTCTTACTCATAAAAAAATGGAGTATTTTTTGTGCACAGTGTTATCTATAGAGCACCACTTTGTGATGAAATAGATTTTTGCACTAGACCAAAAAAAGAGAATTAAAATCTCAAGTTTTCTGGAACTAAAGTACAAATAACTGCATATATATGTATTTGCTTGCAATCTACTTTTCATAGAAGAGGGTGGGGCGGAAAAGCTTCTAGCTACGAAAAGTATCTTGCTGAATCCCCCTATATAATTTTATTACACAGAAAATAACAAACAATTTTAATTTTTACACAGCTTTATACAAATGTATGCAAGTGTCAGCAATTATTTCCGTTACATTAAATTGCAATTGTTTCGATATTCAATCGAAGAAAAAAAATAATAATACCCCAAAACTGTTAACTCAAAAATGCCAATGCCAATGCCAAACAATAAAAACCAAAAACCAAATTGAAACAAAAAATTTAAATTTGTACACAACAATACAATATAAGATAAAAGAAGATATAAACATAACATACACTTTAATGTTGTTGTTTTAGGGGAGATTTCTTCCGCTGGAGATAAAAACCAAAGAATAAAAAAAAAAATACCCTAAATAACGATAATTAAATTTACATAATTGATTTACTTTCGGCTGAAGGCAGCATTGAGCTTTCATATAAGACTGGAGCTAAAAACATATGGCGCTAAATAAAGCCAGAGAGAACAGACGATCCACATGATGATCATCTACAAATGGATGGATGGAAATGGATGGAATAAAATTTGGTCGTTTTTCAGGCGGCTTTAAGTGCGTGGCAGCTGTATGTAGAGAGGAAGGGGTGGGGGTTGGTAAGGCGTACAAGGTGTTTCTTGTAAACCAAGTCATTGGAGAATAAACGCAATTCATTTATTATTGATGAAATGAAACATGCTGCTAGCAAAATTTTGAACCGCAATTCTTGGGCTCTTTATGGGCTCTTCAGCTGCGTATGTCTGTATGTATATGTATATTTGCGTGTATGGAAGTGTTTTTCTCCAGCTTTACATTCCATACAATTCGATTCACTTTTCATTTGTGTTGGTAAATTTTTCATTTTATTCTAATGTTCCTTAAATCGATTGCCGTTAAAGCTACAAAAATAAACATTTATTTGTATAGCCTTCCAAAGTATCTGAGTATCTGTGCCTGAGAATGGTGTGTATTTTGGTATTTTTCCATTAACATCATCTAACTGCACATAGCTCTGCCAGAGAATCTCTTCTTCCTTTTTTAAATTGTTTCGTTTGAATGCTTTTTAACATGATTTCATTTAAGTTATTCTCCTACCGAATTGCAAGTTAAGTCTGTGTCTTTGTATTCTCGTGTGCAAATATGTCGATTGACTTTATGTCGATATACAGTAGAATTTTCATGATTGAACTTTTAATTTTTAATCCTAGAATTTATTGAAGTTACGCCATGTAAAAGGACGTCTAGACGTTTTGATGTTAAAATTAAAAATAAAAAAAAAAACTTAAGTTAATATAATGATACAACGATTAATTTTGCGTTGGAGTTGAGTTTTGAGTCTGTTTTATATGATACTCAAAATAATTATTTCGTTCGCTCTGTTGATGATACTTTACTGTGTCCAATCAAGTGATTTCTGAAAAATTTTCAAAATATCCAAGTGTTCATAGATAATTAAAAGGTATTTGATATAAATGTGTTTAAAGAAACAAAATACTTAAGTAGGTATTCCAGTGAAAAAAAAAATGAATTGTTCATTTCAGCTTTTTAATTATCGTGTTATTACACTGTGGAACAAATTCAGGTTAGCAAAAGTTAGGTCGATTCTGAGAGTGAGGGGTGAAAATAGAGTCTAAATTAGAAGACGCGTATCGCGACGTTTGTTTATGTTAGTTCGAATTTTTTTTTAATCGACCTTCGAACTTTGCAGTCAAATGCCGATTTTCAGCATATTGCTTATATGGTTTTTTGGCTATAACTCGTCGCCTAATTGATAATTTTTCAATCTGTAAAAGCCAAATTATTGCTAGAGACCTGTGCAATAATTAAAATTTTTTAAAAAGCTGATTTAGAAAATTGTTGTGGTGCTTATGAAGCAAAATGTTGGTAAATTTTTTTTTTCATGCTTTTTGGAAATATTTTCCACAAAACTAAGTCTTTTTTGCTTTCTGTTTGATCTATAATATGCTTCTCAGTTTCTTCAATATATTTCATTTGAAAAGAAAACAATTATAATACAAAACTTGCGCTTTCCAGCTTAATATTAATTTATTTCTCATTTTTTATGTACCAATTTTGTTCAGTGTTGGTTTTGAAGAAACATTGAAAAAGAAATTATAAAAATATGGAAAGAAATATAATTTTGAAATATTAGTTATGACAAGTTTTAAGTAAAAATTAAATAAATTAAATTAATGGTTTGGCCAGTTGCCGTTTAGCAGGCGGCTGTGGATACACATCACTGCTCTCTCCAAAATATAGTTTCAACTCTAAGAAACTGGCATCATCTTTCGACTTAATGACGTGGTACATTTTAAGAACATCGGCGAACATAAGATATGGAACGCCATACATAATACTTCAAATAAGTAAGAGATAAAGAAGAGAAGTGGACCGAAATGATTGCCTTGAGAAACACCAGATGAGACAGAACTTAACGAACCTATGGAACCTATCGCCTAGGTAGGATTTGTGCCAATTTAATACAGAGCTTAAATACCAAACTTCTGTAAATTTAGAACTAAGATATCATGATCAACACGATCAAGGGAGATCAAGACTAAAGTCAGAATAAGCCGCGTCGATCTGATGTCCTTTTTCCATTTCAGTAAGCACATGTGAGACTAAACTTACAAGACTTGTGGTTGATATGCCCCCACCAGTGGCGTGTTGTGACCAATGTTGTCACCCCTATAAGAAATTATTAGAAAAAAGAAATACATTTGAAATACTTTACTAAACGATTTTGTACTATAAAAGAACATAGTTCTAAGTGTACTGATGTAAGCCTTAATTTTATATAAATAAATAAATAAATAAATGAATAAATTTGATCAAACTGGATATTTTAAATTTAGGATTATAGAAAATTAATAAAAAAAAATTAAAAAAGTTCAAGAAAAAAACACATAACTTTTTAAAGTTACAAAGCGAAATAAAAAAAAAACTAACGTTTCGTCAGCTAGTTGTCAAAACGACGAAGTTCGTAGAAATTTAAAATAAAATAAATATTTAATGTGTTGAAGTTTTAGCGACCTTTTAAGCTTACAAGATTTATTTTTAACTGGCTTCAGGTCATCCAAATATAAAACAATTAATTTTATATGTTATTTTTTCACATAAATTTTATTCCCGATTTTGCTCACAGAGAACTGTGCTCACAGCTACAGACACAAAATTAGTCATAAGTGGAAAAATTACAATAACAGAGTTCTAAGAATTTAGTTTAAAAGACTCCGTATCAATTAGAATACGTTAATTTCTAGTGTAAGAATTGTTCCAATGCATTTGTTTTATATATTGTAAATTTATGTTAAATTTTGTGTTAAAAAAATATTTTTATAGTGTTTTTGTTCCTTCAGTTTTCCTGATGATGAATTGCATTGTTAATCCGAAATATCGAGAATAAAATATGCATCAAAAAATTACATATAAAATTATTTGTTTTATATTAGGATGACCTGAAGCCAGTTAAAAATAAATCTTATAAATATTTCGTGTGTTAAAATTGGGATAATTTAAGTAAAAATATTATGAAAACTTTAAATTAAAAACTATAAAATGTGAAGAAGTGTTATATTTGCAAAAAAAAAACTGTAACAATTTTAACCTAAAATCAACTCCGAAACGTGAACATAAGGAAACTCGAGATGAACAGCTGATTTTGACAACTAGTCGTATACTTTCTTCTCCGAGTTATATCAACCTTATAATTCTGTCACGCTCTAATCCTTTGTTTTGCGAACATGACAAATAAACACTCACGTTACAATATTTTGAGAAGTACACATAAACCGTATTTTGTCGTCTGGCGTATCAATGGAATGCATGCTTTTATCAAGTAAGTCGCATGTCGAAGAAATAGCCAACTGCGCGGAACTGCCGGTAGAATCTTCCTCCGAAATTTGTGTTCCTTTCACATACCTTAGAATGGAACCAGATTATTTTGTTCCCCTTTTGCTGCTTTCTGTGCTGATAGCCGCTAGGTCATTAAACTTATGCACTCCATGTAACATTTTCTATTTATATTTAAAACCAACACGAATAATTGGGATGGGAAAAAATGCACCCAATCAGTCTTGCTAAAAGAAATGGTAACATTGCTCATTATTTTAACAGACTTTTGAAGTTAAAATAAGCAAATTCGTTATATGAGAGACAGTTTTTAAAATTACTTATTGAAAAGGGGTTTTTTTTTTTGACTAAAAAAAATTAAATCGAAATGGCCGCCACCTCCGTCCCCCTCCAGGAACGCCTCTGGCCCCCACTAAAACCATACTGTGGCTCGTTAAGTAATGGATTCACTAGACCTGTAAGCTTTTCAAATAAAAGTTTATCGATAAGTTTTCAAATAGCACACAATCAAGCAATACCCTCATAATTTTAATCATACCTTTTATCACCTATTTTATATATGGGTGTGAGACAGGCCCGTAGACAAGGGGAGGGGGCTTTTAGGTATTCAAACCCCCCCTTAGGGTCCATAAAGTATAAAGAATTATAACAAATGAGACTATTAAATTCAAAATGTGATTTTTTTTTTAGATAAACTGTGATAATGATGTTAATTTTCTTGAAACTTCACTTAATTATTGAAAAATTTTTTTGGCCAAGTGAAAGATTAATTTTGCTTATAAGAGTCATAATCATTATATTGGAATTCATTTCGAGGGAGTTGGTATATTAAAAATCAATTTCAATATGAAAGGTATACCTAGAACGAATACAATTTTGTAAATTGAAGAAAATTAGCTTGACATTTTTTATGCCATATCTACCCAGCAAACCATAGTTGACGACTATGTCGAAATTTCGACTAATTCGTCACTATTTCGAGCTGCCTTAAAGAAATCATTACAATTTCGTTACGCAAATATCAGAACAGTTTCACGTTTTATACGAATATATGTAAAATTTCGTTATGCGACAGCTTGTACGACATATTAAAATGCTAGCAGAGTAAAATTTCCTTTCTTTCGAACTGTCTGAACGAAATCGTAACTTTTTCGTAACATTTTCTTTAGGACTCGTTACGAAATCATTACGATAATTCGTTACGAAGTCATGTCAACCCCTTCATACGATTTTCGTTCGGAAATCGGAAAGCTTTCAAAATATTCTTAACGAAATCGTAACAAACATTTCGCAATCTTTCCGATTTCGAAATCTAATTTCGTTACGAAATCGTAAAGAATATCGTATGAAGCGGTTGGCACGACTTCGTAACGAAATGTCGTAACGATTTCGTAACGAGTCTTAACGAAAACGTTACGAAAAAGTTACGATTTCGTTCAGACAGTTCGAAAGAAAGGAAAGTTTACTCTGTTTGCATTTCAATATATTTTACAAACAGTCGCATAACCAAACTCTTTATAAATTCGTATAAAAAGGAAACTGTTCCAATATATGCGTAACGAAATTGTAACGATTTCTTTAAGACAGCTCATCTATGGTTTGCTAGGTAAGCTTATTAGACCCAAAACTTTTAATAAAAGCATTCATTTGAGTTCGTTTTTTCTTATTTTTAACCACGAAATTTAACACATTATGGGGTATTCCACTTAAAGCGAATGACTTAAAAGCTTGACATCTAAAATTTCCAACTTGGCAAAAAAATTTAGCCCTGTGCGTGGCCTTTTCCAAATAACAGGTTTCAGAAAATCACCTTAAATCTAAAGATGCTTTTTTTCGAAAAAAATTTTCAATAGAAAAAATGTTTGTAAAACATTTTATACAGTCCAATTCTATAGTGATTTGATGATTTTTTAATCATGTTACCAAATTTTCATAAAAAAAATTTAACTATACAGTTTTTTAAGCTTCAGAATTTTAAAAATGTCTATTTTTACTGTGTTAAAAAATTTAAAAACAATTTAGAAGTTAAAAAATTTTGTTTTTAGGGTTTTTAATTTGCAAATAATTTAAACATAAGTCCACGATTGAATTCTTAGAAATCCAAAAAAAAAATATTGTTTCATTCTTTTTATAAAAATTTATCTAGCTTAGTAATTATTTTAATATTAACATGAACTTATTTCCTTGTCATATCTTATATAATAAATTGGGTATAAGATACTGGTGCTGTGCAAAAACCAGTTTTCGAAATAGGGTTTTTGAAAAATAGTCTTAAATTTAAATATAACTTTATCGGATAACTTTATCCTCTGTTAAAAAACTTTACTAAAAAAATATATATTAGTTATTGTTATTGGAATTGAATCATGACAAAATGAAACTTAAATTTTTAAAGATCTTCAAATATTTTCTTTTGAATTTATTTAAATTGTCAAAATCGTTTTCGAGAACAGCAATATTTTAGCCCTTAACGATAACTCGAACTAGGGTTCACACAGGTTCAAATAGTTGTACACAAGCTGGGGATCAACAAAAGCGTAAGATAGCCAAAAAGAAACCAAATCTAAAGACTAAACATTTTTTTTTTCTACCGTTTATATGAAATGTCCATAAAAGTTGTGAATACAGCTTCACCAGCTGAGCTTATTAAAAAATGTTTGCATTTTTCATAGCAGATTTTAATTTTGATTTTAATAAGCTGCTAGAAATCTAACCTATTTTTACCGTTCACATTAATATTGTTGAATTAGTAAAATTTTGTCCCAGATATTTTTACTTTTCGTGCTATTTTTCGGAATAACACTTTTTAAAAGAAATTAAGAATTCTCAATTTGGACCATTGGACAAACCATAGGCGAAAATCAAAAAACTTAGTACTCAAAATTGATTTGTAAAAAGAAACAATAAACAAACTCTTCTCATCTCTCTTATGGTCATTTAAAAACAGGCATATTCACAAATAGTCTTAAAAGAAAACGGATTTGCTTAAAAATTTTCATATCCTTTCTTTCAGTTATTACTCGTATCTACTCATAGATTTTTTATCAAAAACCCCCCCTCCTAAGGTAAATCCTGGCTACGGGCCTGGTGTGAGAAGCCTGGTGCCTGGGCCTGGTGGGAAGATTTCTAGTACGATGGAAAGGTACCTAGGGCCAAATATTTATTAAAGATGATATAAAGCGGCCTGATAAAAGTTTCGAAAAATTTCAGGGAGACCATTAATAGTTAAAGCTTGCTTTCGATTTTGCTTACACTTTCAGAAATGAATCTTAAAAAATTAAAAAAAAATTGAGTAGAAACAATTTTTAATTTTTTTTTTTAACTTTTTACGAACAATTTAAATTTGGTCAAAAACTAGGAAAGCGTGAGATTCTGGTTCTTTTAAATAATCACAGATTTATCAAGACTAGCTTGGCTTCACTTTCGAGATATCTTTTGAAAGTTTTTAAAGAGAACTTAACATTTTTTAATGCTTTCAGTTTTTTTTTATTTAAAAGTTATATTTAACTTGCGGGTTAAAAATTTAAATGGGGACTGCGACCGCATATAGTCCACTGGATGTATACAGCGATCGTGAGACCCATTCTTGCCTACGGTTCTCTCGTATGGTGGACGATAACGCATAAAAAAGCTACCTTAGCTTCCTAACAGGAGTTCAAAGGCTAGCGTGCATAGGAATAACAGGAGCCATGAGATCTACGCCACAGGCGGGTCTAGATATGATGCTAAATCTTCTTTCCGTAGAAGAATTCCTTAAATGTTCGGCGACCAAGAGCGCGATTCGCCTCAACGAATCACGAGCCTGGAAAAGCAGCACATTCGGACACGCATCTATTCTAAATCTCTTTGGAACCGAGGAATCAAAAAGAGCAACCGACTATATCATACCCAGTGTAAGATTCGGTACAGAATACACCACATCCATTCCCAGCAGACAAGAATGGGAAGAAACGGTTGTAGAATCCTACGGCAATCTCCATTTATATACTGATGGTTCCAAAATAGAAAACGGAACTGGATCGAGTGCATACTGTGAAACGCTACAAATCAAAGAGTGTTACAAACTCCCGGATTACTGTAGCGTTTTTCTGGCAGAAATATATGCTATTGAAAAAGCTGCACGGGCCATTTACAGGAAAAATCTTACCCCCACAAGGGTAGTAATTTTTGTGGATAGCCAAGCGGACATCAAAGCACTGAACAGTAAAACGACGAAGGCTCGAACGGTGCAAAACTGTAAACTTGCACTGAACAGTATCTGCAATACCCACAACGTCACTCTCTGCTGGGTTCCCGGACATAGCAATATTGAAGGGAACGACGCAGCAGATGAACTGGCAAGGCGTGGAGTAACCGCAAGTACAAACAGAGCTGACACAGATGTGCACATTCCAATAGGCGTCGTCAAAAGGAGTATAGAACTAAAAGCCAGAGATATTGCCAACACAAACTGGGCTTCCAGAGGTGACTGCAACATATCTCGAAGGCTTTGGCCTGAGCTAAATGAGAAAAGAACTAGAAGCCTTCTGCTTTTGGTCAAACGGGAAATCCGGATCCTTGTTGGAGTTCTAACGGGTCATTGCCCCATTGGGGTAATGGCAAATAGAATAAGTATAACAGCGCCAGACTTTTGTCGGAGCTGCAAAGACCCGGAGGAAATAGAAACAATAACTCACCTACTATGCGAATGTCCAAGTCTACAGAATCGTCGACTCCGACACATGGGGAACAGATTTTTCAAAGACTTGGAAGAGTTGGTGAACACACCACTGCTAGACATCTGGAGGTTCATAAAAAGCACAGGATGGTTTGAGGAACAAATCGGAACAATGGTTTAACTTGGTACCACAACTATAAAAAGGGATTCGTAATGGACCTATAGGCCCCCGCGGAAGCGCCGGTAACGGTGCACGACCCTTCATACCTAACCTATATTTAACTTTTCTACAATTCCTTAATTTGAAATAGGAAATCAAGCATTTATGATCTGAAATGGTAAAAAATACTTAAGAACCATAATAGTGGAAATATAAAAATTTTCGAAGTACTTTAGAAAAGATATCTAAGTTAATTTTTTATATTATCATATATTCAATATAATATAACAGAATTCATACATCATATAATTTATTTTCATAGTCAAATATATAACACGAATTTGTTCCATATTCGTATTTTCTGTCCTAAGCATGAATAAAAGGAAATGCTTATAAAGTAAAAACGTTATTGCCTAAGCAATAAAGAGCTGCTAGTGAAATGTTTTTTTTTTTATAACAGGAATAACTATAAGAAGTAATGCATATACTCTTACATACGTACTTCTACATACAAATACATACTTTAAAGCTTAATTTTTATAGCCAACACCATTAAAAATATATGAAAATATTAAAGTGATATAATTAAGACATCGTTTGCATAATAAATGTTTAGACCCTGTGCGATTTGATCTAAATGCGACCTAAGCTAAATTGTGTCGATAAAACAGTGCTTTCTAAATAATTTAGGTAGATTCCGAGCTACCTAAATACTTGCTAAAATAATGACATTTTCTAAGAAAAAATAATAAGTAATGACATTTCTTAACCTGATCAATTCAAATTTCTTTGATTTTTCACATGGATTGCGATAATTCATTAAGCACTGTTTTATCGACACAATTTAATTTAGGTCGTATTTAGATCAACTCGCACAGGGCCTTAGTATAAATACTTTCATTATATTGATAGGCAATCAAGCAATTGGATTGCATTTTCACAAGTTTCTGTAAGCTTGTATTTGAAACATTTTTCTGTAATAACTTCTCTTATATTAGCCTTTATACTTTCGACCCTCAGTTCTCCTGTAGCAGCATCTGTTAATCCTTTTCTCTCTAAAATACATTTTGCGATGCACTGAAAACCCTGAAATTCCTTTGGTTTCGAAGATAATTCCTTAATGCATGCTTTTGCTTCTGAACTTTTTGGGTCTAGTGCCTTAAGTTTTATGATAAAGAAAGCATAAAAAAATTATTGCAAATGGATCCTTACAATCTTACCAAAGCAATAGCACAAACAAGAAATATTACTAATCCAGCGATATATATTTTCATCATGTCTATGAAGTCGGTATTTTTTTTTCTAGACCTATGTTGAAGACCTATTTTGTGATATCTTTCTAGAATTGAAAAATATTTAAACTACTGCGAAATTAACTTAAACGAGGCTTTTATAGTGAGTTTATTTCAGATATAAAAAGTAACAATTCACCAATGATGTCGATAAATTATAATTATATAATATAAAACAATAAGTTTTTAGATAAGAATGATATAATTAAATAAGTTATATTAACTAAATTAGCTAAATATTCACATTAAAGCTATTAAAAATATTGATAAAATAATAACTGAGTGCATTTTATTGTAAAATAGCATGCTCTTTACTGAAAAGAATCTAATTGTCTATATAGCTCCGTCCGCTCAATTAAAGTCAAACATACATACGAGTGTTTAGTACTTAATACTTTGTTGATTCAATTTACCGATAACTAAACTACTATAACACTGTGGAACATACTCAGGTTAGCAAAAGTTTGGTCGATTCTGAGAGTGAGGAGTGAAAATAGAGGCTAAATTAGAAGACCCGTATCGCGGCGTTTGTTTATGTTATTTCGAATTCTTTTTTTATCGACTTTCGAACTTTGCAGTCAAATGCCAATTTTCAGCATATTGTTTATATGGTTGTTTGGCTATAACTCGTCGACTAATTGATATTTTTTTTTTGCAACAATTGAAATTTTTTAAAAAATTGAGTTAGGACATTTTTGTGGTGCTTATGAAGCAAAACGTTGGAAAAAATATTTTTTTTTCATGCTAAAACTAAGTCTTTTTTGCTGTCTGTTTGATCTATAATATGCTTCTCAGTTTTATTTTTTATTTATTTTAACCGTAAAATCTCTTAAAAAACCACAAAAATTAAAAGAATGCCTTGAAATTTTGCACATAAGCTTTGCTATATATATCGTTAAACATTAGTATTATATTTTAAAAAAATCGGATGAAAACTACACCTACCTCCCATACGAAGTGGCTTTATTTTAACTGTAAAATCTCTTAAAAATTCACAAAAATTAAATAAATGTCGTGTCAATTTGACCATAAGCTTTGTTATATATTATGAACCATCGGTATTATTATAATTGAAAAAGTTTTATGAAAGCCACGCCTACCTCCCATACAAAGTGACTTTATAATAAACGTAAAATTTCTTAAAAATCAACAAAAATTAAAGATATGACTTGTAATTTCACACATACGTCTTGATGTATAATATGAAACCCTACTATAAAATTTTGCAAGCTGTAGTGAAAACTCCCCCTACCTTCTCTTCCAAGTGGCGTCATCAATATAGAAAAACCTTCGTAAATATACATATAAAAGTGAATATCGGCATGTCTGCATGTATCCAAATTTCAACCACGTCACAAAAACAGTGGTTTCTGTGCGGAAATAAATAATTTTTTCCAAATGTCCTGTTCCCTTAATATATGCAAACTATAGTATAAGTTAGATAACCAAATAAGAAACCAGATTATATATTATAAACATTTTACTGGAACAGTCGTACTGGAAATCACGAAACTTGTGTAATATTTTTTATAGTAGCTTCATAGTAAAAATGCATAAGGTTTGACAGTTTTATTAATTGAGACCTTCAGTTTAACAATGCGTTTTAAAACATATTTTGAAATAATACTCATTCAGGCCCATCGTGAGTATTTTTTCGCCCAGAATCGGAAAAGTGCTTAACTTTATCATTTTATATACTCATTAATATTAAGTGTTGATAAACAAATTTGCTTTAAAAGTTTCCAAAAGTTCTTGAACTTAATCTTAAGAAAATTAAATTTTTCCTTTTCCGATTCCGGTCAAAAAAATACTCATGATAGGCCGGATTATTTTTTATATTTGTTTTCGCTAATATGGAAAAATAAGGTGTGTTTCATATACATAACGCCACTTCGAAATTTTAAATATTTTTGTAACGGCCAGCTTAAACAAAAGAGAATATTTTGCGAATTTGGTCATCTATGCACAACAACAATAGTGAGCAAGACCAAAGTCTATTCTAATAACGGTACATTGTTTATTGCTAAATATTTCTTTTAATGCTGTTTCATATTTATAACGCCACTTGCAATTATACCTTCTGCTGCGTTTGAAGTGCAGAGATTAACAAAATTGTGTATTCAGTTTTCAAGACCTTAACAATAGAAAAAAATTACAACATACTTCCGAAAAAATGGGAAAAATAAAAATTCTTAAAGAAGATGGCTATGGAATTCAGGAAATCGGGCGTAGAATTAATCGCAGCCATAGAGTGATTCAACATTTTTTTAACAAACCTCAAAATTATGGCAAAACAAAATATTCGGGCAAAAAAAAAATCTCTTACCGCGATCAGCGGAAAATAATCCGAGCTGCGAGCAACACTACACACAGTTTAATAGAGTTGCGGAGTATTGTTGCTGAAAAATTTTTCCGAACACCGGTATGGAGACATCGGTGTAAACATATCCGTAGTGAACTTATGAAGTGTGTTTCTGCCCTTGCCAGCAAACATAAGAGAATGAGCTTGGAATTTGCAAGAAGGAACATAGGAACAAATTGACTACCAGTCAGCTTTTCAATAATGTTTTAAAAAAGGGTACCACATTGAAGTTTAATTTTGACATGTCATTTTTTCCGATGAGAAAAAATGGAATCTTGATGGCCAGGATGGATTTTGACATTATTAATACGACATACGACGCAAACCACTTTCGTTTTCAAAAAGAAGTTTTTGCGGAGAGAAAGTGGTGGTGTGGGGGGGTTTTTCTGAAACTGAAAGTTCAAGCATGAAGAGTGCTGACTACACTCGTGTGCTGGAGAGCAGTATGACTCCACTTTTGAGAAAAAACGGACAGACACAACTAGTTTTCCAGCAAGAAAATGCGGCAATCTACGTAAATCGAGATGGTTTCAGGCCAATAACATTGATTTGTTGGAGTAACCGGCGTACTCATCAGATTGTAATCCCATCGAGAATTTATGGGGAGTACTTGTACGCCAGGTGCATAAAAATAACAGACAATTTGGCAACATGAAAGAACGAAAATCAGTAATTTTCGAAGAATGGAGTAAAATTGATTCAAGCACATTAAAAAAATTAATTGCAAGCAAGCCAAATCGCATTTACAATATTATTGGAGCCAATGGAACAGTAATTTAATTTATTTATTTTTTTATAAACTCAACAAAAATCGTTTTTATTAAAAATTTTGAATGGCGTTATAAATACGAGACAGCATCAAAAGTGATATTAAGCAATAAACAATGTACCGTTATTAGAAACGAGTTCACTTTTGCTCACTATTGTTATTGTGCATAGATGACCAAATTCGCTAAACATTATCTACTGTTTAAACTGGCCATTACAAAAATATTTCAAATTTCGCAGTGGCGTTATATTTATGAAACATACCTTATATACAGTTTACTTTTTATTAAAAATCAATTAACACATTAAAAATGAGGGGCAAAATCAATCTTTGATAGAAGATTTCTTTGTTATTGCTTTTTATCGATCTGGGCTTATTAGTTCCAACATCATAGTGGAACTGTCCACTTTCAATTTCTACAAAATACTTTTATTTTCGCTCAAAAGTGCGACACCGATAGTTAAACCCATTTTTCCAAAAGTTTATATGGTTTCCTCTGAAGATGTGGATTTTAAGATACAAGCCTGTAAGTATGCAATGCTGTAAACAACTTCTTTTAGCAATAACTAAAGACAAAAACTACCCCACAAAGTATACAAAGATTGTGTTTTGTCATCATTCTTTTTGCTTTCCATTTTTTGCAATAATAATAGCAGATATTTACTTACAACATTAATTAATATTGAGCGTAAGGATATTTGTCTTAAAAAAAGCGATAATTTCTTAAGGAGTTATGTGTAAAAATCGTTCTTTTATTATACAGTATATTTCATTGTTATGTATAAATACTGTCTTTCATGTAAAGAAATTCACTTGAACTAATTAACTACTGCCATTTATTTTATGTTAAATAATTATTCACCCTGCAATCGTAATACTCGTAGAAGTATACGTAATTACGATTCTAGGGTTAAATTGTATTACAGCTGCGAAGTGAGCTATGCCCAAAAGGGTCTTATATATAATTGCTCCTTGTTTCCCCACATTAGTGCCTCATTTTTTTATCCCGCATTTCATAAAAGATATTTATTCGATAAAAAATCAAAACAATTATTTTATTTAATATTGCAAGAGCTTAGAACTTTAAATCAAGTTTTGTGAGAGGAGTATTTAAACAATGGGCAAGATATTGGAAGACTTCAAAATTACTGTAAAGAAAATTATGAATTCTTTATTTTAATGTTTGCATTCATTCAAATAAAATTAGATATAAATTTTTGAAACTTCAGGAGATAGTAGGCAATGGGAGTGTAATTTTTTTAAAAAATATACACATATATTTCAGATTCTTGAGTGAGTTGTTTTAAAAAAAGTTCAATACGAAAGAAATCATTGTGTTTTCAATCTTTGTGTTATATGGGAGGTAGGCGTGGTTGTAGGCGGGCTTACAAAATTTTTCGTAAGTGATCTTATATAGTCCATATCAACTTCTTTATCCAATTTTATTGGTATACGACTACTATGCTATGTTAAAGTATTTAACATATTATTAAATATACTAATATATATACTATTTTAAAATTTTTTTTTAAAATTGTCATATATATCTCAGATTCTTGATGGATTTTTTTACCTCTACCTCTAGATAGATAGAGGTATCAGTCTTATTTCCATCGCATATAAGGATCTCTCAAGCGCACTGTGTGAAAGATTAAAGCCGATTACAAAAACACTGATTGGACCTTATCAGTGTGGCTTTCGACCTGGTAAGTCCACCATAGACCAGATTTTCGCGCTACGACAAATCCTTGAGAAAACCCATGAAAATCAAATTGACACACACCATCTCTTTGTCGATTTTAAAGCTGCGTTCGATGCATTGAACAACACACTCAGCTCCGTCAAGGTAGGAAATGACCTCTCCGAAAACTTCAATACCGAAAGAGGTTTCAGGTTTCTCTCTTTACATCATCTTTAATCATCTTTACATCTCTTTAACATCATCATGGAGGGGATCGTACGAAAGGCCGGTGTGCATTGTAATGGCACCATTTTCTATAAAGGTGTCCAGCTCCTTGCGTACGCTGATGATATTGATATTGTCGGCAGAACCAAGAGAGATGTTACCGCTGCTTTCGCCGCTATCGAAAAGGAATCAGCCAAAGTAGGTTTATCGATAAATGAGGGTAAAACAAAGTATATGCTGTCTACAAACAAGGGAGCGCGGCGTTTAGACTCCCACGTTTCATCCGGCAGATATAACTTTGTAGTCAAGTAGTCAAGGAGTTCGTTTACCTTGGCAGCGCCATTAATACCAACAACGAAATCAGTCTGGAGATGAAGCGAAGAACAATAATTGCTAATAGGTGCTACTACGGGCTCAGTAAGCAACTAAGTTCCAGAGCCCTCTCTCGATCGACAAAACTAACACTCTACAAGACGCTCGTTCTACCTGTGCTGCTTTATGGCGCTGAGGCATGGGTAGTTTCGCAAACTGACGCAGCCGCTCTGGGGGTGTCCGAGAGAAAATTTCTTCGCAAAATCTTCGGTCCTGTTCGAGTCGGCATCGCATCCGAATGAACCAAGAGCTGTATGAGCTCTACGAAGACATTGACGTAGTTCGGCGTATAACTGTGCAACGACTACGCTGGCTGAGTCATGTCGATCGTATGGACAACGAACTAGGACGACCAGGGTCCCTGCTCAACGACGACGAGGGAGACCATGCCTCCGATGGATGGACCAGGCTGAGGAAGCCCTAACCGCACTTGGTGTATCCGATTCGAGAGGCGCCTGGCGAGAGCTGATGAGGTCGGCTGAAACCCGGACACGGTTTATTACGACCACCTAAGTAAGTAAGTAAGATGGATTTGCTTAGATATATATTCAATACGAAAAAAAATATAGCGTTTTAAATCATTGTGTTATATGGGAGGTAGGCATGGTTGTGGGCGGATTTAAAAAATTTTTTACTAGCTTCTAATAGAGGTCATTCAAACTTATGTTCCAAATTTCATTGATCCACTATGACTCCATCTACTTTTTTTCAAACTTTGTATGCGATGAAACCACTGTGCGACGTTAGTCCGACCTATACCAAATTTTGCACATATATTCTTCGGTATAATGTGAAGTTTTAAGACAAGAAAAGTGAGCTTTAATTAGTTAAATTGAATTTAACCTTTAAGATCTGGTTGAAAATTGAAAAAAAATAGGCATTGAGGGACTGCTGAACGAGGTTAAAACTTAAAGCTATGTATATATGTTATACTTATATATTGGCAGCAACCTATCTTTACAATGAAATACACTCCGAAATCGAAGAGAGATAGCCTATATCAAAAATCTTTGCTTATGTTAGTATATTTGAATATTTTTTAGCTACTACAGTCAAGCAAATGTCAAGTCATTCCAGGGGCGTTTGCAAGGAAAAACTGTGGCCTCAAACAACTATTTTTATAAACAAACATATCTGGTATTTAAATGACTTTGACCATATTTGCATAATCAACTGCATTGTGTTTGCTGTTAATTTACTGTTTTCACATAAATTAATGTAAAAAACGATTGTTGTGTTAAAAACACTGCAACGATATTTCAAATTAGAGACAATGTTAACAATGTTAAACATTTTTTATTTAATAACATTTACTACGAACATATTATTTTTCTAATAATAATTAAGTACTTTTATGTATTAGAACAAACGTGTATCAATTTATAAATTAATTGATAAATAATCGAAAATTGTCTATTTTTATATGGTCATCCATAAATTTGTTTGGCATACTGGCATTCAGTACCGTAGCTAGAGAAATATTGCACGCAGAAAAGAAAAATGTTTTTTTTTTTAATAATTTCGCCGATACGTTTTGTTTCAAATAGTTAAATATGATAGTTAATTAATGATAAATATGCTTTTCCAAACGTTGACAAAGTTATTTTTTATGACTTTACGATAAATTTAACGGATATAATATTTTTGTTGAATGATCACAAAAATAATTAAGAAAAAAATTTAGTTCAGAAATCCCTCCTCTCCACCTCCTATATCCCCCTTAAAGTACTAATTTTTATTATTAAGTTTTGACAAATTTTGTGTTCAAATTCTCTCACTAATAAAATGTCGCACACATCCTTAGCAGGAACTCTATTATTAATTTTTGGTAGAATTGTCATTTCACCACCTATATTAATTGCACTCTGCATATATCACATGTAGTGGGTAAACTTAGTGTCCACGCTACAAACTCCGCTATATATCTAACCACGTTTTATTCTAAAAATATTCTTCTCCTTGTTTTCTGCTAAAGCTCCTCACATTTATTATTCCTTTTTGGCACATTTCTGTATCCATTGATCATCTGTATAAATATATATATTTTCGATACTTACGCATATGTAAAATTATCTGATTTATTTGGGAATTTTTTTCTGTACAAATACCAGCTACGCACAATTTTTTTTTTTTTTTTGGAATTAATTGAATTAAAAAAAATTTTAACCGAAAGCTTTCGCGCCGCTCCTGATTTTTTTTTTTTTTTGTAATTTTATTTATTTTGAAATTTCATTTCGGGTACATTCGTTTATATATTTCTCGCTCAATATAACAATATATATGTACTCTAATGTTGGGGAATGTACCTTGAATGTACTGCCAATATAGAAGTATTACATACATGAAGCTATGAAATAACATAGCTGTATTGAAGTAGCTAGAGTCGCAAATCAGAAGCGTTCTACTTGTTTAACTCTTTTTTTCAATTTATACGTCATTGAATGTATAAACTCCGATTTTTTAATGTTTATATGATATATAATATACAGTACACACTCGATTATAAATACCAATTAATAGTAGAGCTTGTAAATATAAGCAAGGAGGGCATTTTTTAGTCGTTTTTTCCTGTATTCAGGCTACATTTTCTAAGGAAACAATTCAAGTTATACAGTATTCTTTATATAAATGGTTTTAATTCATAAAAAAAAAGGATAATTACATAAAAAGTTTTTTCATAAAAAACTAGACTGCATTGCTTCCAGAGAAGTTATAATTCGTATGAAAACCAAAACAATGGAATAGAGTCGTTATTTCGTTTGTTTTCTATTTCCTTACAAGAAATGTATATATAATTGAGGGTGAAAAATATCTTTGGTAATTATCATTGGGGGTTCGTATAAAATTTTCGAAATTTAAAACAATTTATGATTTAAGTAAATTTAAGTATATATAACCGCTTGGTCAACATACATAATCAAGTGTGTACTGTATTTGCAAAGCAATTACTTTGGTTGGGTAATCGGTAATTGGCTCGGTAATCGGTTGGTAATCGTTTCGGCAACTGGTATTCGGTTGGTAATCGCTTTGGTAAACGGTTTGTAATTGCTTCGGTTAATGGTTGGTAATTGCTTCGTTAATCGGTAATTGGTTCGGTAATCACTTCGGTATTCGGTGAACGGTTGGTGATCGCTTCGGTAATCGGTAATTGATTCGGTACTCGGTAATTGGTTCGGTAATCGGTAGTTGGTTCGGTAATCGGTTTGTAATCGCTTCGGTAATTGGTTTGTAATCGCTTTAGTAATCGGTAATTGGTTCGGTGATTGATTGGTAATCGGTTCGTTAATTGGGCTGGTAGTCGGTAATCGGTTCGGTAATCGCTTCGGTCTTCGGCTAGGTCGATGCTAGGTAATCCCAAAAAGGAATGCTGCACAGCAATAAATTCTGTAGCGCTAACAGCGTGAAGATATCGCGAATCTTAAGTTTTGCTCTGTACCGAAAAGTGCTCAAAGCGCCTAAAGAAGTTTTCACTTCAAAAAAATCAAAAAAAAAAAAGATACTGAGGAGATGTTAGCACTATGGTTAATTCAACTTTTAAAAATAGTTCAACTAAGCAAATGATTTTATTCAGATTATTATTTTGTTTTCTAATCTTTAAGTAAAAGCTTAAAGCTATAGATTAGTTATTTTATGAATGTCATTTAAAACTAAAATCTGATGTTTATCATTTAGAAAATAGTCTACCATTTTAAGATACTTATTCATTCAAAAATCAACTTCCATTTTAAATTCCATTTTAAAAAAGCTTAGCTATTTAGTATAAATTAAAATATCCTAAAAAATACAGCTCAATAACTTCATACTTTTTTATAATTATGTCAGATATTACATGTAAAATTAAAAAATATAAAGTTATTTTTTTTGCGACTAAATTAATTCTACATATTTTATGATTATGAAACATATATAGTAACATATATAGTGGCATACTCATACGTAAGTTCTTGTCCATCAGTTTTTTTTCTACAAACCTAAAAGTATGCCATTAAAGGTTGATATTTCTATTGATGAGATAAAAAGAGATTCAATTTTATATCATTATAGATATATAAAACCAAGAAACTGCTACTTAAAATACCATTAAAACTCATGTTCATATGCAGGAACTGTTGCTTCTGCTATGTGTACCATTTTTCTGATTCGACCACAATAACAACGCATACCGAGTTTTGCTAATGTCCCACGGGAGTGTATCAGCACAGCAAGTTTATCAATTTATAATTCCTTTTCTGTTATTCTTTCGTTTTTTTTTCCACTCCTTTTCTTTTTTTATTCCATTCTTGGATCATTTTGTTATTCTTGCTGCTATTTTTCTCATTTTATGCAATTATGTCGCACCAAATGATACTATATGCCAAAAAAAAAAAGAAAATAATATATAAAGAAAAAAGAAAAGGAAAGACACAAAGTAAAAAAAGGTAAATGCAAAACCGGTCAAAAAGAAGCAAAGCAAAGCAAAAGAAAAAAAAATAAAAGAATTACAGCAAGTTTACCATATTGTTGCATTATCCTGAACAGCGTTAAAGAGGAAGTAGTTGAACATCCCTGTAGGAAAATCAACTAATTTAAAAGTAGTTGATAAAGTAGTTTTTTGTCAACCACAACTAGTTGAAATTCTGACTTTTTTCCATAGAACGAACTAACTTATTTTGTATGGTGATGTCCGCTAAATAAGTCAATTGACTGTCGTCTGCATATATTTTCAACTACTTGTTAAATTAGTTACATTTAAATTATTTTTTTAATTGCTTTAAAATAACCAATTGAAAACTATTACTGATGGCCAAAAGTTGATAATATTTGATGAAATAACATGGTTAAATATATATAAGCTTGTAATCTAATAAAAATTTTCAATTAAAACATGCCAACATCATAGTAGTTGCCGCCTTAATATAATTCAAAGTAGTTTATTAATCACTGGTTTTTAAGTAGTATTTCAATTACTTCATGTATTGAAGTGGATGGCGCCTTAATATAATTCAAAGTAGTTCATATACTGGTTTATTTTAAACTAGTTTTTTAATTAGTTGTTTTTAAAAACAAGTTAGTTTGTTCCTATAGGGATGATACACACACACACACACACACACACACGCATAATCAGATACTTTTCACTCGCTTGGTCTTAGCTAGACTTTGTCGGCAGTAAAACACGCCATGTTTGAAGCAAGGATGATTGCAGCGTAGTGAGTGTAAAAAGTAACGCAATTACTTGACATTGAACGAGTGTCCTTTTTACATGTATGCAACAGTTGTGCACAGAAAAATAATATGAAAAAGTTTCATATAAAATCAACCATGTAGTCAAAGTTGCAGCGCGAGGATATTGCAAGGATTTCAGGACTTTTTTTTTGCATGAGCTTTTTTTTTATACCACGCTTGCATGCGAAAAAGATTATTAAGTGGCTCTATTTACAGTGTGTGGGTGTATTTTTTTTTTTAATATCCTTTTAACCTCTTTTATATATTATACCAACATAAACAAGAACAAGGAATAAAAAATAAATACTTTGCATTTCAATGTTTAATTTTGTGCAGCATCATCAAATACTCGTTAAGTCTGGAAAATTGCAACAAACGCGACATTTGGGACCCAACCAGGCGCTGTACACAACATACATACACACGCGCACCCTTAGATATGCATAAGATTTATATGCATTAGCTTTGTATTTAATGCAATTTATGCGCGCCCTCATACCAACACACACGCACACATACACTTGCATACCGTTGAAGTACGTTTTGAAATGATGAACAACTTTTCTTTTATCTCCACACTTTACAATATTTATTTACTTTATTTTTATTTAATGTGAATTAAATGCACATCCTTTGTTATTACTTGGTATGAACGGCTTTTAAATCTTTCAAAAAATTTAGATTATGCTTTAAGATATGGTTAAGTTCGAAATAAAAATTCGACTATGTTTTAAATTTAAATTTATTTCGAAATTAGTTACTTAAATCCAACAAAACATAGCTGTGCTCGAGAGATTCCCTTTGCAATTCTTAAGCAGCTCAAGAAAGTACGAGGTTAGTCCCAAAAGTACCCGTGCAGTTGCATAAATAACGTTTCTAGGTAGGGTAATGTATGGGGGTATGTATGTATTAAGCGGCTAGATGGGTTTTGAGAGCTAAAAAAAAAAAAACATTTTTTGCTATTTTTTTTTTTTTATATATCAAATGAAATACATTATTGAAACAATTTAACATATCAAAGATACACACTAACATTTGACAATAAAGTTTTCATTTCAAAATTTTTCCTTTGACCTTCAAAAAAAATTTTTGATTACTCAAGATCGATTCTTCTGAAATGAAAAAAGCACATTTTTCCGTTAGTATATGTATAATATGTAATGCGTATAGGTATCCATCCCATCTCAATTTTGTCAAAAAGGTGGATTTTGTCCTCCAAATTTTGCCATAAAGAAGGTTTTTTTATTTCATAAGAAGGATTAATGGAGGATCAATATTTAATGATGGAAAACATTTCAAAATGTAATTTTAGTTAGAGAACTGAATACGAAATACATTGTAAATATCTTATTTCAAGTGTATTTCTTCAAATTCATCTTCGTCAACTGTTTGTTCGTCGTTGGCCACATTATATTTAAATTTTGATGAGTTTCAGCGAAGCATATCCAGTTGCGATTTGATCAACGAATAGAATTGTAGGCACGAAAGTCTCCAAAAATGCATCCTATAAGAAATGCATTTAAATTAAAAGTAACAATTGGCGCTCGTCGCTTGTTGCGCTCGATGTGTTCGGGTTATTATCGTTGAGAAATTTGTATTGACGCATAAGTTTGTTTCATATTTATTTAACAATTATTAATTCTGTGGCACTAAGCAATAACACTGTGCAATTATTTGAGGTTGCAACACTGTGCAACGCATAACTTGTAAACGGTTTAATATTTAAGTAAACTTTCTTTGGACGAAGTGTAGAAAAATGTTTGCTTAAGGATCGTCCTGAGCATTATGTGACATAAAAACCACCTCTGGTTAAACGAATGGTATATTGGGCTGAAATGTAAAAATATTTCATTTTCTAACCAGATTTTTACAAGATTTTATGTCATAACTCGAAAACTTGTACAAGGACTTCAGAACCTTTCTCTCCCACAAATTCGGTAATGACATTTTGACATTAATTGCCAGGCAATTCCATCTTCAGAGAAAGCACGTCTTTAAATTCTTCGCTTGCAATTCTTCGCTTCCTGATATTGGGACCATTGAGAATGTCTTCAATTAACCCATTACCGCCCATTGTACTCATCTGAGTACAAATTTTTAATGAATCATTTTGCACTTCACAAATCTTACAAACATACCTAAAATGTCTTATTGCGCGCAAATGCGTAGTTTCATGTGTTTACTTCGAATTCGTGCTAGCAAAGAGTACAAAAAACATAACGGTTTATTTATTTTTGTTGTTTTTTTCTGTTGT
Organism: Coremacera marginata; assembly: GCA_914767935.1. NCBI lineage: Eukaryota > Metazoa > Arthropoda > Insecta > Diptera > Sciomyzidae > Coremacera > Coremacera marginata. The sequence goes on along the minus strand of OU612044.1, from coordinate 6,050,617 downwards.
GTTTTGCAATTTTTCATTTTTTTGAGCTCAGTTTATAATTGTCAACAGTGTGAGATGCATACGCAAATATACGCAGCGATATTATAAATAAACATTGAAAACATATCTAGAAAGTGATTTGAGTACATAAATTCATAATTAGAAATTATTTTGGTTCAGGTAAGTGTGTTTGAAATTAAGTGTACTCGATTGGGTACAATGGGCATATCTGTACTCAGCAAAAAAATTTTTTTAGAATGGATTTCACGCCACTATCGACTCAATCATTTTATGGACACGCATATGCCAACATTGCCTCCGCACTAGAGGCTGTTGAAGCGAATCAGGGAAATGGTTTGATAGATATAGCCATAATTCCACCTATTGCGGACTACAATACCGATGAAGATGATGTAGATTCAGACGACATTACTCAAGCGCAGTTGCCAAATGACGTTCCAGGCACTATTGATTTATTTTTCCATGAATGTGAATACGACACTGAAGATGATATTCCTATATCAGAATTGAAAGAATCACTTATTGCCGAAAAACCATCAATCCCACAATGGAGTGATGCACCCTGCAATAGAGATATGGCTGCAACTTATGATTTTGAACGGAATATGAGAGAATAGAAGGCACAATTGGAAAATCGAAATCCAGTTGAAATTTTTGAAACACTATTTGATGAAGATGTGGTAAAGCTAATATTAGAGCAGACTCGTTTGTACGCCGTGCAAAACAACAGACACAACTTTAAATTTGAAGAAAATGATTTAAAAATATTTGTTGGTATATTATTTTATAGCGGCTATCACTCAATGCCAACTGAGCGAATATATTGGGAATTAGCTAAAGACACAGCTTCTGAAATAATATCTGGTAGCATGGCCAGAAACCGATTTTATGATATAAAACGAAATATGCATCTTGCCGATAATACAAACATACACCCAGCTGATAAAATGGCAAAACTTCGTCCATTGATGAATTTGCTATGCCAAAAATTCAAAAAGTGGGGTATAATGCATAAAGATTTGTCCATAGACGAAGCTATGGTGGAATATTTTGGACATCATTCATCAAAACAATGCATAAGAGGAAAGCCAGTTCGCTTTGGTTTCAAGAATTGGATGTTGACCAGCAGCTGCGGTTATTTATATTCTTTCGATACATATTGTGGTGCAAAAAACGTAAACCCAGAAACAGCGTGCTTGTCATTAGGATCACGTGTAGTACTTCAACTCCTGGCTCCAATAGAGTCTCCAACAGATCACATAATATATTTTGATAATTTTTTTTCTTCTTATGAGCTATTTAGAACTCTGAAACAAAATGGACTTAGAGCTACAGGCACTGTAAGAGAAAATAGAGTTAAAAAATGTCCGTTAAAACCAAAGAAGGAAGTTCAAAAATTGCCAAGAGGATATTATAAATTCAAACATGATACAAACAGTGGCATAATATTTGTTAAATGGAATGATAACAACGCAGTTATTGTCGGATCCAATTTTGATGATGTTGAACCACTAAACCAAGTGAAGCGTTGGTCATTAGCTGAAAAAAAGAAGATAAATGTCCCACAGCCACGCCTTATTGCAAACTACAACGCTGGCATGGGAGGCGTTGACCTACACGATCAATCCGTAAATGCCTACAGAATAAGAATTCGCAGCAAGAAATGGTGGTGGTCGCTCTTTACTTGGATGCTTAACGGTACCATGGTAAACGCATGGAAGCTTTACAGGACTATGGGAAATGGAAAAGAAGACTTGTTAACATTTCAAAGATATGTCACTCGTCATTACTTACGCCACTATACCGTGCCAACCACATCGAAACGATCAGTTGTTCCCAGCGTTGCAAAAAATACAGGACCGCATTTCCCAAAAAAAATTACTAACCAACTGAGATGCAAAGTGTGTTCTATGCGTTCTAGATGGATTTGCGAAATGTGCAACGTCGCTTTATGCTTAGAAAGAGATTGTTTCAAAAACTTTCACATATAAATTCGCACCCCGTATGTGCCAATTGTACTCATATGAGTACAGCTCATATTTCTTAGAATTAGAATATTTTTGAAATTTTATTTTATTTTATCCTATTCATATATCAATAAAGAACTCAGAAAATATAACAAAAATTTAAAATACTAATTTTTTAGCACCTTGGGCGGTAATGGGTTAAGAAGAAAAAATTAATAGAGAGAGATTAATAGAGATTAATATCATGAGATCAAGATACTTTCTACGAGCACCTTGAAGACGCTTACGAGCGCTGCCCCCGTCACGACATAAAAATTGTGCTTGGTGACTTCAACGCTAAGGTGGGCAAGGAAAACATCTTTGGTCCAACAGTCGGAAGGTTCAGCCTCCACGACAACACATCCGATAAAGGAATGAGGCTGATTGACTTCGCCGCAGCACGAAACATGGTCGTAAGTAGCACTAGATTCATAGTGCGGATCCTTATCTTGTCGCATCTAAGATCCATACACGTCTGTGCGCAGCAAAGAATACGCCCAGCCCTACACAGAGGAAGCTAGACGTTGACAAGCTGCAATCAAAACGGACATCCAAAGCCTCTCGAGAAAAAAAGAAAGCACTCCTCCGATCGCCGATATATGCGCGCAGTGGGTACACATCTCTCACTCTATGCGTGCGGCTGCCGAAGAGGTTATTGGCTACCACCGCCCCCGCCGAAATAAATGGCACGACCAAGAGTGTCGCGACGCCATTACAGAAAAAAGCCACCCTGCAGTCGGTTGTAACGCGTGCTAGTAAGGAGTTATACAGAGAGAAGAGGAAGGGCGAGAGACTTTTTTCAGTCGGTAAAAGAGAGGCAGAAAAGTGCGAGTGTTAAAAAGTATTGAGATGTATGGCGATAGGAACGAGGCCCGAACATTTTTCGAAAAGATAAGACGCCTGGCCGATGACTTTAAGACGAGGGCCTCTTTCTGCAAGGATTAAAACGGGAAATTAGTGACAGATATCCAGAATACACTGACGTTATGGAGGAAACACTTCTCTGGTCTTCTGAATGACGATGATGACAACAATCCCGTCAATAGAGATGATATCCCAGAAACGCCAATTATGGATGACAGCGTTAAAGTTCCGCTGCACGACTATAATGAAGTCTTGACAGCCATAACACGGCTTAAGAACAACAAAGCCGCGGGAGCCGATTGTTTTTCCGCTGAACTGTTTAAGTACAGAGGCGAAGCTCTATTTAAATGCATTCACAAGCTTCTTTGCAGAATATGGTCGGAAGTATGTATTCCAAACGATTGGAACCTTAGTGTACTCAGCCCAATCCACAAGAAAGGCGATCCCACTATTTGTGCCAACTACCATGGGAAAAGTCTTCTAAATATCGCATATAATGTCCTGTCGAGCGTACTATGTGAAAGACTGAAGCCCATCGTAAACAAACAGATTGGCCCTTATCAGTGTGGCTTCAGACCTGGCTACGACATATTTTGAAAAATACCCTAGAGAAACAAATCGAAACCCATCATCTTTTTCGGGAAGGACCTCTCCCCACCATTTGTTACCAAACGAGGTTTCAGACAAGGTGAATCTTTATCCGCGATTTTTTTAATCTAATTATGGAGAAGATCATTCGAGCTACTGATATGAGACAAAGCGGCACTATTTTCTACAAGAGTGTTATGCTGCTAGCGTATGCAATGATATCAACATTGGCCATAACACTAGCGAAATCAGTGCAGCATTCTCCAAATTAGAAAAAGAGTCGAGTCACATGGGTCTTGCAGTAAACGCAGTCTTGCAGTATTCGCAGATAAGACGAAATATCTGGTGTCAACAAACAAACAGTCCCAGCGTATTGGCACCCATGTCACTGTTGACAACACCTCCCTCGAGGTTGTGAAAGACTTCCTCTAGCTCGGATCCAGCATTAACTCTACCAACGATATCAGTAGAGAGATTAAACGAAGGATAACTCTTGCAAAAAGGTGTTATTTTGGGCGAGAAGCAGAGCCCTTTCTCGACGAACAAAAGGTACGCTCTATAAGCCACTTATCATGCACGTCCTGTTATATGCAGCACAAGCCTGGACGTTGGGCTGCTCTGATGAAAAGATTTTGGGAGCATTCGAGAGAAAGATCCTTCGTAAAATATACGGACCAATCTGCGTCAATGGCGAGTACCAAATACGATGGAACGATGAGCTATACGTCGACAGCGACATAAAAAAGCGCATAAAAATCGAGCGGCTTCGCTGTATAGGTCATGTTGAGCAGATGGAAGACGACGCTGCAGCGAAGAAAATATTCGATTCGGTACCCAGCGGCGATCAACGCAGAAGAGGACGACCGCATCTCAGTTGGAAGGACCAAGTAGAGGACAACCTGATGAAACTTGGAACTTCTAATTAGCGCCAGCAAGCGCAAGATGGAAATGGCTGGCGCAACTTCTTTCAACAGGCGGAAACTGACTTACGGTTGTAGGCGCCATCTAAGTAAGTAAGTATGTCTCAAACGATAGCAAGTAACTCTCTGGTGAACTTAGACACCATACTTTGTGGCCGAATCATAAAGACTTTCCTTTGATGAACTGCTTACACCCATGTCGGCTAAGACAAGCAATCATTGACTTATAGTAGGAAAGCTTTTGCACAGGATGAAAATCAGCGTATCAGTAATTGACCGTAGTTTCCACATTTTGTCATTTGCATTGAAATCTTTTTTTGGCGCAAAATAAAAGCAGCGTTCAATAAGCAAAAAGCGATCACTAATCAATGCATAATGCAAAAAAATGCACACACATTTGCGATACCGTTAGTTCTTTGGAATCACACTTGGTGATGTCATATGGCATCATCATGGCTTTTAGGCTAAAAAAATAAATTTGAAACCTTCGAGTAAAAGATACATTAAAAATGGTTTTTTGCCTTGAGTGCACTCGGTTTAAGAGACAAAAAAAACCGAAATGGCCATTTCAGCCCTTGAAAGGACTCTGACCAAGCTTATTTTGATCAATTGTGTTGTGTGTGTTGTGAAATGATCAAGAACTGGGTCTACAAGTTTTATGCCGACTCCGAACGGCTTATGTTCTCAAGAAGCTTTTTATGGCAGTTTTTCCTTTCTGAGGCTTGCCATTGTATGCAGAGAAGCGACGGCCGAACAGAAAAATTAATGCAATTGAAAAAAGTTTCTGTGTCAGGTGGGATTTGAACCTGGGTTCTCTGGCGTATGGGCCACACATTCTACCCACTACTCCACTGCCGGTTTAAGAGACATCGAACACAAAATTTCACATTTCTGATCCTCTTAATTTCCTTCTTCATATTTACCCGATAGTGCACGGATCATAAGAACTTTTGCAATTCTCATTAAAAAAAAAAAAACTTATCTTATTTACATATATCGATTGTTTAATTATTATTGTATCTTAGTCTGTCTTATAAAAAATGTGTAAGCAGAGTACTATAATCCATATTGGCTTCGACTCTTAAAATTTTCTAAATTGTGTTTTCCAAGCATTGAAATGTTATGTTTTAAAGCCTCTATCTATAAAATTTACATCTTGTAAGCGCTTAAAATAAATACGTTGTCTAAGTAGTGGTACATAATATGCTTTTGTGGATGAAACTTAACTTTGAATGAATTTAATCTTATTATGTCTCACTGCCAAGACCGAGTCATTCTTTTTATTTTCATTCCCAAGCATTCTAAAAATTTCAGCAAATCCCCGGCACACTAACAGCAATTCGATGTTCAAAGTTTTTGAAATCCACTTAATAAAAATAAATCTGTATGCTATTTAAAATCCAGCCAAACTTACGATTCTAATTAGAATCATTCCAAGGAATCACATTGAATGAAACATGATAAAGAAATTTAAGAAAGGCAGCAAAGCGATGTAAGCTGATAAAAACAATTTAAAGTAAAATTAAATTAAAAAAAATGTGTACATACAAACGAATAAAAAAAAAATGTTCGCTGCCATGTGGCGGTTGAAGTGATGAAAAAAGTGAGTTTTTATTTTGAAATGGCGAATTACCAAATATCCGCAATGACATTTGACAACAATTTGAAGCTGCTCGATTGTGTGCAGCTTCTCATCCCAGTCGCCCCCGGCCACGCTGTCACTATGACGTTGGCTGACAGCTTACGACTTATGAAATTTTTTTTCTATATGGTAGCACCCAATTGTGTGCTGTCAAAATAACAGCAGCAAGCAACTTTTTGGAGCACTAGATTAGAGAATATTGGGCTGGATGTTACTCCCACGGTTTGTGTGATATTTTTATAGCTTCTGCTTGTTTGTTTACATTTATGTTTATTTATTTTTATTTTTGTTTGGAATTAAACATGGAAATCCAAATTGAAAACTGATAACCCAACCGGGAATTTAAAAACATACGTATTTATGTGACAGCCCTTGGCATACATAAAACAAAAAAAAACAACGATTCAACACAAATCTTAGAAAAGTAAAAGTTACAATTTCGCGACTCCCATGCAAAGTTGAAATGCCAGTTGAAGGCATTTAATTGAAAAACTTCAATCTTGGAGATGTGGCGTGAAAGTGCAAATTCATTTGTCAACAAAATATTTCATAAAATTGACAAGCCATAACAAATATCTATAAGGGCGCAAAAAATTATAATCTGAGTGAAATTTGCTGTAGAGTATTTGTGGCAAGAGATTTCACAGGCTTGATTTTAATCTGTCAAAAATATTTTGTTGAGTTGCATCGTTTTTCCACTTCTTCCTACGTGAAAAATGATTTGTTGTTTTGATGAAAATACTTGGCTATTTATAAACTTGAATACGAAAATTAACATAGAAATAGAGTTTGAAATAAAATTCACGCAATTTGCGTGGGCAAAAAAAAACATTAGAAGTCTAAAACTTGATGCATACAATAAAAAAAAAAACTAGTAAGGAGAGCTTCGGCAGGAAAAATTCCATAAAAGTCGAACAAACACTAAACAAGTTAATTTAAATTAGAGTGTCACGCCCCTGTTAATTCCGCCTAACTTTCTAGAATGCAGACTACTCATTATACCAATAAATATATGTGCAAAACTTGGTTGAAGTCAGAAAATCGATGTAGATTATAGCCCTGCATGAGTATGCTTTTTCGCCTCCCTGAATATATTCTCTTGCTATCGAATAAAAAATTTCCTCTATCCCTGTTCAGCTTTGCTTATACCTGATCTTACACTCTCTTTTTTCTACTCAGATATAAGAAAAGAAGAGAATAAGAGCACGATGCTTTACTAACAACAGCAGGTAGCAAATAAAGCAATAAAAAATAACAGAAATATCAGTGTTCATATCCTGAATATTTAGCGAATTTTTTTTTTATTCGTTCGTTCGTAGAATGTTGAGTAGCAAAAAATAATAGGACCAACTCATATATTTGACCCCTCTAGGAGTCCAGCTACGGCCGATATAAACTATACACAAGTTAGACGTTGACTTATTATTATATTTAAAAATTTTCTTGCAATATTTGCTAACAAAATTTTGGCTTTCTTCTCCACTCTGGTTAACTAATTTAGAAAAACTTCCCAAACTTTACTTTACGCCATTGGACAATTTTGCAGTCTCTAAATTGTTGCCTAATTCAATGTCACTTCCAGTTGGTTTATTTAAAGACTAAAGATTTTTAAATAATAAAGATTTTAAAATTTTATAACACCTTAAACAGTTTTTAAGGTTACTCACTATATCAAAATCCATTTAGAATGAAATATTTTTTATTAATATAAATGTATTTTTATCTTAAATAAATGCGTTTGATTGCACCTCTATCCAGCATCAAACTGACTATGCACTAAGAATAGCATAAAGCTTATTGTGGGGAAAAACCAACATACCTGATTCTTATTCAGGTCACTGCAGCAGATTCCTGAGTATTCGTGTAGTTTATTAAGTACTCAGAGAAATAACTAAAACAACACGTAGTCGCAAGCTCACCTCAGTGCGAAAGTGTATGAAAAGAGAGCAGAGAACAAATAAAAAGTTATTCCCTTGCGCTACACGACCTGTTGCTACACGATCTGTTGTTTACATTTATTCGCTTGCAGCTTTGCTTGCAGTGACTGCTACAGTAGAGAATCAGGATATATTCACTTGATGAATATATTCATGCAGGGCTCTAATGTAGATATTCGAATAACATTAAAGTGACACGCCCCCCTGTCTAATGCCGACTACTTTTCTAAACTCAAACTCATGACTGCTCATTATTCTAAAGAGTATATGAACAAAATTTGGTTGAATTCATACGGTATAAAAGAATTGCATTAAAAACAAAAGCTCCACGTCCCTTATTCAAGTCCACCCAATTTTCCAAACTACAGACTGCTTATTATTTCGAAGAATATGCATGAAAAATTTGTTTGAAGTCGGACAAAGGCTTAAGAAGAAGTTCGCTTAAAATAAAAGTGCCACTCCCCTGTCTAATTTCCCCAAATTTCTAGACTATGGACTATTTATTACACTAAAGAATATATTCGCAAAACTTGTTTAATTCCGTTTAATTTTCTAGACTAATCACTGCTTATTATTTCAAAAAATATACGTTGAAAATTTGGTTGAAGTTGTTAAAACGCTGTAGAAGAAGCCCGTTTCAAATTAAATGGCCACGCCCCCTGTATTATTTCGTCCACTTTTATAAACTTCGGACTGTTCTTTACTCTAAAGAATATCTGTGCAAAACTTAATTGAAATCAGACAAACGGTGTAAGGGAAGTACGATCAGAATTAAATTAACACGCCCCTTGTCTAATCCCACCCACTTTTGTAGGCTAAAAACTGCTCACTTTACTAAAAATCGTATGTGCGAAGTTTGGTTGAAATCGGACAAAAGGTGTTATATAAAGATGGAGTTAGATAAAAAAATAATAAGTACCACGCCTCCTGTCTAGTACCGCTCAGTTTTATAAACTTACAACTGCACAAATTACCAAGGACTATATGTGCAAAATTTGGTTGAAGTCAGACCCACTGTGTAGAAGAAGTTTGATAAAAAGTATAATGACACGCCCACTTTTCTAGTCTTAAGATTTCACATTTACTGAAGAATATACTATATGCCAAAATTGATCAATATAGGTTAAGTCACTTCAGAGAAGCTCGGTCAAACTGTCGGAATGGATGAAAGGAAATCAAGAAAAAAATGCCAGGATATGTACAATTTTTAGCTAACAGCTACTTTGACAGTTCGAGCAAAGGCAAAAAATAGTGCTTTGCTCTCAAGTGACTTAACCTATATTAATCAACCTGGACTATATGCTAAATTTGGCAGAGGTCAGACAAACAATGAGGTTGGAATTTGGGTGCATACAGACACGATGACATTCAGTTTCATAGATTTATGAAGGTTTTTATATTTTAAAGAGGTCACTTCTTATGGAAGTTACGGGAATTTTTCATTACATTTTGTCAAATTTAATAGTGAGGGTTGATATTAAATATCAAAGCTGATTGTGCAAAATTTCAAGATATTTCTTTAATTTTTGTTGATTTTTAAAAGATTTTTCCGCTAAAATAAAGTCACTTTATATGTGAAGAAGGTGTGGTTTTCATCTGATTTTGCCAAATATCATAGCGATGGTTTATATTAAATATCAAATCATATCTGTAAAATTTCATATATCTTAAACTTTTGTGGATGTTTTAGATATTTTACGGTTAAAATAAAGTCACTTTGTGGAGGTAGGGAGGTAGGCGGGATTTTCATCCGATTTTGTGAGATATCAAAGTGATGGTTTATATAAAAAAGTCACTCTGTATGGGAGGTAGGAGAGGTTTTCCTCCGATTTGGCTCATTTTTGAACATGAACTTTATTTTTTAGAAAAAAATGTATCTTTTGAATATCATCGCGATACCTTTAAAATTATGGCTGTAATCGTGATCTCAGACGGACATACAGACGGACTGACGGAAATCGACTCAGGTGGTGATGCTGATCAAAAACATGTATACTTTTCTATACCTGCCACGACCCCTTATTAGCATTCAAACGGAATGACAAAGTTAATATACCCCATACGCGCAGTACGCGTTCAGGTATAAAAACTTTCTGTAAAGAACTCATACCAAACCAAACCAAAATTAATAGTTTAAATTCGAGTATAGAGCTACTCATTTTATGTGAGTAGGCGTGGCATATTCAATCGATCACCATTACACATTTTTTTTTTTTTAATTTTGCAACTATAATCGGCGGCAATACATAACCGACTATTAATGTCTTGATTTACACATTGCTTATGTGTTTATTTCAGGACTTTGAGAACCAGACCAACCCTATAGAAAAGTTTGGCTATGCCCATGCGTGAAGTGTGGATAGGCGCGTTTCTATTAAGCGACTGCCTTCAGGAATGGCAATGTATTCCAAAATGTTAAGAAACACCAAAGAATTTACTCTTCCCTATAATCACTCTAAAAAGTAAATTTAATTTAAACCCTACCTGAAAGTCAACTTTAACCTTAGTGTAAGCAATAGCTTGTTTTCAATATTCTGCTGACTTAAATGAAGTCAAATTTGGTGAACACAATTAAATGCGACGCAGCAGCATTAGCAGCACTACTCAAATATTAGCCGACTAGAAATAAAACTGACGGTGGTGCAACAGGTTAAGCAGAGCGCGCAGTAAAGCCGCCACATTACGGGGTTCTGGGTTCGAGTCCCAACAATTGGGAGTGAGAAATTGTAAATTTTTTTCAATTCAAATTAATTTTATATGTTTAAAATGAATGTTAAAATAAAATAAAAATGTAATTATAAAAATAATACCAAACTGTAGGGTTCGAACCCGTCATCTCACGGTTGGGAGTTCAGAGCGCTATCATGGCGCCAAAGTAAATAAATTTTGATGCGCTGTTAAAATGCATTATAGTAGCGCAATGCTATTTTGATTATTATAACATATTTATATCACACTGCAACGTGCTTGAAATTCAGTGATGGAAGCTCTGCTTTAATCATTTAGCTAAATTAAGACAACTAAAATGTTGACCTTTAGGATAAAAACGCATATGTAATTTCAGCTAGAGCTGTCTTAATGCTGTTGCAGCTTACATTAAGACAGATTTGCAGCTGATTGTAAGATTTACTTTTTACAGTGATATAACAATTTTTCCAGGTCCATATGTTGAAAGGCATCCCTAAACCATAAGACCTGTCTCTACAACCTTAACAGTTGGAAGAGTGCATCTGTAAGAAAGGCTTTCATTTGGTTTCCGCCAAACATGAACCATGCCATGTGAGTACTTCAGTCTAATCATTGAGACTCGAAATTCTCCAGATTTTAAAATATGTTCTTCATAAAAATGCATTCTCTTCATCAAATTTACTTTGCTAATGAAGGGAACTTTACGAGCTAAACGACCGTGTTTGCCTTGTTTGCGTAACCTGTTACGAACGGTGTAAATCGATGGGGCTACCTTGCCCTCCTTGAGTCGATCGAGTCTGGATTCAATCTAGATTTATGATTTTTGCCACGTGTGTAGAAAAAACAAGCATTGCTTCTGAGAATTTACACTTTACCTCTCTTGCAACGGTACTCGTACAGTACAGTTGGAAAAACTAGTCGGAATTAATTTTTATTACGAGTTTTAAAAAACATTGAAAATAATGAAAAGGTACGGCAACCTTTTTTTTTTACTCACAATATATTTAAATTCTTTGTATGGTGTTAGACTGTCACACTTATTTTTGGCAAACCTGCACTCCAAGATTTTAGTCATCTTAGTAAAGATAAAATACTAACTGAAGCGTTTTAAGATTTCATTTTCGGTAATGGTTTTAGTGTTAAATTTGTAAATTCATACTTTTTGACAAGGATCATGGTCCGTCATTGTATGATACCGGTTAGCCTACATTCCAAGTTTCATCCTTCTATTATAGGTAGAGCCTAACGCATTACGCTTTCAGTTCACTCTTTCTTTAATTTTCTGAACGTACACTAAGGTGGGTCGAAAAAAAAGTTTAAATTCTCACCCACTAAATTGAAAGCTATACATGAGAGTGTTCTAGCACCATAAAATGGTGCTCAAAAAAAATGTAGACGGACTCAAAAAACAGCCAAAACGGTATTATTGTCATAACTTCGTTATTTGGTTATGGATCGTCAAGTATGATAAAGCAAATTTGTTACAAAAAGACCTATTTTTACGCCAAGTTTCAATCGCTTTAACTTTTTAATTAATAAATAAAACTTGATACTTGTTTGTTAGTTTTATATAATCTTTTACGCAAAAATTTAATTGAGTTTTTGGAGGTCTGGAGGAAAAAACAATAAAAATAATTAATACTACTCGAAGGTGACCGCAGAAAGCAATACCTTTTGGGAACTAAAGTGCTCCAAGAGAGGCAAGTTTTTAAGGTGTGTTTAGCCAGTCATTTGTTTATCAACGGATGAGCGGCTCACCAGATATTGTAAAAATAGTGGATCCTCTTTCACACATACGACTTTTCATATTAAATCGCTTAAAATTAGTTTTTCGTAGAAGTAAAAGTCACAGCACATTGAACTCAGAATGGAGTTACCACTTGGTGATGTCTTTCGGCATAATTGTACTTTAGAGCCCAAGCTTAAAATTTTTTTTTTTTCTTATTTTTTAAGTTATGTGTTTATATAACTCCAATAATTTTTCAATTATTAAAGGTTATATTTTATCGAGCTCAAGGTAAATGTTGCTTTCCGAAGAAAACAACTGAAGGAAAAACAACTAACAACAACAATACCCTATATAGAGTATCAATCACATAGCAGACTAGACAGCTGTTTCGTTGGCCGCTACACCAACGTGATTCGTGATTCTTGCTGTGATCCAGTAAGCTCTTAATTTTCTACTTGTTTCACGAATGCAATTAGTAAATTACCCTGAATTGCGGTACGAGAATACAAATGATATGAAAGCAGCTTAAAGTTCTTCTAATTTGTGAAGCATACTTTCAGGGAAAGTATGTTCTATTATTTCAGGGAAAGTTATGTTCTATTAAGATAGATCAAAGATTTTTTCTTATTTTTATTAAATGTATATGGGCCGCCTAAGCCTAACGGTGCAATAAAATTTGCCCGCTCTCGTATGGGTTACGAGATAAAAATAGCGAAAGTTTGCAAATTCAATGCAAATTTCTAAAGAATTCCTCATTGCTAACAAGCTTGAACATTTCGACATATTTTTTTACATGTTTATGGGCCTCCTAAGCCCGACGGTGCAATGAAATTTGACCGCACTCGTATGGCTTACGAGATAAAAATAGTGAAAATTTTAAAATCTTTGCAATTTCTAAAAAATTCCTCATTGCTTACAAGCTCGAAAATTTAGACATTATCAAATTTACAAGGAAAAGCACTGTTTAAAATCATCGTGAAAACAGCTTTAAACCTTACAGGTTAAAGTTGAATCATTAAAAATTGGTACATTTGCAAAAGCAAGTGAAAAATTTTTATTAAAAATCGCCGCGATTTTTTATGCCGCAGTCACTTTAATATGCGATTGAAAATACATGAAAAATTTTTATTAAATATCGCGGCGATTTTTTAAAATTGCCGGTGAGCTGTATAACCCGGTTAGAGCGAGTATGTCATCGTCACAAGATTCGAGCACTGATTCTAACGAATAAGCCGACTAATAATTTTATCATAAAATAAAATGATGCTGTATTACTTATTTTGACAGGTTCGATATACCACACAAATGGTACGTATTATATTCTGAACTGTGAAATTTGCATCCACGCACTAAAAAATTTGGACTGAATTTATAAAATTTCGCGATTCTGAGTGAAACTCAGAATGGGTTTACTATTTGGTGATGTTCTGCTACCGGAAACTGGGATGGGTATTGGGCAATGAGTTTGGTGCAAAACAAAGGATCTAATAAAAGTTTAATATATTTTTTTTTTTATTTTCCAATATATCAATCAATCAAGTTTATCCGATAAAATTTGGTGAAGTAATTTAACTGGTGTTTTAAATATTTAATCGAACGCGATTTTCATAGAACAACTTATGTTTTATGCGATATGACTATGCGATCAAATTTAAATTGATCGGGTGATAAAAAATATATCGGATGTTTAAAGCAATTTTGGTGAAAATCTAAGAAATATCTTGCACATGTATTTATCAATCGCTTTCCCATCAATTCTTATGCAGTAAGCCAAAGTCGAAATTATCTTTTATGCCATTTATTTTTATTAACCTTATAGGTTTCGCCACAACTATTTTTATTCTATTATTTATATTTATTTTCCCATATTTTTATTCTCAATTTTAAAAACATCATCTTTACTTGAAATATATTTGAACATTATTTGTTAGCAAAAAGTTTCAATAACATGTTTTTTCTACTCTTTGCGCCATTCTGCCTTTGTCATTCATTTCTACTACTTTTTTCTTAAAACGTTTTCATTACTGTCTGCCTAATCCGTAGCTACTCGACGCCATTTGTTTTTCTTCATTTTCAAAAAAATGTCAGCAAATGACTTTTCACTGTCATTTCGTGGATAAAGAGATTACAACTGCACAGAAATAATAGGATTTGTGATTGTGTGAGTAGAAACTTTTTAGAAAAGAATCCACTGAAATGTCTTTGAAAGATAAACGAATGCACAGACAGACGAAAGCGCCAAGCAGCAGGACACTTTCTTGAAGTGTTGGCAGTGTAAATCCGCCAGAAGATGAGACAAACTTGAAAATCAAACTAAAATTAACTTTTATAGTCTCACAACGCATTTAATGGTTATTCTTCGTATTTCATTTTTGCTGTTTTTAAAGTTATAAAAAGCACTTGTTGTTTTCGTAGCAGTTTTTCGTATATTTTTTTTTTCAGGCTTAAGTACATTTTTCGAGATGTAAACAAGAATTCTTGTTATTTAAATATAAATCAGTTATATTGGGAAGTTAAGTTGGGCTAAGATTAAAGAATTCTCGAACAATATCATAGTTAGTGGGGACAAATCAGGCTAAACAATCATTTTGTGCGATGCATTTTACGATAAATATTCCCTATAAATGATTTGAAGCTAAGTAATTTCATTAAATAATATTTAAATAATAAAACCGTTATAGCCCAGTTAGTTTTGAATATTATTTTATAACCTAAGTTATGACCAAACGCTCGTTTATGTTAATGATGATGGACTGACAACGATCGAAATAATAGTCGTAGAATTAAAATTGTGAACAGCTGATTTAAAGTAAAGATTTGCAATAAAACAAAACCTGTTTAAATGAGCCGTAACGTGACCATTGACAAAAAAATAAAAACCAAAATGCAAAAAAAAAAACACAGACAAAAATACAAACAGAAATAAAAACAGAAATAAAAACTAACTAAGACCGGTTTCACTGCCAAAAGCCGGTAGTGAAATGCAACATATATATGTCTACTATTGCAATAAAGATGTAGCCAGATGAAAATCGATGTTTATTTTAGTATTTCTAATATTTTTTCTATAAGTTATTTCAAGTTGATCAGAATCTTTTAAGCCTCATAAAATAACCGTTGTAAATCATGATCATTAAACATTTTTCTAAAGTTTAATTCAATAATTATTAGGTATTGCCATATTGCAGGCAGAAGCGGCCTGAGATATTTAGAAAAATTAGGCGAACTATGATTTCAGCGCACCTCTGCTGTCACACAATATATTAAAAATTTCGGCTTTAAAAACAAGCAATAAAACTATAACTGAATTATAAAGTTTGTTATTAATAGGGTGCGGGTTTTTTTGCACAGATAAATCTAAATATGCACATAAAATATGCACTTAAAATTTAAAATTATGCACAAGAAATTGAAAAATATGCAAAAAAAAACAAACTAAAACTATTTTGAAAAAATGCATTTTATAGTGAAAAATTATTTCTTTATTGAATGTTTTGAAATCAGCAAAAATTCGTAAACATATTTGTAACTCGGACAAAAAATAAAAATTCTATAATAAAATATTAAAGTTGAAAGCTCTTAATTCAGTCATATATCTGTACAGGTTGCATTGCTAGAAAAATTTTCTTTAAATTTTTAAAACTAAAATTTTAACGATTTAGCCTCAAAAAGTTTGTGGAGAGCGAAAATGATCGCTCTACATCAAAGGGCGTAACTGAACTATATTTGAAAAAAGATAATTCCCCGGTAGTATATTCACTTTCAAAATTCTCACCGAGATCAAAATTATATAAAATTTCATTCATTTTTGAAGCGAAGCTTTTTACTCCTCGTTCTGTGATTTGCTTGGAGTGAAATCTGAAAAATTTTCGACAGATTTTTTCTTGGAAATTTGATGGTTTCTTTGTTGCTAGTGCTTATTACAACAAGAAAATTTAATACTTTAATATTAAATACTAAAAATATTTTCGGCTGGCCCGTGGGATCGAACCCACGTCCTTTTATACGAGAGTCCAACGCACAACCCACTAGGCCACAAAGACTTGTTAGAAATAGTTGTTAATTCAATCCTAATTATAACAGAAGCTATGCTGCAGTAGATCGTCACCATCTATCAATAGATAGAGGATTGTGTATTTGCTACAACTATCAAAAATTTGCTTTTATTTGCCACAAGGTGTCTTCAGCATCAGTTTGTTTGTATTGTGAATGCGTTTGTGGTGCTGTTGGCATAGACTATAAATTATTATTTAGAGATTGCATCAACGCTGCTAAATCTCTGGCATGTGTTAACAGAGGTTAACAGAGTTTTTTTTCTTTGTTTTTAAGTGAAATAACTGTTAACACATGCCAGATAATAATTTACACTCTATGACAAGTGCGTTGACAAGTGATTTTTTAAATGTCAAAAAATAGTTATCATGCATATCAGCATGCATGAGTCAGTGCAGCCAAGTTCACAACCATGTGTGAAGAGTCAAAATGGAGAGTCGCTGGCATTATATGCCCGTATATGTAATTGGCGTGGAAATTTGACATTCAACAATAAAAAAAACAGTAAATATGTTTTCTGTATATATATTATTTATTTTATGTTATTTTAAATTTTTGACTTTAAAAGTTAATTTATTAAAAAGAAAAAATTATTAAGCTATCAAATCTATGTAACTGCGAAAAAGCTTCGCTTCTCTCGTGTGTCCAACGACGCACCTGTGTTTTTAAAACCACTTCTGTTTTTAATTCTTTTTGAATTTTTAAATTTATTTTGAAATAAATTTTTTGATTTTAATTCTTTGGCCAATTACACATTTTTCACAGCATATAATTTTTAGCAACATTATCATTCAAACTAATTTGAGTGCTTAAAATGTCCCTTCTTTCTAATTTAGCGATAAATTCACTAAGATATCCATAGTTTGTGTTAATATAAACTTGTTGAATTTTAAGAGAAGGTAAATTTAATAATTCTTTAGTATTTTTAATAGAAAATGCATATGAATCATCAAAATCGTGGACTATAACTTTGAAAAAAAGGGACATCTTAAAAAAATTGCTGAAAATAGGCAAAAAGAATATGCAAATAACTAAAAATATGCAAATATTGTCGAAAATGCCAAAATATGCGAATACATTTGACTGTCATTTGAAAGACAATTCCATTTTAAAGACTAAAGGTATTTAGTTAATTTTATTTTAGAGATACCAACAAAAAATATGCATTTGCCTAAGAATCCGCCCTTAGTTATTACTATTTAAATTCAAATATTCAAATTAATTCGGTTTTCCCTACTTTACAGCCACTAACCAATGGCAAGGTCAATGGAAAAGGTACCAGCGCAGAAAAATTACTTCCAGTTCCCAATGGTAGTAGACGCAAAGGAGGCCAACCATATAACTTCCTTTGAAGAACCAAACATTTGACAACGTGACGGCGCACAGTAGGGCGACCTGTGTGGGAGGCTTGGCCAAAAGTAATTTTTTAAAAATAGTAATTTGGAAAATTTTTTGGTGCAGTTTTAATCTTGAGAATATGCCTATTTAGAATCTAAATTGTTTTAATTCTGTCCAGCCGTTTGGATGGTACATAGTGCGAAAGTGACCCTATTTTGCGTATTTTTCAACAAAAATATATGTGAATGAAAATGAGTGCAAATTAAATGCCTGACCTTTTTTAAATTTTGTCAAAAAGGTCTAGCAAATATTATATTCTTGAGAAATTGGTATAAAAGTATGCAAATATATATTTGCATACAATACATATATACAGTAGTACTTCGATAATCCGACTACTCTATAATCCGAAAATCCAGTAATCCGACGGTTTACTTTCACAGCGCTGGCTATTCTGTAGTCCGAATTAATTGCAATTCTGTAATCCGAATTCCATGATTTACTCATGTTTTCATTAGAATTCAACGTTATAACAGGAATATAACGTATTTCAGCAGTCAGAATTTCGCATCTGAGCGAGAGCGTATTATATTTTGCCATTGATTATGAGTTATTGCGAGTGGCAACGCATAAAATGAATAATAAAAAACGTGCTCATAAAACACTGTCTCTATTAGACAAAATTAAAATATTAGACGGTCTGAAACAAGGAAAATCCGGTAAAGACCTAGCCAACCAATTCGGAGTAGGACGTGCTACTATCTCTGATATTAAAAAGAAACGAAATGAGTTAAAAAGGTTTGTAAGAGATACACTTATAACTGAAATGTAAGTTTTTAATTTGTTGCTTTGTTTATAGTTTTTCTGCGAATTCTAGCGCTAAAAATTTAAAATTGCGCTAAACTCTTAGAACTGGTGAGTATCCCGAATTCGAAGAAGGCCTTTACTCTTGGTTTTTGAAGCAGCGGGAGAAGCAAAACATTTTGTCGCGTGAAATTGTATGCGAAAAAGCCAAAAAGATGTTTAAAGATATGTACGGCAATGACAAAACTTTTAATGCTTCATATGGATGGTACCAAAAACTCAAGACAAGATTTAACATTCATTATTTAAAAATTTGTGGAGAAAAACTCTCAAGCTAACCCCATTTAGTAACCCAATTCATACTGCAATTAAAAGAATTACAATCTACAGAAGGATTATGCGACACACAAATTTATAATGCAAATGAGGCTGCACTTTTTTGGAAATTACTGCCGAGTCAAACTTTGGTGCATGATAAAGAACGATGTGCTCCGGGAAGAAAAATGTCAAAAGAACGAGTAACTATTCTCTGCTGTGCAAATAAATCTGGAGATCATAAATTGCGTATTGCGGTTGTAGGAAAATCAAAGAAGCCGCGTTCATTTAAGAATGTTCCTCCGGTGGAGTACTATTCATCTAAGAATGGTTGGATGACTTCATTTATATTTTCGGAATGGTTTTACAATTCATTTGTTCCACAAGTTAAAGCATACCAATCTGAAAACAATCTGGAAGAAAAGGCCCTGCTCATAAAAGATAACGCACCGTGTCATCCAACAGAGCTTTCTCATGAAAATTATAAATGCTTGTTTTTACCACCTAACTGCACAAGTTTAATTCAACCCATGGACCAAAACGCCATTAGAATAACCAAAATGTCGTATAAAAAGTCACTCCTATGTCATATAATTGGAGGAGGTGAAAATTACGATAAGGCATTGAAGTCATTTACATTAAAAGACGCATGTATTTTACTCACGCATTCTTGGGGCAACCTTCGAGAGGAAGTTATTAAAACTTGCTCGTCAAAAATATTTGATGAAAACTGCATCTGATATGATATCTGCATGAAAACTGAAGATGATATACCATTATCTACCCTTCGACAAAATATAAATTCTATAGAAACACCAGAAAAAAGCATTACTATGGATTTTATGAGGGAACTTGTTCAAAACACTATGCACATTAATTTGACCAATGATAATTTAAATGAATGGATTGAAGAAAGCTACAATACTGATAATGAAGATGAAGATGAGAGTCTACAGTTGTCAGAAGACGATGAAGCTGAAATTCATGTCGAAAAAGGTGATCAAATATCAAATTCTGAAGCACTTACTTATTTAAACAAATCTTGCGGATGAAAAAGTTATACAGCTGACAGATTTGCGAAATGAAGCATTGGAGTTATGTACAAATAGTGTTAAACAAACAACCATAAAAGATTTTTTTAAAACCTAGTTTTTTTATTTATTTTTATTTATTTTTATTTATTTATATATATATATTTATTTATTTTGTTTATTTATTATTTACATGTTTTTATATACGATTTGAACTGATTTGTGAATTATATTAAAATTGATTGATTTATATTATATTTTTAACTAATTGAATAAAAAAACCTGAACTGTTAAGCTCGTAACAAAAATGAACTCTAACTTTGTTATTTTTATATATCGCTAGAAAATAAAATACATACATATTTGATTTTTCATTGAAATTTGTGTTTTTCTTTAATAAACTTATGGAAAATAAAACTATCCAATAATCCGAGTGTTTCGATAATCTGAATGGGGGTCTGCAATCATTAGTTCGGATTATCGAATTACTACTGTATTTGTAAACGAATTTCGTGAACCGTTTGTTTTTTCATTGATTAAAAGGTAAAGTACCCTTTTTTAATTTTAAACTTTAATATGATTGTTTTTAATTTGCGCTAAATGCTAATTCCAATTTTAGCAACAGAGTTAAATAATAAATCTTTAGTATTGAAAATTTAGTCGGATGAAATACCATTTGAGCAAATTTAAAAAAAGCTTTTTGAAAATTTCATGCCTAAAAATGAAGAATTGTGTTTTTTACATTTTTGACGTTGCAATATTTAGGGAATAAATCTTGTTATTATTTAAGTCAACACCGCTTTGCTTTAAATTTTTAGAAAATTAAAAAAAAATTTGTACACTGCAAAAAAATTATTAAAATTGTTTAAATATAAATAAAGTTACTTTCTAATGATAGTGAAAAACGGCCACAAAAACCTTGAGGAAGCCTTGCTACCAATAAGGCAAGTAAGTGAAGAGAAAAAAAAAAGGTTTTAGCCACTTTAGGGCTAAAAATGTTGAAGGAGAACCTGCAGAGTTCATAACATTGAAGATGTTTATAATTACATGTTGACTTCTTCAGACCCTTACACTACAAATTTTCGCTGTATCGATGTAAATTCTTAATTATAAAATAAACATCAATTATCTCTTCTTAAATTTAGCTATATCCTGACGGAATTAGTAGAATACTTATATTTTTAACCTCGATAGAACAAGGGTGCTATGCCAAATTTTGCAATGTCCACTTGTTCTATCATAGCCAAACTTACCGTGCTATTTTTAAATAATAATCTAAAGCAAAATATGAAATTTCGTCGTTTTATTCTCAGTAGTTATTAAAATATGCCAATATATAAATTTTGATTGCATGGAACCCGCCACGCCTTATTGTTCAATCATTGCCAAACTTATCTTGCTTATTTCAATTAATGATCTGAAGCAAAATATGAAACTTTGTCGTTTTATTCTCAGTAGTTATTAAAACTAGTATCGCTGTGGCGGGAATTCGGACATATCAAAATCGATTTTTCATTTGGTTTTTTGTTAAACGCACGAACCTGTAGCGTGATCAGAAGTATTGAACAAAATAAACAATATTCACAGCTTTGGGATGCTTTGAGGATGTGCTCTTCTTATAACAAATTGCGAAATTGCGCAAAATCAATCAATTCGAAACTCCTTTTCTTCAGTTTACAGCGTACATAAGTATGCGTGTGATGTTTAATTGAAATGTGAATAAGAACAAAATTGTAAGAGGTAAATATTACTTCAGTTAAGTATTATTATATAGTATAAGTTATTTTGTAGTTACTAAGAAAACAATAACTTGGCCTGCATAGCTCATAGCAGCACGAAATAACAATAACAAAAAAAAGTTTTACTTCAGGGAATGGCATCATACATAAAGAGAAGAAGATAGAGATACAGAGAGAGATTTTATTTTTCGAAGTTCGAAACAACCATCTGTGGTGCGAGCAAATTTCCGCTGCGCACTGCATTCTCCACGCTTCCCAATGATGCAGTAAGGATGCGCTTATTTTTACGGACATGTAGTACAAAAAAGACAATAGAGTTCCAGCAAAAAAGATGCAGATGCTTCAAAAGCAGCACATCATCATGAGGGTTTCAGCGCAACCTTGCCCCACTGGGAACCAACAGTATAACAGTTTTTTTTGACGCTGACGCAGTGGCAAATTTATTTTGTTGAGAGAGATATTAAGAAAAATTTTTTAAAAAATTAAACAACGACTACAAAATCACTACAAAGTAAAAAATAATTTTAAAAATACTTTTCTTTTTAATTTCTTGGTCATATTTGATAATTTATTTAAACATCACTTTTAAACTTAAGCTTTTAAGTAATCAGAGTTTTAATCAGAAGTGCCAACTTCAAAGCATTTGTATTCATCAAGAAATAAATATAGTTATGATAATAAAACAAATAAGAAAAAAATTAAAATAATAAGATATCATATATAATAATATGTTTAAATAAATTATCAAATATGACCAAGAAATTAAAAGGAAAAGTATTTTTAAAATTATTTTTTAATTTGTAGTGATTTTGTAGTCGGTTGTTTTTTTTATTAATTTTTATTTTTTCCTTTTTAGAGAATATGATAAATTTTCGAAAAAAGTGTATAAACAACATAAATAAAATTGTTCCGAAAAAATTTGTTCTATTAAAATCTGAAAGTTTGTTGGTTATTTCAAATATCTGCCTCTTAAATTTAAATTAGATGTCGCCTGTTTTGAAATTATTATACCCATTCTTGTAACGAGTTTTATTACCCTAGTGTCAATATTATTCGAGATATAGTGTTTTTCAAATAATGTCACGCCCCTTTGTTAAATAAGCGCCCACTTTCTGGAGCGTTATTTCCAATAATTGTGCCTACCCCTGTACTTTATTTCAGTACCCCAGCGTCAATATTAACTGCGATAGTGTTTATCTAGTATTGCCACGCCCATTTATCGAATAGCGCCTACTTTATTGACCATAATTTTTAATAATTCTGCCTACCCCTGTACTACAATAAATTTCAGTGCCCTAGTGTCAATATTATTCGAGATACACTGTTTTTCTAATATTGCCACGCCCAGTAGTCGAAATCCGCCCACTTCTTCACCGTAATTTTTACTTATAATGCCTACCCCTATACCAAATTGCAGTACCATAGTATCAATATTATTCGAGATATACTATTTTTCTAATATTGCCACGCCCATTTGTCAAATAACGCTCATTTTGTTGACGGCAATTTGTAATAATTTTGCCTACTACTACACTTAATTTCAGTACCTTAGTGTTCATATTATTCGAGATACAGTGTTTTTATAATATTGCCACGCCCATTTGTCGAATAACGCCCACTTTATTGGCAATAATTTGTAATAGTAATGCCTACCCTTATACTAAATTGCAGTACTATAGTATCAATATTATTTGAGATATTCTCTTTTTCTAATATTGCCACACCCAATTGTCAAATAACGCCATTTTCTTGACCGTAATTTGTATTAACTGTGTCTACCCCTACACTAAATTTCAGTACCCTAGTGTCCATATTATTCGAGATACAGTGTTTATCTAGTATTGCCACGCCCATTTGTCGAATAACGCCCACTATATTGACGATAATTTGTAATAATAATGCCTACCCCTATACTAAATTGCAGTACTCTAGCCTCAAAATTATTCAAGATACACTGTTTCCTAATATTGCCACGCCCATTTGTCGAATTACGCCCATTTTCGTGACCGTAATTGGTAATAATTGTGCCTACCCCTACACTAAATTGCAGTACCCTAGTGTCAATATTATTCGAAATACAGTAGTATCTAGTATTGCGAGATCTATTATTGCCACGCCCAGTTCTAGAATTCCGCCCACTTTTGTACGGGCACCTCCATGCTTATGATATCTATCTGTTCCCCAAAAATGATGGCAATCAGGCATATGGTTTAGGAGTTAACGATGTACATACATTAAAAAAAAAAAAAAAAAAAAAAATAAAAAAAAAAAATAAAAAAAAAAACAGAGAAACCGACGAACTTGAGAACCTCCTCCTTTTTGAAGTCGGTTAAAAAGGCACAAACACCAATAATGATGCACAGCTCTTTTGAAGTGTCTCTCGCATTCTGCTCCTGCTCTTGTATGCAACAGTGTTTATTAATGCTGTGCCACTATGTATATTGTTGTTGCTTTCTCATTGTCTCATTAGGAAAAAATGGTTTTTACATTTGCTTAGTTTAGTTATTCGAATAAAAATAATATTGTGCACATCGAAAATACCTTCCGATCGATATAAGTTTTATGTGAATATGTTGAAGTTAACACAGGTAAAAAGGGATCACAAGCTTTTGATATGACAATATTTAAATTTGCAATTGGCATGGAAGATGCCACGCCTTACTGTGCGATCATTGTCAAACTTATCTTGCTTATTCCAATTAATGATCAATAATATTCCAATTAATGATCAATTAATGATCTAAACATTTCATCATTTTATGCATGAATATGGCTCTTTAAGGATACGACTGAGCTACTGATGAGAAAATTTATGGAAGAATAACGAAGTTATTAACAACAAGGTGAAGGTAACAAAAGTTGGAATTTTTCCGTGTTTTTAATAAAATAATTTAACTTAATTTTTTCTAAAGTTAATGTTAAAGTCAAAGTTTATTATACCATTAATTTAAATAAAACTACTTTTAATTTCATTTAAACCATTACCATTTATACCATTACTTTAAATTTTTTTCTTTTATAAGTTTATAAAAGTTTATTAAAGAAAGCTTATTTAAGTTTTCTTTTATAAAATTATACAATTATAATTTTTTTGTATTACTTTTTTTATCGAACAAATGTGTTATTATATAATCGCAGTACTTTATGAAATTTGTATAATATTATTTTATTCTTTTAATTTTTCTGTTGTTTAGGGATGGCAGCAAGACACTGTCTCCACCCGGTATGCCCATGAACGAGGAATTTTCTGTTTTAATTTGAAAGGCTTCAGACCCTACTGAAGTGCTTCTATGACTTGTTATGACCTGAAGAGTCAGGGAGAGTATGCTCGTCTGAGTGATAATGAAAACGACAACAATCGAATGAGTAAGCTCGACTTTGTTGGTCAGAGGTTGAAAATAAATTTGACAACATTTTTTCTCCATGTGTAGAAAACTCCAACAAATGCATAAAAAAATCACGATTAAAATAAACGTTTATAAAATATCAATACAATTGTAATGATGCAAAGTTAAGCCATCTGCACTGTTTTTGATAAATTATAGCAATTTACTAGCAATATAATTAAGATTATTGACAGCAAAACATTAACTCCTAGGCTAACGTATAAAAGTGGGTGAAGCGCTGTCCGTTTAAACCAGTTGTTATAAATATATCGTAATAGCAGTAACAATTCCCTTGAAAGATTCAACCTACAATAATATGAAATTTTTTGTAATTGTTGCTTGTATCGCGCTTGCCGCCGTTGTTGATGCCGATGAAGTGAGTAGAAATCAGATTTATCCTTTATGATTATCGATATCTTTTGCCATTAAATTAAATAATTATTTCAAAATCTAATTGATATCCAATTTTTAGTCCCTGAAAATAACTGACATAAACAAAGCCAATGTTAAAGCTTATATCGAAGAGTGCTTAAAACAAGAGAAACTCGCTCCCGAAGCTATTGACGGACTAAGCAAGGGTGATTTCTCTAACAGAGGAGAGCATTTACAATGCTTTGTTAACTGTTATCTAGAAAAGACCAAAACATTTGTCGATGGAAACATTAAGGAAAATATTATCCTTGAGAAACTAGGCTCTTTTGTAGGTGAGGATAAACTCAAAGGCGTTATGACAAAATGCAATGCACTCAAAGGTGCCAATAACTGTGAAACTGCTTTTAAATTGTACGAGTGCTACTATGGTGAAAAGGCCGCTTTTATGTGAGGTCATTACAAATTTCTCGGTTTTTGAAGCCAACACTTAAGTATTATTTTAATTGTGATGATAGAGTCAATATAAATTTTATTGAATATATTATATATATATAGTACCTATATATTTTTTTTTATTGATTTAAAATTAACATTGCAGATTTGATGCAGATACTTAACATACATTATTTAAATGTTTTCTTTTATTTTATTTTATTTTTAATAGAAAACTATTTAATTGACCAAATAAAGATATACACTTTAAAAAACACCAGCTTAGAGCAAAATAGTATACATTTTTTCAATCAATTTTTTTTAATAGTTTCTAATAGGGGTCTGTTGATCTCGAGAATTGAGTAGACACATTGTTCTTCTGAACTGTTCTTGAGATATATAGGTATAAGTTAAAAATTTGATGGAAGTCGAACCAACAGTGGAAATTTATAACCAACAATGGAAAAATTTTCAACGTTTATTAATTTCGACTTAAGTTTTTTATAACACAGTATTAATTTATTTGCACTTAGTTTAAAATAAAATTTTTATATAAATATTCGTCAAAAAAAAAATTCAAATTAATCGTCAAAATAAAAATTTTAAAATTGAAAAAAAAAACCCGAAATTATTTTAAAATTTCATATCTGATTCTGAAAGATAATAATCGTAAGTAGTCGAAAAAAGTATTTATTTATTTTGTTAACTCCGCCAGTAATGGGTTAAGTTAATTTAGAGACCAATAGAGCTTTTATAAAAACTTCTAAGAAACTCACAAGCTTAAAAAATATCAAATATATAAAAATAAAACCAAACATATCATTAACCCTAGAATACTAATCTACGTAAAATTTACTCACTCCTTATGAGTAATATAACGTATAGTGAACAGAAGATTAGTATTCTAGGGTTAAAATTTATAGGAAAATCCTAACAAATAATTTTTCAAACAAAAATTATAATAACAACAACAACAATAATAACCCTAATAACAATAAATTTTGCAGTTGAGCAGATTAATTATGACCAACAGGCAAACCTACTTGTAGGTGGACTTCAACTTAAACTAATAACAATGTCAATCTAGTAGACAAGACAGCCCCGAGGCAGTGCCAGACATTGACATTAATAGCCAAGGCAGGAAAAGTACCAAAGGCTCTACAAACAGTCTTAAAAACAAAAAAAAAAAAACACAGAAAACTGCTTGACAGTCGGAAGCATGAAATGAAAAAAAAACCAAGGCATAAAAATTTCCTTATTGCAAACTTCCGACGAAGGAAAGTTTTGAAACCATCTTGAAGTGGAAGAAAAAAAAAACATAGCTAAAGTTTTTTACATCATCTTATGCCTTGCATAAAAGTATGGAAAGCAACAAAAAAAAAAATAAAAAACTTAAAACCTTGTTGAAAGCATTGTCCAAACAGCGCTGACAGTGACAGCCAGGAACTTGCAGCAGCAACACAAGGACTAAACAAAATATAACCTTGTGCAGCAATTTCAAAAAAATATTCATAACAAAATGAATTTTATGTCCAGCAAAACTTTTATTATTGGAAATAATCGTACGGAGGCTGTGAAGGCGGAACAATGGCGATGAAGAGGGTTTGAATAACCATTTTGATGAAATTGACGAAGTTGGAAGAAAATTTAATAGATGACAGAAACATGAACTTTTTAAGTTGATGTTCGCAGTAAATTGGGTTGGGCTGTTTCGTTACGCTGTAAGAAACATTTTGAATATAAAGTATGTAATCAATGAATTTGAATGAGGTTAAAGAGGTTGAGTTCAAAAAAGATAGTAGTAACAGGGTAAGCAGTATATTAGACTGGAGTTCAATTGAAGGAAAAAAAATGGAAACTCTTAAAGGTGTACTAATATATATAAAATTAATATAATATTTATATACGTATGTTTGAAGAATTTTGAAGAAACGGCAATTAAGGAATATTAACGAAAAAAATAAGAAGTTATTAGTAATTCCACAATATACAGTTTTCAATCTATTGTACAATCTACAAACTGATTGAAAATATCACTACAATAGAAGTTGTGAATTTATTCAATATCAGTATATTGGTGATTGGACCCAAATTTAGGTTTTTTAAATGCTCTGGTTTTTTCTCTTTTTCCCGCTAGTTCAACGTTTTTGCTCTCAGCGAGTCAATCAAACTATTCTATAGCGATATTTTACGCTATTTCAGCAGTTTTTTTTTTTTCTAAAGATGGATTCACTGACCGCATGTTAAATTATTTTCGTTTTTATATGTAGTTCTTGCGCTCAATCACTCTACCCACATATTTATTTCATTTATTTAATTTATTTATTTATCAAATGAAAATGATTGTTGAAGCGTTAGCTACCTTATGAAGTTATTAAGAGGAGTAAAATTAAAAATTTACACAAGCATCAGTTGCGATTTCCTTTTATCAATTTTGCATTTGTACTTATGCAAAAACAAAAGCAACAACACATGTACAAACAGCAACAACACAAGCCGCTCTTTTAATGGTCAGCACATTTTCAAATCCGCTTAACCCTCCGATGAGTGACAGTTCTGAACTTCACGGCCGTGTGAAAAGGTCCCTACGGACCTTTTTTGTAAATCATGTTTTTTTCATATAAAAAAATTTTTTTTTTTAATTTTTTTTTGTTTTTATTGTTTATAACTAAATTCTACATACAAAAATAATTTTTTTAATTTTTTTAATTTTTTTTTTTTTTTTTGCTTGAATTTTCTTAAGACTATTATAAAAAAGTTTAAAAATTATTGTTGTTGAGCGTGTACTTCTTGTCCCCCGCCCTGTGCGCAAGTGTTGCAGCGATGTAAAAGTGTGCTATGTTCGCCGCAAACAGCGTTGCCTCAGCCGAAGCAGTGTGCCCGCGTTTTCCGCTGCCGCCCGTACTCAGAACGGCAAAGGCGACATGACGGTCTACTTGACCTAGCCGGAAACGACGGTGCATTGCCTTCCATCGGTCTTGGTAATACCTGAAATGAAAAGAAAAATAAAAAACAAATAAATATATACTCTATTCTTGAATTTGAAGATGTTTTTCTTACCCTGACATCGAATGCTTCCATCGCATTGCGTATCCTTGGATATGAGGTTATATGGTTGTTCAGGGCACGTTCTTCGATATTTGGTGTGGCCAATTGTTTCGTTAGCAGTAACAAGAACGACCGCCGTCTGTCACTCCTTTTTATAGGCTTCATTTCATTGTAAATCGTAAAAGCAGCAAATGCAGCGACGTCCAGCGTATTATAAAACATGGCCAACGGCCATCGTTGTGTTGCTCTTTTGCAGCTGTAAGTGCCTAGCATTTGATCCATGGTATAAACGCTGCATATGTTGGCGTTGTAATCTAATATGGCATAGGGCTTCCGCTTCTCGGTTTGCTCGTCAACGAGGCAGGTGTAGTGCATTGTGGAGAGCACGTTCACCACTTTATTTTTTTTCGGCACGTATGAGCATAACGCTATATCCCCTTCGTTGAACCCAAATAATGTACTATGGATGGTGCGCTTCGGGTTCTTCTTGAACTCCTGTGGAGTGAATGTTTTGTTGTAGCGCACTGTACCAACATATGCGGTCTTCCTCCTCAACAAAATACGCGCCAAGTCAAGAGTGGTAAAGAAATTATCCGCGTATATAGTACGGCCAGCATCTAAATATTTTTCCACAAGATCCAGCACTACGTTCTGCCCTTGGTTTATCTAAGAACAAAACTAAGAACAAAAAATACTAAGAACTGGTATTGCTAGTAGTATAAAATTAGAATATTGTGCCTTTCCTTGAAAGCAATAAAGTTCATGTCTTCGAATTTTTCTTAGAATTTTTTGTTTTTACCATCATCCCTAATGTCTTTGAGTTTAGGTCTTTGTGTTCAGAACAAGTAAATTATGTGTTGAAACAATAAAAAAATTATAATGATGCCCAAAAACATGCATTTATTAGTGAAATTCAGTACAAGGTCCATACGGACCTATTCACACGTCCGCGTACTATTCTCACTAAAACCTCAATAACTCCTAAAGTAATGATCCGATCGGCTTGATTTGCGCAACAAAATACTCTTGGAATACAGAGTAACTTTGGGGGGGGGGGGGAGTTGTAGTGGCCGAAGTAGGAGTAATTTCAGTTTGAAAAGGCAAAAAGGTCCCTAGGGACCTTCTCACTCATCGCAGGGTTAAACAACCCTCACTCGACGATGTCGATGTTGATAGCTTGGCTACTTTTGCGATTGCTAAGAATTGTTTTTGCATGTGTATTGTTTTGTTGGTGGACTAGAAATTTGTACGTAATGAATGCAGTGTTGGTACACACTTTTTTAAAAAATCCTTACGCAGTCGAAAAAATTCCTACTTTTCCCTACGCTCAAAAAATTGTTTCCCTGCAAAATTCCCTACCAGTGTTGCTGTTTTCACTTCGATCGAAGTTTTTCACTTTTATGTCGAACACTTCCACACTTCCACTCTTGTGAAAACACTTCGATTTCAAATGGTAAAAGCTGCTTTTATTTCTTTGTGTATCTCTTAATATGTAACATTATTTCACATTTAAAAGGCAATCAATGGCTTACTGTTGAAGTAAATAAATAACTTTTGCTTTTACAGTTTACAGTTCTATTTGAAGAGTTGTAGTTAGCCGTTTTTAAATTAGAAAATGTCCTATAGGAACTGGTATACCCAAAATTACGAATATTCGTAGAAGCGTTGCTAACCTTACCACATAATTGTGCAAGACTAAAAAAGTATATTCACAAACCAAACTAGTTAAAAATCCAACAAGAAAGAGTTCAAAGTAAACACCATAAATTCGATAACACTGTGGAACAAATTCAGGTTAGCAGAAGTTAGGTCGATTCTGAGAGTGAGGTGTGAAAATAGAGGCTACATTAGAAGACTCGTATCGTGGCGTTTGTTTATGTTAGTTCGAATTTTTTTTTTTAATCGACCTTCGAACTTTGCAGTCAAATGCCGATTTTCAGCATATTGTTTATATGGTTTTTTGGCCATATAAAACTAATATAAAACTAATAATAACTCGTCGACTAATTGATATTTTTTCAATCTGTGAAAAAAGAGACCTGTGCAACAATTAAATTGATTTAGATTTAGAAAATTTTTGTGGTACTTCTGAAACAAAATGTTTTTAATATTATAATTATTTTTTTTTTTCATGCTTTTTGAAAATATTTTCCACAAAACTAAGTCTTTTTTGCTTTCTGTTTGATCTATGATATGCTTCTCAGTTTCTTCAATAAATTTCATTTGAAAAGAAAACAATCATAATACAATACAATTGCGTTTTCCAGCTTAATATTAATTTAATATTTATTTAATATCGATAGTTCACTAATCAGCTTAAAAGTTGTGCTTTTGCACAAGACAAATAGAATGCCTTCTGTTCCGATTGCGTATAGCAATGACACTAGTGAAAATTTCGATAATTTGAAACACATTCTGGAAGTAGTCAAATATAACGAACACCAGTGGCGCATTTGCTGCGACCTTAAAATAGTTTCATTGATTACAGGCTTAACAGCATCTGGCCGTCCAAAATATCCGTGTTTTTTGTGCGATTGAGATTCACGATACGGAGAAGATATTAAAGGAAGAAACCAGTACAAACAGCATAACTGGAATAGTCGCATTGGACGGAAATGGCCTAAAGACAATAGGCCATTTTCTATTAAAAATAAAAAAAATTTTTGAAATGTATCGCAAATAGACCAGCAGTATTCAACCGCTTAAAAGACATTTTTCCAAGACTAAGTAACGCCAAAATTCAGGAAGGGGTTGTTAATGGTCCCTACATACAAAAACTAATGAGTCGTCAAGACTTTGACCAAGTTTGGACGGACCGAGAATTAAATGCATGGCTCACATTGAAAGCAGTCATTAAAGAACTTTTGGGTAAAGAAAGCAAAGACAACTACAGGCAATCTGTTGCAAACATGTTGGCAGCTTTCGATGAAATTGGGGTTAATATGTCGTACAAAATTCATCTCTTGCATCAGCATCTTGATCAACTCGCTCAACAGTTGCCAACTGAGTCTGATGAGCAAGGCGAACGTTATCACCAAACTGCGCTTCTATTTGAAATAAGGTAACTATAGAGTGTGCTTATTCCTAGATTTTTCTAATATCTTTGTCAGAGTGCACAATTTAAACATGTTAACGATTGAAAACTATTTTAGGTACAGAGGAAAGAAATCTCCAGATGCAATACTCGCTGAAATTTGTTGGTGGTATAAAAACACCTTTGAAGAAGAGGAAGACGAGGAGAAAGAGGAAGAAGGCGAAGACAAAGATGAAATTCCAGAATATCTGTTGGACGAAATTATCCACCTTTCTGATGATGATGACGATGACCAAGATATTAAAGAGAGCAGTGATGTTGATCCACAACCGCCTGCTAAACAGCAACTGGCCAAATCATTAATTTAATTTATCTAATTTTTTTACTTAAAGCTCTTCATAACTAACATTTCAAAATTATATTTTTTTCCATATCTTTATAATTTCTTTTTCGATGTTTCTTCAAAACCAACACTGAACAAAATTTGTACATAAAAAATGAGAAGTAAATTAATATTATGCTGGAAAACGCAAGTTTTGTATTATGATTGTTTTCTTTTTAAATGCAATTTATTGAAGAAACTGAGAAGCATATTATAGATCAAACAGAAAGCAAAAAAGACTTAGTTTTGTGCAAAATATTTTATATAATATAATTTTTTATATATAATATAATATAATTGCTGTGTTTTTTACCAAGCGAGCTGTAAAAAAACGCCCGCTTATCATAGAAATACTCGCTTAAATAACACAGGAAACTAATAGTGGCTTAAAGTTTAGCGAGCAAACGAAAAAAAGTGCTTCCAAGTCATTTCTCAATTATTGTGTACTTTTTCTATGAGGGTGGCAACTGTGACTTCGGATTTGTTTTGTTTATATATTTTGTTTACATTTTTGACAAATCAGACAATGCTTCCAAGTTTTAAGAAACATTCTTAAGCAACTTAGCAGTCGTTTTTTGACTACTCGCTTGGTAAAAAACACAGCAAATATAATATAATATAATTTTTCCAACATTTTGCTTCATAAGCTTAATGTGCGTAATTGCTGCACAGGTCTCTAGCAATAATTTGGCTTTTACAGATTGAAAAAATATGAATTAGTCGACGAGTTATAGCCAAAAAAACATTATAAACAATATGCTGAAAATCGGCATTTGACTGCAAGGTTCGAAGGTCGACGAACGACCTCTTCGTTCTTCTAATTTAAAACGCCGTCTTCTAATTTAGCCTCTATTTTCACCCCTCACTCTCAGACTCGACCTAACTTTTGCTAACCTGAATTTGTTCCACAGTGTAATGCTAATAGTTTCCAAATGATAATTTGTTGTTTAAACTCCCTCTAAGAATATGTGGTAAAGCATCACAAATATTGATGTTTACAACCAAAACCCTAAGAAAAAGTTCTTCGTAAAATTAAATAAAGTAATGTAATTTATTTTCTTTAACATAGTTCATTTATACATACTAATATCGCCTGTGGCCGAAATTCGTCATATCAAAATCGGCATTTCTTTTTTTTTCTAAACGAACCAATCCATAGCCTAAACAGAAGAATTGAACAAAATAACCAATTATCAATGTCTCTGCACATATTATAGAAGCAAGCAGCGGCACTTTTGAGGTGTCTGCGAATGTCTCGCATTCTACTCTTGCTCGTGTATGCTACAGCAACGATGTTTAGTAGAGCTGTGCCGCTATGTATATTGTTGTTGCTTTCTCACTATCCCATTGAGAAAAAATGGGTTTAACATTTGCTTAGTTTTACCTATCTTAATGACAATATATGCGGATAAAAATTATATTGTACACATCTACTCGAAAATACCTTTTCATCGATATAAGTTTTATGTAAATCTGTTGAAGTTAACACAGGAACACAGAGATCACAAACTTTTTTGTTTGTTTATTAATATATAGATAAGTGATTAAAATGTACTTTAAAATTAATTTTTTAAAGAATTGCTACAAACAAAATAGAAATTAAAAAATGCCACATTAAATTTTACATGCAAAATGTACTTTAGTTTTTTTCTGATTAAACTTTTTTTATTGATTTCAATTTTATATATTAATAATTTTATATATATTATATTTCTATATTTTTTTTTTTTAATATTGTTAATTTACCTGAAAATGTACCTGCAAACGTATAATAAACATTTATGTTAAAAGGCTTTAAGTATGTTTGTAATACTTTGAAAACTCTGAAAATACTTCTGAAAATAAAATCTAGAGCGGCAAAACTTTACCTTGCTACTTCTTTATGTTATATTTGCCCTTAAACAAATAAAGGGTGATCCAATACGAGTTCAAATTTTCAACTGGGTGGTTTTGACAGCTGTTAAGTGTCAAATGACTTGTCCATATGACGTTTGTGTTCAGTATTCAATACGACTCAATCATGAATAGAACTACTCTTGAAAAACGTTTATTAATTGTGGAAACTTACTACCGAAATCAGTCATCAGTTAGAGAATGTTATAGAGTTCCTCAACATTATTTTGGTCGTCATGAGCGTCTAACTGATCGCACTATTCGTAGCACCATCACCAAACTTCGAACCAATTTTACACTATCGGACATTTGTCATTCAAACAGAGTGCATAGAGTCCCTAGTTTTGAGAATATTGCTGCATTAGTAGAGAGTATTTATGAAAACCTTGAATAATTAATTCGTTGCCAATCTCAGGCGTATGTTGAATCTTGATCTTGGTCTGAATGCCTATAAAATACAGCTCGTACAAGTATTGAAGCCTGCTGTTCTTGGTGTACGTTTTAATTTCGGTTTATGGGCCTTACAACGACTTCAAATTGATCCATTATTTTATCGAAAAATTGTATTTAGCGACAAAGTTCATTTCTAGTTGAACGGTTACATTAACAAGCAAAATAACCATAATTTGTATGGTTACTTTCAGCAATTGTATCAAAAATCGGTTTTTACACCCTCTTTTGCCGACCAAAAATCAATGAAAATGCAATATTTCAGACGGTTTTGGGCGTTTAAGGCTGAAATTTGATAATTAAGTTTGTATGCCTACTGTCGGCAACTGTATTAAAAATGGGCGTGGTGGCACTATAATTACGTTCACTTTTAAGAAATTATAAAGAATTCAAAACTTATGGATTCCAAAAGAATTCTCTTTGATGACTCTAATTTTCTCAAAATGTTTTCCACGATGCGACAATTTCAGTTTGGAGAATAGGCAAAAGTTACACGGGGCCATATCTGGCGAATATGGAACTTGCGAAAACGCTTTAAAGCACTCAAATAATATTGAACGTTGACCGATTGACCTTCCGATTGCGGAAGGAATTCTGAGTGATCGATACCTTGCGAATCGAAGAAAACAGCTAACATCACCTATTCCATAAGATGAGTCTTGGCTCGTCTGTGACGTCATACTCGTACAAAACAGTTTGTGGACCTGGTCGAATTTTGGAAAATTTTAATATAAGATAAGATGAGTCTTGGCTCGTCTGTATCGACGTCATACTCGTACAAGACAGTTTGTGGACCTGGTCGGATTTTTAGAAAATTTTGGACTCAGTTTTGGCTGCTGAGTTTTTAGAAATTTTGCCATTTCTAATTGTTGACCGAGCTTTTTGTTAAATACTTTCGTCGTGCGAACTCTTTTTTTAAACATTTACTCCGTATTCTCAATATTCTGAAAATATGAAGTATTCAATTATTGGAACAATGGCTGGCATTGCCAGTTATTGTTATAACATCAAATTCAGTTATTGACACCTCCAATAAAATAAAGTTTGTGAAATTTATATTTTTTGTATTTAATATATGAGTGCATAAACTACGGAAAACAATAATTAGCTGATGAGATACTGTGCACTGTGTAATGTGCACTGCAACGGCGCCACCCATTGAATGACTAATTAGGTGAATGGGCGCATATTTCCCTAAATAGAGCTTTCCAATAAATTATCTTTAAGACCATAACACGTCGCTGTGTTTGAAGTGTATAACACTTAATTATCAAATTATCACACATTTAATTTGTTGCGACTTCACCATTGAGTTTGGAATTTATTTATGACACTCCATGCATAAAGCAAACAAAATATATAATGACAACAGTTGCTTTCTCCCTATCAGGATTTTTTTCACAGGTTGGGGAAATTTAAAGAGTTGTGGAAAGTTCACTATCACCTGGTTTTCTTAAATTTTGAGCCGGGATATGCTTGAGCATAGGATATGCGATACCAACTTATTCCTCCTCTTCCTTATTCCTGCAGCTTCATTTTGACGGCATGTCTTTTCCATCTATATTTTGTCAAAATGCAGAATTTTCTTTCTAAATTTAGCCATAAAGGAGTTTTTTATTTCAAAAGGAGGATAAGTGGATGATCAATATTTAACGATGAAAAGCATTTTTATTACAATTATTTTTTACATATTAATTTTAATTAGAGAACTTAAAACTAAATAAAAGGTGGTTCAATTTTACGGGCCGATGTTGATTTTGAATAAAACACAAATTATTTAGGAAATTATTGTCATTTCTTTTTATTATGATAATATTGGTATGGTTCAACTATGTATGGAACAAAATATCGGCCAAATGGCCGCCGCGACCTCGGCGAAATTATCTCATCCTTCAGCTCTTGAATTGTTGCTGGCTTATCGACGTACACTAAAACCATCACCTTTTGTTTCAAATAACTCCAAAGAAAGAAGTCCAACGGTGTCAAATCACATGATTTTGGCGGTCAATTGACATCGCCGCCACGTGAGATAACACGGCCATTGAATTTGTCGCGCAAAAGAGCCATTGTTTCGTTAGCTGTGTGGCAAGTGGCACCGTCCTGTTGAAACCACATATCGTCCACATCCATATCTTCCAACTCGGGCCATAAAAAGTTCGTTATCATCTCACGATAGCGAACAGTAACTGCCTGACCGGACTCATTTTGAAAAAAAATACGGCCCAATGATGCCGCCAGCCCATAAACCGCACCAAACAGTCACTCTTTGTGGGTGCGACACTCACTCTTGGAATATTATTCGCCCAAATATGGCAATTCTGCTTATTGACGAATCCACTGAGGTGAAAATGTGCCTCATCACTGAAGGTGATAACATCACGACGACGAGTTGAGGTGGACGGCTCTTCAGCCACACTATCGCGAACAGCAGCAATGTTTTCAGCAGTACGAGCTGAACGAGCATGCACTGGTGTTTCCCATCTCCTACAGACCCAGTTTGCTTAAAATTTTACACGATTTTTTCGATTGTACGCACATTTAGACGTTTAAATTGACCGAAAAAATCACGAAGTGCACGATATGCATTTTATTTGAACGCCTATTTTCATAATAAGTCTGAATAATTTTAACGCGTTGCTCGATTGTGTATCCTTCCATGGTTCCAATTGAGTTATTCTGAAATTGAGAAATGTCAAATGAAATGCAGAAAAAAACTTAAAATTTAACCACCCTTTATTATGTCAGTATCTTATTCCCAGTTCATTTCCTCAAATTCCCCTTCGTCAATTGTTTGTTCACCGTTGGTCACATTATATTTAAATTTCGATGAGATTTGGCAAAGTATATCCATTGAAAGTCTCCAAAAATGCGTCCTAAAAGAAATGCATATAAATTAAAAGTAACAATTGGCGCTCATCGCTTTTTGCGCTCAATGTGTTGTGGCTATTGTCGTTGGAAAATTTGTGTTATAATTTGGGTATGAACGAAGGAAGATTGGAGGACAAAAGGAGGATTCAAGGCGAAAAAGGAGGCTCGGAGGTTTTCGATTTTTTGTCTTAAAAATTAGGATAATCCTCCCAAAAAGAGGATACACCGAGAAAAAAAGCTTAAGTTAAATTATTGGCAATTTTCAGCTACCCAAGTTCTTCATTAAAACGCCTAAGCTTTACATGTTAACGTGCCAATTTTTATTTTGGGCGCCAAATTAACTAAATATTTGGTAGTTTATACATTATTTTTTGAAAAAAAAAGTTTCAATAGTTATAACTTTTTTCCCGAGTTTTTGTTTTACTATTTTTTTTTTTGTTTTTTTTTTTTTAGAAAATAGCTCAAAACTATGCCATTAAAAACTGAGCCACTTGATTTTTTTTTTTTTTTTATTTGGTATTTTTGGAGTTTTTGGGGATTTTTTCGGTCAAATACTCAAACTCTAGGTTATTAGAAGGGGTTGTTCAACATAATTGCATAATTTCTTGCAATGTTTTTAAGTTTTTTTTATGTAGAAGCAAAAAAAAAATATTCTCTCGATTTGTCTTGCATAATTATTCATGAAGAATCTTTGTATAATAACACAAATGACTTCGATGATAAATTATTTCCATACCATTTTGATTAAGTATCGAATTTTCGGTGGTTTGTCTACAATATTGATTAATATATTATATACTTGGCTTAGGTGAATCAAATAATTTTTTTTTGGCAGAGTATCGAAGTATGTGCTTTCAAAGCAATGTTTTAAACAATAAATTTCTTGGGTGAATAAGCAAAACTTTATAATTCCCACACAATTCTCTCCACCCAAGCCGGCTTAGGTGATTTAACAATTGCCTTTTTTTTTCCTTGGTGAAGATAGGATGGTTAGTTATAGCCAGAGAACGAAAATAAACGAAACGATATCCAAACCGATCTCAAAGAGATTGATACAAAGTCGATATTTTTCATTCGAATCGTTAGTGAGGGCGAACGAAACACGAAAATTTTCAGTGGAAGAGAGAGCTAAAGTAATTTTTTTAATTTTTGCTATTGTGCCAGTATAAAAAACGAAACCAAAGCAAACTTTTCATTACTGATCACTGTTATGCACAAGCAAGTATGAGCACCACTACACTTAAAGACTAGTGTTGTTTTGTTCTCTTTGCACTGAGAAAATTTTTTATTCATATTAAAAATAAAACAAATAAAATAAAATTCTTTTTGGTTTAATTAATAAAGATTTACCACAAAACTGCGATAAATTAGAAACATATGTTTAGTGAGCCGGCAATATAGGAAAATAAAAAGTAGAATATGACAGAAGAAAAGTTTATATATGGAGTTGAGAAAAAAAAATTAATGAGAAAATTTAACTGGCGCTAATTCTTCATTTTTGTTATAGTAAATTAAAATAAAATCAGGCTATTTCAATCAAACTTTTAAAATTTGGAATAATATCAGCAAAATAAGTTTAAATACTTATTTTTAATTAAATGCAAAATATGCGCACTGTGCCTTTTGCAGAACACATTATAAACCTTTTTAAAATGTTTATCATAATAACATGCAAAACATGAAGGTATTAACATTTGTTCGCTTTTTTGTTTGTTTTTAGAGTGTAGCTGATTAATTTTTTTCGCTGTTCTCTTTTGTCTTCGTTCGACATAGATTTTACTCGCTGGCAGTCTTTTTTGACAATGAACTGATTTTCGTCTTTGTTCCTTGTTGTAGCGTCCAAGGTTGATTTATAAGGTTGTCGGGAGAGAGCGAGTACCCATAATTGTCAAATCGAAGTTGACAGTTCATAGAAAATCTGCAAGTGCTCTCTATTATCATCCGTTTTTCTTTCGTAGTCATTCGCAAAATTGGCTGGTTTTGACATTTATGGGAACTGAGAAGAGAGTGCGATCAGCCCTGCGACAACCTTATAAATCAACCTTGGTAGCGTCTTGTGTTGCTACGTAATCGTTTACTCTCAATGCTCCGTAGCTTGATCCGTGCCCATAGCTGTGCATAAGGCATTGAACGAGTGCTCTCTATTATCATCCGTTCTTCTATCGTAGTCATTCGCAAAATTGGCTGGTTTTGACAATTATGGGTACTGAGAAGAGAGTGCGATCAGCCCTACGACAACCTTATGAATCAACCTTGCTTGCAGATTTTCTATGAGATGTCAACTTCAATTTGACAATTATGGGCACTCGCTCTCTCCCTTGCGACAACCTTATAAATCAACCTTGGTTTTGCTCGTAACAGCAAACGAAAAACAAAACAGACGCTCAATCGTTCTTTTATTATTTCAATCGTTTTTGTTTCGTGCGCTTGAAAGATCAAAACGTAACGATATTGAAAGATTTGTTCAAGGTTGATTAATATAGGTTAAGTCACTTGAGAGAAGCTCGGTCGAACTGTCAGAACGGATGAAAGGAAATAAAGAAGAAAAAAAATCTGAATCTGTACAATTTTTAGCTAACAGCTTCTTTTACAGTTCGTGCAAAGGCGGAAAAAGAGTGCTATTCTCTCAAGTGACAACCTATATTAATGAACCTTGGATTTGTTATCGTTTATTTTCGTTCTCTGGTTATAACGCATCTTTGATATACGGTACATGGCACACAATTTCAGTACTGTACCGCTCATAACGATTCAGCCCAGCGGCATAAATATGGAGTATTCCAATTTTTCATATATGAAAGGCAGTACACTTATGTTATGTTATTCATATATGGATTTAAACGTGAAGTTGTATATGAGAGAAGGAAGCTCGACTACTTATTTGCATACTTTGTAATCAAAAATGTAGCTTCTGTGCTTCACTAGGAAGCTTGACTACTTGTTGGCATATTTTATGATCGAAAATGTAGCCCGTCTGCCTACAAAGCGGCCATTGTCTTCTAAAAGTAAGTTAAAAGTGGTAACGAACATGTATACATTACCGCCTATGAGTATATTGCCTTTCATCGATGGAATATATTGCCCATTTGCCGCTGGGAGGTGGGTAACCATTTCGATGTGTCTTTCGTGTTAAGAATGGATTCTCCATTTTATAATATTAGCCTCAACTTTATATAAACATTTTTATTTCACATCATAAAATGGTTTTATTTCATTTCATGAAATTAATCTTTTGATTTGAAATCAGTCAAGTCAAAACCCTTATATTTTTGCGTTAGATATTCTTATGTGGACTATATAAACCATATTTGGTTTTGGAATAAGTAAATGAATATTAAACTGCAAAATTTTTAAATATCCTTATAAGAAAAAAAACATTTAAGTTGTTCGTCTTTTAAACAATTTGAAAAATTATTATTTTATTTTCTCACTTTACATTTTTAATATAGTTATACATTTGTTAGCAATCATTTCTTAAACAATTGTAAGCGATTTTCCATTTTCGTAGCATTCGAAAATTTTGAAAGCAGTATCACAATTATCAGCACCTTTTAAACCATTGCATTTAGCCATCAGTTCCTTGGTCTTCTCCTCGCCAATAATAGCACCCAATTTTTGCAATACAACGCCTTCCTGAATAGCATCATCTTTATAGGCGCCAGTCTTCTCAAAGAAGCAACGAATGAAACACTTTTGAGCATCTGTTGGGCTGGAGAAGTCTTTGTTGCGCAACTTAGTGACCTCCTCTTCACTAATGGTCACCTCTTTTTTGCACTGTTCTCCATACTCCTTGATTTTGGCCTTTTGTTCCTCAGTTAGAGCAGGATGCTAAAGTAGACGAAATTGTTTAGTATCAGTTTATTATTATAAGAAAGGTAAGGATGTAGGAATATTTAAAAGCAAAAAAAAAAATACTTACATCAGCAAAAACTCCTGCAATGAGTGCAAA
Organism: Coremacera marginata; assembly: GCA_914767935.1. NCBI lineage: Eukaryota > Metazoa > Arthropoda > Insecta > Diptera > Sciomyzidae > Coremacera > Coremacera marginata. Next base: position 6,009,149 of record OU612044.1, on the reverse strand, counting down.
TATGGCAATAGCAACGAAGAATTTCATTTTGAAGTTGTTTGTTTTTGTAGCGGCTGCGTAAACTGTACTGCTAACTATCAGCTGGAAGTAACTCGCTTTTATACAAATTCTGCATTTGCTTAAGTTTGCAGCGCTTGAGCAATTATAATATTAGAAATAGAATAAAAAATTAACTATGACAAGTGTGTAAGCAAAATAAAAAAAAACAAAAAATAATCTTCGAACTAGCTTTACTTCCAGTATATTTCATTACTTATTTGTAGTGCAAAAAATTTCGAAAAGTTTCCGTATATTCCGTAAGAAAGCATAACAATGTTAATGAATGTGAGCAGAGATTAATGACCATTATCTAATTAAACAAAAAATTGTTTGCAATAATTAATGATTAAGTATACCGGCCGGCTTTTGCATTAACTGACAGTCAGCTGACAAGCCGGTTTTCTTAGAAATCTAACAAGTACAGATTTTTTTCGTTTTCTTAATGGCTTTTTAGCTTAGAAGGCTAAAAGTCATGGGTTGACAACCAAAAATTTATTTGTTTTTTTGGCACATAAAACAATAAAAAAAAAAAAATAAATATTAACTTAGCTGTTTTCGAGTACCTAAATTTGTATTTGATCACTTTTTGTCTGCTTGCATGTTTATTTAAGCAATGTTTGCTTTTTTAGAACATAAATTTTAAATAGTTTTTGATTTTTTGTCACTGATAATGTATTTCTATATTTATAATATTTTTCTGGTACTGAGTCATGTTTTCTGTAGTGCGAACACTGAATTTACAACTTGTTAAAATTTAACTTTTTATTATAGATCTTTGATGATTAATAATGGTTTTGGACTTTTTTTTATAACTTGAGTTGTGTTAAAAGTTATGAGCAAATAAATTTTTGGGTAAGTTTTTGAAAGGGCGATTTCTAAATAAATATTAAGAAAGAGTTAATGAAATTTTATAGTAGCAATACGAATAATTCACAATATGGGTGAAAAAAATGTTTTCATAAAAATTTAACAAACAATTTTGAATAACATATTCAGCCTTATTCCAGGATCGTAAAGTTGTATTATACGATCCGAATTGTTACGTCGTATTCAAAATTCGTAACATTTGTCATTCCACGTTCCGAACGTATCAGCATTTGACAGTGGTTTTTGCGGGTTCTTGTACGACTGGTTTCCATTGTCGGAATTTATTTTGAACAGGAATATTTTAAGTAAAACTGTGTTTTCTTTTAGAAAATAAGCCTCACATAGAAAAAAAAAGTAAGTATATTCATTTAAAACACCAAAGAAAGGTTTATTATCCTTTTTTATATGTCAAACACCACAAATAGGAACCAGTACGCGCATTTGGTCAGCTTACTGACTGAAAGGCCAGATTTGGTGCAGGGATTCAGTAAGGACTACAAAGAAAGTGTAATACGTTTCTGGGGGAATGCCAGTGCACAGCTCAACAATCTCGGGCCACCAACAAAAGACATTTCCAGTAGGAAAAAGTTTTTCCGTGCGGAATGGCGTCAACAGAGGCAGCCACCAACGCTATCACCAATTCAGCTGCAGCTCCATACCAAAAAATAGTCGCTACTGCATTCTGCTTTCTGTCACGATGGAAGGTGCTGCCAAGAATTGGAGTCAATCGACACTCCTCATGCTGTGCAAAAATGGAAATTGAAATGTAATTTATTGTAGCATTAAACACTAGTTATTAAACACTTTAATCAATCAATTCTTTGTTTTCTGTCAAAAACAGATGTTTTCGAATTTTCGAAATTAAATTTCAATGAGACAACACTCAGCTCAGTTTTATTCGGAACCTAGAATAGCAAATTGTTCGTATTCGTAGCGTAGTCTTACGTTCGTAGATTTATTACGACGGACCCTTGAATAGGGCTGATTTTTAAACAAGCAAATAGAAATTTGATCACGTATCGATAGAAATAAAATTTTTTTGGAGTACTGAATTTCTTGCAGGCAAAAATTTTAGCATATTTTATAAAAAAAAAAGAAATAGTTACGAATGTCGAAATTCGTAAGACAATGAATTGTTTTATAATTTTTTTTTAAGTGGCAGTTTCTCACTAAATATAAAGTAAAAGTTAATGAAATCTTAATAGTAGGACTGAAAAGAATTTTGATGAAATAAAATTTTCTTAAGCGTTTTTAAAGTTTTTTTTCTAAATAATAAATTTTTATTGAGCATATAGATATTTAACGAACTTCCGGTTTTCACTCGTCAAGTCTTGACGGTCAAATTTTTGATATTCTCTTTTAAACTTAACGATTCAGTTTACACACATCAAGACTTGACGATCAGGTCCAAAAGAATAAAGAAGAGTTACACATAAAAAACATCCATGTGTGCATGTGAAATAGAAGCGTTAAAATAAAGGGAGACCGCAAGTGCAAAGCATAATGTCAAAAACTTGAAGGTACATTCAAGTCTGTTCTTTTCCCTTTCCTTATGTTCCTCTTTCCCTTGAATTCGATGTGTGAAAGAGTGCAAACAAAATCTATCCATTTCAAAAAAAAAAATTAATACATTTCATAAAAAAACTAATATTCCTCTAATGAACTTCTATTTTTTCCCGCTCCGAAAGCTGTAACTATTCTTGGAACCTTATATTGTATTAAAAAAGTATAATATTAACTATTTTATTATTTAAAAGCATAAGCTAAAGTAGGGTGATGTGTAACACATTTTCATTTGCTCCAAGAAAAGTGTTAAGTTATAACATTTTTTAATGGTTTAAAGTCTTTTCGCTTTCAGAAGAACTAATTTGCAGTGAGTGTTTTCATGGCTGTTGAATATTTTGAGAAATGGATGAAGTAGAACAAAAATTCCATATATGATTTTTATGGCATTTTCCAAATCGATGTGGTGATGTGTAACACCAATATAGTGTAAGTTAAAGGACAATCAAGGGAATTTTTGTGATTTAAATGTTTTGGCAAGGAATCGCAACAAGTCATGCAAAAATCTTGATCTTCTTCGGATGACGACGAAGAGCACCGGTTTCGCGGACGAGCACCTGCATCTTCTTTGTCGCTTGTTTGGTTTTCTTTACCATATTTATACCCCAACGCGTACTGTGTAAGGGGTATATTAACTTTGTCATTCCGTTTGTAACGCCAAGAAGAAGGCGTGGCAGGTATAGAAAAATATATATATAAATATATAAAATAATATAGAAATTTGATCAGCATCATCTCCTGAGTCGATTTCCGTGTGTCCGTCTGTCTGTCCGTCTGTCGACACGATTACAGCCGCAATTTTAAAGCTATGAAAAAAGCGATGAAATTCAAAAAATAAGTTTATTTTTAAAAAAGGAAGATCAAGTTCGAGAATGAGCCAAATTGGATGAAAACCACGCCTACCTCCCATACAAAGTGACTTTATATTAACCGTAAAATGTCTTTACAATCCACAAAAATTAATGAAATGCCTTGAAATTTGGCATGTAAGCTTTGCTCTTCAGTCTTAATCCTGGCTATAAAAATTGGATGGAAATCACGCCTACCTCCCATACCAATTGGCTTTAATTTAAACGTAAAATCTCTTCAAAATCTGCAAAAATTAAAGAAATGATTAAAAATTTTGCACATAAGCTTTGATATTTAATATAAACCATCTGCATGATATATGGCAAAATCAGTTGAAAACCACGCCCACTTCCCATACAGAGTGGCTTTATTTTAAACGTAAAATCTCTTAAAAATCTACAAAAAGTAATGAAATGTCTTGAAATTTTGCACATTAGCTTTGATATATAATATGAACCATCCATATGGTTCATATATCATATATTCAACCATATGATATATGGCAAAATCGGATCAAGACGCTATTCGATCCGAAACGCTATTTTTGGAATATAATGGAACTAATGGAACTGATATAATGGAAAAGAACTAATGGAATGTATGTCTGCCTACTTCCAACACTAATGAAAAACTAGATGCTGTCAAGAGAAACATATCACATTTGTTCATTCAATCATATGTTAACATTTTATACGAAAAATCGACGTGTTACACATCACCCCATGGTACACTTTACCCCACCTCACCTTACTAAATTGAGTCATAGCCTATTTTTCATTTCAGCCAATCCTGAAGACTGCTATTTTACACGTAATGGAGCCATTTTGTGGTAGCATAACCAAAAATCAGAGCGGAAAAAATTGTGATTAATTTTATTTTTATTGCATAATTACTCAGTTCAATAATGAATCATTAGTTTAAAAAAAAATTAAAACGTTAATGAATCCTTAATAAAAAAAAACCGAATCGTTAATGGGCCACAATATGAGATATTTGCCAACACGTGAAATTTCTTATGTACAGTACAAAATCAAAATTAACTTTTATTTTTTGTGAAAAATATAAGCAAAAAATTAATTTTCGAGGTTTTTAATAAACAATAAGAAGTTATTCCAATAAGAAATTATTGTACTGACGGACAAACTCTAAATTTTACAATTAATAATTTTAAATTTACTACAAGCTAACCATGTCGAGAATCGAAAACACGTCATCTATATGCTAGTCTTGTACCGATTATTCAAGGACGTGGATTCGAACCCCAACTCAACCGAAAAAAAATTTTTTTTTTCTTTTTATTTATAGGTATTTTTTTTTAAGATTCGACTTGACAGAAGTTCAAAATTAATTTTATTTTTATTACTTGTTGACCATTTTTCATAAAAATTTTTTCATATAAAAATGTATGAATAAATTACAAGTCGGAACGAATACGACTACGATTAGGTGTTTATTGGGATATTTGTTTATTATATCAATAATATTCACTCATCATTTTTTCAAGATTATCATAGAAAAAAGTCTACCTGAAAATTCTCGGACTTGCTAATTTGGATTTTTTGCGAACTTTCGTTTTGTATTCATTTCGAATCAGCAATGGCGAATCCGAGATCTCGTAAACGTTTCGAATTCAAATTTTCATAGCTAGAGTTTATTGAAGTAATGAAAGCGAAGCTTATATGCAACATTTCAAGCCAGTAAATTCACTTCTTTGGAATTTTAAAGGAGATAGGAGTAGTTTTCATGAGATTTTCCCATATTCTATAGTGAGAGCTTGTATTAAAAATCAAAGCTTATGTGCGTAATTTAAAGTCATTGCATTAACATTTGTGAAATTTTAACACTTTGCCGTTTAAATAAATTCACTTTTTATGGAAGGTATGCTTGGTGCTCTTTCGATTTTGCCTAATTTCAACGTCAGAGTCCGTGTTAGAAGTCAAGGCTTATACTATGTTACATTTCAAGCCAGTTAATTAACTTTTTGTCGAAAGTTAAAGAGGTTTTACTGTTTAAATTACGTCATTTTGCATGGATGAAAGCTAGGGGTGGCTTACACTATTTTGCAAAATAAAAATCAAAATGTATATACAAAACTTCAAGATACTTTTTTTGTTTTTGTGAATTTTTAAGAGACTTAAAGACTCTTCACTTTAAGAGTCATTAAAATAAAGTCACTTAAGATGGGAGGTAGGTGCGGTTTTCATCAAATTCTGCTAAATTTCATAGTTAGAGCTTATAACCAAAGCTTATGTGCAAAATTTTCAGAATATCTATAATTTTGTAAATTTTGAAGAGACTTTACCGCTTAAATAAAGTCAATTAGTGTAGAAAGTAGGCGTGGTTTTCAACTGTTTTGACTCATTTTTGAATTTGATCTTGATTTTTTCATAACGATACTAACGAACATACATACAGATATGGCTAAATCGATTCCGGTAATGATACTGAACAAAAATATGTATAGTTTTCTTTACCTGCCACGTCTCCTTATGGGCGTTGCAAGCAGGGTAGCAAAAATTATATACCCCTTACACAGTACGTGTGGGGGTATACAAAATATTTCAATATCTCTTACCCCTTTTCCCCTATTAATTTCCTTTTCTCGTTATTCTTAAAATAATTAAAAGCCAGTATTTTTAAATCTCATCGAATACTTTCTTGTAAATTTACTGACTGGTATGAAGATAAGTATTTACAAATACTAAGCATTTATTTCGTATACTCGTAAATATAAATATCATAAAGAAAATGGGCAAAAACAAAGTGTATTTAATTAAAAAACTTTTCATCGAAAACTTTAAATAGAATTCAGAACTTCCACTTCGTAAACAGCAAGAGTATTTCTTATACAAAATTAATAAAAATTTGTTTGGTTGCTGACAGCTAAGGAATAACTTGTATGTGTTATCTTTGCAATTCTTACTATCATTACATAAATATTCGCATTCCAAAATTTCTGTTATTTTTATTGAACTGCAGAATCTGTATAGGACATAAAAACATTTTAACTGAATGTTTTTACAATGTTTATCTTTCAACGCCTTTAACGACATCAAAAGTCAATTCGCTGCATCACTTTATTGCCGATGACTACCGGTCATTTCGCAGTTAGACAGAATGTCCGACACTGACTAAAGGCACATAAAGTATAACAAAAATGCTCAATAAAAATCTTATTGAAATACAAGAAGACATGGCATAAAAAATTACTTTGTAGGCGGAACTGCAATACATCAATTTTTTTATTTGTGACTGTAGGTTTCTATTATTGGTGGCTGGCCATTTGGTACTGTTAAAATGTTAAAAAAAAAACTTTATTATGGGCATATAAAAGAAGTGCAATAAAAAAGTTAAGGCAACTGCAGAACATAAATTCTTTATATCACTTAGTATTTATATTGACAACAGGAAAGTCATTTGTCAGCAGAAGATTTGTGAAGGAAGGTGTTACAAAATAAAATTCAAGAATTAAATAAATATTTTATGAAAAACCAGCTATTTCAGCTATTTATTGATATTATGTTTCTTGTGCTTTTATGTTGAACAAATTATCATATGAAAAAGCATTTAGATAGCTCACATAAAGAGCAGATCAAAATGATGCTAATTAAGACTTTGACAAAAGAACTTCATACTGTGTACATCAAACACAATTATTTTTATTCAGTTTGATCTTGAAAATTATAACAAATCAATTTAATTTTCATTTTTGCAATTCTTGTCTAATAGTTGTTTTTGTTTTAACTTAATTGCTTATCATCATATAATTGTTGAAGTATTATTAACCATTGCCTTACCTTAACTTCAATCACTATGAAGCGCTGCTGCATCTATTAAATGTAACTGCAACAATTAGTAATTAGTTAAGCACGGTAGCGTCATTCATAAATTAAAGTTTTGTTTATTGTTTATTTGTACTGACATAAGTACATTAGGGTGTCCCAAAAAAGTTGAAATTTTATTGTTTTTAAATGGTACTCTCCTCATTTTTTCGTATAATGTTGAAATAAATGTAAATAAAATTTGGTGCACCTAGGACCACGATAACTCGTGGCGATATGCATCGATACATGTCCGTACTTGGTGTTATGCGAAAAAAGTGCTAATTTAAAAAAAAAAACCCCTTATAACTATTGTATAAGTGTAAATTTAAAAAAAAAATTGGCTCACAGCTCAGTTTTTGTTTAATAGTTCTTCACAATAAGCTATCAAACATGAAAATTTGACGAAAACTATCAGAGTTGTGATATTTTATTTTCGAAAAAAAACTTATTTTTGTTCTTGTTGCATTAAAGAGAAATTGAAAAAATGTATATAAAATGGTGTGGAAACAATTTCTTAAGCTATACCTAATTCAGTTACAAAAAATTGTGTAATTATGTTGAATAACCTGATCGTTACGAATATTTTTGCTAGAAGTGTACATATTGGAGAATTTCGAGTTTGAGCATTTTTACGAAAAAATCCCCACAATAATTTAAGCATAATCTTGAGCTATTTTCTGCAAAAACTGAATAAACTGAAATGCGAAAATATTATAACTGTTGAAAATTGACTCTTTTTTCAAAAAAACTTAAATTGCCCTTTTCTAGCATATCGAAAACAAAATTGAACAGTAAAAATTCCAAAAAAAAAATATATTTTTTTCTTAACATTAATATAGCAATATTTATTTTTATAATTTTTATAAAATATTTGCAACATAACATTAAGATACAATTTTATTAATTACATTTTTAACATCATTACATTAATTACAATATTAACATCTAATAGTTATGGTAAACGTTAAAATTAAAAAGATCTGCAATCTGTAGTTCTCAAGGAACTAGAGGCAATTGTAGTTAAATAACACAGATCTGCAAATACCGGGGTCATGTGAGTTGTTGGATAGCGAAGGTGCATTTCCAAAGTAATTTGCTCAGAACTGGCCCATCACGTTAGGATTTTGAGATATTTGAGGTTATGTACCCGAAAAACGGCGTTATTTCCTACTTTTGAGGTTATGTATAGGGCGCAAAAAATTTTTTGGCACAACTCTTACCGTTTAATTTAAGAGTTCAAGAGATCTATTACGATTTTTTATCGCAAAGTTATGGCTCTTTGAAGTTACGAAATATATCCTTTCGACGTCAGTAGCATTTGCATTAAGCCTTTGAGACAATAATTTCGTCGTTACTTCGAGTAGCCATAACTTTGCGAAAAAAAAAAATCGTAATTGATCTCTTGGACTCTTAAATTAAAGGGTAAGAGTTGGAAAAAACGCCGTTTTTCGGGTACCTAACCTCAAATATCTCAAAATCCTGGTGTGATGGGCCAGCTCTAATGCCGGATTCGCATTCTACGCAGCAAATTACTTTGAAAATGACGCTCAGCTTTTCGACAACTAAACCATGTTGACCTGTATAATTCAACAATTGGAAAATAAAGGCATTATATTTTAAGCGAATTGAAGTGGGGTCAGAAACGAAATATAAAAAACACAGGTGTGTAGTTGCACACACGAGAGAAGCGAAGCTTTTTCGCAGTTACATAGATTTGATAGCTTAATAATTTTTTCTTTTTAATAAATTAACTTTTAAATTCAAAAATTTAAAATAACATAAAATAAGTTACATATGTATATACAGAAAACATATTTACTGCTTATTTTTTTATTGTTGAATGTCAAATTTCCACGCCAATTACATATACGGGCATATAATGCCAGCGACTCTCCATTTTAACTCTCCACACATGGTTGTGAACTTGGCTGCACTGAACAAATTTTTTCCTTCAACAGCTTACTGCGTAGCGAAAAATCTCGAAAATTTTTCAGATTTCACTCCAAACAAATCACAGAACGAGGATTAACCTCGCTTCAAAAATATATATTAAATAACGCGAAACAAACAAAATTTAACAAACATTTTAGATATCTTGCCGATTTCATGCATGCGTTTGTTAATTCTATATTTATTGATATCTATTTTTTTGACACTTAAAAAAGCATTTTTCAACGCACTTGTCATAGAGTGTAAATTATTATCTCGAGATTGCGTCAACTCTGCTAAATCTCTGGCATGTGTTAACAGAGTTATTTCACTTAAAAACATGAAGAAAAAAACTCGTTAACCTCTGTTAACATATGCCAGAGATTTAGCAGAGTTGATGCAATCTCTACATAATAATTTATTCTCTATGCCAACAGCACCACAAACGCATTCACAATACAAACAAACGGATGCTGGAGATATCTTGTGGCAAATAAAAGCAAATTTTTGATAGTTGTAGCATAGCAAATACACAATCCTCTATCTATTGTTAGACGGTGACGATCCACAGCAGCATAGCTTTTGTTATAATTAGGATTGAATTAACAACTGTTTCTAACAAATCTTTGTGGCCTAGTAGATTGTGCATTGGACTCTTGTGTAAGAGGACGTGGGTTCGATCCCCACGGGCAGGCCAAAAAATATTTTTAGTATTTAATATTAAAGTATCAAATTTTCTTGTTGTAATAAGCACTAGCAACAAAGAAACCATCAAATTTCCAAGAATAAATCTGTCGAAAATTTTTCAGATTTCACTCCAAGCAAATCACAGAACGAGGAGTTAAAAGCTTCGCTTCAAAAAAAAAAGATGTGTGTGGCCCCCACGCACGGTAGAAGTGAAACTTTTACCCAAAAATAGAATTTCTGGGAAGATTGCTAATTTATTTTATTAACATTCCCTCCTTCAGTGTAACAAATGGTTAAAAAGTAGTCTGCCTTCATACCAGTATTAAAGGGACAGTTCAATTGTCCCTTTTATTTATTGATAGTTACTGAAAACTTCAATATTCACGTACAGAATTTTTACTTTGCTGACACAGTTGGTTATCAAGAGGATTTATTATTTTAATTTGATGAATTAAGTGGTATCCAGGCTCGATCCTCATAGCACATACGACAGATCTGTCTGTTTTATTTTTTTGTTAATTATATTTTTATTAATAAATATTTAAAAGAAAAAATTTGTCGAAAAACCTTGGTGGGAATAATGCATTTTTCCTTTTCCGTACTCGCAACGAACCGCGTACAATTCGGCTGCAAGTTCAACGTGCTACCATCGCATCATTGCCTTCCTTGTACATACAAACCTGACAGCAAGCATAGTATACATCTTTCAATTTATTACATAGGATTGATGACAAACAATTTATTGTTTATCCAAAATAACCATTGATCGTTTTTAACTCGGTATTTATTTATATAATTTATTTTCAATTTTTCTCAAAACAAAATAACAAAAACTGACAGTATAATTGTGAATATTTTTAATTAAAAAAGAATAGGGGGGTTTCCATTGGAAAATATTCTCATTTTCTTTTGCAATCTTGGTTCTTAAAATGAACTAAACATTTATCAAAAAAGACCACCGGTCCAGAAAAAAAAAATATAAATATTTGTTTTACTACTAACTTTAATAAGAACTGCGTGAAATTTCTCTTCTTTTGATCTGTCTGGACGAAATCGTAACTTTTTCGTAACATTTTCGTTAAGACTCGTTACGAAATCTTTACGACGGCTCTGCGCAAAATAGCCCCAGGAAAAATCGACCCAAAATAAAAAATAAAAAAAGGCCCCAAATTTGCGATCTTGCCCCGCCACATAAAATTAAATTGGGCCCCAAACTGAAATGAAAAAATACCCCAAATTTTTTTTTTAAAAAATTTAATTTTGAGGAAAAATAGTCTCAAATGTTTAACATGCATATAAATGTATCATCTACCGTACATCTACAACAAGAACAATTATAGATGACCATGTTATCTGCAACGAAAATCGCCAGCAATCTTAGAAAGCATAGCTTGAAATGATTTTCTTAAATGTTTAATTGCGAATGTTTTTTTATAAAGATTTTCGTTAATTGAACGGAGACAGAAGGGCCATAGGAAAATATATTTTAAAAAGTTCGCGTTTTTTATAATAAATTTATTTGCCCTTGTACGAAATGTCGTTTTTAACATTGGGTTCAAGGGCAAACCATTTTATCATAAAAAAAAACACAGGAAAATGATCATATATATCATATGCACAATATGCAAATTAAAAAATTTACCTCTTCCATATATTCAACATAAATGATCAGCAACTGCTTAAAGTATCCTCGGGGAATAATCTTAAATTCTCTCTGAGCAAAAATGACCCTAAAAATATCAAAAATTTGGGGTAATTTTTCATTATAAAAAATAGCCCTACATCAATATAGGAAGTATGGCCCAAAAAAAAAATAATTTTATAATTTATCGTTTTGGGGCCATTTTGCCTCAGAGCCCTTTACGACATTTCGTTACCATGTAGTGTCAACCACTTCATACAATTTTCGTTACGATTTCGCAACAAAAAATTTAAGAATTTTCAACAAATTTTTTATGCAGATGAGTTAAAAAATATTCTGCAAGTCTGGCTTAGCACCAAATTTCTTTAATTTATTAAAAAGCAGAGTAGGTAGTCTGGTAACTCAGTTGATAATGGAAGAACTTGTTACCATTAGGTTGTGTGTTCAAATACCACAGCATGCGATTTTTTTTTAATGTCGATATAAATGTGTGTTTTTAACACTGCATTTGTATTACATGAAAGATATGATATTTATATATAAATTCACAAATCTAAGAATAAAACAAATTTTAGATTGAAAGTTGCTACCGTTAATATTGCAGCATATGCTGTTTCCAAATCTTTCAATGCAATCAATCTGAATTTATCAAAACTCAATTTGAGAAATGCCTAAAAAACAGCTACGTTCAGATTCAAATTTTTAGACCGTACTGTACTTTCAGAGTATTGAACGAAAGACTCAATTCAATCATAAAAGAAAGAGAGAACTACTCATTGTTGATTTAACAAAAGAATGAGCTACTCAAATAAATTTGTCTAAGGCCTGTATGATATTTTATTAAATTGCTCATTTTTTTGTCATTAAAAATTAAGCTAGAGCAGTTCAAATTGGTGTGAGTGAGTACGCATATAGTACAAATTGGAAAAAAAATTGTGTGACGGACTGCATTTTCAATGCATTGTTTTTGCCGTTTCCTTCAATTCGTTCGTCGTTAAGTATTTACTGTGAAATATGTTGCTGTTAATAATTAATTTAACATTTTTAGATTAAACAAAATTATTTGAGAAAATTGGATGCTGAATTGGAAGTGATGTGTGTAGTAAAAATTAATTTATTAAATGCACCTGCTCTTAAAAACACCAGAAATGAAAAGTTACTACTATGATCCTTTTCTTACAAAATATGTCTGTCCTGCCCTTGTTGCACTTGTTTTCAGATTTCAAAATTGGACAAAAAAAAAAAATGAAGTATCATACGGGCTTAAGTGGCCGAGTGGTAAGAACAGCCGGCTATGGATCACATCGTACTTCGTTCAATCCTCAGTGAAAGCAAAAAATTTTAATTTAATTACTAATTTTTTATTTTTATACAACTACTGCTGCGAATTACTGTGTTGTTGTTTTCATAATGTTGTTTTCGTTACATTGGTTTTACCCGCCATCTACCTCGCCGTATTGTTGTAGACGCGGAAATAAAAGTTACACTCCAAAAATTTTGATTGGTAAAACTAATGAAAAAGTAGATTAAAATTGCACCAACCTAGGAAAAGAGATTTATTTACGGAATATAATTGTCACTTTCAATTTTACTGCAAAAATAGTAAAACTAGCCCAAAAATATTTATTTACCCATGGAAATAGTTGAGTAACAGTATTGCAGTAGCTCTACCGCAGAAGTTATTTGATAACAATTTTTACAGTGCGTTTTCTTATAAAAATAGCACTGCGCTTATACGAGTACTTATACTGAATTTTAACAGTGCGCAAAAACTTGCGCAATGATAGAGCACTTAACTCCTAACCGTGAGATGACGGGTTCGAACACTACAGTTGGAACTACTTTTTGTTATTTTTATTTTTGTAATTACATATGAATTTTATTCAAACATTAATTTTTAACACGTAATTTTAATATGATTTGAAAAAATTCACACTTTCTTACTTCCGCTACGGACCGCATCGATGTCTGGTTTACTGCGCGCTGTGTTTAACCTGTTGCACCACCTTCAATTGTATTTTCAGTCGGCTAATATTCGTGTAGTTATACTACCGGCTCACTTTAACTGTTCGAAGCTTTTAACCCTCCGATGAGTGACAGTTCTGAACTTCACGGCCGTGTGAAAAGGTCCCTACGGACCTTTTTTGTAAATCATGTTTTTTTCATATAAAAAATTTTTTTTTTTTAAATTTTTTTTTTTGTTTTTATTGTTTATAACTAAATTCTACATACAAAAATAATTTTTTCAATTTTTTTAATTTTTTTTTTTTTTTTTTTTTGCTTGAACTTTCTTAAGACTATTATAAAAAAGTTTAAAAATTATTGTTGTTGAGCGTGTACTTCTTGTCCCCCGCCCTGTGCGCAAGTGTTGCAGCGATGTAAAAGTGTGCTATGTTCTCCGCAAACAGCGTTGCCGCAGCCGAAGCAGTGTGCCCGCGTTTTCCGCTGCCGCCCGTACTCAGAACTGCAAAGGCGACATGACGGTCTACTTGACCTAGCCGCAAACGACGGTGCATTGCCTTCCATCGGTCTTGGTAATACCTGAAATGAAAAGAAAAATAAAAAACAAATAAATATATATTCTATTCTTGAATTTGAAGATGTTTTTCTTACCCTGACATCGAATGCTTCCATCGCATTGCGTATCCTTGGATATGAGGTTATATGGTTCTTCAGGGCACGTTCTTCGATATTTGGTGTGGCCAATTGTTTCGTTAGCAGTAACAAAAACGACCGCCGTCTGTCACTCCTTTTTATAGGCTTCATTTCGTTGTAAATCGTAAAAGCAGCAAATGCAGCGACGTCCAGCATATTATAAAACATGGCCAACGGCCATCGTTGTGTTGCTCTTTTGCAGCTGTAAGTGCCTAGCATTTGATCCATGGTATCAACGCCGCATTTGTTGGCGTTGTAATCTAATATGGCATAGGGCTTCCGCTTCTCGGTTTGCTCGTCAACGAGGCAGGTGTAGTGCATTGTGGAGAGCACGTTCACCACTTTATTTTTTTTCGGCACGTATGAGCATAACGCTATATCCCCTTCGTTGAACCCAAATAATGTACTATTGATGGTGCGCTTCGGGTTCTTCTTGAACTCCTGTGGAATGAATGTTTTGTTGTAGCGCACTGTACCAACATATGCGGTCTTCCTCCTCAACAAAATACGCGCCAAGTCAAGAGTGGTAAAGAAATTATCCGCGTATATAGTACGGCCAGCATCTAAATATTTTTCCACAAGATCCAGCACTACGTTCTTCCCTTGGTTTATCTCCCGTTGTTGGTTTGGCAGTTTTCCAGAATATACCCTTCACAGGATAATAACTCTGTGAGTCGCATAACCACCATACTTTCAAACCATACTTAGCTGGCTTTGACGGAATATATTGTGTGAAGCGGGTGCGGCCTCCGTAAGGGAACAACTGCTCATCAACTGTTAGTGCTTCATGAGGAGTGTAAGCTGCTGCCAAGTTATGTTGCAACATTTGCCAAATATCGTCAATAGCCGCAGGTTTGCTGTTGATGAGTCGCTGTTGTCGAGTATTTCCATTGTCGAATCGAAGAAATTGCTTTATACACATGAAGCGATCGTACGACAACGCAGCTTTGTATATTGGGCAACGCGTCGCGCCCCATAATTCCATAGCTGTTTCATGGTTTGATCTTGTGAGTCCATCATACAAAAGAATAGCTACAAAGGCGTCAAACTCTTTCACTGCCACTGGCTTCCACTCCTTTTTATCCTTGAAAGCAATAAAGTTCATGTCTTCGAATTTTTCTTCGAATTTTTTGTTTTTACCATCATCCCTAATGTCTTTGAGTTTAGGTCTTTGTGTTCAGAACAAGTAAATTATGTGTTGAAACAATAAAAAAATTATAATGATGCCCAAAAACATGCATTTATTAGTGAAATTCAGTACAAGGTCCATACGGACCTATTCACACGTCCGCGTACTATTCTCACTAAAACCTCAATAACTCCTAAAGTAATGATCCGATCGGCTTGATTTTTTTTCCAAAAGATGCGCCAATACTCTTCCAACTACTCTTGGAATACAGAGTAACTTTGGGGGGGGGTTGTAGTGGCCGAAGTAGGAGTAATTTCAGTTTGAAAAGGCAAAAAGGTCCCTAGGGACCTTCTCACTCATCGGAGGGTTAAATTTATTGTCACAATTGTTAAGTTACAATTTTTGATCAGTAATTTCAAACGAAAAAATAGTAAGTGTGCCACAACAATTGTACTGACTGTAAAGCGACCGCAAATATCGTTTGAATATACTGATGAGATTTTTTTGCTTGTTGCCATATTAAATCCTTTGTAAATGTGAGCTAAAAAATTAAAAAAAAAAATTAAAAAAATTGATATCTTTCCAATATGGTTTTACTATTTTAACAGTTAGACATTTTCATACCCCAACGCTTACTGCGTAAGGGGTATATTAACTTTGCCATTCCGTTTGTAACGCCAAGAAGGAGGCGTGGCAGGTATAGAAAAATATATATATTTTTGATCAGCATCACCTCCTGAGTTGATTTCCGTGTGTCCGTCTGTCTGTCCGTCTGTCGACACGATACAGCCGCAATTTTAAAGCTATCGTGATGAAATTCAAAATAAAAGTTTATTTTTAAAAAAGGAAGATCAAGTTCGAAAATGGGCCAAATTGGATGATAACCACGCCTACCTCCCATACAAAGTGACTTTATATTAACCGTAAAATGTCTTTAAAATCCACAAAAATTAAAGAAATGCCTTAAAATTTGGCACGTAAGCTTTGCTCTTCTATCTTAATCCTGGCTATGAAAAAAACCAGATGAAAACCACACCTACCTCCCATACACAGTGGCTTTATTTTAAACGTAAAATCTCTTAAAAATCTGCAAAAATTCAAGAAATGTGTTGAACTTTTGCACATAAGCTTTGATATTTAATATAAACCACCTCTATGATACATGGAAAAATTGGATGAAAACCACGCCCACTTCCCATACAAAATGGCTTTATTTTAAACGTAAAATCTCTTAAAAATCCACAAAAATTAAAGAAATGTCTTGAAATTTTGCACATAAGATATATTATATGAACCATCTCTAAGATATTTGGCAAAATCGGATCAAAACCGCGCCTACCTCCCAAGCAAAGTGGCGTCATCAAAGTAGGAAAACTTTCGTTAATATATAAAACTGAATGTCATCGTGTATGTCGTGGCTAAAGATTCGAATATACTCCACTATGGCAGCGGTTGGGTGGGTATTTTAGCTTCGGTACCCTGCCGAAGCTCCATCCTTACTAGTTTTTAAGTAAAATTAACAATCAAGTTGTTACAGAAATAAAAGAAACAATTTACTATAGGTACCTTTTATATCTCAATAGTTGAAAACATATCAAGGGTAAGATGTCACTATTTATCGCAGGTAAAATTAACGATTAAGTTGGTACAGAAATAAATTCAACAAGTTTTGATAGTTTTAATTACTGCTCAAAACTGTCTATTTTTGGTATCCATAATTCTTGAAATAGTTGGAAAGATATCAACAAAATGCAAGTGAACAAATCCTACTTTTCCTTCTGTAAAGCTAACTATAGAAATAGTTAGAAAGCAACAACAATTTACATTGATAGTAAAACTAACAATTTAATTCCGCAAATCTAAATGTAAAAAGAGGTTAAAATAAAAGTTTTGCAACAACAATTTGCATTGATGTTCAATTCACTACAAAGGTGGTTAAAATTACCTATAGTAATTTTAAAATCGAAAATTTACAAAATTAATTTACACTAATACAAAAGTTATTTAGGTTTTTTGAAAAAAATAACACTTTTTCCCATATCACCAAGCACTGACATCTATAGATACAACTCGGCACGCGTTCCCGTGATCCTAGGTACATGAAATTTTATTTACATTTATTTTAACATTATCCGAAAAAATTAAGAGGACACCACATAAAAAAAACATTTTCCAGTTTTTTGTGGCACCCTAATGTACATTAGAGATATACATAGATTTCAATTAATTGCTTCCATTATACCTTGTTGTGTATAGTAGCAGCTCTTTAAACATTTAAAAATAGTAATTATTTAAACCTATCCAATAATTTTGACGAGATGCGAGTCAAATGTTTTATTCAACTTTAATAATTAGCTAACAATGTTAAAATAATTTTCCTATTCTGAGTAGTTCCCTCAGACAGCTGCATTTTAAAATAAATATAATAATTTTTAGATAATTACGGCAAAAAAACTCCCTCGAATTTTTCACAAGTCGATCATATGAACTTCATATAGCTTTTCAATTAAATTGATACAATTAGAAAAGCTTGCATTAAATTAAAGAAAGTGGCTTTAAAATGAAATATCTACGAATGCCGCCAGTCATGACACTGTCAAACCAATTGTCAGATTGCAAAATGTCAGTATAATTTTTATTGAGCAGTATTTGCAATTTTATCGTGACGACCTACACACTTTGGCAAAACAACATTATAAAATGTTAAAAGTTTGGTTTCCAAAGTCGTAGTTCTGTTCACCAAAATAGTCGCCTTTCTGAGATCGTTATTCACCGTAGTGTTGATCGTTTTCACACAAAATTTTCTTTGCAATATGCAAAAGCACTGAGACCCATAAAAAGAATGCGTACTGAAGAGAATATTTACTTCGCCAGGTTAGCATCATGGCGGCCAAGGCATAGTGAGTAGAGCATGTGGCCCATACGGCAAAGAACCCAGGTTCAAATCCCACCTGACACAGAAGTTTTTTAGATAATACAGACAATGGCAAACCTCAGAGAGCTAAAAATTCCATAATTTAATTATTTTAATTTATTCAAAGCAAGTATATATAAGTACACTACGAGCTATGCTCTTTTATAGTACAACATAAAAAAATTAACTTACTTAAATCTAATAGTAATGGCCTTAGTTCTAATACAATAATCTCTTAATGCAAACTTAAAATTATGCAGATTTGAAAGTGAAGAAAAGTAAAGCATAGATAAAAAAAAAAACAAACAGCAAACAGAATCATTAGAGCAGGAGACTAGAGATACTAAAGAGTAGAGAAATAAGATAAAATAGATTGCCTAAAAGAATCTCTTCCAGTGATTTCCCCAAGTATTCGTGGTAGAGCATTCCACAACCTAACAGCGTTGATGAAAAACAGGTGAGAAAATATTAACGAGCTATGCCTCGGAACTATTAAAAAAAACATGGCTTCTTCTGGACATGCAAAATTGGAGTCTTTCATGAAGATATCCTGGTGGTTTCTCATGTATCAGCTTATGCAGGTACATACAATTCCAGGCATTTAAAGAAGAAATCAAGTCACATCCAAGTACTGCATTTTGGAAATTAGACAGGCGATCAAATTTACGAAGGCCATACACATAGCGCGTGGCATAATTAAATGAAATTTGAAGCTTTAACTGTGAGGAAGAGTCAAATTTGCTGTATACTACCTCAGAGTAGGTTATCACAGGCAGAATAAGTTGAATTACCAACTTACGCCTAATATTAACTGGAGTCATACTAGCAGACATTCTTAAATTACGCAAGACGTAATATACTTTTTTAACAATACTATTAACATGATCGACACAGGAATGCAAAGAGTTAATATAGAGACCAAGATTTACAATTTTCGACACAACGGCTAGCTTGTTAGGACCAATCAACAAATCAGAGACATCATTAACACTAGTTTTAACTATAGAAATTGGAAGTACATGCGACTTGGAAGAATTTAGTAAAAGACCATTGTTATTGGCGCACTCATTGATGCTACTGAGGTCCTCATTCATTCTGCAACATAGATCATCAATAAGTAAAGTTCGTCTTGATAAATACATCTGGACATCATCAGCATATGCATGAATGGAGGCATGATTGCAAACAGAAAAATTGCCATTTATAAACATTGAGAATAGGAGGGGGCCAAGTATGCACTTAGCACAGATTTATACACTGACATCAAATGGCCAACTTTGACTTTTTGAGACCTATTGCGCAAATAATTGGACATTAGATTTACAGCATTATCACTGAACCCAAGTAAAGGGTGGTTAAATTTTAAAGGCCAATGTTGCTTTTGAATAAAACACAAATTATTTATGAAATTGTTGTCATATTTTTTTATTATGATAATATTGGTATGGTAAAATTATTATTATAGGCCAAATGGCCGCCGCGACCTCGGCGGTACACCTCCATCCGATGGTCCAAATTTTCGATGTCGCTAAGGCATAAGTGAGGTTCTTTGCCGTTAATGTGCCGAATTATCTCATCCTTTAGCTCTTGAATTGTTGCTGGCTTATCGACTTACACCTTTTCTTTCAAATAACCCCAAAGAAAGAAGTCCAACGGTGTCAAATCACATGATCATGGCGGCCAATTGACATCGCCGCCACGTGAGATAACACGGCCATTGAATTTGTCGCCATTGTTTCGTTAGCTGTGTGGCAAGTGACACCGTCCTGTTGAAACCACATATCGTTCACATTCATATCTTCCAATTTGGGCTATAAAAAGTTCGTTATCATCTCACAATAGCGAACACCATTCACAGTAACTGCCTGAACGGCCTCATTTTGGAAAAAATACGGCCAGATGATGCCGCCAGCCCATAAACTGCACCAAACAGTCACTCTTTGTGGGTGCATTAGTTTTTCGACAACCACTCTTGGATTATCATTCGCCCAAATGCGGCCATTCTACTTATTGACGAATCCACTGAGGTGAAAATGTGCCTCATCACTGAAGATGATTTTCTTCGAAAATTGATCATCCACTGTTGCCATTTCTTGCCACCATTCTGACCATTGACGACGCTTGAAATGGTCAAGAGGCTTTAATTCTTGAGTCAATTGCACCTTGTAAGCGTGTCAATGCAAGTCTTTATGCATAATGGTCTCACGACGAGCGTGAGAGGTGCAATTGTTGGGAACGACGACGAGTTGATTTGGTGTTTTGAGCTGGTGTTTTGACATCTCATACAGACCCGGTTTACTCAAATTTTTGGACGATTTTTCCGATTGTACGCACATTTGGACGATTAAATTGACCAAAAAAAATAACGAAATGCTCGATATGATTTTTGATTTGAACGCCCGTTTTCATAATAAGCCTGAATAACTTTAACGCGTTGCTCGATTGAGTATCTTTCCATGGTTCAAATTGAGTTAGTCTGAAATTGAGAAATGTCAAATGAAATGCAGAAAAAAACTTGACGTTTAGGTGTGGTTCACATTCAACATCGGCCCTTTAACCACCCTTTAGATGCCTAAGCTAACGACACAAATGTTGATGGTTTACTTTATCGAAAGCTTTTGAAAAGTCAAGCAAACAAAGTAACGTCATAGAGCCAGTATCAAAATCTGGCCGTATATCGTCGATGATCTTAACAACAGCAGACGTACACCCATGTCCAGACCGAAAAACAGATTGAAAAGGGGATAGCAAATTTTTATCAACTAAATGATTTGTTATGTGTTGAGCCATGCTTTTTTCACAAACTTTAGCTAATGGTGATAATAAACTGATAGGTCTAAAATCATTGACACTAGATGGGTTTGACTTTTTTGTTACCAGAAGAACGATGGCAGCTTTCCACAAGTCAGGGAATGAACACGACATAATACAAAAACTAATAATATGGGTTAGAGGGCCTATAATGTGTGGTAGTAAAAGTTTAAAATACATGATGGGGATGCCATCTTCAGAAATAGCATTAGATTTAATCTGCGATATGCTATTACCTACATCAAGTTCAACTGCCGGAGAGGTGTCTACATAGGTGTGAGAAGTTAATGTTAGCAGGAGCAGCACTATCAACAAAGAAGTTATTAAGAACTTCAGGATCTAAAGTGCAGTACGAGTTGTTTTTATTGCAAACTCCGAGTTTTTTATGATGTTTCAAAGAGTTTTTGTTGGAAGGGAGAGCTGAAGTTTAGCCGAAAAATACCGCGTTTTAGCCTTTCTTGCAAAAACAACTGCCTTATTTCTTGCCAGTCTGTACACTTCTCAGTTATAAGAAGATGGATTTTTACGCCATATATTTCTTAATTTGTTTCTTTTTTTTTAATGCACTTAGAAGATGTTGCGTAAACCAAGGACAAGACAAATTTTTAACAGTACAAGAACGTAAAGGGACATGTTTATCAAATAGAAAAGCTTCCATGAAAAGCTTCTTGAGAACATAAGCATAAACTTATTAACATAAGCATAAGCTTATTAACATAAGCATAAGCTTATTAACATAAGCATAAAACTTGTAGGCCCAGTTCTCGATCATTTGTGTTCGAACATTTCACAACACAAACAACACAATTGATCAAAAGAAGCTCGGTCATTGGCCGAAATGACCATTTCGTTTTTTTTTTAGATTGTAAGACATATACACTGAAGGAAATATGTGTTAAAATTAAATGAAATTGTGTTCATATTAAACGAATATGTTTTTGAAATAGAGCTTTAAACAATTTCATTGAAATAAATTGTAAAGTAAGTTTGTAAAGTAAAATTTAAAACAAAAGCTTTTGTTTTCAAAACAATGTTTTTAAATATACTTTTAATGTAAACATTTTCAGTTTAAAAACATTCATTTAAAAATAAAATTTAAAACAAAAGTTTTTATATTTTATTTATTTATTGGCCAAGCAAGGCAATTTACTTATTCTAACTTAATTTTATAGGTATATTTTATTTTCTTTTTATTTTATTTCTTCTCCCCTTTCCTTGTTTTGCTGTTCGAATATGTTCGAATTGAAATGGGCGTACGTATGTACGAATTGAAGTGGGCGTAATCCGCCCACCTAAATGACATGATTTCACGAACACGTAAAAAAGGAGGGGCAGAAAGAAAATTAAAAGTAAGAGTAAAAGTAAGTACTTGGATAGTACTTATATCCAACAAATTTAGAGAGGGCATGCTTAAATGTGGTATACATACGAGTAACTATATACAGGTAATTTAACTTAAGCCTGAGTTAATTTTGTTATACATGCAATAACAATAGAGTTTAGCTACTACAGCTATATCGCACTTCCTCAGCATTAACCCATCTAAAGCCACTACCAAGTAATCATTGAAAATATCAATGTTATGGATAACCGTGACCACAAACAAGTTAATGTGGGAAAAATTTACCCACCAATAAATGGGTTGGGCTCAGGGACAACACAAGACGTAACAACTAACCATGCGTATATATAGATCTAATTACACAACTAATTTTAATCTACTTTTGAGTTGACCTTTTGACAAATTAACATCAAAAACGCTACAATTGTTAACAAAGGAACTCATGCGACTTAAAGGAGCAGTAGCCATATAATTTGTTCTACTAAATGGCAAATAAATTAAGTTGTTAGCGTTTCTACTGCTTCTACGGTTAGTGTTAAAATTTATGTGAGAAAGAAGTTCTGGAGAATCGAATACACCTGTTATGAGCTGGTGTAAATATACGATATCTGCCGACTTCCTTCGATCACCTAAAGACTGCATTTTTAATAGTTTTAAACGATCCTTATAAGGAGGAAGGTCTAATATGTCAGTTCCACTTAAGCCCTTAGAGCAAACTGAACAAAACGTTTTTGGATTCTTTCTATTCGATCAACATGCACATTGTAACTTGGGGACCAAACTTGACTTGCATACTCTAAGTGAGGACGCACGATTGCATAATACAACGTTGTAGTTGTAATCATGCTATTAAATTCTTTGGCCCAGCGTTTTACAAAACCAAGCATTGAAGATGCTTTTTTACAAATATTATCAATATGAATGTTAAACGACAGCTTAGAATCCATTCATATACCTAGGTCTTTGACGGTGTCTACACGACTCAAGGGAGTATCTTTAATCTTATAATCAAATATAAAATTATTCCTTTTTCGCGAAAAGGTCATAGTTTGGCATTTATCTGAATTTAAAAACATATTATTTTTAGAACACCAAACTTCGAGGGTTTTAGATCAGACTGGAGTAGATCTGAATTATCTCTAGAATTAATCGTTCTGTATATTTTCATATCATCGGCATAAATAAGCAGATGAGAGTGTTCAATGACGTGAGTTACATCATTGATAGCTAAAATAAACAGAAGAGGACCAAGGTGACTACCCTGAGGAACACCTGATCCAGCAATAAATTCAGAAGACAATGCGCCTCGGAAACGTATTTGATAAGATCGCTCTACCAAATACGATTTAATCCAGTTCACAAAATATTGTGGAAATCCCATTAACTCAAGTTTAAATAAGATTAGATTGTGTGGTAGCTTATCAAATGCCTTACTAAAGTCAGTGTAAACACAATCGACCTGGTTACCAGAATCAATAGAATTTAAGCAGAATGTTGTAAAATCGAGAAGATTAGACACAGTGGATCTGCCATTCACAAAACCATGCTGACGAGTTGTTATGACTTCCCCACAGTGAACTTTCACCCGATCATACACCATCCGCTCAAAAAGTTTTGGAATCGATGAGAGCTTAGCGATAGGCCTATAGTTACTAACATCGTTCCTGCAACCCTTTTTAAAAATAGGACTTATAAATGATTTTTTCCAAAAAAGTGGAAAATAACTTTCGTTAATAGATTTATTGAATAATAAAGAAAGTGGTTGACTCAAAACGGAACCGCATTGTGTTAACACTGCGGCAGGAACACCGTCAGGTCCAGCACCAAACTCCTCATCGATCGATCTAATATACATTAAAATATCCTCTGGAGTGAAGGATATATGTTCCAAAGATACTCTGGGTTCGGAATTCATATATTCAAAGTACTCTCCATCAGGAGTAAAAGAATCTGAACAGAATGATTCTTTAAAAAGATTGGCGAATAGGCCACAAATTTTGACGGGATTGTCAGTAAATCCCTCAGGAGTTCTAAATGAAGAAGGAAATCCATCAGATTTCTTCTTTGTGTTTACGAATCCCCAAAATTTCTTTGGATCTGTCAATATTCTCAGCTTAACATTATCTAAATATTCGTGATATAATGTAGCTGAGCGATTTTCAAATTCCAGAAACAAACGTTTGTAAGTTTCTAGGTCGTTTGAGCCTAAGCTACAGACGTATTTCTTCCATGCCCTATTCCTGTTGTTGCGAAGAGTCTTTAAATCCTTTGTGTACCACGGGTACGCAGAATTCCTCGCAAATTTGAGACTATAAGGTACTGATTGAGAAAACACAGCAAAGAGTTCCATATAAAAAAAATGTATGGAGTCATCAAGGCAATTTCCTTTTATATATTCCAAAATTGCATTAAGTTTACCATGAAGCAACTGATTCAACTTCAAAAAGTCAGCTTTTTTAAAATTGAATTCATAAAGCTTATCTGCTGAATTAGAATTTACTATATTTGCTCTGTCGGATTTGTACCAAATACTCAATGGTGGATGATATTCATCAACAGTAGTTAGAGCATGAAAGGCCCTCTTAACAACAACATTGTTACTGTCTGTAGTTAAGACCAGGTCAAGAAGTCTTTCAAGACTATTATAAATACAACTCACTTGTTGTAAGTCTGAATATATATTATCAACAAATATATGTTCTTGGCGGGTCTTCGAATTAGATGCACAATAGTACGTATCATCGTCAGAAGAATGCCATTTTAAATCAGGTAGATTAAAATCGCCCAATAATAAAATGTCGTCATTAACGTCAAGTAAATCAATTATGTAATCTATGCACTCCGCAAGGCTTGCATAGACCTCTACACTACTCTTAGGAGGAACATATGCATTAATAACATATACATTAGAGTTACAATGTATAACTTTAACGCAAATTAGTTCAATATTAGAAGAGCAGGGAGCAACCTCGTTGTTAACAAGGAACTTAGACAGGGTTTGCTTGAAAAAGGATTTGGACATGGAAGGTGAGAAGGTGAAAAGTATACGAAAACGTTATTGAATTACCAAGCGTATGTAGTTTGGTGCTGATGTTCAGTTAACAGTCGAGTATGCTTAGTACGTCTTATTGGTTCGTTTAGGCATATCATTCTAGAAATATATTCGCTTTCAATAGCTCCATTAATAACATCGAATGTGAAACATGAGCCCAATAATGATCTTCTTGATGATAATGGCATCAAGTTTAAAAGGCTGAGCCTGTATTCATATGAAGGAAGGCTATTATAATCACGGAAGTTGTACATGTCTCTCAACGTGTATAGTAAGAATTGCTTTTGAATAGACTCGATTCTTTCGCTATTGGAATCGAAAGACGGACTCCAAATTATGCAGACATATTCAAGTTTTGGCCGCACTAACGCACAGTATAAGGATGTAGTGACCCAAATATTCTTGAATTTATTTGCTCGCCTTTTTTTAAAACCAAGCTGTTTGCTGGCTCTGGACAAAATTTTGTCATAGTGCAAATTAAAGCGCATCTTGCAATCCAACACTACTCCAAGATCCACTATATGATTGACTCTTTTAAGCTCGGTACTATTGAGGTGGTAGGTATGTTGTTCTTACGAGAAAAACGTATAACCTTGCATTTATTGACATTAAGATGCAGTTTATTTTGGATACACCATTGCTCCAGAGACAACAATTTTGACTGTAAAAAATTTACATCTATCTCTGATTTGATTGCATAGTACATTTTTAAATCATCTGCATACATAAGGTGTGGGATATCGTTCAGAACTTCTGACAAGTCTTATATAAATATGTTAAAAAGAATAGAACCAAGGTGGCTGCCTTGCGGAACTCCTGAGGAGACTGCAATTTTTTTTGACAAAATTCCTTGGAATTTAACATACTGGGGTCTGCCGTCGAGATATGATTTTAGCCAACTTAGTATGGGTCCTGTAATACCGAATTTTTCTAATTTACATGTTAGCATGCTGTGATCAACTCTCTGAAATCTGTATAAACAGCATCTATTCGGTGCCCTTTTTCCATATTTATTAAAACATCCGATACCATGATCATGAGATTGAAATAAATCCAGTTCTTTTATGGCATTAGAAATCTCTTCCTGCGTTAAATTTATACTATCCACCAAAATATTTGAGCTGGGAAAAGAGGCTTCAAATTGGGTAGTAGATTGACAAAAGACCTCCTTAAAATGATCCGCATATAAGTTGCTGATTTCATGAGGGTTGGACGAATTGACTATACCTTTAAACATAGACGATGGATAGCCGCTAGATTTACGCTTCAAGTTACCAAAGTCAAAGAATTTTTTTTGGTTCTTGGATGATTTTCTCACCGATAAGGTTAGTGTTCAACTTGTACGCTTCTTCTGACTTGATAGAGAACTCTTTTGATAGCTCGTCATACCTTAGCTTGAGTTCATAGCTTACATTATCAGTGTTTTTGAGAAGTTTATGGATCTAACGCGCTTTATTTTTTATGAATTTTTTTTTGCTCTGGTCTAAATTGACCGGCGGGAGTCGCGCTTAGTACGACCGGGCTGGTATATCACTTAATATACAAAATATTCGATAGGTCTCGTCTCCACCAGTAGATGACAAATGAAGGTATACATATTAAAAAAGTCATAAAAGACTCTGAAGGTTTGCTGGATATACATTTTTCTGCTTTGAACAATTGAAGTGTAAACACATAATACGGAAAATTAAATTAAAATCAATTAATATTGCAAGTATTTTCCATCCAAATTTAATAGAGAACATTTTTTAAACATTCTTCAAGGTTGAAACTCTTTCCGAACATTCTCCACCTTATTGTCAGTCGTGGATAAATAACAACTTCCGAGTCTTTTGGAATGAAAGCGGAAACCAACTCATTTCCGTTCGCAATTCTAATTATTTTATTAAAAACGATAGCATCTTTTCTGCCTATCTACTTATGTTGGGGGGGGGCAACAATTTCAAAAATTTAATGTAGGTTAAATTCAAAAGAAATAGTTAACAAACAATCTCTAACCTTCGCTGACTCGAATTGTACAAAAAGCACCAAGATGTTTAAATATATAATAAACAATTTTGCTTTCTTCGACTTTATTATTTCCGTTTTCAGTTTTTATCTCTTCTGTTGACGATAAATTTTCGCTGTTGACACCACTTTATATTAGGACTCATTCTGGCGTTGAACCCTTTTTCTCATAAACTCATTCCATCTGTCCATACCACGTACTAAAGCTACGAAGTACTTTCATGTTTCCTCTTTGGAAATCACAAATTCATTGTATTCACTCGTGCGCTACTAAATTGTTATAAATTGTATTTGTTCGCATAGACAAACGATGTGCTGAAAGTCACGATTATGTATTGTCATCCATTCAAAAATTACATTAAATTTGGCAACACTTACTTTGGCCTACTTCTGAACGTAGCGTTTTGATGTAAAGAATGTATTAAAGTGTGGAAAATACACTCACTTGCTGAAAGAAAGAACGGGAAGTCTAAATATAGTCAAACTACAAATGGGCTTACATATATTTAAAGTGGATGACACTTTCAATTCATATCGTGAATTATATTTACGAAGTTATAAATGAAAATTTTATACTTATGACTTCAAAAGTGGAGCTCAATACAGTTGCCATATCAACATGCTCATGAGAGAATCTTTTTAGTATGTGGATGATGCCCAGTAGTAATTTGAACTGTAAAGTTTAAATAGAAACTTTAAAGGCAAGGGCACGTATATGGCTGATATGCATAAATTAAACAATCAACGCAATTTTATTTTCAGTAACACTTTATTATTTTCTTTATTATTTATTATTTATTATTTTTCACTTTATTTCTAATAAGAATTATAATAAGAATATTTCTATTAAATCCACTACTTTTTAGCACATGAGTGACGCCTTAACTCTTTGGTTATTTGACACTGCAAAACGATAAATCAATAATATCTGCTTTTCCAATACTGGTTTTCATTGGCAACATTTTCTGGCTCTGACCTAAATTTTGCACATATTCTTCACATATTAGTGCATTGTAAAATAAATGTAAATTTTCCACACACACAATTCAATTTAATTCTTCCCTTAAAAGCCAACTTAAGGCCACCCATTAGTGGCTAATTTATTGCTTAGCTATAAAACAAAACAATACTAAACAAAAAAAAAAAAAAAATACCACACTGACATTATTTATTGGAACGCAATACCAAAAACAACAACAAATAAATTAAATATCAGTACAGCGGATTAATAAAGCTATTGAGAAAAAATTAATGTTTAACTTTTAGTGCAATATCGTTTGTATTGGTACAGTATGGCAGGACTATGTGCTTGTGTCAATATAACCCGTTGAGTGTGGAAAAGCAAGGACAGCACTCAAATGCAGGGTTGCATAAGATCTACACGAAACTCAAACACACACAAATATGCATTGTTTTAATTATTCATTTATCGATATAATTAATAACAATTTGAACATTAATGTCAGAACGTGTCCTTCATAAGCATGTGAATGTGGAATATGCAAGAGTTGCCATATAAACACATCAATATGGGAGTAGCTTTTTAAAAAAATTAATAAATTTTGCAAAAGTGTAACGATGCAAGTATTTTTCATCCACGAAAAACTATAAAAGCATACATAAAAATAAATGTAGCTCTTTCTCTACTTTTGTCGATACATTTTCTCAATTTAACGTCATTATGACATCACTCGATTTAATGAACATTGACTCCATTTCGCTTGTTTTGATTCGACTTTATTTGAAAATAAGGAGTTATGTGTGCCTGGTTAACAAGAATGGATCTGAATGAAATCACGGAAGTTCTACTATGTCTTTGTTCGATGAGAAGTGTCTCAATTGTCCGGTTTGTTGATAATATTATCGAATAAAAACTATGTTGAAAATATTCGAAATAAATACTGAACCGAAAACTTTTGTGTGTTCGATATTGTTCTATATTTTCTGAACTATATTATCAATTCGTATAATTATACCCCAACGTGTACTGCCAAAGTGGTATCTTTGTAACTCCGTTAACTTTGTCATTACGTTTGTAACGCCAAGAGAAGGCGTGGCAGGTATACAAAAATATATATATTTTTAATCAGCATCACCTCCTGAGTCGATTTCCGTGTGTACGTCTGCCTGTGCGTCTGTCCGTCTATGGACACGATTACAGCCGCAATTTCAAAGCAATCGCGATGAAATTCAAAATATTACCTTCTTTTCAAAAAATTAAGATCAAGTTGGAGAATGAGCCAAATCGGATGAAAACCACGCCTACCTCCCATACAAAGTGGCTTTATTTTAAAAGTAAAATCTCTTAAAAATCTTAAATCTTCAAATTAAAGAAATGCCTTGAAATTTCGCATATAGGCTTTGCTATATAACATAATTCACCACTATGATATTTGGCAAAATCGAATGAAAACCACACCTACCTCCCATACAAATTGGCTTTATTTTAAACGTAAAATCTCTTAAAAATCCACAAAAATTAATGAAATGGGTTGAAATTTTGCACATTAGCTTTGATATATAATATGAACCATCTCTATGATATATGGCAAAATCGGATCAAAACCACGCCTACCTCCCATACAAAGTGACGTCATCAAAATAGGAAAACTTTCCTCAATATCTATAACTAAATGTCATCGTGTATGTCGTGGCTAAACACTTCGAATATACCTCAATATGGCCACGGGGGGGGGGGGGGGGGGGTGGTATTTTAGCTTCGGTACCCTGCCGAAGCTCTATCCTTACTAGTTTTTTTTTAATTTTCCACTGTGTAAAAATTACAAAAAAAAAATTTAAATAAATAAATATAATATTTAAATTTTTTAATAACTATTGACGTGCAAGATTTTGAAAAAATCGGTATCGTCAAAATCACTTTTTGGACAAATACGTCCGATTTGACATGGAATCACCGATGTATGACTGTTTACATCAGGGTGCGATATCGCAAAAAACATAAAAAACAGGACAGAACTCAGATGTAAATATTTAAAATAAATTACGAAAAAATCGATGTTTTTCTTTTTAGTACCCTTAGACCAAATAATAAACACTAGTACATCACATTTAAAGCGGGGGGTTTGAACCCCCTAAACTTTCTCCCTGATTCCGCACCTGCATACTGCGACGACTAATGGTTTTGTTTTATTTACAGTTTTATTTACAGAAAAATATATATTTTTCTTATTATTGTTTTTTATTTTTTCCTTCTGTACCGCAGAATGACTTCTTCCAACAATTTCTGCAATTTCCCGATATGATTTTTTTCCACACAGCACAGTCTAATAATAAGTTTTCTAGTGGAAATATCTATTTGTTTCTATAAATTAATTTTATTGTATTTTCCTTATTATTGATGGATGAATTTAAGTTTGTAAAATAAAAATCCCGAATTTTCGGCCCCGAACATTAATATTTTAACCTAACTTGTCATATATATACAAAATTTAGGTATAAGTCCAGGATAAAACGCAGTATCTACTTAAACAGAGTAAAAAATGATTTTTTGTTTTTTATTTATTTTATATACACAATTCCTTTTTCAGTCATAAAAAATAGAATAAGAGTCATATGAATTTGTTAAATTACTGTTGTACATATTTATTATATCTTCGCTTTAACCCTAATAATATAGATCATACATATCGGTAAGATGGTTTTAATGATATTTTAAATTAAAATAAGCAAATTGTTTTCTTTACACCTAGAAAAAAGCTTATGTTAAATTGAAGAAAAAGTCTTAGTCCTAATTGAAAAGTCTTATAATTTGGCTTCGGCAGTTTTCAGCCTTCCAAGTACTTTATCAAAACGCTTAAGTTTTACATGTTGACTTGCCATAACTTTTTTTCGGGTTGTGGTTTTTTTTATTTTCCTTTTTTTTTTTTGAAGCTGCTGCCTCTCTCGTTCTGTGATTTGCTTAACTGAAATCGGCAACAACACAAATTTTTCTTTTATCAACACACCGTTTTTTTTCTTAGAAATTAATGACTTCTCGGCTTTTCTTGCTGATTGACGTTTATTTTAACAAGAACATTAAATTAAATTAAATATCAAATACAAAAATTTTACCTTCACTGCCGTTGATATTCGAAACCCACATCAACCGTTACCACTGTATATGAAGTCAGTACACTACGCATTGAGCCAAACTCCTTCGTTACGTGGAGTGATTTATTCAATATTAATTTCAACTGAAGCTATGCTGCTGCATACACAATAATCTATTAAAAGATTTTTGTGTTATGGCTATCAACAGAATACTGCGACATACTGCATCTGTTAATGCAGCATCTGTTAACATAGCTGCAGTTATGTCAGCAAGTATTGGCAAGGCTACTTGGATCGGTGGTTAGAGCGATGGAATGGCTCCAAAAGTTCCAGGTTCGATTCCGCACGGCGGGCAAAAAAAAAATTTTTTTATTTTCTTTTGTTAGTGAAATGTAATAAAATTTACTGGTGTCAATATTAACGTGTGTTTTATAATTTACTTTATGTTATTTTTGAATTTAAAAGTGGTTTTATTACAAAAAACCCATTAAATTATGAAATCTATCCTTCCCTCGTGTGTCTAGTGACGCTGTGTTTTTTTTTTTTGCAGAAAATAGCTCAAAACTATGCTTAAGTCATCCATTTTTAATTAGGTGAATCAAATTTTTTTTTTTTGCAAGATATGAAAGTATGTGCTTTGAAAGCAATGTATTATAAAATAAATTGCTTAGGTGAATAAGCATAAGTTTATAATTCCCATACAATTCTCTTTACCCCAGCCGAATTAGGTGATTTACCTATTGCTGTTTTTCTCGGTGTAATGTTGTTGTTGTTGGTTGTTTTCTTCAGAAAACAACACAGACCTTGAGCTCGAAAATATATCTTTTAATTAATAAATGAAAAATTATTAGAGTTTTAAGCATAATATAAAATTTTTTTAGTTAATTTTGAGGGGAGAATTTCAGGTCTTGCACCTATCCAGCCAGGAACGACTAAAAATTGGAAAAGAAGTAAGGAAAGAAAAATCAAGTGGAACTTGTGCATGATGTATTGTGATGAAAAGCTGTAGAAAAATGTAATATTAAATATGGGGTAAGTACCTTTACCTTAGTCAAATCAGCAAGCAATTCTCTCCACAAACATTACTACCATCAACTAAAGCTATTCAGTCTTAAATATTGATGTGTTTTGAATTTAATTTGATTAGAAAAAAGGAAGGAATGTAGAAAGATCAGAACGTAACAGTGCGTTAAAAAACTTCATAGGATGACACATAGATGGCGTTACTAGATTTTTTTCCAGTACCAGACTTCAAACGATACGTATAAAAATTTGACAACACTCTGACAATTGATTCGTGAGTTATAGCATTTTGTGCGCAACTATTGTTATAGAAAAAAAAAAAAAATGGAAATAAGTGAATTTCGAGTTTTGATAAAGCATTGCTTTTTGATGAAAAAAAAATACAGTGGAAGCCAAACAATGGCTTGATAAACACTATCCGGACTCTGCTCCATCGAGACAAATGGTAGAAAAGTGGATTGCTGAATTTAAACGTGGTCGCACCAGCACAAATGATGCAGAGCGCAGTGGACGTCAAAATCAGATTGTTATTCCACAAAACATCAAAAAAATCTACAAATTGATTATGAACGATCGCAAATTGAAGGTGCACGTGCTAGCTGACATTGTTAAGATATCAGATGATAGTGTTTTTACCATTTTACACGATCATTTGGGTATGCGACAATGGATGAAACATGACTTTACTATTACACATCAGACTTCAAAAGACAGTCAGCTGAGTGGACAGCAGTCGACGAACCGAATCCAAAGCAAGCAAAGACTCAACAGTCGGCTTGTAAGGTGATGGCGTCTATATTTTGGGATTCAAAAGGAATAATATTCATCCACTATCTCCAAAAAGGAACCACCATCAACAGCGACTATTACTGTGCACTTTTGGATCGATTGAAGGCTGAAATCGTCAAGGAACGGCCACATTTGCAAGAGAAAAAGTGTTGTTTCACCAAGACAATGCACCGTGTCACAAATCGATGAAAACGATGGCAAAATTGAATGAATTGGGCTTCGAATTGCTTATCCACCCACCGTATTCTCCAAACTTAGCCCTTAGCGAATTTTTCCTGTTTTTAGATCTCAAGAGAATGCTTGATGAAAAGATATTCAAGTCCAATGATGAAGTAATCGCTGAAACTGGGGCCTATTTTGACGAGAAAGAGAAATCGTACTATAAAAGTGGTATCGAAAAGTTGTAAAATCGCTATACTCGTTGTATCGCTCTCGCAGGCAACTATGCTGAATAATATAATCGAGTTTTATCAATTTTTGGTTTTTTTCTTACTTATCCTTCGGGCTTACTGCATGACCTGTTACACCATGGCCTGGTCAGAATTCAAACTCGAGATTCATGGGTTGAAGGCCAACGCGCTACTACTTTACCGATTAGTATAAGCATATTCGTTGGAAATCGAGACAATTATGTTTTTATTGAAATTAAATAATTAAATTTATTCATAGATTTTTAAATTATATTGATATTCACAGCCTGAATAAAAAAATGTATAGTCAAAATATTTCTTTCAAATTTGTTTTTCAACTTATTAAAAACTTGAATAATAATAGCTATCTAAAAAAGAAACTTTATATCAAAGGATTTAAGAAACAATTTGAAAAAACGAATTAAAAATATTTTCAAAGTTTCTGAATGCAGGTTTCAAAATCGTCTTTCAAAAGAAACTAGAATTTATCAAAAATAATGATCCCTTGTACATCATTCAAAGTAACTATTATTACGGATGGCTATCATAAGAAATGGTTATTGTCCACCATAGAATTATGAGCTTGTTTCAACTATTTTGGGCTGTATATGTACTTTGTGTGTGAACCTGACTTGGTTATTTCTAAGTCAGTTTCCTGCTACAAGCAAAATTAATTTTACAGAAGATGTTTTGCAAACTTTTTAAATAGTCTTTAAGGAAAATTTTAAGCTTAAAGCTTTTATCAAGACAACAACAAAACTTTGTTTAGGAATCTCAAAAGAAGTTAGTTTTTTTTTCTCCTGGTAGGTATTGAGCTCATCATTTGATAACAAAAAATCAATGTAGATAAATAAAAACTGTATTTTAACTAAATAAAACATTAATTTTTATATTAAAACAGGAAATGTATTCTAAGAGTAGGAAGGCTTCCTAGAAGTAAATATTTTTTTTTTGACATTTTGTAGCAAGTATAAAACTGAATATTAAATAAAATAGATTTTTTTCCCAGTTTTTTTTAACAAACATTGTTCGAATTAAGTGAATTTACTATTTTTACGCTGAAATGTTAACCCTGATTTTTATTTCCAGACCATACTTTTTCCGCTACAATTATATAACTTTCATTATTGGCGCTGCATTTAATATTCTGCAATTTTCCCGCTTATACATTAATGGCAGCCAAAGAGTGACCGTACATCGATATGCTACGTATATAATGTAGTTTAATGTCACCTGACTGGGCGTAGGTATTAATATTTTTTGTTCGGCCTGTTTTCCCATAATTGAGCTGCAATTATACCAAATTTAGCTCATATTGTTTTCATAATCATATATTTTGTGTAAGTGCTGCTGGGCAAAAGTTTTCCAATTATGTCATTGTGATAATATATAGTTTACTTTAGTTCACACACTCGTTCACACAATATGAATGCATACAAAATGGTTGGGACTAAAATAAAAAAAAAATGTATTTAGTTAATTGAGGGATATCCATTAGTAGTTCACTGCATTAGTAGCAAATATTTTAGTAAACTTTTTTCCATTAGAGAACAAATTGAACTAAATTAGGTTGAATTGAGGTAAAACGGAAATAAGAGGTTATTTATTGCAAAACTCTAAGAACTGCATAGTTCCATATAAAAAAACTGTAGCTATTCATTTAAAATATGTGTAGTGTAGTCACAAAATTTGCATTTTATACAAATATTTTATTAAAAAAGTCTGAAATTCACTGAAATTTTAATAAAGTTAAGTTAAATTAAATAATCCATGAAAACATTGCGTGGAATTAAATGTTAAAAAAAAAATATAAAAAATAAAATTTAAAAAATAAGCTTTTATTTAAAACCAAAACGTGAACTAAAAAATATACAAGTTTGCTACACAATATCAGTGGAATTGAATCTTTTAGTAGGCTTATCTGTATATAAACCGCGATCAGGGTTACTGCACAATATCAGTGCCTTAAGCTTTTCAAATTTAAATGTATTTTATATTTTGAAAGTTTCTAAATTTATATATGTACATCCCTAGAACTTACCTATTTACGTACGCTTTTATTATGATGATGGGTACCCAAGGGAGAGGTTCTTCTGAATCTAGAATATACCTACTATATATGACAAATGTCAATGAAATTAATTTTTTTCTTCTTAGTTCACGTTTTGGTTTTAAATAAAAGCTTATTTTTAAAAAATTTTTTTTTATATTTTTTTTTATTTTTTACTATTTAGTCTTAAAGGTTTATTATGAACATCTTTTATTTTGAAAGCCTTCCATATAGCATTTTAATTTTTTAGCCCATTAACCTTAACAGTACATATTAACATTACTTATACCATTTACATTATTTGTTGCATTATATACTTTGTTATGATATAGCATTTTTATTGATTTGTGGGCGGGAATAGGAGGTGCGGCCAAATTTAAACCCCAATCTCCTTCTTGATGTAAATGTGCTGCTAAATTTTCAGCTGAATCGGTCTAGTAGTTTTGGAGATATATCATTTTTATTGATTTGTGGACGGTAAAAGTGGATGGGCAAAATTTGTTTCTAACCCATGGAATACTTGATGGACATTTACTGCCAAAATTTCAGCTGAAACAGCCCGGTAGTCTTGGAGATATGTATGTTTATTTGTGGGCGTTAAAAGGTGATGTGGTCAAATTTTTTCTTAAACCCCATTTTCTACTTGAAGGAAATTTACTACCAAAATTTTATCTGAATCGACCCAGTAGTTTGCGTGATATAGCATTTTTATTGATTTGTGGGCGGTAAATGGGGGTGTAGCAACATTTTTTTCTTACTTGAAGGACATTTACTGCGAAAATTTCAGCTGAAACAGCCCAGTAGTCCTGGAGATATATTAATATGTGTGCGGTAAAAAAGGGTGTGGACAAATTTTTTCTTAAACCCCACTTTCTACTTGAAGGAAGTTTACTACCAAAATTTCATCTAAATCGGCCTAGTAGTTTTCAAAATATAGCATTGTATGCTAAATTTCAGCTTAATCGGAGACCCACAAGCCGTCGAAAAATTGTTTGCAAGATTTGCGAACATACATACATATATACATAAATACGAACGAAGCAAGTTAAATAAAAGCTTATAAAAACGGTTATTAAAAAATGGCTCAATATCAAGCACAGATTTAGTAGAAAAAACTATTGCATACTTTTTGGACTTCAATTATCTGTTATGGTGAATTTATTGGCTACTCTGCAATAGGTTTTGCAAGCTAGCTAATTACTTTATCTTTGTATTGTCCCATTTGTTTTAGGCGATAAGGTGAAAATAAAATATCATTTTGTATCATGAAACAGCAGACCAACGTTAAGTAAGACACTAGAACAGGAATGCGCAAAATTATACGTTCACATTTTTGTGATTGTATTGCAAAGCTTTTGTTTTAAGAGTTTGTACATACCCTGTAGGAACAAACTAACTTGTTTTTAAAAACAATTAATAAAAAAACTAATTTAAAATAAACTAGTATACGAAGGACTTAAAAGTATATTAAGGCGGTATCCACTTCAATTCTAAATAATTTTTATTGTATTATATATGAAGTAATTGAATACTACTTAAAAACAAGTGGTTGATAAACTACTTTGAATTATATTAAGCCGCCAACTACTCTGATTTTGGCATGCTTTAATTGCAAATTTTTATTAGATTACAAGTTTATATATATTTAACCATGCTATTTCATCAAATATTATTAACTTTAGGTTTCACTAACATTTTGATTCAAAAAGACATATTTTTTATTTACGACATTGAGTTGCAAGACAGACCTGGTAAGCACTTTAAAACTGGTAGACTGCCTGAAAACCTCTGGTAGTGTTTAGCAAACATTGGACAATTTGGACTTTGTTCGGAAATTGATGCATTGCTTAAGGCGGTCTTCTCATTGAGCAACTTTTTTTTCGACTTTTTTTTTGCATTTATTTATAGCTTGGGTAGTTGTGAATATGCCCCTAAAAGGATTTTTAGAAATTCGAAATACTTTAGACGATACAGCCTTTTTTGTGAAGCAAGGTCTTCGTCAAAATGAGCTATTTGATTTGGTGATGGAGGTAATAAAACCAGCTTACGAAGCGCTGTCGGCAGATAATTTGCTTGAAAGATGCCTTGGATCTGAAACTCAGAATTCCAATGAGTCCTACAATTCTGTTCTTTGGTCACTTTCGCCCAAACACATCAACTCAGGCGCACGCACCATCGAAGTGGCCAATTTCATTGCAACGTGCCTCTTCAACGACGGTTTTATACCCATACTTAAAATTATGGGTTTGATGGGTATTGCGATTGGCAAAAACGCATACGAATACGCACTATCTCGCAATGAAGACAGATTGAACCGATCAGAGACTCGAGCTGCGGCATCATCAAAAGCTGGCAGAACGGCTCGCAGAGCAGAGAGGGCAGCAGAAAGCAGTTTCTACGAAAAAGAGGAAGGTGGCCTGTATGGAGCTGGCATCGCCGACTAATATTTGTAAGTAAAAATTGTCAGGTCTTTAAAACTGCATTTAAACATTTTTGAATTTTTTTTTTTTTTCTCCTAAAAAATTACTTCAAACTTTAAACGCGTTTATCTCGAACCCACGTTTTTCGAACTGGCGGCCATGATATCTCCAGTTCAACTGAACCGATTTTCATGAAACAAAGTGGAATCGACGCAGAATTGTCACCATTCTCAGGTGAACCTCGACCATAATTTTAAAAAATTTTTTACTTTTTTTTTTTACACTAAACTACAAAAAAAAAAACCCGAAATTGAAATTTTTTTTTTGAATGGCCGCCATTTTGTCAAAAAAAAATCACAAAATTAAGTTTGAGGTTCTCCCGAGAATTACATCTATACTGATTATAACCCCGTTTTTTTTTTCATTTCAGACGCTCCGGAGACCCGGAATCGTGGCCGCGGTGACGACACCTTTTTTTTCACCACCAACTTTGAAGTCTCATTACTTTTTGAACAGCCCACGTATCGAGGCAAAAAAAATTTTTTTATTTACTTTGAACCTTTTGTAATACCATAAATAAAAAAAGTTTTCAATTATTCTTTGCGTTTTCAAATAAGAATTTTTTTAAAAAGGGTCCAAAAAACGGGTTTTGAATGAGAAGACCGCCTTAACCATTCAGCAAACACCTCATCACTTCAGTAGTAAAGACGCGCCTTTCCCTACGTAACGTCGAGTCTGCTCCATGACTTCATTGCGATTGAAACTTAAAAGAAGCACTAAGCAAAATATCGGTGTGTTCATCGACCATGATTGATGGTTGCAAAGCGTGGAAAATCCCGCTGATACGCTTGTTTAGCTCATATTTTGAAATGAAGTATCAAAAAGCTGGCTCGTGTTAAATAACAGGCGCAGTATCCACACAATTCCGATCAATTGGATCGGCACCTTCGCTCATGTACCCAGACGGTAGCGTGCCCGTTTTTGAAAACTGCTACCGTGGCACGCATGCTCACATATAAGCGCAGAGTTTCTCCAGCTCCTGGAACTATCACCTGTTGGAAGCTGAAATAGTCCAATGAAGAAAGGAATAATGAAATTATATCTACCATTGCAGCGTACTTTTGTTGCGCTCCTTGAATGTAATTACTAGTCCTTTTTTGAATTAACTGGCAATGAAGTTTGGCATGAATCACTTTTAAATTATATTAAAATCAATTAAAACACCACACAAAACGACATTTCAGGATTTTCCATTATAAAACTCTGATAATTTTTAACTTTGTTTACATTTTGCTTTTAGATTTTGTATTTCAGAATATATTTGTGTCGACCAGGCATGATTTTTTGGCATGATTTATGTATTTTTCAAAACAGTCAAATAGATAATCTCTTTGATGTATAGAAATTTAAAATTGTTATGCTTTTAAATTCATCTTCAGTAAGTGGAATATGAAATAGTTTTCAATTGGTTATTTTAAAGTAATTAAAAAAAAATAATTTAAATTTAACTAATTTAACAAGTAGTTGAAAATATATGCAGAAGAAAGTCAATTAACTTATTTAGCGGACATCACCATACAAAATATGTTAGTTCGTTCTATGGAAAAAAGTCAGAATTTCAACTAGTTGTGGTTGACAAAAAACTACTTTTCCAACTACTTTTATATTAGTTGATTTTCCTACAGGGTAACGAAAAACACAAGTTTGTTCATTCGAACGATCACAGCATAACGCGAGAATGATAGCTTGTCGTGTTATATAAGTGTTGGTTTCTTTATTGCTCCAATGTGCTTTTTCCCTCGGCTCAGCATTAAGCGTTCACTATGTTCGCAACCAAAGGCAACGCAGAATAGAGCGACCGCAACTTAACAGCATAAGGGACAACGACTGATAATATCGAATGAACGATCAAACACACCAATGATATGTTGACTTGTTCAATAAGGCAACGCAGAGGCAAGCGTTCGCAATCTCACAGCATGAAGTTCGCACAGCGACTGATTATTTTATTCAGTCTAATAAGATCTCAACTCGACTAAAAAGCTTTTTTAATTGAAAGCTGTCGTATGCATGCGAAAGCTACCGCCCACAGTCGGCATTTTGTGCTCTCCTGCACTAGAATCAATAGATTTTTGTATGGAAAAAAGAAGTGTTTCTCATGTTTCGCTTATCGTTAGTGTTCATTTTCGTGATGCAAAATGATGGGGGCAAGTGTAGTGCAATTAATAGCTTGAACTCACTCATTAGAAAAGCTGTTATTCCTTAATAGCCTCATTTTGCATTCCTAACGAAGCATTCTACGAACGATGCCTATGCGAACGATGTTGAATTCAGGCTGAAATATGTATTTCGAACGAATCTTATCGTTAGCTCATTCGACAAGCTTTTGTTTGATATGTACATTCAAACTGTTATACACAAGCAGTTGTCAAATGTGGCGCTGCCATATCAAACACTACGGAAGTTTTTTGTATTTTGTCTACTTCAAAGATTTTTTAAATATGTTGCTTTGTTTCTTATATGTTGGCAGTGCTTTTTGATTTTGTTTGGTTTGTGTATTCAATAAATAAACTTTGAGCAATTAAGTGGTTTGTGGATTTCTTTTTTATTATTATTGTTTTCAGTGATTGAATGATTGCTTTTGACATATCAAAATAAAATGTATGCAGCTATTAGTTTTTATTTTTATTTGATGTATTTCCAGTGCTTCACAGCCTTCAGACACTGTATATATTTATATATTTCATAATTTATTTACCGTTAAGTTCAGCATTTTTTATTTTTTAACTATTCTATTAACGACTGCAACCGCAACGATAGCACAAAAGTGTTCGTTTGATCTTGACGTTCGGACTCGTGATTTCAGTGATCGTTAGAAATACATATTGCAAATATGTAACTGTACTACGGCATCGTTCGCTGGCTGATCAACTCTTATCGCTGTTTGGTTCTGTTCGAATCACAAATATCAAAAACACGAACGAACACTGTTTTGAACGAAACGGGTGATCGGAAAGGAATACAAAATGAAGCCATAGGTAGGAAAACAATATGAATCAATGCACCAAAATATGTGTCTTTAACAGGAAAAAATAGAAAATGAGAATAGACAATTTTGAAAACTATAATATAATGCATACTCATGTTTTTTCTCAATATGGGCATAATAATGCTAGCACATTCTAAATTAAGAAATATTCGGTTTCAATCAGTGGGGGGCGGGAGGATGGTAGGATTTGAGCTCAATTTTTTTCTGAACAATGTAGACCACTATAAAAAATGTTAGTATCAATTTCATGTTGTGGTCTTGTGGGTTGCAGAACTAATGACTTCTGTTGAAAAAATTTGCATATTATAATGCAATATTATTTTGGCCAATTTGTTACAATTAGTGTTTTGTTGAAAGCAACTAATTTGTTATTCATAGATTTTTAAATTTGGTTATTTAAAACCACTCAACAATTAAGGCAACTTCCAAAAATAAGAATTTAAATAATAATTTAATCAAACTATATTTCAAGAGCTGCCAACTCGAGTCAAAATTAAGTTATTAATCGAAATTGATTTTTTTGATGGAAGCAAAAGCAAAAAAAACAAAAAATACATAAGCCAAAAATCTAATATTATAAAAAAAACACAGCTGAATGACATGAAAATAATTGGCGTTTTATACAAAAATGCAACAACAATTGAAGTAGTTTTCCATTTTACTCAAGCGAGCATGTAGTGAATATTTCAATTACAACAGCATGTCAACGCATATTCAGCATTGCCACACTCTGTGTTTTTGTTGTTGCTGTCGTTCGTGTGGTTTTTGTTGCTGACGTTCATGCCAAATCAGTGAACATAAATTTTAAATGAATTTTGTATAACATTACATAACGTTTTTATCCGTTGCATCTATCTACCCTTCGTTCCTTTCAAACAGCTTCTTCCGGTGTCATTCCGATTGTATATTAAAACTAAAAATAAT
This sequence comes from Coremacera marginata, assembly GCA_914767935.1. Classification (NCBI taxonomy): domain Eukaryota; kingdom Metazoa; phylum Arthropoda; class Insecta; order Diptera; family Sciomyzidae; genus Coremacera; species Coremacera marginata. Next base: position 5,967,124 of record OU612044.1, on the reverse strand, counting down.
GCTATAAAATGTGTTCGAATTTAATAGCGTGAGATCTGAAGATCTCTACTATAAATCACAAGATAGGATTTATACCCATGTATTTCGATACAAGACTTAGATTTAAGATATATATTTCTTTACAATTTTACAATTTAAAGTTCTTTGAATTTATAAAAAGTGTTTTACTGAAGTTGCTATAAATATGCCCTATATTTGGTCCTTTCATACTAATATATCCTAATATTTAAAACATATAAACCAACCTGGCTCAAGCCGATCTGAACTTAGACCATGTAAGGGTTAAAAAGTCAAACAAACTTATAATTTGAATGGCTGCGCCTAAATTTAATCCTCAATCCAACATCGAGTACCCAAACATTTTAATCGGCTAAAGTGTAAATTGTTTGCACATATGTACGTCAATATTTTATCCAAACGTTAACTAAGTTGAACATATGACACAATTTTATGGAATATCTCGAAAACTAAAAGAGGGTCACCATTCGAAAGGTCTCCGTTGAAAATGTAGTAAAGCATCATTATCTCAAAATACTGCGATATTTTATATGTATGTGTTTGTAATACGACCTTATTTTACTCGGGCGACGATGTACAGATTCTGTATTGGTGTAAGATTTATCCAAAATACTAGATAAAAAATTAGTTAAGCTTAGATACAAGTATATAAAGGGTGTCCCGCAATTGAGTGCAACTATTTACGGCGGTGAAAGGTTATGTCGAGCTGAGCAAAAAATCGTATGGGAGGGGGGGGGTCTATTTTCACATTCTTAGGAGCTACAGGGTTAATTAAAATTTCACGACTTTGATTCACGTTATTGTTTCTAGCACAAAAACTAAGTTACGAAAAACTTTTTTTGATAGCTATATATATATATATATACATTCTTTTAAAAAAAGTACCGAGAAAATATCATTTAAGAAAAAATCGCTGAAAGGACCTTTACAAAATCAGACGTGAAGCTTGAGTGCAATCTGTTATTTAGTGTGCTTACAGTCCTCAATATAGTCAGTTTATACCAAATGTGTTTTGGGATTTTTAACAATGAATAAATAAATAAAATTTTTGTATTGCTAATGGAATTCCATATGCCGAATTGCTGAAAACGTTATATGATAGTTACAGTTTACAGTGAATCGAGTTAATCAAAAATATGTGCATTTGAATGGTACAGTGCATTCAAAAGCAGTCGAGATTTGGTGGAGTATTTGTCTCCCTCTGGTCGGCTATCAACGTCTTCAACTGTAGTTAAGGGAACTTATATAAATTTTTCTGAAAAAGTCGCGTTTGTTTTATGAGAGAATAATGAAATAACGGTAAAAGGTTTTGATTTTAAAATTTCTGGATATTTTTAAGGAAGTACCTATTTAATTTTTAGAAAAAAAAATTTGTCTTGTAACGTCATTTCTACGTAATTATAAAATCCCTGAGTCACCAAAAAAAACAAATCTCTATTTGAGGGAGAATAATTTGGATTTGAAAAATCTGAAAAAAAACCAAACAAAAATCCAGTTAAAGTACACACTTAAGACTAAGGACTAGGGATCGAGTTTATTTAAATTTTGGAAGTTAAAATTTAAAAAAATCCGTTCAATCTTAGGGGATGTTCATAAATGACGTAACAAGTTTAGGGGGAGGAGGGGGTCGAGCATTTGAGACGAAGTGTGACATGGGGTGGGGGGAGGTCAGTCGTACGTTACGTAACGATAAAATTTTTGAAGTGAAACTTTTATAGCCGCGTATACAACAATACGGCGAGCTAAATGGAGGTAAGCCAATGTAACGAAATGGTTCTTTTGAAAATGACAACACAGCAATTCGCTGCACTGGTTATTTAAAAACGAAGAAATTGCTATTTTTTATATATTTGCTTCCACTGAGGATTGCACAGTACATTTGTATCCACAGCCGACTGTTCTAACCACTGGTCTACGAAGACATTTTTATTTGAGTAGCTCATACTTATGTTAACCGTTGTGTCGATCGTAGAGCCCACGGGTACATTTGCAACTTTAATTTTCCTGTATCTTCCAAACGGTTAGTCCGATTGACCTGAAATTTCATGATATCCTCAACCATACACTTTTGCATCATGTGGAAAAGTTCAGTCGATACAGCCCAAATTCAAGTTAGTGGAATGGCGTCGACTGCTGATGTACCCGGGTACTTGTATGAAAATTCATACAAATATATAGAAATAAATGGCAAAGTTCACTTTATATTGCTATATCTTCCAAGCGGTCCAATCTTGATGAAACTTCGTATCATAGCTTGGAAATATGTAATTGATATTGGTGTGAAATTTCAGGTCAATTGGACCAACCGTTTGGAAAATATAACCCAGTTACTAGAAAATGACCTAGCGTCAACAGCTGATGTACCCAGGTACTTCTATGAAAATTCATACAAATATATAGAAATAAATGGAAATATTTAGTTTATTTTATGGAAATTTGTTTATTTATTTATAGAAAATCATTATAATGAAAGTAAAAAATATATTTTATGAATTTTAGCAGCATCTGAGGCATTGTGGATGATCCTTCGAGTGCTCTGCGCACACAGGCTTATTACAAATTGCACATACTTTTCTCGTTTGGCGTTTTGCAATGCAAATATAGCAGTTTCCTTTTCTTTTTATGCGGCCAGAACTGTCACGTTCCTCTTCCTCTTGTGCACCAACATTCATCTTCAAGGGCATACCATATATGGCTTCCATAGCGTGTCTAGTAGAAAATATGCGCGTAATATGGCTATTGTCCGCTCTTATATCGATTTGTGGTCTGCATAACTGATCGCTGAGCTGCTGCAGAAATATCCTACGGCGGTTGGTAGATGGTTTTAGATGGGGGTTGTTTTCCATATATATAACATACGCAGCATACGCAGCTACGTCAAGCATATTATAAAAAAATGCTAAAGGCCATCTATTTGTGCGCCGTTTGGTTGAATATTCAGTCAAGCACTTATCCATATTATCCACGCCGCCTTTATGTTTGTTATAATCAAGTATGAGCAATGGTTTCCGTTTTGGACCTGCAGTTTCTGTAGTGTCGTGGCAAGTAGACAGCATCACAACAGCCTTATTTTTTTTTGGGACGTATGAGCACATCGTCATGTTGTTACAGAATCCAAATAGCGTAGACTCTGCTTCACGTCCTTTAGGATTGGCAAATGATGCTGGCACGAACATACGCCTTTTGTTGCAAGTGCCCAACAAAGCCAAACTGTTGTCCACCATCAAAGTTTTTGCTAAGTTATATGTTGTAAAGAAATTGTCGCATACCACTGTTCGCCCACTTCCACCAAAATTGTTGACAACTAAGTCCTTCACAACACGCTCACCAACGTTTCTTTCACGTTCGCCGGACGCTGCCATTCCAGTATAAATTTGACCCTGTATTGAAAAAATAAAAATTGAAAAATGAAATTTGAATTAGTCATTTAGTTTATTTGCAACAAGTTGATATAATAAAATGAATGTATGAACACTGATTTACCTGCACGGGATATGATGAAATGGCGTCGCAGACCCACCACACTTTTATTCCATATTTGGATGGTTTGGATGGAATGTACTGTGTGAAGCCAGTTCCACCACGATATGGGTATAATTGCTCATCTACGGTAACGTTTGTGCCACATATATAATACTTGCGCAGAGTGGCATTTAGCATCAGGAATACGTCTGTAATTGCAGCTGCCTTATCATTTTGTTTGCGTGCATTCCGAGTGTTTCCATTATCAAAGCGTATGAAGCGGCTGATTGCCCAAAATCTGCGTAAGCTCATTGATGCACGAAATAATGGATGTGAAGTTGTTTTCCACAGGTCAGTGGTATGAACATAACCGGAATGACATACGCCAGCCATCAAAAGCACACCCAAATATGCACGAAATTCTACTTCAGTTATAGGCACCCATATTCGTGGTTCCGCATCTGGATGCTGCTCATTGTACGCATCAAAAGTTTGCCTTGCCTTTCTATTTGATTCTCGAATAATTACATCACATATTTCATTTGACATCATAAGATTGAAGGTTTCTGCCATTGTCAAGCCATTTGTCGATGGCACTGGTCCAGGATTGCGACTTCTTAGAACGTTGTGCGCACGTATTCGTCCAGGTATTGGTGGTATTGACGACCATACATTGCCATCTCTTGCCGTATAATAATCACCAGTTTCAAGTGGCGGTTCTTCATACTCCTCGTCTGAATCCCTCTCGTCCTCTAGGTGATACACAATTTCCTGGACTTGTTCAGCGTCAGATGATTCACCACCAATGTCATCAATATTTCCTTCTAAGTCTTCTTGATCTACCGCTTGTTCGTGGTCACTCTCTTCAGAGTCAGAAGCCTCAACAAATGTGCGTATATAGTCACGCTGCTCCTCATACGGTAGTGCATTCAATCGACGCGGAGCTAGCCACTCACCATCTGCCATTTTATTTTCACTTTTTATATATTTGCCGCACAAAATAAATTTTTAGGTCTTTACACTTCAAAAATCGCACATAAACTGACTTATACATACAAAACTACTCAAAACGAAACCTGCGCAAAAAATCATGTTTCTGCCTGCAAAACTGGTTGTGCAAGGGTAGGTAGGCAAGATATTCCCAAATACCCTTTTGTTCCTGTTAGTAGACGTGTTTTCCTACACATTCCAAAAAAAAAATGTTTACATTGAACAAATATTTTATGAGTTATAATTATTCTGCGCAGGTACTAAAAATAGCACTATGAGCAAGAGGGGTTGATTTTCAGTTCAAATATAACGGAATTTTGCGAATGAAAATTCAATGTTAATTATTTTTCTTGGTAAAAAGGGATCAAATTACAAGGATTAAAAAAGAATTTGGAAATTGTTAAATTTTTATGGATTTTGGCAATTCCCATTTTTGGTAAAAATGGATTATTTAGGTACCAAATTTTTTTTTTCCCAAATTATGATAAAAGTTTTGTTAACTAGACAATATTTCCAATAAATAAAAAAAAAAAAAACCAGAAAATTACAAGAATCCAGGTAGTAGTTAATATTTGTATATCAAAAGCAACTATCTGCCATACAAAACGTATGAAGTACCCGGGTACATCTACTGTCGATGTGGATAAAACCCAACAGCTGTTGACACAACGGTTAAATCAACAATCTCTGTTTCTTTTATGATTGAATTGAGTCTTTCGTTCAATACTCTGAACATATAGTAAGATCTAAACATTGAATCTGAATCGTAGCTTTTTTTCGAAACGTTAGCATACTTTAAGGCATTTCTCAAATTGAGTTTTGATAAATTCAGATTGATTGCATTGATTGATTGATTGATTTGGGAACACCACATGCTGCAATATTAACGAATGCAACTTTGATTCTAAAATTTGTTTTATTCTTAGATCTGTGAATTTCTACATAAATATCGTATCTTTCTTGTAATTCAAATGCAGTTTTTAACTCACATTTATATCGAAATTTAAAAATATTCGCATGTTGCGATATTTAAACACACAAAAAAGTGGTTACAAGTTCTTCCACTACCAACTGAGCTGTCAAATTACCTACGATATGTTGGTACAAACTAAAACATAAGAAGGATATGTTACTAAAATATTGTGCCGAAAATTTTGCAATGAACTTTTTCAAACAAAAATTTCGTATTTTTCCCTAATTAGTGATCAAAAATCGAAAGTTATTTCATACCAGTGTTAGCACGTCAGTAATAATAAAAATAAGTCCGAAAGTGCCAACCAAGTTATCAGAAAGTATCTACCTTACAGTAAGAAACTAGAAAATATAACTATCTTCGCATTTGTATTGAAGAACTGATCGTTTTGGAATTGAAAACGAATAACTTTTCGAAACATTAGCGAACCCTCGTTTACGAAGTAACCGTTAAATCCTCAAAACATATCGAATTCGATTGTTATCATCGCTAACTACTCGTAAATTTTGAAATTTTCGATATCGAAGTCGGATTATGTGCCTTGTGGGAAATAGCAGAATTTTTGCGATAATGTTGGAGTTTCTTCTATATATATATACATGTCTGCATCATTTGACATTAAATATCGTCGCAAATGCAACATAAAATACCATGCAAATCTTGTTACGAAAATCGCATCAATATTTTTAACTGTGTAGGCACGGTAAAATAAACTCAAGCAAGTATGCGCGGTAGCATAAGGTCAGAGCTTCTGACCACGAAGCGAAGGTTTAGTGGTCCTAACTGCAGTTGAAATTTTGTGCATTTTTTAAATTACAAATATTTACAATCAGTTTTTGTTTTTTTTTTTTAAGAAAAATGAAAAATTTATATAAATAAAGCCCATATTATATAATCCATTGATGATTATTTTGAATAAACAATAATTTCTTTTTGGCATCAATCCTATGGAATAAATTGGTAGATCTATACGTTCAATAAATTGGTAGATCTATACTATGCTTGCTTTCAGGTTTGGTCGTATTTTCTTCGCTTTGATGGAAGGGAGACAATGGTGAGATGGTAGCACGTTCAACTTGCAGTCGAAGTGTACACGGTTCAATACAGGTTTTTCAACAAATTTTTTCTTTTTAATATTTATAAATAAAAATATAATTAAGAACAAATAAAACAGCAAGATCTGTCGTATTGTCTATAAGGATCGAGCCTGGGATGACTTAATTCATAAAATTAAAATAAAAAAATTCTCTTGATAACCAACTGTGTCACGAAAGTAAAAAAACTGTGATCTTATTCTGTACGTGAATATTGAACTTTTCAGTAACTGTCCATAAACAAAAGGGACAATGGATTTTTTCCATGATATCGCCATGTTGAAAAACTAGTTGGCTTTATGAAAAAAGACAGTTCTGGAACTGCTACTGATATGAAGGCAAACTGCTTCTTAACCATTTGGTTGCACTGTAGGAGGGAATGTTAATAAAATAAATTAGCAATCTTCCCAGAAATTCCATTTTTGCGTAAAAAATTCACTTCTGATGTGCGTGGCGGCCACGGTCAATTTTAATTTTATTAAATTTTAATTTGATTGTAAATTTTGCTTTCATTTTTTAACGACAAAAGAATGAACCTAATAAAACGAACGATCACAAACCGAAAAAAAGACAGCTGAAACTATGTTTGAGCCGAGCAAATTTATAAAAGGCATTTGAAAAACCTTCAACAAGTGTAGCAGCTTCAAAAAACAAAGTTCAAGAGCAAGTAAGAGCAGCAAACGGAACTAAAGTAACGTTTTTTTTGCTAAACTGAAGTAAGAATTCTTACTCTAAAGCAATCATCGAAAACAGCTGTTATAACTTCACCTTCAAAGCGAACACCAAACTTTTATAGAAAAACATTGAAGTTATAACGTATCGCCACTGGTTGGTGTTGTTGTTAACGTCAGAAAAGCTTTTATTTGTGCTTAACTCTGTACACATGGTGACATTTTCCATAAAATTGTTGGTCAGTCACAATAGAACAACGTGAAATGTCCATAAAAATAAAACTTACAATAAATAAACCGTGTTCTATGCTTTTTTCATAACATACTGATAAATTAAATGAAAAAAACCTAAAAAATTTAAAAAAATAAAAGTGTGACGATACATCAAATGGATGTAGGGGTTGAAGACTTTGGGACGAAGTGGGACATAGGGGGAGGGGAGGGGGTTAGTGGTTCTAAAATTGGCAAAAAGCCTGTTAGGTAATTTATGAACAGCCCCTTAGGATAAAAGTATGTGCATACGAGAATGAAAAAAAAAAGGTTGATGTCAATCACTGAAAAATAAGTTACTTAAGGCTAACAAAACATTTGAAGTCATTCGGCCAATTAGTCTTTGAGTAATCTTGCCCGCCGATTATTTCTTGGTGCCTCGTGGATTTCATTATAAAGAATTAATGACGTCACAAAACAAAACAAAAATGATTTTTATAGACTAAATACTTATTTTAAAAAATATTCAAAAAGTTTTGAATCAATATTTTTAACCGCTATTTCGTTACCCTCTCATAAAACACACCTAATTGTTCACAAAAAATAGACATAAGTACCCTTAATATCAATAAAGGGAAGGAAATGATGACGGAAAATCGTCATTTAAGTTTGACGGAGAAATTCTCTGAACTTTTTCTGTCTCTCAAATCAAATCTTACCATCGTACATGGTTATTTGCGAATGAAAGGCGTTGCTACTCGACTAGTTTCGAAAGACTGGTCACAAGGCTATAATTGTGAATGGTTTTCTGGCCAAAAACTTGACAAATATTAGGAACAACTACCGTTTTCACCTGGTATCGCTCAGTCTAACTTTTATTCCTTTCTAAAATTCAAATTTCCACTTTGATAGAAGGTGGATTTCAGTCGATAGAAGTCATAAAATAGAATTCGCGGCGAGAACTTATGTCGATTTTGGTGTTTGAAAAACATTTTGATGATTGTGTTATTTGTTGGCATAAGTGCATTATTTCGGAAGAAGGTGATACAATAAATTTGAATGAACCAAGAAAATAAGATGAGTCATCTTTTTTTCAAAAAACCTCTCACGCCTTCTATGGTTTAATACCTACGAATTGTTGGTGCCAAAGAATGGAATCGTGAAAAGAAGTAAGCAAACAAACGCGCAACAACAAGTCTTTGCAGAATTAATGCAGTCAATTTTTTGAACCTTTGCTTTGTGCTAAGAAGTAGAAAAACCTTGCTTGATTGGAAGGCACACAAGTGCAATTCCGCTTTGGTTTTAGCAGAAGGTGTGCTTATAAGATTTTCAAAGTTAATGGACTGCATGAGCCACAGAAGATTGATGATGAGTTGATGTAGCGACCAACGAAACAGCTGTCTAGTCTGCTGGTGGTTGTTCTGTAAAGAACATTGTTGTTGTGGCAACCTGTTGCTTCATGAAATTACTTGGCATAAAGCTCTAAGTGTAATTCTTAAAAATTAATTTTTTTAAGAATTTCTAAAAACTAAATAAAAAAAAATTAATTTTATTTTTGAAGGAACTTCTGTGATTTGCTTGGAGTGAAATCTGAAAAATTTTCTACAGATTTTTTCTTGGAAATTTGATGGTTTTTTTGTTGCTAGCGCTTATTACAACAAAAAAATTTAATACTTTAATATTTATATTAAATACTTTATACTTTATATTAAATACTAAAAATATTTCTTAGCCCGCCAGGGGATCGAACCCGCGTTCTCGTAAACAATAGTCCAACGCTCTATCCATCAGGCCACACAGACTTGATATAAACAGTTGTTAATTTAATTTTAATAATAACAGAAGCTATGCTGCAGTTGATCGTCACCATCTACAAATAGATAGAGGATTGTGTATTTGCTATGTTACAACTGACAAAATTTTGCTTTAATTTGCCACAAGGTGTCTCCAGCATCGGTGTGTTTGTATTGTGAATGCGTTTGTGGTGTTGTTGGCACCACAAACGTTTTTAAGTGTCAAAAAAATAGATTATATCAATATATATGGCATTAACAAACGCATGCATGACATCGGCAAGGTATCTAAAATGTTTGTTAAATTTTGTTTCGTGTGCGTTTTTTAATATATATTTAATATATATTTTTATCGTCGTTCTGTGATTTGCTTGGAGTGAAATCTGAAAAATGTTCGACAGATTTTTTTTCGCTAGGTAGTACGCTGTTGAAGGAAAAAATTTGTTTAGTGCAGCCAAGTTCACAACCATGTGTGGAGAGTTAAAATGGAGAGTCGCTGCCATTATATGCCCGTATATGTAAAGGAAATTTAACATTCAACAATAAAAAAAGAAGCAGTAAATATGTTTTCTGTATATACATATGTAATTTATTTTGTTATTTTAAATTTTTGTGTTTAAAAGTTAATTTATTAAAAAGAAAAAATTATTAAGCTATCAAATCTATGTAACTGCGAAAAAGCTTCGCTTCTCTCGTGTGTCCAACGACTCACCTGTGTCTTTTTGTATAGAAAAGAACTATAGAAAAAGAATATGTCTACAAAATGTATTTGATGTGTTACAGTCAAAGTATAAGATCACTACGAATAGTTTTACTTTAAAAAGTAAAAATTTGTAAGTTTTGTGTTGTGACTGTATTTAGTGTGCGATATATTATTTTTAATATAATTTGTTAAAAAATTCGATATTTTTTTAATACAATGCTATATTCTATAACTTAATCAGTTTTTTTAAATGAGCATTCTGTAGTGAGGACAATTTTGTTGATTTTAAACTCAAATTTCTTATTCTTAAAAGCGTTATTTTATTGTTTAAGTATTTAGTTTGTAAATAAACTTGTAACCGCCACACAGTGCGTCGACCCCATACAAGCAAGGGACAAAAATATGAGTGCTTTTATGATAATGCAATTCTGTATAATTCTTCCATTTAAGCTAATTAAGAACAATTTCAAAAATTGTTAAAATTTGTCAGTCCCTCGGGGTACCTCCCTTGGACCTATATTAACTTTTTGTATGATTTTGTATGAGAGGTACAAGTAAAGCTTGGCCGAATTTAACAAAACTTGGGCAAAAAGTAAAACAAATAGACGCATAGATGTGTACTGATAATGGTTGAAATTGGTTGGATTCCAGGGGTACCTCTCTTGGACCTATATTAATTTTTCATGTGATTTTGTATGAGAGGTACATATAAAAATTGACCGATCTCAATGAAACTCGGCTTAAATACTAAAAATATATAGTTATAGATGCGCACTAAAAACAGTTGAAATCGGTTAGACTCTAAGGGCACTTCACCTGGACCTATATTAATTTTTAACATGATTTATATGGGAGGTATATACAAAAGTTGACCGATCTTAACGAAACTCGACCAAAATACTAAAAATATATAGTTATAGATTTGTACAAAAAAGTGATAAGATAACAAAATGCCGAAAGTTCACTTATTCAAAAATTATTGCTTAATTTTAGGCCTCATTTAATTCTGATGCGGAGAAGAAAAGGCCTGAAAGAGCATTTTTAAAAAGTCAATATATTAAAAAAGCGGAGTATATTTTACATGTTTCAAAGAGTTAAAGGTATATATTTAATGGCCCTGTGCTTACTTTTGTGGGGAACAGGTTGCGAACCTTCACATGGCAACGTGTCTAACCGCCTCAACCTGGCGAGGCCAGCATTATCCATGTCGAAATCGTCTCAAGTCGACTCAAACCTCCACGTGGTGTTCCCTGGGCAACGGCAAACTGGCATCCGTCAGTTTGACGGAAACAGTTTGGGTCCCGCCACATTACTACTGCCCAATGAAAACTAAACCAGCCTCGGATAAGAACCCCAATTACGTTGACGACCACCGCAAACGAAAAACGGACAATGATTTACGGATATGCACCTGGAATGTCCGAACCCTTTATAGGGAAGGTGCCATTATCCAACTGGCGGAAGCCCTCAAAACAATACAATCTGACATCACCGCCATCCAGGAAATGCGATGGAAAGGGCAAGGCTGCTCCAAACAAGCACACTGTGATATCTACTACAGCTGCCATGCGGGGAGGCGCGAATTTGGATGTGGATTCGTTGTTAGCCGGAAACTACGCCACCTTGTTTCCCAGTTCACACCTGTCAACGAAAGATTGGCCACGATCCGCATCAAGGCAAAATTTTTCTCCATCAGCCTTATTTGCGCGCACGCCCCGACGGAGGAAAAGGACGAAGCCGTCAAAGACGCTTTCTACGCTAGTCTTGAGGACGTATACGACCACCTTACGGTCCATGACGTGAAATTAGTCCTCGGCGATTTTAATGCGAAAGTCGGAAGGGAAGGCATCTTCGGCCCCACTGTCGGTCAGTTCAGTCTTCATGAGACCTCCACCAACAACGGTCTAAGACTGATCGACTTCGCCGCGGCGCGAAACATGGTAGTTAGTAGCACCAGATTTAAGCACCTCGACATCCACAAGGCCATCTGGCTGTCCCCGAATCAAAAAACGCGAAACCAAATTGATCATGTTGTAATCGACGGAAGGCATGCCTCTAGTGTTCTAGATGTGCGTACATTTCGGGGGGTCAACATTGACTCCGACCATTATCTTGTTGCAGCCAAGATCCGCATGCGATTATGCAATGCGAAGAACATATGCACAGGAATGCAACGAAAGCTAGATGTCGCTAAGCTGCAATTACAACGGACTGCCGAAGCCTACTCCGCTCAACTCTCGGTTAAGCTCAACCAACCAACCTCTGGACCCGACGACGCCGGCGGACTTTGGGCGCATATATCCCACTCCATGCGCGCTGCCGCTGAAGAAGTCATTGGTTTCCGGCGCCCGCAACCTCGGAACCAATGGTATGATCAGGAGTGTCGCATTGCGACTGCAGTAAAAAACGCCGCTTATAGAAAAACGCTGCAGTCAGCTGCAACGCGAGCCGTGCGAGAAAACTACCGCGAAAAGAGGAAGGAAGAGAGGCGTCTTTTCAGACGCAAGAAAAGAGAGCAGGAAAAGCGTGAGCGTGAGAAACTAGAGGTATACCAGGGCAAGAAGGATGCACGAAAATTCTATCAACAGGTTAAGCGTCTAACCCAAGGTTTCAAGCCCGGAGCATCCACTTGTAGAGACGAAAATGGAGATCTGAATACGGATACGCAGTGTGTGCTGAGATTGTGGAGACGGCACTTCTCCAATTTACTTACTGGCGACGATTCCACCAATGCCGCCCATGGAGACCGCAGTTCAGAGCTACCAATCAACAATGACGGAGTGGAAGTACCACCACCTAGCCATGAAGAGGTTCGAGTTGCTATCCAACGACTCAAAAACAACAAAGCAGCGGGTGCTGACGGCCTGTCAGCTGAATTGTTTAAAACCGGCGGCGATGAATTGATAAGGCGCATGCATCAGCTCATCAGCAAAATATGGCTAGAAGAAAGCATGCCCGAAGATTGGAACCTCAGCGTACTGTGCCCTATACTAAAGAAAGGAAACCCAACAATCTGCGCAAGTTATAGAGGTATCAGTCTTATTTCCATCGCATATAAGGTTCTCTCAAGCGTACTGTGTGAAAGATTAAAGCCGATTACAAAAACACTGATTGGACCTTATCAGTGTGGTTTTCGACCTGGTAAGTCCACCATAGACCAGATTTTCACGCTACGACAAATCCTGGAGAAAACCCACGAAAATCAAATTGACACACACCATCTCTTTGCCGATTTTAAAGCTGCGTTCGATAGCCCGAGAAGGGATTGCCTATACGCAACAATGTCTGAGTTCGGTATACCTGCAAAGTTGATTAGACTTTGCAGAATGACGTTGAGCAACACACGCAGCTCCGTCAAGGTAGGGAATGACCTCTCTGAAACCTTCAATACCGAAAGAGGTTTCAGGCAAGGCGATCCACTGTCTTGCGATCTCTTTAACATCATCATGGAGGGGATCGTACGAAAGGCCGGTGTGCATCGTAATGGCACCATTTTCTACAAAGGCATCCAGCTCCTTGCGTACGCTGATGATATTGATATTGTCGGCAGAACCAAGAGAGATGTTACCGCTGCTTTCGCCGCTATCGAAAAGGAATCAGCCAAACTGGGTTTGACGATAAATGAGGGTAAAACAAAGACTCCCACGTTTCATCCAGTAGCTACAACTTTGAAGTAGTCAATTAGTTTGTATACCTTGGCACTGCCATTAATAACAACAACGAAGTCAGCCTGGCGATAAAGCGAAGAACAATAATTGCTAATAGGTGCTACTACGGGCTCAGTAAGCAACTAAGCTCCAGAGCCATCTCTGGATCGACAAAACTAACACTCTACAAGACGCTCGTTCTACCTGTGCTGCTTTATGGCGCTGAGGCATGGGTAGTTTCGCAAACTGACGCAGCCGCTCTGGCGGTGTTCGAGAGAAAAGTTCTTCGCAAAATCTTCGGTCCTGTTCGAGTCGGCGATGACTATCGCATCCGAATGAACCACGAGCTGTATGAGCTCTACGATGACATTGACGTAGTTCGGCGTATAACTGTGCAGCGACTACGCTGGCTGGGTCATGTCCATCGTATGAACGACGAAGCTCCAGCGAAAAAGGTGCTCGAAGCGAGGGTCGCTGGTCAACGACGACGAGGGAGACCATGCCTCCGATGGATGGACCAGGCTGAGGAAGCCCTTACCGCACTTGGTGTATCCGATTGGAGAAGGCGCTCGCAAAGCAGAGGCGCCTGGCGAGAGCTGATGAGGTCGTTTGAAGCCCGGACACGGGTTGTTACGACCAACTAAGTAAGTAAGTGTTTACTTTTTGGGAAATTTTCAGCGATTTTTTTTTTTATTGAGCAATAAAAATGGTAAATTTTTATATATTTTGCAGAAAAAACTTCTCTGTTTATCGATATAAAACATTTTTGTTTTTTTTTTTTCTCAATCAAATGCAAAGCATATTTTTCTTCTGTCTTTTACATTTTGAAAAATAGTTATTTTGCTATAATATAGCCAAAAATGTATTTTTGAGAATTTTTTATTAACTACTTACTAATGCAAACTGTGCATATGATCACTTATGCAAGAAATTTTTTTGATTTTGAAGTATTGCAGCACCCACCAAAATGGCTTAATTGTTAAAAGTGTTATTGTTTTCTCTTATTTGAATAATTTCCTTTAAACTGATATGATTATGATTTTTGTTCAAGGAACGGAGCATTGTGCGCCGCTGCGAATTCAAAAAACAGATATGCTTTGTGGTGAATTGAAGAAAAAGTTGAGCTAAAGCTTTGAACTTACTTCACAGAAGTCAATTTTTTTACCTAAATTTTCAATTTTTTTTTTATATATTGTTATGCAAATAGTGGCATAAGTTAATACTACTTTTCTAATGAACTAAAACATTCTGTGAGTCCTGTCTAAAATTCACTCGCAAAATTTTCAACAAGGAAAGCCATTAAATATTTCAAAAAATTCAAAATATTTTTAGGTTTCCGAAAAACTCTACTTCATCTTGTAATTCATAACATTAAAATTAGGTTAGTAAGCATTTGTTTGAATTTGCAACAAAACTGTTGTTATCCTGTATAATTATTTCTTCCACAAGCATTGGTAGCAATGAAAATTTAAACACTACTGTTAGCTACTATAATACAAAATTTGCAAAGTTTTTTCAGCTATAAAATCAATCAAAACCGAGTGAAAGCTCAAAGTGAAGGTTTTTTGAAACAATTTTGTAGTTTTTGTTTGACTTTGTGTAAAATTGCACTCTTCAAAAAATTCGCAAATTGTATCGCAAAACTGTTCTCTCTAAAGTCATACAAACCTTATATTAAAAGAACTCACATCAAATATTCATTAAAAAAAATAACCCCTTTCAACCCCTTAAGAATTGAATGTCATTAAAAATTCCATTAATCTCTGCAGCTGACTGACTTTGACTCGACAAAAAAAAAAAAAATAAAGGAGAAAATTAAAGGGAATCATAAAAAGTTGCTAATGAAAAACAAACAATAAAATCGAAAAACATCAACAATATGTAAACAATTAGTGCTTTAAAATGCACAAACAATATCCCGCTCCTGCTTGCATTTGATTTCATTTTTACAAACACATCAGCATATACGCATACATGCATACACTCGCTAGAAAAAAATATGTAAACAATGTAGAAATGTACAAATATACACGAGAAAAAGTGAAAACACAAAGTTTAAGCCGCAAATAGCGTATTTAAACAAAAATATACAAAAAAAAAAAAAAAAAAAATGGAAGAAAAAAAACAGCTTCACAGAAAAATAACAACGCAAGGCAGTGAAACTTTTCAGAATGTTTACAAATCTAAAACGGAAACGGAAACAGAGAATGCAGCTCATTAATTAGTTACAAATTGTTCGGAAAGTTTGCTGCCTCCGAGTGAATGAATGGACGAGTGGGCGGAGACGCGGGGTACATCGGTTGTTGAATGTGGAATTCAATTCAAGTGTTCAATTAAATACAAAAGCAATTGAATATTTTAAACGATGTGGAAAATGGCAGCCATTTTTCCCCATACATACACTGAGAAAAAATTTTATAAGTCAAGTTGCAGAAATTACTTTGAAGCAGCAAGAAAAAAAATACACTCTAATATAACAAAGTTACTCGGTTGTTGTAGGTTTTTTTTTTACATTTTTGCTTTTTAACATTCTGAGCTTCAATTTTTTTATTTACTCGTATTTAAAAAAAAAATGTTAAAAAGCATTGCAACATTTCTTATAGCTTGTCCCAAATCTGTTGGCAAATTTTCAGTGCGTGCAAAGAGCTTGAAAGATCCATATTAATTTGACAATTGATCGAATTTCCAGTGCGTATGAAGAGTTTGAAATATGTTTTCGTTATTGACTTGCCAACTGACTTTAGACAAGCTGTATAAGAAACTCAAATAGGTTTTGTTCATAATTAATTATTTAAATCCTCAAATTTTTTTGTCGAAAATAAATAAAACAGTGGAAAATAAAACCTTTTTGCAAAGTTACAAAGTCAAAACACCAACCAAAGCCGTAAGGGACTATTTCAAAGATCAACATTTTTATTTAATTTGCCTCGGAAATATAATTCCAAAAAAAAGTGGCAGCCCATACGCCAGAGAACCCTGGTTCGAATCCCATCTGACACAGAAAGTTTTTTCAATTGAATTTATTTTTCTGTTCGGCCGTCACCTTTCTGCAAACAATGGCAAACCTCAGAGATTAAAAAAACTGCCATCAAAAGCTTCTTGAGAACAGAAGCAGTTCGGAGTCGACATAAAACATGTAGGTCCAGTTCTCGATCATTTGTGTTCAAACATTTCAAAACACACACAACACAATTGATCATAAGAGGCTCGGTGAAAGTCCTTTCAAGAACTGAAAGAAGAACTGAAATGTCCAATTCGTTTTTTTTTTTTCGTTATATCAAGATGTACCCGAGAAAAAATCAATTAAGGAAAACCTTATTTGAAACCAAACTTATTACAAATTTGATATGGATAGCCCTTTTAAGAAAGCCTCATCGATATCTGACCAGGTGAAATCCAGGTCTAAGGATTTCTTATCAAATTCTGATTTAATTATTACTTGGATCAAGCGACCTGATCAGAATGAATATGACAAAGTGCGTCATGTTTGAATTGAGTTTCTTATCAACATAAGGATTTCCTGATAATTTCCTGACTTTATTCTTAGGCAAATTTTCACTCGTGTAATGAGATAAGCAGCAGTTGATGTAGATAGCACTCTTTTTCAGTGTTTCTAAAATATTTCTATTTTCGTATATGACTTGGAAATTAATGTATATTTCCACAAGGTCTTGCTTTTGAACAATTGAAGGATATTTCAACTTCTCTACGCACAGTCCAAATTTGAGATCAAAATTGACCCATCACGCCAGAACTTTAAAAAATTTAAGGTTTTATACTCGAAATATAGCTTTTTGGGCCATTTTTGAGGCACAAAGTTTTTCGAACTATGGTATTTTTTAATAACTTAATTCTTAATTACTGTTTTTTCTCTTCAAAATGAACAGTCGAATGGGTATTTTAAATAATGCCATTGGTAGAAAAGAGTCTGAAATACTTTGTGCGTCTTCGCATTCGACATTTCCTCAGTAGTTATATTTTTAGGATACTAAACCAAAACTATATCAAAATTCTGATGTAGATGATAGAGTTAAGATTCGTAAAAAATTTCTAATTTGTAGAAAAGTACTAATTCATAAAATAGTCCATGCAACCTTCGTCCAAAGTGCTCACGTTGAACTCAATCATTCCATTGCTGTTAACTAGCTTAGCGCATTCATTGCAAACCGAATGACAAACACAAACACAAAAGTGTACAAAACACACACACACACACAAACACACAGGAATTAATATAAAAACGCGCTTTATTTTAGGTTGCCGCAATGTGCCGTATGCAACGAGCAAAAGGATATAAAATGAATTTGCAATAATCCTGGCCGCAAGCATAAGTTTGCATTTTACTCACAAGTTTGTTTACAGATATATGTAAGTAATGTTGTGTGTATCTGTTCGAGAGTGAGTTTGTGTATTTGAGCTGTATTGGGCTTTATGTGCTGTTTTTAAATCCCAACAAATTTTTGCTGCAGCTCGAGTGAGTATCCTTTGCGGGTACTCGCAGAGATCCTTTTGCAATTGCGACGCTTTTCGTTACGTTTAATAAATGTTTAATGATTTGTTAATTGGATTTTCGCTTTTAAAGCTTTTTATGCTGCAGTGAAGCCCATGTTGGGTAGT
This sequence comes from Coremacera marginata, assembly GCA_914767935.1. Taxonomy (NCBI): domain Eukaryota; kingdom Metazoa; phylum Arthropoda; class Insecta; order Diptera; family Sciomyzidae; genus Coremacera; species Coremacera marginata. The sequence goes on along the minus strand of OU612044.1, from coordinate 5,948,946 downwards.
TAAGGGGGGAGGGGGGGGTGTTAGGGGCAGCTGTGTGTTTATATGTCAAAATGTCCTTTTTTTACTGCATGGCCTGTGACAATTGTTCAAGTGCAGAGCTTGTTGTACAAACGCTGTTTGATTTTCCTTACAGTGTGTTTGTGTTTTTTTTTTTTTTAAGTTATTTTAAAAGATCCTCACAATTGGGTGGAATTTTTTACATTTTTTTTTTTTTTTTTGAGTAAAATTCCCTAATGGGATTGGTTGGTTGTAAGCTTCAACCTTGTACAGGAATTTCAACTTTATAAATGTTACACTTTGAATACCTACGAATTAGTGACAATTGTTATTTAGTACTGTGAATTTGGTTGTGCGTGTGATTAAAGGGATTTAACCATCTTTAAGGGGTGTGTGGGTTAAATTCGACAAAGTACAATTTTGTCATTTGTAAATTTGTCTGATTTGTACGCATTAAATATTTATGATTTCTAAGTACTCTGGGGAATTTTTTTATCCACTCTTTTAGTGAATGCTGTTAAATTGCTTTATTGTTTGGCGAAACTTAATTTGCACCCTACATGCAGCAAAATAGCGCTGCAGCAGTTTATCCAGTACAGATAATTAAATTCCCTAAGCATAACAGAGCCTTATTTAAAATTCCCTCGAGAAAAATTTAATAAAATATTCAGTTAACGTCATTATTTGTTTGTTTGGCGACGAACAAGTTCAACCAGGCAACAACAATGACAATAATTATAATAAAGTCTGCCATTGCACTCACACTTCATCTTTTTCATCGCGTTATTTGTTTTATATTTAGTGCTTAAATACTATTTGTTTTTAATTTGCTTACCTCAGCCGCGCTCACTCAGTCCCATTCACCCAGCCTCACTTGTGTCACTTGTGTCAATATTTGTTCGCTTGTAATGTGTTTTCGTCTGTAAAAGAGTAAACATGACAGAGAATGCCGAAAGGATGCTGATATTTTCAAGGATTTTCAGGATATTGACACGCAATGAATTTCTCTTTGTTGAATGGAACTCTTAACTTTATCACGTGTTCAACACGCGTTTTTTAATTAATCTCTCTTAGGTTCGCAGTTGTGTTTGCAAACTCCTGTTAGCAGCTATACATTTTATTTGCTTTCTTCCAATTTAAGCAGTGGTAGAAGATTGAGTTTTAGAAAGTGGATGAGATTTTACTGCAGAAGCTATTACTTTGTTAGCACTTAATTATAAGTGAAGATACTGCACCATAAGTAAGTTTTTTTATCTCTTAAAAGGATTCTAAAGCAAGTATCCATAAAATGGTCAGAGATGTATCCAAATGCATCCACTTAAAACAAAAAATATTCAGCTATCAAATTGCAAAAAACGATAATGTATTCATCTTTTGAACACAAAAAATAATTTTAATTTTTTTTAGCATGATCGTTTTCCTAGAATTACAAATCTTGGGATATCTCCTTGAAAATTAAGTATTCGCTATATTAAATTTAATGTACTTTATTTTCCATTTCGCACTATAAGCTTGTTGGCGTTGGTTGATGAAAATGCGAAAAGTGCTACCAAAATTACAAAAAAAAAAACCACAATAATGACAGTGAAGCCAAGATAATAAGCTGCAGCGAAGCCGTGGACCACTGTGGCCTGCTAGTATACAATATAAGTCATTAATTTTTATAAGTCATCTATATAAATAAAAATGAAATGGTCTTCGTTGGTAATGGTATCACTTATGAACAACTTAAAGGATTTGGCTGGAGTTTTTATTATTTTGTTGATATTTGTGGTATTTGTGAAGATGGTTTATAAAAAAGAAAAAAAAATTTGTAAAATTTGTTGGAGAAGCTCTTTTGTATAGAAATTTTGTATTTTTTATGGAAAATTTCACACATCTCCGCAATGCTTTCACCGATTGCTTTGAAATTTGGCAGAGAGGTTCACTACGACTCAAGTCAAGTTTAAGGATCTATTCTGTTTTCTTTGACCACTCACACCGCCTACTATAGGCGTGGCAAAACTTTTAGTGTATATATGTTTTAGTACATTTTTTTGTAAAATAATTACATTTTTTAAGGTTTTTTTCAAGAATTTATAAAAATTTTTAAAAGAATCTGAATGAATAATTTAAAACCTCAAATGAAGTTACAGCATAATTCGACACTCGACAGCATAATTCGAGATTCAATTTTAATTTCATTTTTCAAATTTAATTCAAATTTTGTAAATTTAATTCCAAATCGTTGGCCCATGACCAAGTTATTCATTTTCAAAGTCACCGAAAGCGGTAGACTGAATAGAATATGGGATATACGATTTCGAAATTTTTAATTTTGACATCAAATTCAATAAAGAGTACAACCACCAAAAAATTTGATATGCACAATTTTCCACTTCCATATGTTTTCACAGAAAAATAATTTTACTGAACTCAACCACCAAAAGCTTTGAGAGGAGCACTGTTTTTACTTTTCAAAAGATTTGCTATAGCCAATTGCAATAATCTACAATATAGACAGTAACATCAATTGTCATCAAAAATATTCAGCCCTATTGTGAATATAATTCCGGCCAGAATTAAAAAAGGGAATTTTCGGATTTTTAACAATATTCCAGAAATTTTTGAAAAATTTGAGCACAAATATTTGTATTCATCGTCAGTCCTAAAGATCTCAAGAAAAAAAAAACTTTAAATGCATTATCCACTGTCTAAAAAATTAAAGTTCGTTTTTTCAAATCCGAGGGAATGTTTATTCATAATAGGGCTGATTATATCTTGAAATTTAATTCTATTCTACAAGCATCAATCCAAAGTACAATTCCATTTGATTTGATTTGATTTGATTTGATTTGATTTGATCTGATTTGATTTGATTTGATTTGATTTGATTTGATTTGATTTGATTTGATTTGATTTGATTTGATTTGATTTGATTTGATTTGATTTGATTTGATTTGATTTGATTTGATTTGATTTGATTTGATTTGATTTGATATGATTTGATTTGATTTGATTTGATTTGATTTGATTTGATTTGATTTGATTTGATTTGATTTGATTTGATTTGATTTGATTTGATTTGATTTGATTTGATTTGATTTGATTTGATTTGATTTGATTTGATTTGATTTGATTTGATTTGATTTGATTTGATTTGATTTGATTTGATTTGATTTGATTTGATTTGATTTGATTTGATTTGATTTGATTTGATTTGATTTGATTTGATTTGATTTGATTTGATTTGATTTGATTTGATTTGATTTGATTTGATTTGATTTGATTTGATTTGATTTGATTTGATTTGATTTGATTTGATTTGATTTGATTTGATTTGATTTGATTTGATTTGATTTGATTTGATTTGATTTGATTTGATTTGATTTGATTTGATTTGATTTGATTTGATTTGATTTGATTTGATTTGATTTGATTTGATTTGATTTGATTTGATTTGATTTGATTTGATTTGATTTGATTTGATTTGATTTGATTTGATTTGATTTGATTTGATTTGATTTGATTTGATTTGATTTGATTTGATTTGATTTGATTTGATTTGATTTGATTTGATTTGATTTGATTTGATTTGATTTGATTTGATTTGATTTGATTTGATTTGATTTGATTTGATTTGATTTGATTTGATTTGATTTGATTTGATTTGATTTGATTTGATTTGATTTGATTTGATTTGATTTGATTTGATTTGATTTGATTTGATTTGATTTGATTTGATTTGATTTGATTTGATTTGATTTGATTTGATTTGATTTGATTTGATTTGATTTGATTTGATTTGATTTGATTTGATTTGATTTGATTTGATTTGATTTGATTTGATTTGATTTGATTTGATTTGATTTGATTTGATTTGATTTGATTTGATTTGATTTGATTTGATTTGATTTGATTTGATTTGATTTGATTTGATTTGATTTGATTTGATTTGATTTGATTTGATTTGATTTGATTTGATTTGATTTGATTTGATTTGATTTGATTTGATTTGATTTGATTTGATTTGATTTGATTTGATTTGATTTGATTTGATTTGATTTGATTTGATTTGATTTGATTTGATTTGATTTGATTTGATTTGATTTGATTTGATTTGATTTGATTTGATTTGATTTGATTTGATTTGATTTGATTTGATTTGATTTGATTTGATTTGATTTGATTTGATTTGATTTGATTTGATTTGATTTGATTTGATTTGATTTGATTTGATTTGATTTGATTTGATTTGATTTGATTTGATTTGATTTGATTTGATTTGATTTGATTTGATTTAATTTGATTTGATTTGATTTGATTTGATTTGATTTGATTTGATTTGATTTGATTTGATTTGATTTGATTTGATTTGATTTGATTAGATTTGATTAGATTTGATTTGATTTGATTTGATTTGATTTGATTTGATTTGATTTGATTTGATTTGATTTGATTTGATTTGATTTGATTTGATTTGATTTGATTTGATTTGATTTGATTTGATTTGATTTGATTTGATTTGATTTGATTTGATTTAATTTGATTTGATTTGATTTAATTTGATTTGATTTGATTTGATTTGATTTGATTTGATTTGATTTGATTTGATTTGATTTGATTTGATTTGATTTGATTTGATTTGATTTGATTTGATTTGATTTGATTTGATTTGATTTGATTTGATTTCACCGAACTTCTTATGACCAATTGTGTTGTGTGTGTTGTAAAATGTTTGAACACAAATGATCGTTTTATGCCGACTCCAAACGGCTTATGTTCTCAAGAAGCTTTTCATGGCAGTTTTTACTCTCTGAGAGTTGCCAATGTCTGCAGAGAGGTAACGGCCGAACAGAAAAATTTATTCAATTGAAAGAACTTTCTGTGTCAGATGGGGATTCGAAGCTGTGTTCTCTAGCGTATGAGCCACACACTCTACCCACTACGCCATGGCGCCGCCACAAAATAATATATAATAATTCTAAAACTTCAAAAGCACCAGACTTTCTTGTTGATTGGTCAAAGTACTTAATTTAATTAAAATAAATTAAATCAATATCAAGACTTGATTTAATTGTAAGAAAAACTCTGATTTCATTCTATTAAATTAAATTATATTATGCTTGTATTTTACATTGATTAAAAATAAAGGTCCTTGCAAAATAAACTAAAATGTTTGAGAGTGTCAATAGATCAAAGCTGCAAAATTTCGCAGACTCTGGCCACAAAACATAACAAAACCAACAAAAAATACAAAAACCATGGAATAAAATGACTGACAGTATAGCGGAAACAAAGCAGTAAATGTGGGCAAGAACAAAAGTGAGCAAATGATAAACGAATACAAGATGGACATAAAGACATGCGTAGGATGTTTGAACTTAAGTAAGCAAGGACAAGAAAAATAAAATCAAGAATAACAGAAAAACCAACATTAAATTACTTTTCTAAGCAAATTGCACAAAAAAAAGGCACACAAAAAAAAAACACGACAGACAACTGACAACTACAACCAGAACAACGCGTTACAGGGCAACATCAATGCGAATGAGTGCTGCGTTCAAGAATCCTTTTAATGCATTAGCAAACGCCTGAATAAACTCAACTAAACAAAAGACACAAGAAAATCAAAAGAAATGGATAACAATGATATGTGGAGGGCTACAAGAAAACCAAGCCAAAAGAAAAAATAAAGAAATACGGAAGGCAGGAAGGAAGGAAGGATGTCAAAGAAAACACGAGCTGACAACCGGAAGTGACAAAATGAATTATACACCACCCATCACTGCCGCCCAGTCAGGCTTTCCACTCTTATTTCTGTTGCTGCTGCTGCTCTAACTTCAATGGCAAAGTAATCAGCTCTACACGCACTGACGAGGCTAACAAATATATGAATGTCAATCTACAAATTCTAATTTATATAAAAATAATAAGATTGTCTATCATGTTTGTTGTGTGTTTTGTTTTTATTTTCTCTAAAAAGACGTCATTTTGCATGCATGTCTGGCTTTTGTCTAGCCAGTTAAGCCAGTCAACCATTCAACTAACCAACAACCAGGCAATCACTGTACATCTTTCAACCGCGTCATTATATCGTCGCTTTACTGCATTTGACACAAGTTGTCGCCGTAAGTGTCTCCGATGCATCAATGCGTCGTTGGTAGCTTTTGTGTGAAGCACGTTTAAATGAGAGAAGCAAAAAAATCTGCCTAATACAAATACACTGCAAGAAAACAGTTCGAAATCTTGTTATCATTTTCTATTCTGAAAATATAGGTGGATTTTTTTTTTTATATTGACCCAAAAAACACCAAATCTTAGTCGGATTCCTTTCGAATTCAAGACGAATACGAGATCTCACCATAGCGGATTCGAAACGAATTCACAAAAATCAAAATTAGCGAATTTAAAATTTTTCGGGACGTGTGAAAATAATTAATATAAAAAATAGACATGAAATAATATAATAGAAAAAGAAATTTTCACAAAAATTATTTTATATAAAAACTTATGAAAAAAATACTTGGAAAAAATGCAAATTAGCAAATCCGAGAGTTTTTCAGGTAGACTTTTTCATATGAAAATCATAAAAAATAATGAAATTATTATCATTAAATTTTAATTATTATATTAAAAATTATTTATATTAAAAACAGACACGAAAAAAGAAAAATAAAGACCTAAGTCTACTTTAATGAACCCTCTGAATTTCAAGGGGTTGCTTGGGCCACGGGGGGTATAGTGTTCTTTTTTCAATACCATTATAGTCTTCGAAAAAATGTTTCCTTGCATGCATGATGCAATTATAATTCTGCCATGTTTTGTACCAAACAACTATCTGAAATTGAAGCGGATTCATTAAACTAGACTTGTTCCAAAAAAATTTCACAAACATTTTTTCAAATAAATACTTTTAAAAAAGTACTTTCATTAACTTTCTGTTACGTCTATACGTCGTTTTAGCGAATATTTTCTTTTTGTGCCTTTTTTTAAATAAAATTATTTCCACTCATAATTTAATCAAGCAAATTAAATCAACAACAATAGCCGAATGGGTAAGGTGCTGAACAAGCATTCAGATGACGTGGTTTCGTTTCTTGATATGCTGAATTTGAAAAAGATATAAAGTTAATAATTATAGCATCTAGAGTTTTTTCATCAATATAATAATTTGTGACTCCTCATTGAATATTAAAAACCTAGAAAATTAATCTTTTGTTTATTTTATTCACATACTGTACTATTGTTCATATTGGTCACGTATTGGCAAATATCTCTTATTTTGGCCAATTCGTAAACGTTTTGTTTTTTCCAATATTAAGGAAAAATAATTAAAAATAAAAGTATATATATCTAAACATTATAAAAAAAAATGCATTGATTTCATAATAAGTGATTTGAAAATATAAGAAAATTTAAAAGAAACTATCCCAAAACCATTCGATTATTTCAAAAATCTAGTTTCGAAAACGATTCGATTATTCTGAAAATCTCGTTTTGAAAACAAAGTGTAAATTTTTTTACGCTCCCGGATTCGTAAACAAAAGTAGAACGAATTCCATTTTTTAACTTAATACACGAGATCTCAGTTTCACCTCGAATTCGAAACGAATCCGTTTGGTTTATTGGGGAGACATAGTCATATCTAAAGGTTCAGCATAAAAAAAAAACATGAACTAAGCACTTTTTCATGAACTATTTAAAATCGTTGCCAAACTGCAGCCAATCGTTTGGGTTAGCAAAGGAGTTCCTTTAAAAAAAAAATGGCAGGTGCCGGTCATGGTTGAATTTTAGCCTGTTCAGGCACTCAACGATCAGGCTGACCAAAACGAAAACTTAAAGTTATTAAATAACATAACTGTTATACATTTCCGAAGTAGCTAGAGTCCGTAAATCAGACGCGTTATACTTTTTTAACCCTATTTAACAATTTATGCGTTATTGAATGTATTAACTGCTAGTTCTTAATTTTTAAATATTTGTATCACAATTACTTTGGTAGAGTAATTGGTAATTAGCTCGGTAATCGATTGGTAATTGCTTCGGTAATTGGCAATCACTTCGATAATCGGCAATCACTTCGATAATCGGTAATCCGTTGGAAATCACTTCGGTAATCGGTTGGTAATCGCTTCGGTAGTTGGTAATCGCTTCGTTAATCGGTAATCGGTTGGTTATCAGTTCGGTAATCGGTTGGTAATCGCTTCGGTAGCTGGTAATGGGCAGGCAATTGCTTCGTAATTGGTAATCGTTTGATGATCGCTTCGATAGTTCGTCATCGCTTCGGTAATCGATAAAGGGCTGGTAATCGCTTCGGTAATCGGTTGGAAATCGGTAGTTGGTTCGGTAATCGGAAATTAGTTGGTAATCACTTCAGCAATCGGTTGGCAATCGCTTCCGTTATTGGTAATCGGTTGGTAATCTCTTCGGTAATCGGTTGATAATCGCTTCGGTATTTGCTAATCGGTTGATAATCGCTTCCGTTATTGGGAATCGGATAGTATTCAATTCGGTAATAGGTTGGTAATCGCTTCGGCAATTGGTAATCGGTTGGTAATCGCTTCGGCAATTGATAATCGGTTGGTAATCGCTTCGGTAATCGGTTGGTAATCGCGTCGATAATTGGTAATTGATTAGTAATAGCTTCGGAAATCGGTAATTGGTTGATAATCACTTCGGTAATCACTTGGTAATCGCTTCGATAACTGGTTTGGTAATCGGTTGGTAATCGCCTCGGTAATAAGAAAAAAGCTCACCAAACCGATTACCGAAGCCTAGCATTACCGCGTCATAAGCAATGCTGTACAATGCAACAGAAATGAACAGCTAAAACATGATGATATCGCTAACAGCGTGATGATATCGCTATCATAGTTTTGCTATCTACCAAAAAGTGATCAACGCGTCTAAAGAAGTTTCACTTAAAAACTTTGTACTCCCTACAGTTTTGTTTTTAATTCGAACAACTCTTATTGGTCACTTCATTCCAACAACGTTACGCATTTGTAACAAAATTACTCGTAGTCCCATGATCATGGGATGAACCTTTAGATGCGTAAATAGAATACCAGTGGTACACAGACCTGTTCAGTAATACAAGTTTGTACAAACAAGTATAACATCCAATTGCATTCAAAAAGCAAACGTACTGGATGCTACTTCCACAAACACAAAACAAGACTTGTTAAAGAATAAATTCCATAAAGTTTATCGAAAGAACCATAAAATTATACAGATACGATACAAAAAGTAAAGTTGCTCTTTTTGAAGAATCCAGGCACTTCGATTCGTATTACAGCGTAAAAAGAGGGAATATCGAAATTAACGATTCAACGGACTAACAAATTTTACAACCTGAGAAGTTAAAAGTGCAAAAAGTACCTAATAGGTTAAAATAAAAAAAATAAGCTGAAGCGAAGAAGAGGGCTCGAAAACAGTAATGCGAGTACCTGACCGAATATGATTGCAATATCATGTACGATGAAACGTACAGCAAAGCAGATTTCAAGCAATGATCTGGGCATGAATATTATAAAGCGGTTAAAAAGTTTACAGCACAAAAACATACCAAATTTCAAAGAAATACGAGTACATGGCTTGGTAGGCCATTTGTAAATACGGGCTTCGAAGTAAGGAATTTGTGACAGATGGCACCATCAACACCAAAATTCACATAAGATAGTGTCTGTAGCTATCTTTGCTGCCTTTAATAAGTCAGCACCAAGGTTCGGTACTATTTTGGCCAGACTATTTTGGCAACAACTCCCTATGTCCATAGAATGATGGATTGGTACCAAGCCAACAATGTCATCATTATACCAAAAAAGTGTGAATCCACCATATTATCACTAACTGCGACCAATAGAAAGATGGGCTTTAATGGAAGGAAATGCTAAGCAGATCAAACAAACTCCAAAAAATATTGAAATATTTTTGACATAAATGATGTCGGGCATACAGTACAGTCAACGAAAGACGATAAAAAGCTAATGATTAAGGTACAAACCAAAAATATATCAAAAGAAAATAAACTATTTTAAGTTCACTTTGCTCAAAATATGTAATAAGTATTTTCTAATTTTTAATACTTTTTTTTCAGTATATTCGCTCTGTTTTTTCTCACGTTCGTTTGCCTTTGTATTTCCCCATATTTGTCCATGTTATTGTTCCTGCATTATGCTGTCATTTTGCTGACTCTGTAGTCTGTTCAATATAATACTGTTTCCACATCAGTCTTTATTGCCTTACTTGTATTGGTTGTAATAAAATAATAAATATAACAAGTTGATCTTAGTGGAAAGTTGATTTATTAAGCTTTCTATTTGATTTATTAATTCGGCAGGAAGTCTTGCAGGAATTCGCTGTTATTTATAATGGGCGAGTTCAGCCTTTTTTGTTTTTGTTATTTAATACGAGTGTTCTATGTTTTTGCAAGTAAAATTTTTATAAATTTTAGGAAATTAATGAATATATTTTATGGAACTCTGAGAGAAAATAATTAAGCTTTTCGCTGGTTAAATGGTGGTCACTAAGCATTTGAAAAAAGTAGACCAGCTATTATACCCCAAAGCGTAATGCATGGGGGGTGCGTATATAACTTTGTCATTCCGTTTGTAACGCCAATAAGGAGGCGTGGCAGGTATAGATAAGTACATATATTTCTGATCAGCATCACCACCTGAGTCGATTTCCGTGTGTCCGTCTGTCTGTCTGTCTGTCTATCGACACGGTTACAGCCGTAATTTTGAAGCTATCGCCTGATATTCAAAATACGAGCTTATTTTTAAAAAATGAAAATTAATTACTAAAATGAGCCAAATCAGATGAAAACCACATCTAAAGGTAGTGAAAATGCCTATATTTCTGAACATTAAAGAAATGCCTTCAAATTTTCTACGTAAGCTTGATCTTCAATATAAATTCTGAGAAGAAAAAAATAATTAAAATAAATGTTAGAATAAGTGAAATTGCAAAGGATAATGAAAACTACGCCTTACACAAAGTGGCTTTATATTAATCGTAAAATCTCTTAAAAATCCGCTCAAATTAAGGAAAGGTTTTGAAATTTGCCACCTAGGCTTTGATATTTAATCTAGGCCATCTCCATGATATTTGACAAAATCGGAGAAAAATCCCGCCTACATCCCATATCAAGCGGCCTTATTTCAAACTAAAGTCTTTTTAAAATCCACAAAAATTAAAGAAATGTCTTGAAATTTTGCACATGAGCTTTGATATATAATATGGAACCATCTCCACGATATCTGGCAAAATAGGATGCAAACCACGCCTACCTCCCAAACAAAGTGACGTCATCAAAAAAGGGAAAACTTTCGTTTTCCAAAATTGAATATTATCGTGTCTGTCGTGGCTAAAGCCTTCGAATATACTTCAATGCAGTAATATTATGCATTGATTCCCGTAGATAATTGCATCATTTTTGTAGCAATTTTTATTGAACTTCGACTTTTTTAAAAGTATATGTTATTATCTCGAAAAAATTAATGCATATCGAAGTTCAAAAAAAAATTAAATTTAATTTTTGATAATTTTAAAATTTTGTTGTTTGAATGCAATTCAAATCTTCGAAGTATTTTTCGAAGTTATATTTTGACTTCTTATGATTTAGCGAAACCTGAACTAGACTTCGCATATGGCCAAAATCTTGTACACAGGCTAGAAACCAATAGAGGTGTTAGATAGCAAAAAAAAAAATATTATCTTATCTTTATCTATATGTATATCTATATCTATATCTATATCTATATCAATATCTATATCTATATCTACATCTATATCTATATCTATATCTATATCTATATCTATATCTATATCTATATCTATATCTATATCTATATCTATATCTATATCTATATCTATATCTATATCTATATCTATATCTATATCTATATCTATATCTATATCTATATCTATATCTATATCTATATCTATATCTATATCTATATCTATATCTATATCTATATCTATATCTATATCTATATCTATATCTATATCTATATCTATATCTATATCTATATCTATATCTATATCTATATCTATATCTATATCTATATCTATATCTATATCTATATCTATATCTATATCTATATCTATATCTATATCTATATCTATATCTATATCTATATCTATATCTATATCTATATCTATATCTATATCTATATCTATATCTATATCTATATCTATATCTATATCTATATCTATATCTATATCTATATCTATATCTATATCTATATCTATATCTATATCTATATCTATATCTATATCTATATCTATATCTATATCTATATCTATATCTATATCTATATCTATATCTATATCTATATCTATATCTATATCTATATCTATATCTATATCTATATCTATATCTATATCTATATCTATATCTATATCTATATCTATATCTATATCTATATCTATATCTATATCTATATCTATATCTATATCTATATCTATATCTATATCTATATCTATATCTATATCTATATCTATATCTATATCTATATCTATATCTATATCTATATCTATATCTATATCTATATCTATATCTATATCTATATCTATATCTATATCTATATCTATATCTATATCTATATCTATATCTATATCTATATCTATATCTATATCTATATCTATATCTATATCTATATCTATATCTATATCTATATCTATATCTATATCTATATCTATATCTATATCTATATCTATATCTATATCTATATCTATATCTATATCTATATCTATATCTATATCTATATCTATATCTATATCTATATCTATATCTATATCTATATCTATATCTATATCTATATCTATATCTATATCTATATCTATATCTATATCTATATCTATATCTATATCTATATCTATATCTATATCTATATCTATATCTATATCTATATCTATATCTATATCTATATCTATATCTATATCTATATCTATATCTATATCTATATCTATATCTATATCTATATCTATATCTATATCTATATCTATATCTATATCTATATCTATATCTATATCTATATCTATATCTATATCTATATCTATATCTATATCTATATCTATATCTATATCTATATCTATATCTATATCTATATCTATATCTATATCTATATCTATATCTATATCTATATCTATATCTATATCTATATCTATATCTATATCTATATCTATATCTATATCTATATCTATATCTATATCTATATCTATATCTATATCTATATCTATATCTATATCTATATCTATATCTATATCTATATCTATATCTATATCTACTTATGCCTTAGCTTATTTGCGCTTTCGTCTAAAGTAGCTTTATTGAGCTAATTGTGTTCATTGTGCGCGCTTATTGTTTACAGATTGAAGTAGCTTATTGAGCTTATTAGTGTTTATAGTGCTCGCTTATTGATTACATATTAAAAATATCTTATTGAGGTTATTTGTGTTCGTATTTTGTGAGTTTAATAAAAATTTTCAAGAGTATGGAGAGGGAAATGAAAAAAAAACAGAAAGCGATAACATTTTATTTTGTCATTAACTCCACTCACAAAATAATGATTAATAACAAATGCTCTAAGCGATTATAAATGATCGGAACAATAGCAAATGCGTTAAAAGGAACTTGAAAACACAAGCATAAACATGATTGGAATTTCTGCAAAAAAAAAAAAACATATAATCGCCTATAAACGCGATTCACTGACCACTTTCAGCGTGTTTAGGATTTTTTATATGAAGCTTTTGAGCTCTATATTACTTTACTCTCATCGAAAGAGAAACAAAAAAGTGTTAGCGCTCTTTATTAGTAAATAAAAAACACCCGTGGCGAAGCCTGCTGGTGTTATATATTTTCTACTTGTCCTGTTTATGTGAAATGCTCTATAAATGTTTATTCTTGATTCATAACTTTATTTTTTCGTTTTTAATTTTAATTTTGATTTCAATAAACTACAATAAAACGTTACAGAGTTTTTATTGCATATTTTACATAAGGCTATAGAATTGAAATATGTATTTAGACATAAATGAATTTTGTATTACCTTTCCTTTCTAATTAATTTTGTTTTAAACTCATTTTGACGTATTTGTGAAATTTTGTGAGGAAGTTTCTTGCGTTAATATTCGCAATAATATTTTTGAAAAACAATTAGGTATTCTCAATTTTGACCATTTCTCAAAATGAACTCCGGTGATCTCCCTTTGCTTAATTTTGGAAAAAGATATATTCAAAAATAATAATAATTTTAAAAGTAAACGATTAGTCTTGAATAAGTTCCATATCCTTCTTTTTAATTTTTAACTGGCACTTACAAAATTTTTTTATTAAAACCCACCCCATGGATAATCTTGACTACGAGCCTGGTTGGTATTGTATTATTATTATATTAAACTTTTTTCAGTGGTGTCGCACAACTTGATGTTTTTTTTTTACTTTTCGTATATTCGCCATTTGTCTTGCGTAATTAATCAAATTATTTAACATTTAACCTTTACGTTAAACCTTTTCCGCGGGTTTTTAATTAATAAAAAAAAACATTCTTCTTGCATCTTTTCAAAGTGAAAGTTTTTGCAAATTAACAAAATGATTTATTGTGAAGAGGTATCGTTTTATAATATCTGCTTTTTTAGTTTTCATCAAAATTTGAAAATTTTCAAGTAAACAACGCTAAAATTATACAACATCGTGCAAACAGCGTAGCCAGAAAAATATTTCATACAATTTTAACTAAACTTAGTCTGTTGATCTTGTAGGTTTGATTGTAATACAAAAAAGTTCTTATGTTTATTAAATTGTAGTAAAAATATAATTAATCAAAGTAAAGTAAAGTGCTGGTGCTGTCATCAAGCTAATAAATTTTTTTGTGAAAAGAACCAAGCGACTTTTTTTAGCATAGAAAATCTCATAAAAATGTTAAATATATTAATTAAATTAATTCAAACTCCTTTAATATCATTGAATACCAACCAGCTAGCAAAAAGCTCAACATTTAAGCTTTTATTTTCAAGTTTATGGTGGGTGGCGGCATTTTTTTAGGTTCATTCAATTCTATTGAATTATTTAAGCCATTTTTCAAAAACATATTTGTTGTAAACAACAACCAAACATTGTTGATTTTTTTTTTTTTGCTGGGTCTGCAACATTATTATTCTTATATTTTAATATTTTTTTGTGTGTCAGTTTATTCATGCGGATAATTTTTAATCACTGATGCATGACAAATACTGTTTTCCCACCACATTTCTCTATGATTTAATCAATCAAATTAATTATATGGCCAAAAGGTATTTGAGCTTGCCAGTATATGGCATAAAATTCCTAGAGGGTGGGTTGAGCGCAAAAATATGCTGTTGGGCGCTGATCACAGCTGCAGCGAGTTCTTTGTTCACTGTTTTTGCAGCAGCTGTTATTGAAATAATTAAATTGGAAAAGCTTTCATGTGAATAGCTTTTTCTGCGAATTTTTTAAGCTTGTGTGAGAAAATATGCATGTGTGTGCAACATGTGTTTTTGGTTTTAAGAAAAAAAGAAAGAACACAATGCTACCAACAAAATAACTAAACTAAACATAAACAAAATAGTTAAGGTGAACAAAAAATATATGTTAATAGCTGAATTTATATGATTAAAGTTTAAACTTTAATTAAAAAAAAGTTTGAGGTCACCTATGAATTGTTTTATCCCCTTGTTCGATAGCATTCAATTAGTCCAGCATGTGATGTTTAATATGGTCTGTGGTGGCAATGCGCAGAAGTTTGTAGCATTGAAAAAATTGTACCGATCTATTGAAATACCGGCAATAAAGTTGCTACCATTCATCCAACTCTGCTGCTTAGTTCAGCCTGCAACTTCCTTTCACCACCATCGATATCATCATCATCATCATCATCATCATCATTTTTGACCTCAATACTTGGAAACTCTGTTGTTAGTCGTAGAGTTGAAATGATTTCTCTAATTAAAAAATTTTTTGTAGTTTGTTTTGCAGCAAATTTTTCTCCCCCAAACAAAAGCAAAAACCATGCTGGAACAACATGTTGCCAATGTTTTGTTGCACAAATCATGGCTTATGGAATTTTTTTCACGTTTTTCTGTTACAATAAAGAAAAAAGTGTGTTTCTGTGAATGGAAATAATTTGCTAATTGGTGCAAAATGGTCTTCATTACAGGCCGTTTTATCATGTGAAACTTAGCGGAAGCGTTGTACTGAAATGCCCAGAGGATTGAGGATATCGAATGGAACGTACTAATAATGAAACTATTTTAACGTTAGCATTAACATCAATACTAACATTGACATTAACATTAACATAAGCATTAACATAATCTTAAACATAAACATAAACATAAACATAAACATAAACATAAACATAAACATAAACATAAACATAAACATAAACATAAACATAAACATAAACATAAACATAAACATAAACATAAACATAAACATAAACATAAACATAAACATAAACATAAACATAAACATAAACATAAACATAAACATAAACATAAACATAAACATAAACATAAACATAAACATAAACATAAACATAAACATAAACATAAACATAAACATAAACATAAACATAAACATAAACATAAACATAAACATAAACATAAACATAAACATAAACATAAACATAAACATAAACATAAACATAAACATAAACATAAACATAAACATAAACATAAACATAAACATAAACATAAACATAAACATAAACATAAACATAAACATAAACATAAACATAAACATAAACATAAACATAAACATAAACATAAACATAAACATAAACATAAACATAAACATAAACATAAACATAAACATAAACATAAACATAAACATAAACATAAACATAAACATAAACATAAACATAAACATAAACATAAACATAAACATAAACATAAACATAAACATAAACATAAACATAAACATAAACATAAACATAAACATAAACATAAACATAAACATAAACATAAACATAAACATAAACATAAACATAAACATAAACATAAACATAAACATAAACATAAACATAAACATAAACATAAACATAAACATAAACATAAACATAAACATAAACATAAACATAAACATAAACATAAACATAAACATAAACATAAACATAAACATAAACATAAACATAAACATAAACATAAACATAAACATAAACATAAACATAAACATAAACATAAACATAAACATAAACATAAACATAAACATAAACATAAACATAAACATAAACATAAACATAAACATAAACATAAACATAAACATAAACATAAACATAAACATAAACATAAACATAAACATAAACATAAACATAAACATAAACATAAACATAAACATAAACATAAACATAAACATAAACATAAACATAAACATAAACATAAACATAAACATAAACATAAACATAAACATAAACATAAACATAAACATAAACATAAACATAAACATAAACATAAACATAAACATAAA
This sequence comes from Coremacera marginata, assembly GCA_914767935.1. NCBI lineage: Eukaryota > Metazoa > Arthropoda > Insecta > Diptera > Sciomyzidae > Coremacera > Coremacera marginata. The sequence goes on along the minus strand of OU612044.1, from coordinate 5,931,470 downwards.
CATAAACATAAACATAAACATAAACATAAACATAAACATAAACATAAACATAAACATAAACATAAACATAAACATAAACATAAACATAAACATAAACATAAACATAAACATAAACATAAACATAAACATAAACATAAACATAAACATAAACATAAACATAAACATAAACATAAACATAAACATAAACATAAACATAAACATAAACATAAACATAAACATAAACATAAACATAAACATAAACATAAACATAAACATAAACATAAACATAAACATAAACATAAACATAAACATAAACATAAACATAAACATAAACATAAACATAAACATAAACATAAACATAAACATAAACATAAACATAAACATAAACATAAACATAAACATAAACATAAACATAAACATAAACATAAACATAAACATAAACATAAACATAAACATAAACATAAACATAAACATAAACATAAACATAAACATAAACATAAACATAAACATAAACATAAACATAAACATAAACATAAACATAAACATAAACATAAACATAAACATAAACATAAACATAAACATAAACATAAACATAAACATAAACATAAACATAAACATAAACATAAACATAAACATAAACATAAACATAAACATAAACATAAACATAAACATAAACATAAACATAAACATAAACATAAACATAAACATAAACATAAACATAAACATAAACATAAACATAAACATAAACATAAACATAAACATAAACATAAACATAAACATAAACATAAACATAAACATAAACATAAACATAAACATAAACATAAACATAAACATAAACATAAACATAAACATAAACATAAACATAAACATAAACATAAACATAAACATAAACATAAACATAAACATAAACATAAACATAAACATAAACATAAACATAAACATAAACATAAACATAAACATAAACATAAACATAAACATAAACATAAACATAAACATAAACATAAACATAAACATAAACATAAACATAAACATAAACATAAACATAAACATAAACATAAACATAAACATAAACATAAACATAAACATAAACATAAACATAAACATAAACGTAAACATAAACATCAATGAAATAAAAATATATTTTATTTTGTATTAAAATAAAACCACGACTCTACAGATGGAGATAAAATATCTCTTGAATAATAAACGCAATCAGAATATGAAAATTTCATTAAACATTTTTGTTTAGTTGTAGTCAAATTATTAGTTTATAATTATTGACTCAGCAATTAAATAACAAGATATTTAAACATATTTAAAGGTGCATTAGTGCAAAACAGTTATAATTATTGACTCAGCAATTAAATAACAAGATATTTAAACATATTTAAAGGTGCATTAGTGCAAAACAGTAATTATCTGGGCATGTAGTTAAATGATAAAGATCGCTAAATGGCCAAAAACTGTTGTCTATAAATTGTAGTCCACAGCAGACACTTCTAAATTTTGTTCATTATTTTAATATTTGACTATTGGATAACAAATAAAAAGAGGCAATTAGAGCACTATAAAAATATTTGAATGCTTTCAAACGAATTTGTGTTGGCCTTGCTGATCGGTTGCTTGCTACAAGAATCCTGGGTGAGTTAAATGCAGTTGAAATTGTCGGCGTTAAAGCTTTTCTTATTTTGTCTTTTTGAATTTTTTGACAACAGTCACGCACTATATCTATTACACTAAATCTTAATTTGGATCTCGCAAAAAATGGACGCTCTAAGTTATCAGCCGACATGGTGCAAAACTGCATGAAACGAACCGAAGTTGCAATGAACGAATTGACACGTTTTCGACTGGGTCTAATGTCCAACTTCTCACCCGTTGAACCGACAGCAAGTGCAAAAGAAACCATCTTGAATACCACAGAAGATGATGATGCGGCGAACAAAGAAAATTATGTCGATTACAATAACGTCTCACCATTGGTTATCAAAGAAAAGTACCAGGAGCCGATACAATGTTTCGCCCACTGTATCTACAATCAAATGGGTCTGATCAAGGATGGTGGCTTTATGGAGAGCAAGGTACAGCGCAAGCTATACGCAATAATGGTACGCGAACAGGTGCAGTTGCCAGAGTGCGTTGATATGGAGAGTGACAATATATGTGAGGCCGCCTATAAGATCCACCTATGCTACAGTAAATTAAAAATGCTCGAGTCCGAAAATCGTATCGAGTCATTAGTTGATCACATGACAGCAATAGATGATACGCTCAAGAATGTTGCTGATGAAATGAACGCAGCTGATAGCGAATCAAATGAGGATGTTAAAGAAAATTAAATATCCAGTTTTGAAAAGCGTCTCTAGCTCAGTATTAACAATTAATATTTTAAAATTTTAGACAGCACAATAAAATTGAATGCTTCTAGTATTTACTCCAACCTTATTATGCCTGTATTATTAATTAAATCCTTTACGTGACCCATTTTTGGAGTCATGCGTGCGTAACACGAAAAAAAAAATTACAAAAATGAATGTAAGTTTATTTTAACATCCCAGCTTGAGAGCAATAAATCAATTTCAATAAAAATTTCAAGCATATTTCATGTAATTTAAGCAAATGACAAACAGGTTCGTGTGCGGGTGACAAATTATTATTTTACAAACAATTAAAACAAATATTCAACACATATCTACGCACACAATAACGTCATGTGGAGCACTGACGGTACACGCTCTTTTATGAACTCGCATAAAAAAATATTGGTAGCTTTCAACTATTTTCTCGGCCGTTAAGAGGCCAAGGTCCTTTAGTTTTGAATTGAGCAAAATTTGATAACTTTCTGTAGGTAAACTCTGTGCCTCATTTTAAGATTTGCAATCGTGAACAATAGACTAGAAATTAAAGAAATTTGTTGACCCTATACTGCCCAGCACCGCCTTTTTACAGTCCTTTTTGAAATTTATCAAAAAAAAGCAATGAAAATATTGTCGTAACTCTTTGAAATATTGTATATACCTATATTTGTTTTTACAGACTAAAGGTTTTTACACGACCTGTTATTTGTGAGATTTTAAAAATTCGTCAATAAGCACAAAATAAGTAGTTTTGAAAAAATAAGTGAAAATAATGCACTAAATAAAATACTTCCTGTGGATTAAACCAACCAAAAAAATTATAAGTAGTATGTGATGTATTCTTTCACCTACCTGATAGTCTGTAATGATAAACCGCCCCAGAGACTGGGTAGAATCTAATAATAAGTAGTTTCGACCATTTTTAATTTTAGACATGAATCGTCGATTGAACCAAAAATGCTTTAGATGGCTGAAGAAGATATACAATACATTAAGCTGTTGATGAATTTCGATGTTGAACTCGATGTTGATTTCGATGGTCAAAGGGGAGGTGGGAGGAAAAGGGATGTTCATCAATTATCAAAAGTATAAAAAAGTGATGAAAAATAAACAGCAAATCTTTTTGCCTATTTTAAATTATTATATTAGTTAACTTTGCCTCTTTCAGATATTCAGCAGAATTTTGTAACATTTTCACCAGGGAGTTGTAAAAGGGAGTTTCCGTTTTTAAGATAGCTGATAAAAACATCTCATGTTTTATTTAACACTCAGAAATATTGACGGTTGATGAACAAATTTGCATTAAAAATTTCCAAAAAGTTTTTAAACTTTATCTTACAAACGAAAACTCCCTTTACAATTCCCGGGAAAAAATGTTTCATAATTGCTCTGATTATTTATTTTAATCCTTAATTTTCTATTTAAAATAATAACTCTCTTAGTACAGATGAATTCTAATATATATCTAAAACGGTATAAGCAAGGTGTCAACCACCTAAAACCGTTAGATGATGTTGAAATCTTTAAAAATACATTTTACTAGGTGGCAAAACTATTGTAAAAGAATTACATAATTTTTAAATTCTGACAGCGGATTCGAATTCAGCGACCCATTTTTACATAAATGTTCACCGCATAGGATTGTAGGTGGCAATCCTAAACGCCATCTTGAATTTTAAAATTCTGACATCAGATTCAAAACCAGCGATTCCCTAATGCTGCCAATCACGAAATCTCTCTTAGGCAGCGCTTATATGCATTGTAGTGTTTATATACAATGTTTACAAAAAACGTTTCACTTTTTTGTTACCGGTTTATAAACAAGTATACGTGTTTTATGAAATTTTATCCACAATAAAAATTGTCACATCGCTTCTTCAATTCAAAAATTTTTTGAATATTTTGTCGTCCCCATACTTATAAAATCGTAAAAAAAAAATTTGCTCAATGTGGATATTCTTCACTGATAGAAAAAAGTTTCTATAAACCAACTTGATATCATAAAATTTCCACCCATGCATCTACGCTGCTTTGATAGATCCACTGATGATTAAAGCAAAAAAACTTCTACAACCTCATACATTGTATTCAAATTTTGGTTGCCAAACTGCGATCTACATCAAGACTAACTCCTAATTGCTTTGTTTAAGATTCTAATTCTAAAAACTGCGCTATTAAATTTTTTTATAAATTTTATATGCAACGACTAACTTTTTGTCATTAGTGTGCAACTAAGTACATAAAGAGTGTCGACCAAGTTTGCAAAGAGTTATCAGTGGCGACTGTCATATCAGTTTGCAAGCAATAAATTAAAAACAAACTCTTGTGTTGGCTGATGGGTAGGGTGGTAGAAGCTCAGGAAAATTTACCGTAAAATAAGAACAGCAAAGAGTGGCAGCAGCAGGTGAAGAATTTTTACTGGTGGGTGTGTGAAGTATAGCAAAGGGTATGGCAACCCTTTGCAGAGTAGCACAAAAAAGCAAAAATAACCGTGAGTTCAAGCACACAGGCACACAGCCAGAAAGAAACGGGATCTGCATGTGTATGAGCGTGTTTGTGTAGAGTAAGTCTCTGGAGATTCCTAATCAAGATGAATATTTACACAGATTTATAATGAAGCCTGATGCACAACCACATACACACATACATCTATAGTGAAACTTTCATTCTCACAACCTCCAATTTACACTCACACACATACATACATACATGGCAGCAAGAAAAGAAATTTAATAAATTAGTGCTGCTAATGGTTGAAACGAGTGTTGCATATTTTAAGGCATTCTCTGTATGCACGCCAAAACCTGAATGAAAGGTGAAGCTCCCAGTGAATCTTCCAGTGAAGCCCTTGAGAAGCTACAGTGCTGCTGCAGTCATCTACGTATGTGTGTCATTGGGCCGCATTGTGTGCTTTTGGAGTTGGTCATATATCGAGGTGAATGGTTTGCGGCGCTAGTGTTTGTATGGCAATACTTAAAATTTATGTGCGAAATGTTTTCATTACAATAATTATTAGTGGATTCATTTACTGTTGTCCTCTGTTGCTGCACTCTTGTTTATATTTAATTTATGAAGTGTTTTTGTTGCACACACAATGAATAGAATTAGTTTTATTTGTGTGTGTGTGTAAATGTGTCTGTTTATGTATGAGTGCGATGCATTTCTGTGTAGCTATGAAAATAGAAATAAATTTACATCAATGTTATTAATTTGTATAAATGTGCTACACTCGCACACATTTACACAAACGCAGACACACATTAGTCTTAATTGTACTTAATTAATTATGCGCTGTGAAAGTTTAAAGTCGAAACTTGGTAAAACTTAATAAAGTTTAGTTTAGATAAAAGTTTTCGCATAAAAATTTCTGTTTGGAAAAAAAAATGACCACAAATATTCTAGAGCGCCAACAAAATTTCATCCTTAAAGATAACACAAATGATTTGTGTGATTTTGTAAACACTTTTTGCATTATGTTGACATTATTTTAATTGATTTAGTCTATTACTTTGCAAATAATGTGATGGTGTCTTATAATCATTTTATTTATCGGAACTGTGAGATACTTCAACAAAATGCTCAGACAAATTATTTTAATGGAATAGCTTTAGAATAGAATCGAAATTGCAATTGTAACTCTGAATTAGAAAAGCATATCATAATCAAACCACAATTTGATTTGTTTTGGGGTATTCAAAAAACTGGCATAAAAATTATAAAAAAAAAAATTTAATTTCAACATAAATTGAAATAAATAAGTGTTAAGTCAATTTCAAAGATTTCCAGATAAAAAATTTCATCTAAATAGGTTAGAAAAATTAGCTATAAAGTCCAAATTTTAAACCAAAATATAACCCAACCTTGTGGTTAAAATAAAAATTAGCTCCATGGTTGACATTTTGAACCTAGTTGTTGAAATTTTTAGCTTTGTGGTTGAATGGTTAAATTAAAGCGTCCGAATTGTGATATTGATTGTAGTGGTGCTGATTCGCTTCAAACGGACAAAGTGCAACTAATGTTCTCCATCACCTACGTCCCCGTAAAACGGTGCTCTGCTAGTGATGATATTTTTAAATCATATATTTTTTATATCTGTGCAAATAAAATTCCACTAGTTGTGCAGAAAACCCACAAAAACCCGTGGTATACTAGTGGTCACAAAAAGCTAAAAAACTTCGAAATAAATTCTTCAAACTTTTTCAGTCTGCTAATGATTATAACTGCAAGCTCAAATTTGAACATTACTCGAGGGAGTTCAGTTTCCTAAATAAAGTTTTATTTATATAAGCAGTATATACTTAGATTTGAATCTAATACCAGCAGGGAAGCGAGAGCTTCATTGTTCTCCTTGTATTTAATATAAAAACGTAGCAAGAACCAAGCGCTATACGTAAATATTCAAAATTTTTAAAACAAACCAAAAAAGAATCACCCAGCCACGGGTGCTTACAAGGCAAGCACCCCAACCAGTAAGCCATGGCCAACACAGTTTAGGTGTAAAATTCGGTTTTTAATAACAGAATAACTTATAAGCTAATTTTTAAAACAAAACAAAAACGAAAAACAATCGGCGCCAGCCAGGTTTGAACCCGGGCATTTCGACTTCAAGGCAAACACGCCAACCAGTCTGCCACAACTCAATTGAAAAATTTGTTTCTTAATTACAAATTACAGCAAGTTTGATAAAATCAAATCAAATTTGGTTTATTCACGTGGAAGTTTTTGAAATTAATTTTTTTTTTTTTTTTGACATTAATATCTAATACTTTTTTTCAAGTGCGACGTTATCGTTACGGAAAGTGCTACAAATATAGCTCTACACAAACAGCACTACTTGCAAGGAGAATAAAGCGCTCTTTATGTGCATACAAGTAATGCGCATTGAAATTTTTTGCGGGGACATAATTTCTAATCCAAAAAGTTTTTGGAATTACATACAAACATAAAAGAGTAGATCTCAGATTTCAGTTTATAGGGTTTTTAATGGCAGGCATTTTTCTTCTATTGTTGATACAGTTAATCTTTTTGCTGACTATTTTATATCTAACTTTGATGATGATGACTCTTGGGTTGATAGTTCCATTTAGAATTGCATTGAGTCTAGACTCGATATTGGCTCCATGTCTGTATCAATAGAACATGTTCGCAGTGCATTGTCCCTCCTCAAAACCTTAACAATGTCTGATAATGACGGGTTGTGTGCTACTTTACTTAAAAATTGTGCTTCTGGATTAGCTGAATCACTTTGTTAAATTTTGAACAAGTCACTTTCATCTGAGTCTTTCATAGAGTCTTGAAAGATGGCAGCCATAACTCCAACCTTCAAAAGTCGAGCTCCAAATTAACGAACATATCAAAACTGTTTGAGTCAATTATCAAGCAGAAACTTTATTTCTTTCAAAACGTTGTATCTGTCCTGAGCAGCATGGGTTTGCGCCTGGAAAGTCCACCATTACAAACCTCACCCTTTTTTCAAATTTTTGCATTTCTTCATTGGAATCAGGTTATCCTTAAATTGATGCCCTTTAGAGAGATTTTTCGAAAGCTTTCGATAAAGTCTCCCATAAGCTGCTCGTTGCCAAGCTTAGGAAAATGGGCTGTCACTTGATTTTTCTGGAATGGATAAAATCCTATCTTAGTGGTAGACTTTGTTTTGCCTCGGTTGATAACACCCATTCATATTGATATGCTGCTTTAATTTGGAACCCTTCAGCTGCGATTCAATCGTCAAGGCTTGAAAAGGTTAAAAAAATTGCTACAAAGTACATGCGTTATTGCACTAGTTTTAAATCTGACTTACCTCTTATAATGCGCAATGCTTTTTAATGGGTTTGAAGTCGCTCGAAATCAGGAGAAAAATTATCTCATTAATGTTCATCTATGATATTATTTCTAGTAATATTACTGGTTCTATTTTTTTAAATTTGATTCAATTCAATATACCACCAAGGCAGTGCGTTGTTTTAAGCTATTTTTCATTAAATTCCATCGAACGAATTATGCTCTAAATGAGCCTATAACTAGGTTTTTGTATTTATATAATGAATTATCATCTAAGCACTTTTTTGATTTTTCAATCTTAAATTATTTTTTAAAAACTTTGTTACTGATTTGTTTTTATTTAATTTAAGTTTTTTGGTTTTCTTCTTTAATTATTTTTAATATCATATGCATATTTTTAATATTTAAATATTATAAAGTAATTTCTCAAGTCTGTAAGGAAATGTAATGTCTATAGACTGAATAAACTGAACTAAACTAAACTAAATTTTCAACATTTATTGATAAAAAAGTTCTACTGCTTTAATTTAAATTACTTCATGTAATGAAATGTGGTGACAGTGGCGTACTGATTTAAGTGCGTGTCTCTTTTATTAAAGAACCGCAATTCAAATTCCACCTGGCACAAAATGTTTTTTCAATTGAATTAAAGGTACCTTTATATATGTAATATAACGCGATTATGAAGGTCAGAGATATAGATATAAAGTTTTTTTATTGGTATCAACAATTATTAAAGTACATAAAAATATGTTTGTTTTTTGAAGCGAAGCTTTTTACGCCTCATTCTTTGATTTGCTTGAGTGAAATCTGGAAAACTTTCGACAGATTTTTTCTTTGAATTTTGATGGTTTCTTCAGTTCTTGCGTTTATTACAACAATAAAATTTAATAGTTTAATATTAAATATTTAAAACATTCTGTAGTCCCCAGTGGGGATTTGAACTCGTACCAAACGATTACGAGCTCTATACGCTACCCACCAGGCCACCAAGCTGTGCTAGAAATAGTTGTTGATTCAATGTTAAGTATAACAGAAGCTATGCTGCAGTAGATCGTCACAATCTATCAATAGATAGAGGATTATGTATTGGCTTACTACAACAACTAACAAAAATTTGCTTCTAGTCACCAGCATCGATGTGTTGTTTTTTTTTATGTGAATGCGCGAAGCAGAACACCGATGTTGGTGACATCTTATAGCAAGTAGAAGCAAATTTGTGTTAGTTTTGTAGAAGCCAATACACAATAGCCAATTCACAATTCTCCATAAATAAATATAATTTGCGGCAGCAACATAGCTTCTGTTTTACTTAATATTGAATCAACAACTCAAGGCAACAAAGGCTTTTTGCATTGGTGGATAGTGTACTGAACTCTTAATCAGTGGGTACGGGTTCGATCCCCACTGCGGATGAAGAAATGTTTTTTAATAATTTGATATCAAAATTTTTTGTTGTGATGGACGCAAGCAAAAAGAAACATCATTTCTAATATAAGAAAACAGTGTCGGAATAACGAAATGTAATTAAATTTACTGGTGTGCTATTAATGTTAATAATATTAATATTAATGTGTGTTTTTTTTTATTTATATTATGTTATTTTAAATTTTTGAATTTAAAAGTTAATTTATTAAAAAGAAAAAATTATTAAGCTATCAAATCTATGTAACTATGAAAAAGCTTCGCTTCTCTCGTGCACCCAACGACGCATCTGTTTTATTTTGTGACGTCATTTGCGTGTACGTGACGTTGTCATGAAGCGATGCGAGAAAAGTTGGAACATTTTTGCTTGCAGAATAACATGATCTGTAATCATCTGAAAAAAAAGTAAAATATATTTGTAAAGTAAACACTTACGCCGAGGTAGTGTCTTCAAGTTTTTTAAAAATGTATGTTTGTAAAAAATTAACGCATCCTTAAAGTTGAATACTTAAAAAATGGGTGTAAATTTGAGTACACAAAGAGCTGTAACTGTAACAAATATATATTGCTTTTTTTCAGATGATTACAGATCATTTTACCTATTCTCGCCTATTTTTACCTATTCTAAAAATACTCAAACTCGAAATTTTCAAATAGGTACACTTCTAGTCAAGAAATTCACAACGAGCAAGTTATATAACATAACACGGTTGGCTGGAATTTTTTTTAACCCTAAATTTGCTTCCCTCAAAAAGTTCATGACGATATCTATTCCATGTTGGTATTTATTTAAATATTTTTCCGTTCGAAAAAGTTGGAGATATGTTTTTTTTTTTTAATTTAGATCATACACGTTGCCATGTGAAGGTTCGCCCCCTGTCCCCCGTAGTTCAGCGTATAACTGTGCAGCGACTACGCTGGCTGGGTCATGTCCATCGTATGGACGACGAGGCTCCAGCGAAAAAGTGCTCGAGGCGAGGGTCGCTGGTCAACGACGACGAGGGAGACCATGCCTCCGATGGATGGACCAGGTTGAGGAAGGCCTAACCGCACCTGGCGAGAGCTGATGAGGTCGGCCGAAACCCGGATACGGGTTGTTACGACCACCTAAGTAAGTAAGCAAGTAATATTTACGATTTCAGGATACAATAATGTTTTGAAAATATCTTGTGATGCGGCAATGTCCCACATACTGGTCCTTTACGGGAAATCGTTGGGCCCTTTCAGAAGGTGGTGCACTCGTATTCCAGACCTTGCAGTCTTTTGAACAATAAACCTGTTCCTGAAAAGGAACAGCCACGGCAGCTACGTCTTCTCTATATAATTCCTCCGCATCATCACTATCATCGTCATTATCCAGAATGACCTCTAACTCTATCCCTTCTTCAATATCGGATGCCTCATCCAAATTTCTTGGACTCTCTCTTCTTCTGAAACGTAGTCTTCATCGTCTAAGTCGTCACCTGGTTCAAATGGGTCCAACTCCTGCCCCTTAATTTCTTTGACTTGCTCCTCAAGTCTCTGTCGTCTTTCTGGATTCACATTTGATGCATTTAGCTTACGAACCAAACGCGTCAACATATCATCTTCTTCGAAGCCTTCTCGCTCAATTTTACTGCAACCAAATAAAATAAAAAATCCAATTATTTCCAATTATTTCCAAAACCATTTATATATCACGTGAACTAAAGATTAAATTCAATGAACCATACTTACGAAAATATTATTAAAAATTTAATTAATAGTCGATAGATCACTACGAACCACTTGAGCAATTTTTATTAGTAATATATTTCCAATCACAATAAATTTCGGTGTACACGTACTGAATTCCGTGCATCAACTGATTATATATTGTCCTGGTCTGCTCAGACACATGTGTGCATGATTCACAAAATAAATTTAAATTGGAATTTTCCACTTAAAATATTTAAAAAAGTAACGGTTACTGTTCTATTGTATTAGGATAAGCATATTTGAAGAAGTCATGCACTGGCGTCGCTCAGAAATACTGAGAAAGAAAACTATGTAAGCTTAAAACCCGTTTGGGTCTGGCCAGACCCATACGCTCATGGGAGGGTTAAGCAGATTAAATGAAAGATAACTATGCAGAAAAACTCCTGTAGTCTATATCTGACTACAACAGTAAACACTTGTAAAGATTTTAATGTATGTTTTTCTAAATGTGCTCTGTACCTTTAATCATTGGATATATAAAAAAAAAACAGAATACATTTTTTGAAATACAGTAATGTAATGTTTATAACATTATATCGCTTATTGCGATCTATCAGTTATAACGAATAAAAGGTTGGCCAGACAAATAAGACACACGACGAGATGTCTTCGGCATCGATAAAGAAATTTGAACAAACAATTGAAAATTTATTTATGTATCAGAAAACCAAATAACAAAAAATTACACATTTTTTCAAGTAAATTCAAAAATTTGTGTAAATATTAACGCATTTTGTTGAGTTTTTAATAAAACTAAGAAAGAATGTTAATAAATTACCAAAATAATTTTATCGCTTATAACGAACAAAACTAAGGTTCCCTGAAGTTCGTTAAAAACATTACTTACTGCAGTCTTTTCTTTTTAATTTAAAGCTTTTAAAATTAAAAAAAGCGCCCGACGGATTTTTATTTTGCTTACAGAAAAATTATCAGTGTCGTTTCTCGAGTAAGTATCAGCATGAATTTTTGGAGGTAAGTAACTTAAGGGTTAAAAAATATTCCAGCCAACCGTGATAATAACATCAATTTTTGCAATTGCATTAGGTATACTCAATTTCTCAAATTTGGATTTTTTTCGATTTTTTTTAATACTACAAGAATAAAATGGAGTATTTTTCGATAAGTGAAAAATCACAACACTGGTAGTTTTCGTCCAATTTGCATGTTTGATAGCTTATTTAAAAGAAATATTAAATGGAAAACAAGTTGTGAACCAGCTTTTTGATAATATACGCTTGTAAAGAGTGGTTAAATTTTAAGGGCCGATGTTGATTTTGAAAAAAAAACAAATTATTTGGGAAATTATTATCATTTCTTTTTATTATGATAAAACTGGTATGGTTCAATTATGCGTGGAACAAAATATCGGCCAAATGGCCGCCGCGACCACGGCGGCACACCTCCATCCGATAGTTCAAATTTTCGATGACGCTGAGGCATAAGTGAGGTTCTATGCCGTTAATGTGCCGAATTATCTCATCCTTTAGCTATTGAATTGTTGCTGGCTTATCTACGAACAGCTTTTCTTTCAAATAACCCCAAAGAAAGAAGTCCAACGGTGTCAAATCACATGATCTTGGCGGCCAATTGACATCGCCACCACGTGAGATAACACGGCCATTGAATTTGTCGCGCAAAAGAACCATTGTTTCGATAGCTGTGTGGCAAGTGGCACCATCCTGTTGAAACTACATATCGTCCACATTCATATCATCCAATTCGGGCCATAAATAGTTCGTTATCATCTCACGATAACGAACACCATTCACAGTAAATGCCTGACCGGCCTTATTTTGGAAAAAAACAAGGCCCGATGATGCCGCCAGCCCATAAACCGCACCAAACAGTCACTCTTTGTGGGTGCATTGGTTTTTCGACAATCACTCTTAGATTCGCCCAAATGCGCCAATTCTGCTTATTGACAAATCCACTGAGGTGAAAATGTGCCTCATCACTGAAGATGATTTTCTTCGAAAATTGATCATCCACTCTTGCCATATCTTGCCACCATTCTGGCCATTGAAATGGTCAAGAGGCTTTTGTTCTTGAGTCAATTGCACCTTGTAAGCGTGTAAATGGAAGTCTTTATGCATAATGTTCATCAACGACGAGCGTGAAACGTGCAATTGTTGGGCACGACGACGAGTTGAGGTGGACGGCTCTTCAGCCACACTTTCGCGAACAGCAGCATTTTATGCAGTACGAGCTGAACGAGCATGCACTGGAGTTTCACATCTCCTACAGACCCAGTTTGCTTAAAATTTTACACGATTTTTTCGATTGTACGCACATTTAGACGTTTAAATTGACCGAAAAAATCACGAAGTGCACGATATGCATTTTATTTGAACGCCCATTTTCATAATAAGCCTGAATAACTTTAACGCGTTGCTCGATTGTGTATCTTTCCATGGTTCAAATTGAGTTAGTCTGGAATTGAGAAATGTCAAATGAAATGCAGAAAAAAACTTGACGTTTAGGTGTGGTTCACATTCAACATTGGCCTTCAAAATTTTACCACCCATTATAAGTATTTTGGGTTTTTTTTCTGCGTTTTTTGAAAAAATTAGCACTTTTTCTCATATCGCCAAATACTGACATGATTCGATGCAAGTCAGCACGGGTTTTCGTGGTCCTAGGTACTCGAAATTTTATTTACATTTATTTTAACATCATACGAAGAATTAAGAGGGTAAGCTATAAAAAAACAACTTCAGTTCTTAAGGGACACTCTTGTGTATATATATCCGATTTTGTATTTAAAAATTATTTGCGGAATTAATTCTCTCCATTGAACACAAATAAATGGGCATTTAATGAAATTTCATAAGTTTAATTCAAAGTAAGTCCTAGCTTAAAAGAAAACACCCTTCACTTGAAAATACTTCCTCCATGCTTACTGTCTAATTTCACCTAATCCAATGTTTTGTTTTAATACATTATCAAATAATTTTGTTCACTCAAAAAAACCAAAATTGACTGTAAAAGTTAGTGAAACTCATCGCCCACCAGTCTTCACTTTAATGTAAAATGAAAAAAAAAAACCAAAAAAATTAAAAAGAAAAGCAGCACGTGTAGTTCTAAAGAATTTTGAACAATGTGTTTATTATTTGCACGATGAAATACCTACAAGATTTAATACTGCTTTCTATGATACTTAACAATAGCCTGCGCAAAGGTTGCCATCGGATATGAAATTGAAAGGTGAACAAAATAAAAAACTAAAAGGAACAGCAAAGAAAAAAAAAGAGCGGAAAATTATAAAGATTGAAATTAATTGAATTCGCGCGCCATTGCTGAGTATGCTTGTGTTGTATTGTATTGTGTACCTTTTTTGTAACAACAACAAACTTGCAACAATTTCGTTGACTTGTCAAAGGTTAAACAGTTGAAAATTCCCTAAGCGACAGCTGTACCAATGCCACATTTGTTAACAATTCAAGCGTCCAGAAAACAAGTTAACTGAAGCAAAAATAAAGGAAAAACGTTCAAAGCGTTGCTTGTTGCTAGTTTACTTTAACCTATAAACTGTTGAAGCTGTTACTGTTGCTGCTTCCTTTGCTGCTTTTGATCACCTTTGTTGTAGAAGAAGTTGTTGTCCTACGCAGCGCTTTAGGCCTCAAATTTAGTTTTTTTTTTTTTGTGTTTTTGCTGCCCACTTTCTTGGCAGCACTGCTCTTGCTGCACTTTACCATCTATGGCTTTCGGCTATTTCTGCTCGCTGTCGCAGCTGTTTTGCTGATATTTTTGTTATTATTTTGAAATACGGAGAAAATTGCTTTTCTTTTTTTACCTTTTGTTATCTTTGTACAGGTTAACCCAAAGTTATTTTTGTTTTTGTTGGTTTGTCGTTGTTTTTTTCTTTACTTGTTGGGCTTTTCCGTTTTTTTTTTATTATGGCCACTCTTGTAAGGATGCACAGTTGTAGCCTTCTTAGGCGGCCACGTATAATGAAATTGTTTATTTTGGCTAATTATGTATTTCCCTTTTTTTATCTCTTAAACTTTCGTAACCCTCCCTCCCTCCCACTCTTCTCTCTGTCACTGTTGACGTTGTTGTCCCATTAATGAGCAAATTCTAATTAATTTTCCAGGTGTTGCCTGGGATCAGCTTAATTGAATTTCAAATCATTTGAATGCGCCATGCCGCCATGGCACCAGTGTCCACAAATTGAAGTAGTGCTATTTGGCGGGAAATGGTGAGTGCTTGAAGTTGGTTGGTTTTACTCAAAAGCACTAAATATGGCTAATTGATTGAAAACAGATCTGCTTTTAGTTGGTCCTGCAGATGTTGCAGTTGGGCTAAGATTTTATTATGACACCCACCAAGGGAAAAACGTAAGCTTTGTTAAAATTTTATGAGATATGATTATCAGATAATCTTTGAACCGAAATCTTGAAATAATTTAGCTCATATTTAATCGAAAATAATTGACTTGGCTCAAGAGACTTTTTACTATATGTGCCTATTTAATGCAGAAATTTTTCTACAAAATTATTGAAGCAATATTATTAATTAGCCCAAGATTATTATAAGAAATCATTTTCGAAAAAGCCATATTTTGATTATGAGCGAAAACTAGCCACAGGATAGAAACTTCGTAAACAAGTTAGGTGCATATATCAAAAATCTGAAGTGATACTCTGGTCAGGAAAGATCTTGAAATAGATATAAATTATATTATATTCAAGTGTCCAAACTCATTTCTAACTTTGCCATAATCAGTTAACGAAAATAAACGTAATGAAATTTTTGTATGCTGCAGATGTCATGACTCTTCATTTTGCATAAGATATGCTTGCAAACACACCAAGAA
Organism: Coremacera marginata; assembly: GCA_914767935.1. NCBI lineage: Eukaryota > Metazoa > Arthropoda > Insecta > Diptera > Sciomyzidae > Coremacera > Coremacera marginata. Next base: position 5,915,375 of record OU612044.1, on the reverse strand, counting down.
AAAAACAATAGTTAAATCACCCAAGTCGGCTTGGGTAAAGAGAATTTTATGAGATATATAAACTAATGCTTATTCACCCAAGCAATTTATTGTTTTATACAATGCTTTGAAAGCAGATACTTCGGATACCCCGCCGAAAAATATTTGATTCACCTAAGCCCAAAATCAAAAATACAAAATTATAAAATAAATCTAGCATGGATGGCTAAAGCATAGTCTTGAGAAATTTTCCGCAAAAAAAAAAAGCACAGATTTGATAACTTAATGGTTTTTGTTTTAATAAAATAAATTTTATATGCAAACATTAAACATAAAAACTAAAAACACTAAACAAAAATAGCATAAAGTAAATCAAAAAACACACGTTAATATTCATACCAGTAAATTTTATTACATGTTATCAACAAAAAGAAACAAAAACGGATACAAAAAATTTTTTTGCTTGCCATGGGGTTCGATCGTAGTAGTTTCGAGGCTCAATCCATCGCTCTACCGACTGATTCAAACTGCTTTGCTACTGGTTGCTGATATAACTGCAGCTGTGTTAACAGATGCTATATTAACAGATGCAGTATATCACAGTAATCTGTTGATAGCCATACAACAAAAATCTATTAATAGACTATTGTGTTGTGCTGCAGCCTAGATTCTGGTGTAATTAATATTAAATCAATGACTCTACGCAACGAAAAAGTTTGACTTCGATGCGTAGTGTAGTAAACTCTTAATCGTTGGGTAAGGGTTCAAATCCCCACGGCGCACAGTGCTCCGTTCCTTGGACAAATATCAAAAAGTTCATGGAAAAGAAACACAACATGTTTAAAAACATTTTAAAGAAATTATTCAAATAAGCGAAAACAATAACATTTTAAACAATTAAATCATTTCTGTGGGTGTTGCAAAACTTTAAACTTGAAAAATGTTCATGCTTTAATGACCATATGCACAGTTTGCGTTCGAAAGTAGTTACTTAAAAAGATTTCCAAAAATACATTTTTAGTTATATTATAACAAAATAACTATTTTTCAAAAGCTAAAAAACAGAACACAAATATGCTTTACATTTGATTGGAAAAAATTAGAAAACAAAAATATTATATATTGATAAAAAGAGAACTTTTCAATAAGAAAAAAATCGCCCAAAATTGGCCAAAAGGCAAATACAGGGAAATTAAATATATATATGTATCTTTAACTCTTCAAAACATGTTAAATATGCTCCTTTTTTTTTTTTTTGCTTTTTTAATATATTGACTTTTTAAAAATACTCCATAAGGCCAATTCTTCTCCGCATCACAATTAAAGTAGGCCTTACATTCAGCAATAATTTTTGAATAAGTTAATTTTTAGCATTTTGTTATCTTATCAATTTTTTGTACAAATCTATAACTATATTTTTTACGTATTTGTGTCAAGTTTCGTTAAGATCGGTCATCTTTTGTATGTACCTCCCATACAAAATCATGTAAAAAATTAATATAGGCCCAGGGGAAGTGCCCTCAGAGTCTTAACGATTTCAACTGTTTGTAGTACTGTTTGTATAACTATATATTTTTAGTATTTGGGCCAAGTTTCGTTAAGATCCGTCAATCTTTATATGTACCTCCCATACAAAATCAAGTGAAATATAAATATGGGTCCAAGAGAGGTACCCCTAGGATCCTACCGATTTCAACCATTTTCAGTGCACATCTTTACGTCTATTTGTTTTACTTTTTGACCAAGTTTTGTTAAATTCGGCCGAGCTTTGTTTTTACCTCCCATACAAAATTATGGAAAAAAGTAATAAAAGTCCAAGGGAGGTGCCCCAAGGGACTGAACAATTTTAACAATTTTTAAAATTTTTCTTAATTAGCTTAAACTGAAGAATTATTCAAAATTTGATTATCATAAAAGCACTCCTTCCAATTTTGTCCCTTGCTTGCATGGAGTCGACGCACTGTGCGTCGGGCGAAGGAAAGATTCTTATGTTTATATATGATAGATTTAATTAATTTAATATTCTTGTTATAATAAACGCAAGCAGCAAAGAAGCCATAAATTTCTAAGAAAACCGGTGTCGAAAAAAAAAGTTTGTAGTGTCGATTCCAGTCAAGCAAATTACAGAACGAGGCGCAAAACTTCGCTTCAAAAACAAAAAATTAAAATAAAAAAAAAACCATAACTAAGCCCCGGAAAACAGTTATATATTTTTAAATGAACTTATTTTTAAATTATGTATAAATTGCCAAATACTTGGTTACCAAAACCAAGCCCCGGAAAAAAGTTATATATTTTAAACTTAACTTATTTTTAAATTATGTATAAATTGCCAAATACGTGGTCATTCAGTTATCGCCCAAATAAAAATTGGCAAGTTAACATTTAAGACTTGCGCATTTTAATGAAGTACTTGGGAGGCTGAAAACTGCCAAACCCTGCTTATAGATGAATTATACTAGGTTTTTTATTAATTTAACATGAGTTTTTTTCTCGGTGCATAAAATGGTGAAAAACGAGTACCAAAAACAAAATCAAGAACTCAAAACATGTACTCGATTATTGCTGATTAAGATTTCGGAGCTCATAATGGGCAATACTAAAATCGAAGATGGCGGATCCTATATGATTTACAAAAATAAAAATTAATATAGATATAATGAAATTATACATAAAAATAATTTTAATAAAATAATGATTACAAAATAAGTTTCTCTTTTATGAGTATAACTATGAATCATTAATATATCTTGGTTCGTCAATTTTGGACCTCAAACTCGTTATCATTGACCGCGAGAACGTCTGAACGAACATAACAACAAAATGTGTTGAATGAAAACTTTGTTCCACAAAGTGGTGGCGGCCATGGCGTAGAGGGTAAAGTGTGTAGCCCATGGTTCGATTCCCAAATGACACAGAAAGTTTTTTCAATTGAATTAATATTCAATTCGGCCGTCACCTCTCTGCAGACAATGGCAAACCTCAGAGAGTAAAATAATGACATGAAAAGCTTTTCGAGATCATAAGCCGTTCGAAATCGGCATAAAACCTGTAGGTCCAGTTCTCGTTAATTTATGATCAAACATTTCACAACACACACAACACAATTTATCATAAGAAGCTCGGTCAAAGTCCTTTCAAGGGCTGAAATGGCCAATTATATTATATTATATGTTTCACAAAAAAATATGATGAAAGTATCGTTCCTTATCTTGAATTCACCATCGCTGATTTTGAGAACTGCTAAATATGACTTTATATCTGAAAAAAGTGACTCAAGAAATGATTGCATATAGGACAAAAAAAAAAAACAATTGGAATAATCCTAAGAATAAAAATTGGCTAATATCACTATCACTTTTCTCAAAAGATTCCAAAATTGAATTTTGGACACTTAAAAATTATATAGAGCATGATTTATTTCTTATCTGATTATCATAGACTGACAAGACTGTGGTGAGCATGACAAAGATTTGCATGTTTCCAGCCTTTTGGTCTTAAGAGAAAATCTTAAGGGGGTCCTCTGGTAATCCGATTGCTCAGATACTCAAAAACATTTTCCCAAAAGGATTTTTCAAAATTCGAAATAGTTTAGGAGATACAGGCATTTTTGTGTAGGTATGTTTTCGTCAAAATAACGCATCAGCAAAGTTGTTTATTTGCCTGCAGTCATTAGTCGAAAATTCTGTGGAATTCTTCCAAAATATGTATTGATATTACAAAATATACACACACAGTATGTATACATGCAGTATGTATACATGCATGTTTTGATTTAGGGGTTGAAATGATTTTGAGCCCAGGTGTTCACATGAAAGAAGCAAACGAACGAGATTCAGTTTATTTTCGAACGCTGAAAGCTACGCGTGCGCGATAATTGCTGTTGTAAAATAAAAGAAAAATCGTTTTGTGTTTTTTTTTTTGCTATGGATAAAAAAAGCCACCCAAACGCGCCCAGAGCTAAAAACGTACGCATCATCGAAAGAGGGTCGCACAGCCCGCAGAGCCCAAAAAGCCATGGAAAACTCGTTTTATGAGATGGAGGAAGGCACACTTTATGGGGCTGGAATTGCCGATTAATATTCGTAAGTATTGTATTAAAAAAATATGTGTTAATGTCATTTGTGTGCCTCAAAATTGAAGTCAAAACTTTAAACGCGTTTTTCTCGAAACCATGTTTTTCAAAACTTTGCGCACGATAACTCAAACAGTTTTTGACCGATTTTGATATATGAGGCATGAAACGACGCAGAATTTACGCCGCTATAGCCCCTACCTCAAACTTGCCGAAAAAATAATGTTTACTATTTTTTTTCTACACTAGACTACAAAAAAAAATGTCGAAATTCGATTTTTCATTTTCAAAGTGGCGGCTCCCCCCCTAAAAAAATTTAGATTTTTGTTTCCGAGGTAGGGGCTATAGGGACATTCATTCTAAGTAACTGAATATTTTTTTTTTTCAGACGATGTTTACACTTGGAATCGTGCGCAATTTGGACCCACCTTTTTTCCGGAGAACCTCGTTACCAGGCCGAGAACTTTCTGAACGGTCCATAAATTCACTTTTTCAAAATTTTGTATAAATTAAGCTACCCAAATCAAAAAACGGAACTAAAATATCTTTACTCGTTCTCTTTCCACAATATTTTGAAAAAAGGCTAAAATTTGGCATAGATTACCAGAGGACTCCCTTAAGATCTTTTTTAAGATGACTAAATTTTGATTCAATATTGTTATGTCTTATATTCTTAGATGAATTCATAGGTCTTATAAGTTTACTCAAGCCTTTTTCTCTCCTAGGGTATATATTTTTCATATAGATATGTACTTCATATAACAGTATCTTTTTATTTGTTACCTGTTCCTATCTTCTTTTTATTAACTTTCTTCACTAACCTTACCCACCACCGTTGGTATGAAGGTAGGCTTACTTACAGCTTAATTTATTTGAATAACTCACGTTATATTACGTTATTGCTTAAGTCACACATTATCATAATTATCACAATCGTCATGATAAGCTTGGAATCTATTCTAACTTCAAATAGTTTTTCGCGTGACATTTGCATTTTTAGTACCTACTATTGGAGGCATTCGAATTCATTGCCATGATATTTTATTTACTTCACATTTGTATGTCATACACATTTTTATTATTATGTCACTAGCACAAAAAAAAAATACAACTAGTTAGTATAATAAAATAATTTTATTATTGTCATAAACTCATCAAAACTCCATACTATACAATTTGTAAAGGTAAAAATATTTAACATAGGCAATAAAAAATAGTTAAGATATTACGATGAGTTAATTTTCTTGCAAAACTTAATCCTATTTTTCTAGAATTTTTTTTTTTCATGCCCCCTGTTTTTTTTTATAACTTATTTAATTCACTTTTCCGAAGCCAAGTCGAGCATAACTTTACACATAGTTGTATATAAATAGTTGTTGCTGATATTGTTGTTGTATTGCGCCATAAATTTGTCACAATGCAATGTCTGTTGACAGTTGACATTATGAATTTATTACTATTTATTTTATATTTATATGTCTTAATAAAGCTTCCAGGCAATATTTATTTGTGTGTCTGCAGACTTGTGTTCGTACAAACTGTATAAACTCTAAAGCCCTTTAAGGCTAAGAGAGTGTTCAGAGTATGAAAGTTAGTCAAAGTGACTCATTTGTGGGGTTTAATCGGGTGGTGCAGGTATATTTTGACATACAAAACGGAAACATGAATTATTATTGCTGTCAACAGGAAATGCTGCCATTGTGTAGTTCTTAAATATTTAAACGTTAAATAATGGGTGTTGCATGTTAAAAAACCGATCCAGCTGTTGAAAATACAGCATTTTGTTAGATCATGAAAATGAGTTTATTAAATAAATCTTGTCTGTTACTTAATAAAATAAAAAATTCGCATAAACATACCAAAATATTTTATACTCTTTATTTCAGTTATAAAAGATTTTGGACTTCACTAATATCATCTCAACATTTTTTGTTGCAAAAAATAAGTTTATTTTCACTGTATTAAAAATCTTGCACCTTGTGTTACAGGTAACTTCACTACTACAACTACGCTTCCAAAACTCATCCTCACATGCAATCAAATAGTTTTTATTTCATATTTTTCTATCATGCCCAAATATGACTTTTTTTTATGGCAGATTTATGACATAAACAAGAATTGTAGTATTATACTTTTATTCATTTGCCCCCCATAAACAAAGAAATTCACCTTGTTGCATGTAATGCCAATAAAATATGCAAGAAAGAAAACTTTTTCTTAATAAATGCTATGAATAACAGCAGTAAAATTTTGCAACTATAAATATTTATTAGAATCATATAAATTGTAAGAATGAGAAGGAGAGAGAGAAATAACGACAAATTATTTATGTAATGAGGTGATGATTTGATGTTCATGTTGTGCCATAAAGTCAAACGGGTTATGGTAATAAATTTGTCAACATGCTATAAATGATGATGGCATAAAAAGGAGATATTAACTCAATTTAAGAAATAATAAAAATATGTATTGATAAAATAAAATTTTCAGCAGATAAAAAAAAATATATTTTTCTTTCAGTGAACTTGGTCAATTTATTTTTGTACTTTCAGATGAAATATGAAGAGAACTGAATTCTGAATTCAAATTTTATTATGAGGTTAATATTAGATTTATGAAATAATTTTATTTTTTTGATGAGGAGAATGCTAATTCTGCTTTCTTCCAAGTATATCGCAAAGATTGCTACGCTGTTCAAACTGGAGTCTCCAGAGATGGTGGAGTTATTATTGGTGATTTTACAACCAAGCACATGAAATGCATCTCATTCATAGTTTCTTAGTTTGAATTTGATACAAGTTAGTGATATTGTAAACAAGTTATCCAAAAAACTTGATTTTATTTTTATAACTAAGTGGCTCAATAATGATTTATATAAATATGCATTATCTTTTTCTGAATCTAGTATGTATTAAACCTCTGCACGGGTAGTCTTAAAACGACTTTCAACACATTCGTTTGGAAACGAATAAGTCGTTCGGAATGACTCAAACATAACATAGCCGGTAGCATTCGTCAGGCAAACGAATCTAAGCCAAACATAACAGAATGAAAGAAATGAAGGATTTGTAAAAAATTAATACAGCAAAAATATCTAATTCTGCCATCGCATCTACAATTCCAATTTCCAATTTTTAAAATCTTAAATTCAATTTATGCACCGAATGTTATGTTGTTGTCAGCATTAATCGTTTACAAATCCTTCATTCTGTTATGTTTGGCTTAGATTCGTTTATCCGACGAATGCCACCGGCTATGTTCCGGTGTCGTTCCGAACGACTCAAACATAACAATCAATCGTTTCCAAACGAATGTGTTGAAAGTCGGTTTAAGACTCTTTATGGATATGGTGTTAATTTCACTCGCTGTTATAGTTATGTAAACTACTGAACTCAACACCGAATGCTCTATTGTTGTAGTAGAAACGAGTTAATCCGTGCAGAGGTTTAGTATGTATGCATCACTCAGTGCTTACTTTTAATATTGATTTTTATGAATTTTCGGACTTAACTAGTTCCAAACAAAAATATTATGGTTTTAAAAATTGTACTTTTCTGACTTTTAATCGACTAATAAAGGGGGAGATACCTTAAGGCAGGGTGAAATTAGTCATGTTGAATGATTTTTTTTAAGTTGATAACACAAATGGATTATTTTTTTATCAGCCAATCTTTTAAATTTGAACTGTAAGAAAACATTTTCATTTCTTTTTTTTACAAAATGGCGGCAGAGTATCTCCTCCGGCGTCTAAAAGCGCCTCTTACCTGAAACACAAGAGGTTTTTTCTTCGATTACTGATACTGATATGTGAGGGAGCCTGTTAAATAAAAAAAAAAGCTATAAATTAAAAAATATATCGGCTGTTTTATCGAACTGTTCTTTCATTTCATCATCAAGTAATGGAGTGACGGTTACGGTCTCAGACGATTTTAATCATAGCTCCGTAAACAGTTAATGTTTCACTCTTTCCTTTTGACAGTATATTTTTAACATGCTATGCATTCGAAATATGAAATATAATATTGGCATTTTTCCGAAACTATTAAGGTATCTCACCCCTTTAATGGTATTGATCGGTCATCACTTTTTGGTAGCTTGGATGTTTCGAGATGCTATGATATCTTTCTAAGCAACTTATTCATTTTATTTGCTAGTTACATTACTTTCAGAAAAAAATAGGCAGTGGGTGGACTACCGACAAAAGTGAAAACTTAAAGCTTGAAATAACATAGCTGTTATGAATTTCCGAAGTAGCCAGAGTAGGCAAATCAGACGCGTTCTACTTTTTTAACTCTTTTTCTGTGCTATTTTTAAGTGTTTGTATATAAAATATTTGTAACACAAATACTTTGGTTGGGTAATTGGCTTTGGCAATTGGTAATCGGTTGGTAATCGCTTCGATAATGGGTTGGTAATCGCTTCGGCAATCGGCTGGTAGTCGCATTGGTAATCGGTTGGTTATCGCTGTTGTAATCGGCTGGTAGTCCCTTAGGTAATTGGTTGGTAATCGCTTCGGTAATCGATAATTGGTTCGGTAATCTATTGGAAATGGCTTTGGTAATCGGTAAATGGTTGATAATCGCTTCAGTAATCGGAAATCGGTAAGTAATCGCTTCGGTAATCGATAATTAGTTCGGTAATCGATTGGTTTGGTAATCGGTACGGTAATCTATTCGGTCTTCGGCTGGGTCGATGCTAGGTAGTCCCTAAAAAGGAATGTTTTACATCAATAATTTCTGTTACGATAGCAGCGTGATGATATCGCGAATCTATAGTTTTGCTCTCTATCAAAAAGTGATCAACACACCTAAAGAAGTTTTCACTTCAAAAACCCATTAGATTTCTTGGTGCACTAAGGGCTTAAAAAACTGAAAAATTTACGTACGTTCTTTCGTTTGTTCGTAGAAAAAAATAAAAATATTTTGTTCGTTCGTAGAGAAATAAAATAAATATTTTGTTCGTTCATTCGTTCGTGGAAAAAAGATGTTCGTTCGTAGAAAATAGATGATTGTTATTTCGTTTAAAATAGATACTTCTTCGTTCGTTCATAGAAGATATATGTTCGTTCGTTCGTTCGTAGAAAAAAAATAGTCTTTCGTTTGTTCGTTCGTAGAAAATAAATGTTCGTCAGTTCGTTCGTAGAAAGTTAATGTGTGTTCGCAAAAAAATTATGTTTTAACGTTCGTTCGGAAAAAATTGTTCGTTCGTAGACAATTAATGTTCGTTCATTCGTTCGTAAAGCATTTATGTTCGTTCGTTCGTTCGTAGAAAATTGTTAAAATTCTGTTCATTCGTTCGTACACAGAATTTTTTTTATGAACAAACGAACGAACAAATGAAAATATTATGTTCGTGCAAAGCTCTGCTGCCAGGTTAAGAAAAAAATAAAGTAGTATTCTACATTAACATGCAAACTTAAAGCTTAAAGTAATTAAAAATAAAAGAAGAACAAAAGAGGAAAATTTTAAGAAAATTGAACAATATAAGAACAACATTTAAAATAAGGACACGAGGCTAAAAAAGAGGAATGTCCTCTCTAAAAGAGGGCGGATGGTCACCGTAGGCATATGGGTCAATCTCTGCTAATTGGGAAGTAGTTTATGCAATACTATTCGCAGCATATTTCTACCCTAACTTTATATTAACTTTGCCATTCCGTATGTAACGCCAAGAAGAAGGCGTTCCGTGTGTCCGCCTGTCTGTCCGTCTGTCGACACGATTACAGCCGTAATTTAAAAGCTATCGTGATGAAATTAAAAATATAAGGTTATTTCTAAAAAAGGAAGATCAAGTTTGAAAATGGGCCAACTCGGATGAAAACCACGCCTACCACCCATACAAAGTGACTTTTTTTTGCCCGTAAAATGTCTGTGAAATCCACGAAAATTGAAGAAATGCTTCGGAATTTGGCACGTACGCTTTGATCATCAATCTGATTGTGGCTATGAAATTTGGAAAAATCAGATGAAAACCACGCCTACCTCCCATACAAAGTGGCTTTATTTTAAAAGTAAAATCTCTTAAAAATCTGTTCAAATTAAAGAAATGTTTTCTAATTTTGCGCATAAGCTTTGATATTTAAAATAAACCATCTCTATGGTGTAGGGCAAAATCCGATGAAAACCACGCCCACTTCCCATACAAAGTGGCTTTATTTTAAGCGTAAAATCTCTTAAAAATCCACAAAAATTAAAGAAATGTCTTGAAATTTTGCACATTAGCAAAATCGGATCAAAACCACGCCTACCTCTCATACAAAGTGACGTCATCAAAATAGGAACACTTTCGTTAATACATATAACTGAATGTCAATATCATCGAAAAATTAAATTAGAACAAAAGGAACTTATAAATTAAATGGGAATCATCAAAAAGCCGATTAATTTTCCTTTCATATTGTGAGTTCTGTACAATTTTGTGCAATTTTTCTACTTGCGCCTCGTTTCAAGATATAAATGTAGTCTACTATGGAATTGTAATTTTCAAATGATGGCAGAGGATTGTTTAAAAAACTTAAGGGACAATATTTTAATGTCATTTTTTCATGCCAAAATGTGTTATAGTATTGATTGCATTTCTTTAATTGAACAATTTTAGTAATGCAAAAAGATATGGGCTGTTTGACTTATCGTTCCGGAAATAGACACACGACAGGGGACAGTACTTTGAGGTGTACGAAATGCAATTAATTGAATATTTGTATTATGTTACTGTATGTGAGATATAGCCTGGCAATGATTGGTGCCAGAATGATTGATGTTAATGCAGAAATAATAACATAAATATGTTTAATTTGCCTGGGACCACGGTTTTCCAATTACCAAAGAATGACCCATGCATGAAAGTGCACTGTGGCGTATGAGTCCCATTAAATTATACTCATACGTCACGGTGTACGTTGAATTTATTTTTGATGAATCGATGGTATTGGTTTTATATTGAATATGAAAGAATCTGTTTTTTATATGAACTTACACCGTGACGTATGAGTGTCGTTAAAATAAAATTTTATGTCATTAGAGTCTTTCAGACGAACGTACATGTCAGCCGATATGGGCATGTCCGACGACATGTACGATCGTTCGAATGCAAATGAGACGGTCGGACCAACCTGTCGGATGAAAATTAAAATTTTTTGATACCTTTTGATATTTTTGAATATTTTTTTACAAAGAAATAAAAAACTTTTCGTTGTTTCAAAAATGAACAAATCGAATTTTATTGCTATAGCATCTATACAACCCAAACTAGGTCGTTACATATGCTCCAGTTATATGGGAAGTAGGCATGGTGGTTTACCGGTTACACACATTTTTTGACAAACGGTTTTAAGTGGCAAGACAAATGAAGAAACTAAATTTTACTGTCATACCATATATGCAACCCAAGTTAGGTCGTTACATATGCTCCAGTTTTATGGGAGGTAGGCGTTACAGTTGACCTCCTACGCCCATTTTTTGTAAGAACTATTTTGTTTTTGTGCCTTATTAAGCTATGAGCAAAATTTCCAGCTATGATCTTTAAACTACTTTTAGAGATATGACTTTTGGCACGCTAGAATTGAAAATACCGCACAGTGCGCCGATGTGTTTTGCAATAGAATCTGTAAATAAGTGAAGTCGTCGTACATGTCCGATTGCTTGAAAGCTTAGCAAAATATTTCCGTTATTTTGTCATCCGTACAATGTAGGCTGACATGTACGTTCGTCTGAAAGCCCCTATTAACATGACTGTTACTCATACGTCACAGTGTTCTTTTATATAAAATCAAGATATTTAAACGAATTTTCGCCGAAGTTAATTCACCGTACCCATATTATCCCGAATAGTTTATTCTTAAAATTTGGCGAAATATACAAAGTATCAATGATTCTAGGATTAAATTCTGCTGCATCCACATTATTTTGATCCACAACTGCTGGAGAAAGTAAAGCAGAAACTGTACACTGAGCTTGAGGGCACCTGCATTGACAAATATGGCTTCATCGTGACTACTATTATACAGATAAATCGGTTCTAGTATTATACAGCCGGGTTAAGGGTTTATGATTTATACGGTGAAGTATAAAGCAATTGTATTTTGTCCATTGAAAGACGAGGTGCTGGATGCGGTAGTAAGGGCGATTAAGAACTCAAAAAGAAACGGCTTTTTAAAACCTGTAGTGCGGAGAATTTTTTGCGTTTCACTGTAACATGTAATATCAATTTAAGTCTCCATTCCAACAGCAGCTAAAGAAGTTTCATTTCAAAAATATATGTATTTTGTTTATCAATAAAAATTTAACCACTTCAGGATATCTGGTTTTAGATTAATTTATATTGATGAAATAAATCCACGCCCATCATAATTTAATCACCAAAAAACTCTAAAAATCATCTTAAAAATTAAACTATGATTTTTGAACGATAAAACTACCATTTTTTCTATGCTTGTTATTTCTATAAAGATATCAAAGAATTTCAAGAAAATAGAGGTTTTCACCTCGACTTTAATAAAGATGGTTTATGTAACAGTATTTTAAGATTTTCTCTGAAACGCGAGGCTATATTTTAAAGGACTTCGGATCTTAAGCAAATTAATTTGCGAAAAATTTTCAAACTGATTTCTGTTTAGTTCAAAAAAAAAAAAAAAAAACATTTTAAGAATTTTTACCTTTTAGTTGAACTTTTCTACCATTAAAGCAATCCAATTAAAATTTTAGTACGTCTTAAAGAATAAATAAAACCTCAGTATTTAACTAAAAAAAGAAAACGCAAGAAATCTTTAAGGTATATTGAGGATAACAGCTTAAATGGATATTTTTGTAACATTATTCAACAACATACATAAAAAAAAGTGCATTTATTTCATTCAACACCCCATTTTATCATATTTCAGTGATTCTATATGCATGAAAAATGTAAGTGCATGAAAATTCGAGGTATGAAGTTGAAAACTTTCTTCAGACAAATTTGGATTCTGCTTTTGCAAATATGTAATGTGAGAAACAGTTTCATTTGTATCTATTATTTAAATAACTTAATTTATTTAAGCAGCGAAAGTTTTAAGGAATCATGTTTAATCATGTTTAATTTGTTAAAAAAGGGCAATATTTATCTATAAGATATATATCTCAAAAATTTTTAAAACCTTATAGATAAATGAACGAGTATTAAGCGAATCTGTAAAATGAATTTGCTATTTCTTAGGTACACCGAGAAAAAACCCGTTGGAAAATTATACTATTTTTTATGCCATTTATTATAAAAATTATATACTATTTATATGCTGTTTATATAAATTATACTAATTAGACTTTTGTGAAGAAAATGTATACTGAGTTGGAAAACTTATGTCTAATCACAAAAGTTGTTGTATCAACAAGACATAGTTTTAAAACGAATACTTCCATACATTATAAGCATAAACATTTCAATATTTACCAAAGTATTCTTTAAAACATACAAAGGCTTGTGTAACAAAATCTATTTTTAAACTATTTTATTCGTTTGCTTGCTTAAATTGATGTCTCCGGTGTTCTATTATCTAGTAATTCAAGCAGTTGCTTTGGTGCAATGGATAGCACGACCTCCTTGAAATTGCTAGAACATAAGTTCGAGATGGTATTAGGCAGGTTTCTAATCGAGTATTATTTGTAATTTGAAAAATTTAATATTATAATAATCTGCCAATAATTGAAAAGAGCTGCTTGATTTCAGAAATAATATAAAAGATATAAAAATAGTTTCCTTTTTTGCATTTTGCTGCAAAAAAATTTATACAAGTTACTTGTATGAATCTGTAAATATATTCACATAAAATATGATGAAACAACAGTTAAAACTTTGTTGTCTTGGCCAATAACTTAGCAAGCTCAAAACGATCAAAGCCAGTTGATATGCTAGCATAAGTTTGTTGTTAATTTTCCTTAAGTATTTTTCTAGATAGATCTTCCACTTAGAGTCAGGAATTGTTTCGTTCTTTGGAGCGAAGTGGTTGGCATGAATGTTTGAGCCCATCTGTTACTTTCAGTTTCCCTCCAGTAATGAAGTGCCTCTCTGTTTAGCGACATTTTAATGTTATGGCGTATAGTGCACCATGGTAATCACCAGAATGATTCTGGGCCTATAAGGAAACTTGCAGCCCTTTTCCGGGCTAGTTCGTCCGCGATTTCGTTTCCTAAATAGCCGCTATGGCCAGGTACCCAAATGAGATGGACTCTGTTATAGGTAGACCTTGATAAGCAGCTGTAGGCAAACCCATACGAGCTTGGACGTGATTTTATATGCGCTAAGTATCAAATAGAGCTGCTTTACTGTCAGAGTGAATTCAAATGTTTTTGTTCCTAATGGGACTGTTTACATACTCTCTTAGGCAGATCTCAATAGCATGGACTTCAGCTTAGAAGACTGAATTACCTGTGCCCATGATGGCATATATAGAGTTTCCCTGTCTTTAGGCAAAAACGCCGGCTCCCACACCAGGCTTAAAAGCCACCAGTGAACCGTGGGAAGGACACTTGGAAGTTTTTGCAGAAGTTGTATTTTGGAAGGCAGACATCACAGGATAATAGGCTTAGATTCTCGTCCTTAGTTATTTCGTTTAATAGCGCTGGGTGAGTATTACTTGGTATAATCAAATTGTTGTATACGATGAGCCTGACTGTGAAGAGCAGAGCTTCTTTCTTGACAAGAAGATGTAATGGTGGTATACCAAGCAAAGTCTCCAAAGCAGGAGCTGGTGCAGCACGCATCGCTCGTGTGATACATACACAAGCTAGTCGTTGCAATTTTCTAAGCTTGGCTTGAGCTGTTTTTTGAATCGTTTTACTCCACCATATTGGTGCTGCATATAAAACGATAGGTCTAATGATGGAAGTATACATCCACATGGCGAGTTTGGGACTTAGACCCCAGTTTTTACCTACAAAGCTTCTGCTGGCCCATAATGAGGCTCTTGCTTTGCTTATCGTGTTGTTTAGGTGTGGGCTCCATGTGATCTTATCATCAAGTGTCACACTTAAGTATTTGACTTCTTTTGAAAAGTTTATAGTTTCACCGAGAAGAGTAGGTTCAGTTAGATTTCCCTGACTCTTTTCCTGGTGAAGACGATGATGTTGGTTTTCTTATGGTTGACGTTGAGCCCTGTTTCCATGCACCATTTAACTACTATGTTGAGTGCTCCCTGAAGGAGATACTATAAGTTATCCTCGTATTTTCCTCTGATAAGGATCACGATGTCATCATCGTAACCCTGCACATCGCAGCCACTTGAGCTAAGAAGTTCTAAGAGTTCATCAACCACAATGAAGCACAGTATTGGAGAGAGAACTCCTCCTTGCGGGCAACCTTTAGCGGCGAGTACTCTTAGTTCTGCCGGGCCCAAAGTTGATTTCATATTTCTGACTTACAGCACGTTATGCACCCAAGTACTTGTTGTTCCATTAAAACCTTTGCGCTGGATGCATTCGCTTATGTGAGCGTATTCGATGTTGTCAAAAGCCCCTTCAATATCTAGGAAGCACCCGATTGCA
The DNA here is from genome assembly GCA_914767935.1 of Coremacera marginata. Lineage (NCBI taxonomy): Eukaryota > Metazoa > Arthropoda > Insecta > Diptera > Sciomyzidae > Coremacera > Coremacera marginata. The sequence continues at coordinate 5,899,808 of OU612044.1, read as the reverse complement.
TATTCTTTGTTCCCCAGTGATTTTTCCAATCTTGTTTGTAAGGTTCTGAAGAGCATTCGTCGTTGATTTCCCTGGTTGATATGCATATTGTTGCGAATGCAGCGGGTGGTCTATAAGACAACCCTCTCTGATATGCCGATCATCAATTTTCTCCATAGTTTTTAGGAGAAAGGAGGTGAGGTCTATACGATTTTGGTTGATCCGAAGATCTACTGCCCATTTTAGATATAAATCTAACAATAACCTCTCTCCAGGCTTTGGATTTAGAACCCCATGCGAAGCTCGTCTTAAAAATAGCTATTAGGAAGGGCATTCCTAGTAGTACTTGGCTATTTGCAAGAGTGCGGGAAAGATGCCATCTGCTCCAGATGCCTTGTATGGTTGGAATGTGCTGAGAGCCCATTTTATCCTGTCCTCGTTGAAATTCTGAAATCTGGATAATCTCCAATCTATTATGTTTGGTCTTTTATGCCCTGTCTGTAATAGGTTCGTTGGCGTTCCAGTCAATGTAGTAGAACCCGGGATATGGGTATCGGCAAGGAGCTTTAGAGTCTCGAGGCGATCATTGGTAAATATTCCATTCGGTCTCCTTAGCTGGCCGACGTTATTTGTGTGAGTTTTAGATTGGATTCTGTGGATTTTTGCACTACTGGTCGTGTTTTTAAGACTTTCACAGAAGGACTTCCATGAGTTCCTCTTTGCACTTCTAATCTCTTTATTATAGTTGGTGAGGGCTTCTCTAGAGTTGTCCCAATCACCAGTTGACTTGGCTCTATTAAATAGTTTCCTAGTTAAGGTCCTAAGCTTAGCCAATTTCTTGTTCCACCAAGGAGTGTGCCTATTTCCAGATTTTGGAGTTATTTTGAAGTTTGAATAGCTGTGATAAGGTTGTCACTTGCTATTTCAAGGTCATCTATGTTTTTTACCTTCCTATTACAACGATTTAAGTTTTCCATTAGGAGTTCATTATATAACTCTTAATCTGTTACACATTTGTATTTCCTAAATACTACTAACACTCAGCGGATGTCCCAATAAATACGAAAGTATTGTATTAATTCGGAAGGCGGGAGATAGTTAGTTGGAGGTTGCAAAGATTGAGTATTATTTGTGAAAATTTTATTTAAATTTAGACATATCCAACCTACCAGGGAGAATGTGCCACAAATTTACTGAGCGACTGAAAAATAAAATATCTTGGTAATACGATGTTCTATTCGGCAAAGAGCCAATGGGTAAAGAGAAATAGGCTTGAATGTTGAACGGATGGATCATGTAACTCCCTTGAATGCTTCCCATGGTGGTAGCAACCAACACTATGAGCACTTTGAGGAATTAGAGAGTTGAATAAAATTAAACATCATAGTTGAATTCGTTACAGAATCTCCAAATATTTGCGAAAACATTTAAGTTAATATGGGAAAAAAATAAAAATTCCTTCAATTTATTTGATTTATGCTAATAGAACAAAATTCAATCGAAAATAAAATAAAAAATAAAACTATTCCCAAAGATTATAAAAAATGCAAGAAAAATAAACCTTTCTTCACATTGCTTTATTATAACCAACTCTTTAGATACATATCTCTGACGCAACTGCCAAAATAGAGTTATTTTTTTCTTTTTTAAACTTTTTGATATATTTGTGAAAGGTTTGTAAAAACAATGAATTTGCTTGCTTGAGTATGAGTGTATTTTTTGTGTTTTTTTCCCCCGTTTTATTGTATTTTCTTCTACGTAACTGTCAACGCGATAATATTATTTTTTTATATTCTTTTCCCTATTAGGGTGAATTATTTTCCATTCGTACTTTTGAGTGTGCCGGGTATTGCTGAGTTTGAGGGTGCTGGCATAACTGTAGGGTATGCGTAAGTTTTTAACTGTTGTTTACGTTTTCTTGTTTTTTTTTTTCTATTGTTTCCTCAGTTTTCTTCTTGACTAAGTTTTCTTTATGTTATGTTTATTGTTATTGCCGATTTGTGCCCATTACTTTACCCCTTACCATGATGATTTTCTTGTCTATTTCTCAGAACTTGGTTCCTTTAGATCTGCGGGTTTTTTTTTTCTTTCTTAGGAACTATAAAGTTTTTGCTGAGAGTATTTTTTTTTTATGTGATATCCTTGCGTGGTTTATTGCCTCAACGACAGAATGTCATAAATTTTTAATGAGTTCAATGTTTTGGAAAAACTATGATTTTACGTAGAAAGTTTTCATATTGTTTTGTTTACTCGAGATAAAGTTTTGAAGAGTCATTATTGTGTATTATTAGTCACTAGTCATTTTCAGTTTTGCGAAAGTAAACTAATTTTATATGATTCAGAAATCATTTAAATTTTATTGGAAACTAGCTGAGTATTCGACTTTGCTCAGGATAAAAATTTGGTATCCGAAAGTTTTGATTTTTATTGCTCGGTCTTGGATTTGGTCTAAACTTCTACCGTGAGTGTCGGTCACACACATCCTTTTTGTTTTTTTTTTTTTTTTTTGGTTACTAATTTTTTAGAAAAAATTTCTGATGCATGCCAACAAACAAAATGAGATTCACTAATGTTAACGTTTACGGATCGCATTCTCGTACATTCTATTTATTACCAATTATTAGAAGGGATTCACTTTCGTTAAAGTATCGTTAAAGTATCGTCAAAACCGAAAACAGCAATTCGTTAAGGAGTCGCCAAAACTACATTCGTTGAGGAGTCAAACCCCAAATAGGCCCATAAAAAAAATTGTGTTTAGGTTTTTATTTTGTTATTTAGGTTTTTTTTTCATTTAACTTTACGAATTTACGGTCTTTGTTGTATTATTATTTGTCTCATATTCATTGGAATGTTTGTTGTTTCTGCGAGACTGTGGATGATAAATTAAATATTCTTGTCTCCTATGTTAGCCATGCTTTTGAATCAAAACACGTCTTGTCCTTGGTTCACGTCATTTGTTAGTTTAGCCATCAAAAAAAAGGAACAATTGATATAACAAATGGAAAAAGCACCGTAATGTTGTAAGTTGGGAGCACTTCAAGCGTGCGCGCAATGAAGCTGCCTCAGCAATCAGACAATCCAAAAAAAGATTTTTTCACCGGAAATTGAATTGCACTCTTCCATCCAAGGAACTATGGAAAAATATACGTAGTCTCGGCGTGCGTAGTAAATCTGATCTGAAGTGTGATATCGACTTTAATCATTTAAATGAATTTTTTCTTTCAAATATCGTAGCCTCGAATAACGACTATCAATGCATTGATCAACAATTCCGTGATGAAGACAAATTTTCTTTTGTGAATGTTACTGAATATGATGTCCTTAAGTCTTTAAGGCGGTCTTCTCATTCAAAACCCGTTTTTTGGACCCTTTTTAAAAAAATTCTTTTTTGAAAACGCAAAGAATAATTGAAAACTTTTTTTATTTATTGTATTACAAAAGGTTCAAAGTAAATAAAAAATTTTTTTTTGCCTCGATACGTGGGCTGTTCAAAAAGTAATGAGACTTCAAAGTTGGTGGTGAAAAAAAAAAGGTGTCGTCACGGCGGCCACGATTCCGGGTCTCCGGAGCGTCTGAAATGAAAAAAAAAACGGGGTTATAATCAGTATAGATGTAATTCTTGGGTGAACCTCAAGCTTAATTTTGTGATTTTTTTTTGACAAAATGGCGGCCATTCAAAAAAAAAATTTCAATTTCGGGTTTTTTTTTGTAGTTTAGTGTAAAAAAAAAATAGTAAAAAATTTTTTAAAATTATGGTCGAAGTTCACCCGAGAATGGTGACAATTCTGCGTCGATTCCACTTTGTTTCATGAAAATCGGTTCAGTTGAACTGGAGATATCATGGCCGCCAGTTCGAAAAACGTGTGTTCGAGATAAACGCGTTTAAAGTTTGAAGTAATTTTTTTATAGCTCATTTTGACGAAGACCTTGCTTCACAAAAAAGGCTGTATCTTCTAAAGTATTTCGAATTTCTAAAAATCCTTTTAGGGGCATATTCACAACTACCCAAGCTATAAATAAATGCAAAAAAAAAGTCAAAAAAAAAAAGTTGCTCAATGAGAAGACCGCCTTAAAGAAAATAAAATCTAACGCTACGGGAGATGATGGATTTCCCTTGAAATTTATTAAAATCATATTAACTTATATTGCAAAACCTTTGACGCACATTATAAATCACTGCTTTACAACTACTTGTTTTCCATCAACATGGAAACTATCTACAGTTGCACCAATTGCTAAAGTAACACACGCGTCTACAGATATGAAAGATTATGGACCCATTAGTATTCTGTCTGCATTTTCCAATCAGTATCTAGAATTTAATAAGCTCCTATCACCAAACCAATCTGGCTTCCGATCAGGACATAGCTGCGCAACTGCAACACTTAAAGTTATTGAAGGTATTCGTACATCTTATGATGCGGGTCATATTACTCTTTTATGTCTTTTGGATTTTTCAAAAGCGTTTGACTCGGTGAACCATTTTGTTTTAGCTCACATACTTAAGTGTCTGTTTGGGTTTACTAGAAGTACTGTTAGTCTTATTGCCAATTATCTAGATGGAAGAAAGCTAAGAATAAAGATTGCCAACCATTTTTCTGACTATAAGGATGTTGAAATGGGTGTGCTCCAAGGATCTATTCTTGGGCCAATGCTCTTCAGTATTTTTATATATGATATTTTTACTGTCTGCAATAACGTGTCAATGCATGGCTGTGCTGATGATATTCAGTTATATTTTTCCAATCGAATAGGACTTGTTGATGATTTATGTTGTAGACTAAATGAAGTCTTAACTGCAATCTCGAAGTGGACATCAGATAATAAACTAAGCCTTAGTGCCAAAAAACCGTACGTTCTTCCTATCTCCAGGGATAAACTTGACCACCAACAAATACCACCGATTTTTTTAAATAATAGTTGTCTACTAATGGTAAATAAAGTTAAAAGTTTAATTTTTTTTATTAACAGTAGAATTTCATGCTCTGATCGTGCCAACAATATCGTTCAACGAGTTTTCAACACGCTTCGGTGCTTACGATTGTCTGCTAGATATACCCCAACTTAGATAAAAAATAGGCTTGTTGTACAATTAATACTTCCTATAATATCTTATTCTGAACTAATATATAGCAATCTAGACTCGCGCTCTTCGCATAAAATTCTAGTTACCTTTAATGATGCGGCAAGATACGTGTTTGGCCTGAGGCGCTTTGAGCATGTATCTGAAGAAAGTAAGAGCATTTTGGGTTGTAGAATTATAAACTTTTTAAATGCTAGGAATTGTTTATATTTGCATAAACTAATAACTTATAAGACTTCAGCATAACTATATGATAAGTTACGATTCAGTGTTTCTACTCGAACATGCAATCTTATAATACCTAAATTCAACTCTTTAATTCAAATTTTTTTGATGGCAATTTTTAGAAAATTGAAGGATTTTGCATAAACCTCAGTAAATAAGAGATAGAGAAAAATTATAAGGAAGATAAACTGAACCGAAAATGAAATTTTTTTTGAGAATTATCAATGATCAATTTGACCTCTTTGAAAATATGTGGATAAGAAATTCCCTGTGGATTGAGCATAGAGAAAGAATAAGATTTTTTCAGGACTATTGCTACCCCTAAAGGAGAGATGTCATAAAGGAAATTATAGTCGTCTAAAAAGATATTCGGATTCCTCAGATGGCATTCCTGGATAAACCCAATATCAATGCTTTGAGTTTTAAGAGTGTTCAATAGATCCAACCTACGACTGCAATCGATCAGAGAACGTACATTAAAAGTTAGAAGATTGAAATATTTACGGCCCATAAGTAAAATTAACACGGGATAACAATACCCTAAATTACGATTTAGCCTGAAAAATAGGCATGCTTTTGTATGAAGATCAAGAATTTTCAAGTAGTTGTTCGAGTGAAGTTGGTTCGGGTTCCATAAAAACGTTTGCAAGTTTCAGGAATTCTTCGACTACTGTAGGACGATTAGGAGTCGAGGCCTGTGGGTCTGCTAAGTGATGGATTTGAGATTGGAAAAGGCTAGCAAAAGATTTCTTCTGGTTAAGCTTGGAGCTTAAAAAAGCTTGACTTACGTTGCGAGCAGCAGTCAAATTCTCTCCGTGGCGACTTTTTGACTTTTTTTTTTCTCTAATAAATAATTTTGAAATGAGGGGCAGCCCCTCCAGTTAGCAGGATGACCTGCCTGTTTACAATTGGAACAAAAAGGCTTGTCACTTTACGCAAGTGAACTGTCTATTGCAGTTCCGGGAGATATGTCCCCACTGTTGGCAACGCCAACACTGAATTTCTTTAGTTTTAGATTTGGGGGCTTCCCAAGAAATTGCCTGGCTCAAGACATATCTTATGTTCATTACATGCGCTAATTTTTCCCGGAAGAGAGAGATATCAAAAAGAGACCCGTGTCGGATTTATTCTTAATAGACAAGGGGGTAGAGAATTTAGAGACTTTAGCGATAGCACCAGGAGCGAGTCTGTCAAGTTTATTTTTCAAGTCCTTTACGTCAGTTTCAAAATAAAGCCCACGTAGACCTAGACTGATCTGTCTGAACTCTTTTGGGGTAAAAGAAAACGAATCTACTTTCTTTTCGTCCAAAATAGTCATCATTTCTGAGTGCGCTTTTGCGCTATCGAGGAATAACTTACTTTTAAATTTGTTGATATTTTTAATTTTAAAGTTAACTTTTGGCACCAGGGGACTCAGCTGGTCAACCAAATTCTTTATATTTACATTAAAAAGAATAATGGGAGGGCAAGTTACTTAAAAAAAGGTGAAGGGATTTGATCTGAAACAGTTTTTTCAATACCCTTAAGCAATACGTTATTGTTAAAATTTAAATTATCTAATAATGCAAATCTATTTGTATTTATGTCTACCTTATTGATGGAAACTAAATTCTAAAGAATTTCTAAACTAAAAAAATTTCTGCCATAAAAGCGCTTTAACTTTTTGCGTGCAACTTATTGGAAGCCAACGTCTTGTGGAGTCACCAGTATCTCAGCTACAGCAAGAGTGTTGGGCGAGGCCTGATCGTTGGTATCCATTATCTGAAATTCATTTTGATCACCTCTGTCCGAAATTGAACGCTGTTGTGTAGGAGAATTGATGGTTGGGTGCTTGCGTTGAGCCGCTGCGCATTGATTAAGTTGATCGAAGAATGATTGTATGCCACCCTTATGAATGATCTCGGTTTGTGTCGACGTAAGAGGCGACAGTTGAGGCGAGTAGGAGTTTGCGTTAAAATTGAGCTGATGACTAGGATTCGCGCCAGAGGTAGGCAGCTGCGCTGTTTGGTGAATTTCGGTATGTGTCGTCGTAAAAGGCAACAGTTGAGGCGAGCAGGAGTTTGCGCCAAGATTGAGCTGTTGGCTAGTATACGCGCCAGAGGTAGGCAGCAGCTCTGTTTGGTGAACATGATGGATAGAGTTAACCTGCTCAGAGCTCTCTCAGCACTCTCAGGAAGATTCGCAAAGGAGTATGATGTCTCGGCGGAACACGCACCAATCGAATGATTAAGTTATCAAGATCCGACTTATCCGCAGGCTTTTTATAATTAAGCACGTTCATGCTTCCATTATTCGCCATACGCAGAATGAATCACGAACCAAAGGGAGTGTTTAATTGAATTGTATGTAATTCAGTAAAATTTTCAGTGAAAAAAGAAAAATCAAATTTTTCACAAATTATTTTTTTTTTTAAGGAGAAAACCCCGGTGTACTCTGTTCAAATATTACAAGTCGAATCCAAAATAAATGAGAAAATATCAATATTTGTTCAAATCAATTTCCATTATAGAAATTTAAATAGAAATTCTGTTTTTCTGTTGCTTTCTTCTGAATTTGTCAGGGAATACAAGAGTTAATGTTTTTCAAAATTCTTGAAAATTGATTTCTTCGGTATATCAGTTAATTATTTCTGAATAACACTTTAAAATAGTAGTATAAAGTGTTTTGTTCATGTTGTGATTATTATTTTTTTATATCAACTTTTAATATCAGTTTTTACAAAACTGAGCAAACTTTAACAAAGGCCTTCAACTTTCCAAAGTTGATTCAAAAACTTTAAATCAACCTCACACCTGCTGCTGCCGTAGTTTTTGCCGTCCTTTTATTTCTTCAAAATATCTTCAAAATCTGTCTTTGTTTGAGGATCGACAGCAATGGACGACGACCATAGAACGGAAACGAAATTTTTCCCAAGTTCATACAGCAGACAGGAATCGTTGCAATGCAACAGTGGCAACAAAAACCAACAGAAAATAGCAACTAACAATAACAACATATAACAATATATGTTTAAAAAAAAAAAAAAAAAACTCAGCCATCAATGACATTTTCTTGCTTGAAAACTTCCACAACAAAATAAGAGAAAATTGGAAAATTTTTACAACAACAAACAGCTTTTTGTCAGACGTTCAGGTCCGCTAAATATAATGAAAGTCTTTAGAATGTTTGCACCCTTCGTTGACGCCTGAATGCTTTTTAAGGTGGATGGGGCGGATTGGCGCTGGGTAAACTCTATACTCTATGTTGGTGATTTACGCAGCCTCAAGTTTAACATAAGATTGGCGGAAAATTGTTGTTGATTCGTTGTGGCGTTGCTCTGAAATTAAGTAGAGTTTTCATGCTTTATAATAAACTTACAACAAAAGTAACAACAACTTTGCGTCAAAGCCAACACTTTGCCGCCATGATATATCCATAGAGCAGAGCCAAAATGAGTGGCAACGTACAGCAGTATGAAAAAAAAATTGAAAATGAAAACAACAAAATGACAACCGAAAAATCATTTCACGGCTGTCAAATTTTGCTTCTATTTAAATAATAAAAAGAAAAAAGAAGAACAAATTTCAAAACAAAACAAAAATATTGCTGCTATTTTCTGCTTCATTCATTGTTTGCATCTTGGTGTGGCGTTGCTTAGATCCTTGATGTTGCTTGATGTGGCCGGTGTCGTTGTTGGCGTCTGTCTTTTTTTGCTGATGCATTTAACGCTTTTCGCGCAACGGATGTTGTTTATGTCTAGCTTCTTTTGCTGCTTTTCAATGTTTTCAGTTGTTTTTCTTGTTGTTATTTTTTTTTGTTGTTGTTGCTGTAGCTGCTTGGTGTTTATAATGAACACTTTATGGTAACGCAGCAACCAATAATTTTGACGTTAAGTGAAATGGAAACGCAAAAAGTGACAAAGCAAAGTTTTAAGGAATATTTTGTCACGAATGTAAACGGATATTGAATTAAAATATGCATGTTGAGATGGGGGCATTGGAGTTGAGATATGGGATAAGTGAACAAAGGAAGGAGAAGCTGTCAAGCTTTTCCCAATCACAAAGACAAGTGCGTGAAATTTCATCACAAGAGGTTTCTTCAATAGAAGTGGAAAATATGTTGGCTTCGTTAATTAAGATAAATTAAGAGCTTAGATTCAAAACTGGCCAAGTTCACTTTTCCCTCTTAACAAATGCATTGTAATTTAGTATGATATTGTATTTGGTATTGCATTGTAATATTTTAATTAGTATGTAATTTTGTATTTAATAAAAACCGTAGTGATAATTGTAATAGGTTTGTAAAATTTCAAAATTGTGATAATTGTAATAGGTTTGTAAAATTCCAAAAAAAATTTTCGCGAAGTGTTTCATGCATTTATTGTGTTAAATTAGTGGACTTGGAAGTTTTGAAGCGCTTGGCTAAATTATATCTTATCAAAATGGACTTTATTATTTTTTTAAAATTGAATACATTATCATGAGCAAATTATTATGAAGAATTTGATCAGTTGTGAGCTTAAATTGGAATACAAATACGTATAAACTAAAAATATATAATATACCACGTATATGTGGCGGCCGTGACGCAGTGGGTAGAGTGTGTGGCCCAAACGCAAGAAAACCCTGGTTCGAATCCCACCTGATACAGAAAGTTTTTCAACTGAAATAATTTTTCTGTTCGGCCGTCACCTCTTTGCAGATAATGGCAAATTTCAGATAGTAAAAACTGCCATGAAAAGCTTCTTGAGAACATAAAGCTGGAAGTTCATTAACTGCGTTTGCATTTGAATTTAAAAATATTTCAACTTTTCTTGCACAAATTGCGTTTATTGACAGCTCGTTGCAAATAGCGAACAACGTGAAGAAATAAGAGAAACGAGTTCATTCTTTGAAATTTCCAGGGATGGCCCTTCAATATGAATTCAAACAAATAAAGATTTCGATAAGTTATTACTTGCTATTAATTTAACATGACGTTTTTTATGATAAAATTTTGAAAATGTTTGTACTAAAACTCAATTTCTTTTTAATATTTTTGCATAAATACACCTAAAATTGTTTTTCAAGAAAAAAGAATATGTTCACTATCTTTGTAGCCCTGAACTGCAATGGAGTCAAAACGCAATTATTGTACTCTGCAATAATTTGCTTGCGTAAATTGCGCCAACGAGTAGACGGACGCAAATGCAAACGCAAAGTTAGTATAGGTCCAGTTCTCGATCATTTGTGTTCAAACATTTCACACACCACACACAACACAATTGATCATAAGAAGCTCAGTCAAAGTCCTTCCAAAGTCTGAAATGGCCATTATGTTTTCTCTTTTTTTTTTCTTTGATATAACAAAAAATCTCTGATAGTTTTTTTATAAGGTGACTTCTTTTAATTTAAGCTAAGCTTTACTTGTCCTTAATTTGGAATTAACCAGGCATTAGTGTAACTAAAAAAAAAAAAACAAACGGGATTCACAGAAAGTCCAGCTGAGCTGTTCAATTTTGAACCGGTAATAGTATAAAATTCTTACGTGACAGGAAAGACTTCAAAAGATTTTATTCAGTTTAACAAAGCTCTAATAGATCTTACACAGGAGCATTCCACGGTGACGAGTGTTACATTTGTTGCTTTTAAATATCAATATTTAAGCATACATAAAAGTATTTAAATTTTTTGCAGTCATAAATAATGGCTGTTATGCTTGAATCTATGTGTGGAAAAAAACTTTCAAGATCATGACCAATGTTTGTGTAATTTTTATAAAAGTGATGGCTGTTACGAACACGCATACTTACTTACTTAGGTGGCCGTAACAACACGTGTTCGGTTTTCGGCCGACCCTATCAGCTATCGCCAGACGCCTCTGCTTTGCGCGCGCCTTCTCCAATCGGATACACCAAGTGCGGTTAGAGCTTCCTCGGCCTGGTCCATCCATCGAAGTCATGGTCTCTCTCCGATTATGCTCCAGCTTAATCTCCGAGAAGGTTTCAAGCTTACAAAAGTAGGTGGAATTGGACAAGGGGCGTATCAATTCAATTATAATTGATTTCTCTCTACACCGTTTGTCCGACTTATACCAAATTTTGCTCACATATTATTTGGCACAAGAATCAGTCTGTAGTTCTTAAAATTGGGCGTACTAGACAGGGGAGTGGCACTTTATTTTTTGTAAATTTACATCTACACCGTTTCTCTGATTTTAACCAAATTTCGCACATATATTCTTTAGTATAATGAGAATTTTTAAGCCTACAAAAGTGCTTGAGATTGGACAAGGGGCGTGTCAATTTCATTCTAATCGAACTCCTTCTACACCGTTTTTGTGACTTCAATCGAATTTCGCAAATATATTCTTTGGAATAATGAGCAGTGATTAGTCTAAAAAATTGGGCGGAACTAGACAAGGGCGTGACACTATGATTTAAATCGAATTCCTTCTATTGCCTTTCTCCGACTTCTTCCAAATTTTCTATATTCTTTGGAATAATGAGCATTCAGTAGTCAAGAAATTTGGGTGGAACTGAAGGAGGGTATGAATTTGCACATACTACCAATTAAATTTTGCACATATATTCCTTAACATAATGAGCAGTGTACAAATTTCTCTATGTGGCAGCTAAGGGTAAAATAAAATGAAGCCATACGCTTAAACACAAATATTTTTGCAGATTATATAGAAACATTTTATAGATGGCTTAAGACTTCGAATATACTTCAATACGGGCAGGGAAGGGGGGGGGGGGGGGGGGGGGGGGTATTCACGAGCTAAATATATCTTAGACTTTGCTCAGAAGAAAAAATCTCCAATTTGTTTTGTCGATTTTGGATGACAGAAAATGTGAAATTTTTTTTATGCAAATTTAATTTTAAAAAATACTTAAAGCACGCCCTAACAAAAAACTGACGACTATTTTAAAATCGAAATATCTGCATTAAAATTGAAAAACTGCCGCCAAAAATTAATTTTCCGTTCAATTTTAACAAACAGTAGGTTTGTTCACTAACAAAAAGTTGTTACATATCATTACAAATTGCTACAAGTTTTTACTTGTAAAGCGTTCACGTACTCGAAAAACCTGCAACGAGAGAAAATTTCTACTTGCAAGAACTTGCAAGAGCTAACAAAAAAAATTTGTTTGTCAAAAATAAAACAAGCTGTCAAAAGTTATTTCTAGTAGATTTCCTATAAAAATGAATGGAAGTAGAAACATTTATGCTTTGAAGTCTTTGGCGAATAATTAATATTTATTTTATATGGCTCCATTTCCAAATATTTTAAGTTTGAAATATTTCAAAAGAACTCGAATCAACAAATTTTTTTTTGCATTTCAAAAATGCTGTCAAGTCATTCCAGCAGCTGTTTGTTTACAAGTTTCTACCAGTATTCTGTTCACGTATTTTTTTACCATTTTTCTCTTTGCGACACTTCTTTTCTCAATTCTTATTTTGCTCTCTGCCTGCAAGTAAAGTACGTGAACAGACCTAGTATATTTTAAAAAGAGGAAAAGAAGGAAAGAAGAAAACAATTGTCATATGTTATTTTATAACAAAGATTTTTAATGTCACAATTCTTTTTCAGAATTTTTGCCATTTAAAATGGAATGAACAAATTGGGCTAAGAAGACGTCTACGTTTCGATTGAACAAAAAAGACTTTCCTTGAAATGTGTTATGATTTTACTGTGAACCAAAGAAGTAAGAGATAAAGAAGTGGTGTTCTCGAATAAAAGTGAGGCATTTTTCTTACTATTGTATGCTTACACTAATACAGAAACATTCACTCAGGGACGTATTCGGTTGTTGCGTACAGATAGGTGCAATTTTTCTGATTGGAATTGCATATGAAATAAGTTGCTGTAACAATAACAACAACACAACAACAATAGTAATCAAAAGCTTTTAACATGAAAAATATCAACACAATAAAAAAACTAATAATATTGCATCAAGACTTAAGTGACATTAGTACGGATACTATTTTTCACCTAGACTCTTTGAACGACAGTTTTTGTATGTTACCAGACCCCTGTCATATGGTTAAGCTTATAAGGAACTCTTTACCAGATATCAAAGAGTTTAGAAATTCAAACAACAAAGCTATTAAGTGGCACTATCTTCAGAGGCTTGTAGAGCTACAAGAAGGAGAAGAATTGCATTTAGGAACAAAGATTGCAAGGGCTCATATATACTTTAGAGACCAGAAATGAAAGTCAGGCTTGCCGTGCAAGCTCTTCAATTCTGTAGCTGATGCATTGGATTTTTGTTGAGATGTCCTTTTTTTACCATAATTTAAAGACTGTGAAGCTACAGTTGAATTAATTAAGCAAATGAATAATGTCTTCGATATACTGAATAGTAGAAGTATTCGAAAATTTGTTTTTCAAAAGGTGCTTTACCAAAAAAATATAGCTAGTTTGATGTCATTTTCCAAAAATGTTGTTGCCTATATAAGCAAGCTTCACACAGTTGATGGGCAGTTGCTTATACTACACTAAAGAAAAATAGGGTTCTTAGGTATCATAACTTGCTTAATGTATATTGGGGTAATATATGAAAGGTTTATAGCTAATAAAATGTTGGTATATATCCCTTTCTATAAACTTAATCAGGACCATATTGAATTATTTTTTAAATCAATCCGATTATAAAAAAATAATAATCAGATATAGAATTAGAGAAACGGGCGTAGGTAATTGTTTAAATTTATAAAATATTGCTATTTTAAATATAAGTTCCACTTGTCCTGTTAAAAGCGATAATTTAAATAATTCAAATAGCGAAGTTGTAAATAGTATTAATTACAAACGCTGTTCATTCTTAAACGATCATAACAATTTTTCTGATCCAAGCATTTTGACGAAGTACACTACTCACGTAGTTAGGTATATAGCTGGGTTTGTTGTGTATAAATTAAAGTCCATTTTACAATGCATTAATGGAAAAAAGATTAGATTAAGAGGGTGATGAAATAGATCAGCAATCACTTGTGAGCTTGAAATCGAAGGGGTATTTGAAAATTGCCATCTTAATCGGTGGAAACTGTCTGCATGCTTGCTGAAAAAGAACTTAGTGTTCAAATGAAATTGCTTAATAAAAACAAATCTATTTTGCATAAAATATATTACAATCGAATTGTAAATAATACACAACAATCCTCATTAAAGAAAGTTTATTTAACGGTCTTCCGAGCACTATAATATTGCACTGAAATTATTAATTGGAATTTTTTAAAAAATACGATATTTTTACATAACAAAACCTAATATTAAAAAAACTACAATGCCGCAAAAAAGAATACTACGACCAGAATAAGGCTTCCAATATATACATGTGAGTTCATTATTTAATTTTTATATTTAAATTCCTTTGAAATGAATTTTTTTTTTAGGTACTTTTTGCCGTACTGTTAGCTTTTCATTAATTTTTTTTGTTATATAAAAATATCTTGTTTTTAAAAATAATTCAATTAAGTTTTTAATCCCTATGTTATAATGACCTGACGACTTAATATGGCCTTCAAATATATTTTTTCCTACAAGAGAGTGTTGTGTGCTTAAAAGAATTCGATTATAGTACATTTTATGCAAAACAGATTTGGTTTTATCTAATAATTTTGTTTGAATTCTAAGTTCTTTTTCCGCAATTATGCCAACATCTTCAACCGATTGAGATGGAATTTTTAAATAGCTCTTTGATTTAAATTTAATTAAAGATTGGTGATTCATTGCATTTAAAAATTGTATGTAGTTTAAACACAGCAAAACCTGCTATATACTTTACTACAAGATTTGTGTATTCTGTTGAAACGCTAGCATCTGCAAAATAATTATGATCATTTGAAAAAAATGAATTTTGGCACTCTTCATTATCTACGATCGATGGAATTACTCCCTGGCTTGGCGCGAATATACTATTCGTTTTGACAGGTTTTAAGCTACTTAAATTGAAAATTTCAATGTTTTCTAACGGTCTGCAATTACCTATGCCTCCTTCCCGTATTTTACATTTGATAATAAATTTCTTATAAACAGCTCTGAACTGTTTAACCCTCCGATGAGTGAGAAGGTCCCTAGGGACCTTTTTGCCTTTTCAAATTGAAATTACTCCTACTTCGGCCCCTACAACCCCCCCCCCCAAAGTTACTCTATATTCCAAGAGTATTTTGTTGCGCATCTTTTGGAAAAAAAATCAAGCCGATCGGATCATTACTTTAGGAGTTATTGAGGTTTTAGTGAGAATAGTACGCGGACGTGTGAATAGGTCCGTATGGACCTTGTACTGAATTTCACTAATAAATGCATGTTTTTGGGCATCATTATAATTTTTTTATTGTTTCAACACATAATTTACTTGTTCTGAACACAAAGACCTAAACTCAAAGACATTAGGGATGATGGTAAAAACAAAAAATTCTAAGAAAAATTCGAAGACATGAACTTTATTGCTTTCAAGGAAAGGCACAATATTCTAATTTTATACTACTAGCAATAAACCAGTTCTTAGAATTTTTTGTTCTTAGTATTTTGTTCTTAGTATTTTTTGTTCTTAGTATTTTTGTTCTTAGAATTTTTTCTTAGAATTTTTTCACACAATATATTCCGTCAAAGCCAGCTAAGTATGGTTTGAAAGTATGGTGGTTATGCGACTCACAGAGTTATTATCCTGTGAAGGGAATGGTATATTCTGGAAAACTGCCAAACCAACAACGGGAGATAAACCAAGGGCAGAACGTAATGCTGGATCTTGTGGAAAAATATTTAGATGCTGGCCGTACTATATACGCGGATAATTTCTTTACCACTCTTGACTTGGCGCGTATTTTGTTGAGGAGGAAGACCGCATATGTTGGTACAGTGCGCTACAACAAAACATTCATTCCACAGGAGTTCAAGAAGAACCCGAAGCGCACCATCAATAGTACATTATTTGGGTTCAACGAAGGGGATATAGCGTTATGCTCATACGTGCCGAAAAAAAATAAAGTGGTGAACGTGCTCTCCACAATGCACTACACCTGCCTCGTTGACGAGCAAACCGAGAAGCGGAAGCCCTATGCCATATTAGATTACAACGACAACAAATGCGGCGTTGATACCATGGATCAAATGCTAGGCACTTACAGCTGCAAAAGAGCAACACAACGATGGCCGTTGGCCATGTTTTATAATATGCTGGACGTCGCTGCATTTGCTGCTTTTACGATTTACAACGAAATGAAGCCTATAAAAAGGAGTGACAGACGGCGGTCGTTTTTGTTACTGCTAACGAAACAATTGGCCACACCAAATATCGAAGAACGTGCCCTGAAGAACCATATAACCTCATATCCAAGGATACGCAATGCGATGGAAGCATTCGATGTCAGGGTAAGAAAAACATCTTCAAATACAAGAATAGAATATATATTTATTTGTTTTTTATTTTTCTTTTCATTTCAGGTATTACCAAGACCGATGGAAGGCAATGCACCGTCGTTTGCGGCTAGGTCAAGTAGACCGTCATGTCGCCTTTGCAGTTCTGAGTACGGGCGGCAGCGGAAAACGCGGGCACACTGCTTCGGCTGCGGCAACGCTGTTTGCGGAGAACATAGCACACTTTTACATCGCTGCAACACTTGCGCACAGGGCGGGGGACAAGAAGTACACGCTCAACAACAATAATTTTTAAACTTTTTTATAATAGTCTTAAGAAAGTTCAAGCAAAAAAAAAAAAAAAAAAAATTAAAAAAATTGAAAAAATTATTTTTGTATGTAGAATTTAGTTATAAACAATAAAAACAAAAAAAAAATTAAAAAAAAAAAATTTTTTTATATGAAAAAAACATGATTTACAAAAAAGGTCCGTAGGGACCTTTTCACACGGCCGTGAAGTTCAGAACTGTCACTCATCGGAGGGTTAACGGAAGTATTATCATTGTAGCCTAAATGTGAGCTAACTGAACTAAAGAATAATTCTATCCTGAACCTCTTATATAGAAATTTTATATTTCTAACGCGTGCTATAATGCCAATAATCCCAGTCTTTCTACGATTGCATACTACTAATTGGCCATTAAGGGTATTTATATTTTCAGCGCAAATAGCCTTTTCGAACCCAAATTTATAAACGCTTCTGCTATTTAAAATATCGAAAACATTATTAATATGTCTAATAAGCCTAACTATAGCTTCACTACCTTGAAACTCTGGCAATAGCAGTACTTCCCTACAAAAATCTAAAGCATCTGCCACAGATTTGCAAGCCTAACTTTCATTTTCTGATCTGAAAAGAAAATATGAGCTCCTTTCAGTTTATTCTCTACATGCAAATCCTCTTTTTCCTGTAATTGAACTAGTTTTTCAAGATACTGCCATTTAATAATTTTATTTTCTGAATCTTTAATTTTCCCTATCTCAGCAAAAAAGTTCCTAATTAACGTTATCATATGGCAGGGATCGGGTAAAATGAAAAATCTGAAAGGTAAAGAGTCCAACCGGAAAACACTTTCTGTTCTAATATCAGATATATCTGATCCTAACAGTCCATCAAACCCCAATAACTTCAGCTCCGGTGGTTAAATTAATTTCGAAGCAGTGTTTCAACAAATTTCCTTTTTGATTTGCATCAAGACATGTTATTGGAAAATACCTGTCGGGTATTTTACATACACATATTTTACATACTTCGGTTTACATACACCACCAGAAAAACTAATACTTGAGTTGCCTCCGTGCTGCCGCAGTCCTCATCTCCAATGAAAGTATATTCCATGGTCCCTTTGTTGCTCCAATCTATATGTCTGATTACAAAAATTTTATATTAAAATAAAAGGCAATATTATTACTGAAATCCTTACCTTTTTACTGCTATTTCGACAAAAACTAAGTTTAGTAAAATTTTTTCAGGAATATTATTTGCTTCTTCCACGACTGCTTTGATTGCATCAAAGGACTCCGTTGTGAAGCCAGGCAGCAATCAATGCCCTCATACCATTTAGCAAGAGTTCGTTGATGTGGTAAACAATTTGCAGAATTTTCTCTGACGAATTCGTATGCTTTTGGCGATAAAAAATTTTGATTTAGAGCAAATGATCGAATCTCTGGTCGATACATCCTAGCGTTTAGTGAACCTTTGGCTTTTCTTAGTTTTCTTAAAAATAGATCTGCATTCATAGCACCTAGGTTCTGCAGAATCTCCAACTTCTCATCATTTATTAAATTTTTACTTTTTATAGTTTTTATAATTTTATTAAGTGTTCCGATCCTTTTAGATTTTCTTCTAACTTTTCCATTTAAAGTTTTAATTTTTCTGTTTTTATCTATAATTGCTTTACGAAGTACACGAAGTTTCTCTTTAGCTATTTTTTTGCGAGGTGTTGATGATAGATCATCTCCAGATTCAAAAGCTCTTTTAATAGTAATTTTTTTATAATCCAAATTTTTTTCGGTAGCACTTTGTAAAATATTGTCCCTAGGCGGCGCAATCTGTATATTTTCTAAAATTCTCACATTTTCCTTATTTTCTAAAATTTTCACATTTTCCTTATCTTCTAAAATTTTCACATTTTTCTTATCTTCTAAAGTTGTTCCAACTATTTTCGTACTGTAAACAGGTAGACAATCGATGTCTCTAAAAATATTGATTTATATATATTTATCTTATATAATAGAGAAATAAAATACTTACATCGCATCACAGTCAGCATACAGATGTGGTACCGCTGACGGAAATAATCTTCGGTTTGTTTTTGAAAAGCCGATAAAATCTGAATCATAAAAATGATTCAAGCAAACAACTGATATCTTGTTAACATAACTTGGTTGCAATCCTAGGGCGCAAATTCATTTATATTTGATATCGATCATTTACGGAAATCTCAACATTTAAAAAAAAAAGTATTAATTTTAATTTTAATTTTAGTCGACCACTTTGTTTATTGTTTTTTGCTATTTATGCGGGCTTAAGAACCTTAAGCCAGAAAAAAGCAACAAACAAAACGTTTTAAGTTATCATTTACCCCAGTGATAACAAAGGCGCCCTGAAAATATATGACTCCATGAAAAATGAATGCGCCTCTGAAGTCATAATTGTGCTTTGACCGATTCGATAGCTTAGAACTAGTGCAAAATTATCTGGCACTAATTATTGCTTTTTCACTGAATTCTAATTTAAAATTTATTAATTCCCAATTGAAATACGCTTTAAAACAATCAGAATACCATTCTCTTATTTAAAAAATTAACCAATGTGAATAGAATTTAGGTATACTTACTTGTGGAATGAAATGATTTTATTTTTTAATTTTTGACTGCTTCCACAACTATGGACTACACAATTCATTATTATACAGCTTAAAATAACATTTTTAAATAATTATTTTAAAAGAATTCCTCCGGTCAATTTTTTTTTTTTTTTTTTTTGTTTTGCTTTTCTAGCGCAAATGTAAAAATTTCGCTCACTGACATCTGGAAAAATGCCGCAGTACACGTACAGTGTATGCTGTGAAAAGTAAACCTCAAATACGGCAAAGTCAAAAGACGACAAGTAAAAAGAAGAAATTAAACACTAAATCCGATTTCTTCAAATTGAGCAAATAGTAGAATTTTTTAAATTTGAGCAGTAAGACTGTTCATTAATAGTAGTACAATTAAAATTTGGATAGTATAGTAATACATGTAGACATGTACATCTGTTTTATTTATTGTATTAATCTTGCTTAAGTTTAACGAAAACAATAACAAACGACAAAAACGAATGCAACTAGTTTGTTTATAGACACGATTTTAGCACGAACCAAACCAACAACCATAACAACAACACAAGCGGCAACTGAAGCATTTTATGTCTAATTTTTCTCATACGAAAATGCAAATCTTTATTCTTAGATTTTTCTATTTTTGACTTGATTAAAAAGTGACAAAATTCAAAATATAATATTTCTTTTATTCGCCACATATCTCATATATTTGCAAATATTTTATTGATGTACGACGTATATTCAAGGCTGTAGGCATACGCCAAAAAGTGATCCAAAACGTTACATGTGCTTGAACAAATTTTTTAAAAAGTCGTCTGCAAGACGTAATTCTGCGTTAAAACTAAGTCTGCAGTTTTGCTATTCTTGGGCTCTAATTTTTAGTTTTCAATATTTTTCTTATTAATAAAATGAAGTTACTTCTACTGTAAATATAAAAGCTTACATTGTTAATAAATGTATAACGCACTTTTATGAATATCAATAATAAAAGTTATGTTTTTATTGAAGACTATTTACTAAAGCACCAAAAAGAAACAACAGCAACAGGTACTTTAACACATCAAACAACAACTTTCTATCACATCAATGTTATCCCTAATTTTTTTAAAAGCACCATATAAAGATAAAGATATGTGGATATGTTTCTTAAAATTATATGCAATTAGAATTTTTGGAAATACAGGGCATTGAAAATTGTATACAAAATACGGTACGTTCCTTTAAATACTTGGCAACACTAACCAGGATATAAACAGCTAATAAATTGTTTAAACAAAATAAGCACGAAAAACTAGAACATAATGAAGTGCGTATATGTATGTTTAAGTCCAACAACACAATCATAGACAAAAACAATGCACGCAATGCTGCTCTTTAGATGTTAGAATATTAATATTCAAAAGAAAGCCAAATGCTTGTCTATTTCGGATGCAGAGGTTACTACTATTTTTTGTTGATTGAGTTGCGAACAAGTGAACAAATGTTTGAGGAATAAAAAATATTTTCCACAAAACAATGCATACAAAACCAAGAATATAACAACCATGAAGAAAAAAAAAATTATCATTTCAAACAGCAAAAATTGCAAGAATATCAGAACAATTGTTCCGTGAAAAAAACCAGACGAAATACGATGTCGAATTGCTTTGGAGTGAAATGCGCAAAATAATGCTCAAACAAGCGTTAACAACACGAAGATTGAAAACATTAAAAATTTCTTCTAAATGACATCACAACAAGATAAAAATTAACAGCCAAACAATTGAACAGACAAGCAGCAAATGAATAAAAGGAATAAAGACAGCTTGAAGTATAGACAGTAAAGCAGTTAAAATTTCGAATGCGAGTATCTTTTTGTGTTCAGCCATTCAATTGGTAGCTTGTCAAACGTATTGTTATAGAGTGAGATTTTGACAGTGGAAGTGCTAATGAAAATAACCATGACAGCTTTATTTATTCGTTGTGGAAAATGTATATGAACAATTCATATATTCTCATTTTACGACTTTTGGAAATTTAGTTATATACCGATTGCCTAATATCAAATTAGTATTACAAAATTGTTATTTTTGAATTGAAAACTTATAATTTGAGTAGTAAAAATGTGTAGGGTTATTTTTCAGCATAACTTACTTCATATAACGGAGATATATATACATACGACTTCATATTAAGTAGGACGAAAGGACTACATTTCGGTATCCTTTCATACTACAAAGGTGGAATTTGGCATAGAAGTAGTTTAGGTCAGTTCCTATCATATTACACGAAATAGGCGTAACCGTAAGTAGCTTAAAGTAGCTGGAAATGAAGAATGGAAAACACTACTAATTGATGGACATTGATGCTACAATAATGAAATTTAACACGAGAGCAAATTAGGTCAGTACCGTGAGAAGTCGAATGTTTCTGTATATTAAACTTTAACACACATGGGAAGGACATATTTCTGAACACATTAATAGCGCATAAGTATATAAGCAAATTTCCTTTTATCTTGCATGTAGTGGGAGCAACCGGAAGTAGCAGGAAATAAAACTTTTAAACGGTATAATAATTGTCGGCGTCACTAAACGGTCAACGTAGATGAATTCCAGCATTAACAAGTATGCCTGCCTTGTAGGCCTCAGTACTTGGGTCCATAGACAGAGGGTATAGTTCATGGAAAGGACGACCAGCACTTATGTGTTTACCCCATCTTGGACCCGTTTGTGGCATGCTGTGCACAAACACACGGTCATCCGGCAAGGCTAGCACGAACTGGAAACCCTTCCACGAACAATAAGCATCACCCAGTGCCCTAGCATTGAGAGCACTACGATTCCAACATATCATACAATTGTATAACCATTCAACCGCAAAGCTTCCAATAGCAGTACCAGTTTAACTACCAGTAGTGACGTACCTTCATCGTCATCTACTGGTTGAGACGAGACCTACCCAATCTCTTGCATACTAAGCAGGTATGCCAGGCCGGTCGTACTACTGGGCGACCCCGTCGGTCAATCAAGACCTGTGTAGCATAAACACAACCACAGCCAGCACGATTCTCCCTGAAGGGCCAACCCATGATAGTCACCTGGGCAAATCGGTCCCGTCAAAGAAGCTCCACAACATCCCAGCAAGGAGACAAAAAACTCATATGAGTTTTTGTATTTGGCCGTGAAAGTTTTTGTATTTGGCATGAAACTTATATTCACTTACCATGGAAGAAGTGTATATTGCCCCTGTTTACAACCACAAGCAGTACATCGAATATATGTGTATTATACATACGAATACACCTCAATTCATTCACCCAATTTTAAACTCTCGGATATCTCCTTGCCATGAATAGATAGGGTCGTCCTCTTTGACGAGTATGACTATCCCCGTGCTAGCAAGTTTTTAGGTCTATTGCTTTACCTTCGCAGGCTTGTTTCATATCGATATACCGATTATGACCTGCTACCGATATGGGTGCCACCCCGAGCTCTTGGTTGGATCTAAGCTTTTTACGGTATGGGACGTATCCCATTACCAACCCTCCTCCTTAACCTGGCTTGGGACAGGCAGGTTTGCGTCCGAAGACCCTTCCCTGGCGTAGTTGGTCACCGTAGATATTGGCTTTTCTTTTAACATGAATTTGAAATGATTTCTTGAATTAGTTTTAACTTACTAACTTAATTAATTTCCTTTTTCTTGAAGCTATAAATGTTCAAACTTTTGTACCGAAGTGTACTTTTAATATGAACTTTTATTCGAACTTCCTCAGATACAGCATTCAGGTATCGTCGTGCTTTGCACGACTCTACCAATCTTGTAAAGATTAACTTTCCTTTTTTAAACAACCTTGCCTAAAGGCAAGAAACTTCGGCTTCATATATTCCCAATAATAATGAAAGAAATATATTTTTAAGCACATTAATGCAATGTGTGCAATGTGAATTATTAAATTAGCATAAAAGTAAATTAGGTGAGATCCTATGATCTTGCATGCAGTGGTCGCAACTGAAAATAGCCGAAATACACCGTAAATTAAACTTAAACACGATATAATAATATGAAAAGTACTTTACTAGAAATCGGTACGCATTGATGCTGCAATAAAAATAGGCAAAAGAGTACAATAGGTTGTTCAATCATCTTGCATGCAGTGAGCAAAACTGGACGTAGTCGAAAGTAGCAGTAAACGAAAGCTATAAACGTTTAAGTAAACATTTTATTTGCACCAAGAGGATGCAACTTGTATTTTAACACTCCCACTCAATGGGCGTAACAGGAAATAGCTGCATGTAAAAGGAAATTAAACTTTTAAACGCCAAAATAATCAAGTGAATAAATGTGACATACCGTGAATCACCGTGAGTTACAGTGAGCAAACGTGAGTCATCGTAAGTGACCATAAGTCGCCGTGAGAGACCGTGAGTTACCATGTGTGACCGTATGTTACCGTGAGTCACCATGAGTCACAGTGAGTAGCAGTGAGTGGCCGTAAGTCATCGTGATTGACCGCGAGTCACCGTGAGTGCCTGTGATTTACTGTGAGTCACCATGAGAAATCGTGAGTGACCGTTAATCGCCGTGAATAACAGCGAGTCACCGTGAGTGACCGTGAACCACAATGAGTAACTCTGAGTCATCGTGAGCGACCGCAAGTCGACGTGATCAATGTGAATTGACTTGAATATAGGCAAAAACCGGAACTATTTAGTAACCAGTTAAGGGGGTCTTCTCATTGAGCAACTTTTTTTTTTCAACTTTTTTTTTGCATTTATTTATAGCTTGGGTAGTTGTGAATATGCCCCTAAAAGGATTTTTAGAAATTCGAAATACTTTAGAAGATACAGCCTTTTTTGTGAAGCAAGGTCTGATGGACAAGAAGGTGATGGAGGTAATAAAACCAGCTTACGAAGCGCTGTCGGCAGATAATTTGCTTGAAAGATGCCTTGGATCTGAAAGTCAGAATTCCAATGAGTCCTACAATTCTGTTCTTTGGTCACTTTCGCCCAAACACATCAACTCAGGCGCACGCACCATCGAAGTGGCCAACTTCATTGCAACGTGCCTCTTCAACGACGGTTTTATACCCATACTTAAAATTATGGGTTTGATGGGTATTGCGATTGGCAAAAACGCATACGAATACGCACTATCTCGCAATGAAGACAGATTGAACCGATCAGAGACTCGAGCTGCGGCATCATCAAAAGCTGGCAGAACGGCTCGCAGAGCAGAGAGGGCAGCAGAAAGCAGTTTCTACGAAAAAGAGGAAGGTGGCCTGTATGGAGCTGGCATCGCCGACTAATATTTGTAAGTAAAAATTGTCAGCTCTTTAAAACTGCATTTAAACATTTTTGATTTTTTATTTTT
Source organism: Coremacera marginata (assembly GCA_914767935.1). Taxonomy (NCBI): domain Eukaryota; kingdom Metazoa; phylum Arthropoda; class Insecta; order Diptera; family Sciomyzidae; genus Coremacera; species Coremacera marginata. Next base: position 5,874,959 of record OU612044.1, on the reverse strand, counting down.
TTTTCCCAAAAAAATTACTTCAAACTTTAAACGCATTTATCTCGAACCCACGTTTTTCGAACTGGCGGCCATGATATCTCCAGTTCAACTGAACCGATTTTCATGAAACAAAATGGAATCGACGCAGAATTGTCACCATTCTCGGGTGAACCTCGACCATAATTTTAAAAAATTTTTTACTATTTTTTTTTTACACTAAACTACAAAAAAAAAAACCCGAAATTGAAATTTTTTTTTGAATGGCCGCCATTTTGTCAAAAAAAATCACAAAATTAAGCTTGAGGTTCACCCGAGAATTACATCTATACTGATTATAACCCCGTTTTTTTTTCATTACATACGCTCCGGAGACCCGGAATCGTGGCCGACACCTTTTTTTTCACCACCAAATTTGAAGTCTCATTACTTTTTGAACAGCCCACGTATCGAGGCAAAAAAAATTTTTTTATTTACTTTGAACCTTTTGTAATACAATAGATAAAAAAGTTTTCAATTATTCTTTGCGTTTTCAAATAAGAATTTTTTTAAAAAGGGTCCAAAAAACGGGTTTTGAATGAGAAGACCGCCTTAAGCAAACTGAAAAATCAACCCGAAAATCAACCCAAAAAATAGGACCATTTTGCTTGCAGAATAACATGATCTCTATTCTTCTGAAAAAAAAAAATGTATGTTTACAGTAAACACAAGTACATGTTTCAAGGTGAATAATATAAAAGAAAAATTATAAATTGATTCCATATCAAAATTTTAAATTTTTGAAAAAACAATATATAAAGGTTCTTTATATTCATATAAAGATAAAACAAAGTTATTTCAAAGTAAGACTCTTCGTAAACGTAACGCTTTTGCAGCGCCTTGGCGTTGTAGTACCAATACATTAAAATGGCTTCTTTTTTTTTGGTCTAATTCTCTCATTCCAAACTTTACATATACGCCACGTTTTCGTATCGTAAAATCGGTTCGTTTTCGTAGTCTTATATGAGAAAATTACTTCGCCTGCGCTACGCTTACGTGCCGTTTTTCTTAGAGGGTAAGCTGTAAATAGAAAACGATTTCATTAAATGTAAATTTGCCCCCACACATTTATTACACACATTATTTTACATATTTATCTTAGCAAATTGGCATTATTACATTTTCATAAATCTGGCCAAAGAATGATTTTCGTGGCCCAGAGAGCGACGTAGTGAATTCGGGTTTTTTTTTAAAAAATGTTTGCTTGTAAGAAAATAACGTGTCTTTAAAGGTAATTGTAAAAATTATTGGGTGTAAATTTGGGCAAACAACGAGCTGTAAATTTATTTTCCAGCTCATTTTAAAGAAATGGGTGAAGTCACTACCTAGGCGTAAGTCTTTACTTTACGAATATATTTTCTTTTTTTTTCAGATGATTACAGAACATGTCACTTTTGTTCGCGATATTTATTTCCTGTTTATAAAGGAAACGGTTTATAATATTACAATTCCAAAAATAATAATAGCAAACGCAGCACCTTCTCGCCTCCCGAAAACTATCCGTCTCACCACAAATTGAAAAGCAGGTAATTTTCTGGCCAAAACAAATTTCATACGATTCTGAAGCAAGCAATCTCAGACAAGTGGACCAATCAGTGGTTTAATTGTTGAATAAGAATTGAGCGCTCGATTGCCACCTAAACTGATCCACTCATACTTCAGCCAACTTCATCAACCAGCCAACTTTATAAACCGGCCGACCCACCCTAAAACTCACACAGTCAATCGCAAAACCTGAGCACCAACAACAATAATAACAAAAACAACTCAAGTGAGGAAGAACTCTTTGGCTTTATGACGAAAATTAGCTACATTCAAGGATGAAAGTTTTTGACGAGTACGCGTCTCTATAATTATTAGCTATTGTCATGGAAATTCGTAGCGAAACAAAGTGCTGAATTGCTGCTTTGAATGTATGTTGAATGGTTGTTAAGATATTATTTTATAAGTTTTTGCTCTGTGGCAAAAAAAAAAAAAAACTGCAAATGAAAACCAAACATAATTTAATGAAATATAGGCTATTACTGAAGTTTTCTGCTAAGAGCAGGCTGGCCAACAACAAAATGAGGAGTGGAAACAAGAAAAAAAAAATTGAAAAATTACATAAGCGTTGCAAAGTTTTTACAGACTCATAAAAACTTTTTTTTATTTTATTGGCGTTGGTGGAACCGACCCCTAATTGTGGCAGCATTATAAATATATATAGCACAAGAACTTCACAAAACAATTACCATTTATATGTTTCCTTGTTGTTGTTGTTGTTGTTGTTATATTTATTTATGAGGTGCTTCAATGGACACAAAAAATTATTATCGGTATATCTTTGCTGCTTATCTAACAAAACTGAAAATCCTTTATATCCTTTTTTTAATCTCTTAATTGTTTCATTCTTTTATTCATTCAGCCAATCATTTATTTGTCTACTTTTATGACTTAATTACTTAATGCAATTATTAGACGACGAAATTGTTTTTTGTTTGTGCTCATAAAGTTGCTGTAAAATGGTTGTTATTTTAATTATATTTGCTGCTGTGTGCGCGCCATTTTGTTTTTTTTTTTTTTTCTATTTGCTTTTATAGCCACGTTGGTCAATCTGTAAACTAATAAACAAAGATATTAACGGAATTATTGCTATGAAGTTACGCTAATGTCATAAAAAATATTCAATTAAAGCGACTTTATTTGTGTGATTAGATGCTAAGATTATTGCCATTTTTTACAAAAATTCACTTAATGATTTCAAAGGTATGAAGGGTCGTTTGTAGTGCTTAGAAAAATATAGAAAAATTATTATATTTGTTTGAATTTTACTTTCTACTATCTGAATACCCGGCTTAACTCGGCAGTTGATATAAATAATTTTCGATCTCATTCTTCGATTTGAAAAAACTTTTCACAAACTTTAGAAGGAATTTTATGTGCATCTTTCAAACCGGTAACTTTGGCGAAATGAACAAAATGTAGCTCAGCTTCTGAAAATTATGAGAAAAAGTTAGGGAAATCGCTATTTGCCGCCAATCGCTTGCCAAAATATATTTTCAAGTTTTATATTGTATTCGATAGATTGCACAGTTTTGAAAAAAATCAGAGCAAAAACGAATTTTTGGCAATTCGCGAGGAAACTGGACAAAAATTAAATAAGCATTGAAAATAGAAAAAATAGAAACGCCAACTTACACGCAACTGACTTGCGCATGTGTTAATGCGTACTCAAATACCACAGAATTCGGCATCAGCTGTCCTGAATTGCGAAAAAAGAAAGTTCGATTGCCACCTCAACTGATCCACTATACTGTGTATATAAATACACATAAAGAAGAAAAGAAAATATTTATCACCCTTCGCGCTTTGCTACGCTTTACTGTATTTTGTAGTACAGCGCCCTCTGGGGTTCAAGATATAGCAAAATACATAGCGCCAAAAGACTCACCGCACCCGAAATCCATTTATAAAAACCATACTTATTGGATCAGTTGTTCAGAGTTTTTTGTGGTATTTGCACAACAGCGCCCTCTGGTTTTCGAGATAGAATAAACAAATAACGCCTAAGCCCTTTCCATACTCTATAATCAAATTCCATATATCCGATATACAAATTTTTATCTACATCGGATGAGCAGTTTTTGAGTGTTTCACGATTTCTTAAGTGATTTAAACTAAAGCACTATCTGGTGTTTAAGATAGCGCAGAAAAAAGTCCAAGATGTCCACCGTATCCGAAAACTCCTATGTACAAATTTTCACGCAAATCGTATGTACAGCTAGGAGTTTTTTGAGACATTTAAAACATTTGTACAGCAGTGCCCTCTGGTGTTCAATGTAGAACAAAATAGATAAGTCATAAAAACTACCGTACCCGAAAACCCCAATATACAAATTTTCGTGTAAATCGGGTGAATGGTTTCGGAGACAAACTATAATAACAAAATTCGTGGAACCCGGTCGCAGCGCCACCTACTGTGTCCAATTGAGAATCTGAACCATCCAGGGATCCACTTAAGCACACAAAAAATTTCATCAAAATCGGTGCAGCTATTTAGGAACAGTTTAATAACATACACACGTACAAATTGTACAACAGCGCCCTCTACTTTTCGAGACAGAGCAAAAGAGATAACGCCAAAACAGTTGCCGTACACGAAAATCCTTAAATAAAAATTTTCATCCAATCGGATGAGCGGCTTTCTACTTTTCACGATTTCTTAAGAGAGTTGTACCACAGCGCCCTCTGATGTTCAAAATAGAACAGAGTAGTTAAGCCATAAAAACTCACCGTATCCGAAAACCTCTATATACAAATTTTCATGTTAATCGGATTAACGGTTTCGGAGATAAGCTATAAAAACAATATGCAGCGCCACCTACCGGGTCCAATTGTGAATCTGATCTATCAAGGCATCCACTCAAACACACCCCTAAAATTTCATCAAAATCAGTCAGCCCTTAAGGAACTGTTTAATAACATACACTCGCACAACAGCGCGTATAACAGCGCCTTCTAGTTTCGAGAAAGAGCAAAAAAGATAGCACCAGAATCCTTGCCGTAATCGAAAATCGCTAGTTACAAATTTTTATCCAAATCGGATGAGCAGTTTTTGAGTTTTTCACGATTTCCTAAGATTTGTACCAAAGCGCCCTCTGGTGTTCAAGACAGAACAAAAAAGATAAGTTCAAAACACTCACCGTATCAGAAAACCCCCATTTTCCAATTTTCATACAAACCGGATGCACGGTTTAGGAGTTTTTCGAGGTTTTTCAAAATATTTGTACTACAGCGCCTCCTGTGTTCGAGATGGAACAGAGAATATAAGTCAAAAAAGCTCACCGTTTCGTAAAATCTCTATATACCAACTTTCAAGCAAATCGGATAAACGGGTTAGGAGTCTTTCGACGTTTTTTAAAATATTTGTACTACAGCGCCCTCTAGTGTTCAACATAGCACAAAAAAGTGAAGTCCAAAACACTCACCGTATCAGAAAAACCCTAGATACCAATTTTCATGCAAATCGGATGCATGGTGTAGGAGTTTTTCGTCGTTTTTCATAGTATTTGTACTACAGCGCCCTCTGGTGTTCAAGATAGAACAGAATAGATAAGTTATAAAAACTCACCATGTCCGAAAAACTCTACTTACAAATTTTCATGCAAATCGGATGAACGCTTTCGGAGATACGCTAAAAAAAAGAATGCCTGGAACCCGATCGCAGGGCTCCCTACTGGGTCCAACCTTTTTTACTGGATAAAAAGTAGCCTATGTTATGACCGGGGATATAAGGAACCTAGATGCCAAGTTTCATTTAAATCCATTCAGTAGTTTTCGCTTTAACAGACAGACAGACACACGGACAGACAAACATTTTTAAAATGCGATTTTTGGACTCAGCGTCATTCAAAATGTCCATCGCAAAAAGAATTTCGTAAAAATATTTCATGTACAGATTTTTGTGTTTTTTACAATTTTATATATATAAAGATGATGTCCTTCAACTCTATACACTAACAAACATTTTTCAAACTTTTTTAAGGCGTCCAGAAGTAGGTCTCGAAGGTCCTTAAAATATGCATGCCTTTTTAGACTTAAAATTAAAATAAATCGAAAAAATTTATGATCGGAATTTTCAAATAGGCCAATTTTAATTTAATCAATCATATTTAAAAATCTATAAAAACATTTCGAATAAGTAACGAAAAACCACCCAAAACAAAATGAAAAATTCCTCAATAACAAAAAAACGAGAGTTCATCCAAAAAAAAATGCGAATTCGACCAATTCTTTTTGGGTTCTATATTTTGCTGATTTTTCAAATGAAATTTTTTATATCAAATTAAATTTTTTATATGGAAAATAACCCAAATTTTCCTTTTAACCTTCCAAAAATAACACCTACCTCCCATAGAGAGTACAATTATGTTAAAAGTTAAATATCTTAAAAATCTACAAAAATTACCGAAATATCTTGAAATTTTTGATGCTTTGATGTATAATATGAACCCTCACTATTAAATTTTTCAAAATCTAACGAAAACTCCCCCTACCTCCCATACAAAATTACGTCATCAAAATAGAAAAACTTTCGTAAATGTATGAATGAATGACATCGGGTCTGTATGTACCCAAATTGCGCCCACATCGTTTATCCAACCTATACATATATTCTTCGGTATAAAATGGAGTCTTTACATTAGAAAAGTGGGTGTGGCATTTAATCGAACTGATTTTATACGAACTGCGAACATACTTTTAATCGAACTAAGTGAGCTAAGCGAACATCTTTGACAAATTTCTGCGAGTCCATTGAGGATACCAGTGAAGCCGCCAGACTTCGAAAAACGCTATCCAAAGACCCATCGGTCCCGGGATACCTTAAGAGGTCCGACGGATCCTGGACAGAATCCAGCCAAGAAACGCTATCGCTACTTATGGAAACTCATTTTCCAGGTTGTAGAGAGCCGGATCAAAACGGAGCTAACAGCAACTTGGAAATGACAATACCAGAACCTTTACAAGAACTCCCCAACATTATTACAAGGTCAACTGTAGAATGGTCGATTGGGTCTTTCAAGCCCTACAAATCTGCAGGGCCAGATGGAATCCTACCGGCCATGATGCAACATGCCCTTCCTGGCATCATGCCCTGGCTCATAGCAACTTTCACCGGTTGCCTCAGGACAGGATATGTTCCAAAAATCTGGAGAGAAGTGCGAGTTGTCTTCATTCCTAAAGCTGGGAAACCAATACACTCAGCACCAATTTATTACAGGCCTATTAAACTCTCATCGTTCTTGATGAAAACGCTGGAGAGAATATTAGATCTTCATATAAGAGATTCTTTGAATGATACTAACCTATGCAGTTCGCAACACGCATACCTTAAGGGTAAATCAGTGGAAACAGCACTGCATGAGGTGGTTTCAGTCATAGAACGAACCCTTCATCACAAATAATATACCTTAGCAACGTTTTTAGATATCGAAGGTGCATTTAACAATGTAAACACAGATTCTATAAAAAATGCTTTAGTAGACAAAGGAGTCAACAGTAAAATAACCCAGTGGATCTATAAAATGCTCAATAGCAGACGTATAAGCTCACAAATGGGAATGAGCGTGGTGAGGAAAGAGGTCACAAGAGGCACACCGCAGGGAGGACTCATATCCCCCCTTCTATGGCTGATTGTGGTTGACAAGATTCTCACTTCACTCAAAACTGGAGGAACAAAAGTGGTAGCTTATGCCGATGACGTTGCCATCCTAATATGCGGTAAATACCTGCAAACAGTTAGCGAACTAATGTCTGGGGCTCTGAAAGAGCTATCGAGATGGGCAGAATCGAATGGACTTGGTGTGAACCCAATAAAGACCGAACTCGTTCTGTTCACAAGAAGAAGAAAAATAGATAGTTTCACATTACCGAAACTCAACGAATTAACCCTGAAGCTTTCCACGGACGCCAAATACCTTGGAATTATCCTTGATAACAAGCTGAGCTGGAAACGCAACACAGAGGAAAGAAGGAAAAAAGCACTGTGCGCTTTATACGCATGTCAGAGAGCATTTGGAAGGAAATGGGGACTGCGACCGCACATAATCCACTGGATGTATACAGCGATCGTGAGACCCATTCTTACCTACGGCTCTCTCGTATGGTGGACGATAGCGCACAAAAAGAGCTACCTTAGCTCCCTAGCAGGAGTACAAACGTTAGCGTGCATAGGAGTAACAGGAGCCATGAGATCTACGCCACAGGCGGGTCTGGAAATGATGCTAAATCTTCTCCCCATAGAAGAGTTCCTTAAGTGTTCGGCGACCAAGAGCGCGATTCGCCTTAACGAATCACAAGCCTGGAAGAAGAACACATTCGGACATGCATCTATTCTTAATCTCTTTGGAACCGAGGAATCAAAAAGAGCAACCGACTATATCATACCTAGTGTGGGATTCTGTACAGAATACACCACATCTATCCCCAGCAGACAAGAATGGGAAGAAACGGCTGTAGAATGCTACGGCAATCTCCAATTTTATACTGATGGTTCCAAAATGGAAAACGGAACAGGATCGGGTGTATACTGTGAAATGCTGCAAATCAAAGAGTGTTACAAACTCCATGATTATTGTAGCGTTTTTCAGTCAGAAATATATGCTATTGAAAAAGCTGCACAGGTCATTTACAGGAAAAATTTTACCCCCACAAGGGTAGTCATTTTTGTGGACAGCCAAGCGGCCATCAAAGCATTGTACAGTAAAACAACGAAGGCTCGAACAGTGCAAAACTGTAAACTGGCACTGAACAGCATCTGCAATACCCATAATATCGCTCTCTGCTGGGTTCCCGGACATAGCAATATTGAAGAGAACGACGCAGCAGATGAACTGGCAAGGCGTGGAGTAACCGCTAGTACAAACAGTGCTGATACAGAGGTGCACATTCCAATAGGTGTCGTCAAAAGGAGTATAGATCTTAAAGCCAAAGATATTGCTAATACAAACTGGGCATCCAGAAGTGACTGCAACATATCTCGAAAGCTTTGGCCGGAACTAAATGAAAAGAGAACTAAAAGCCTTCTGCTTTTGGTCAAGCGAGAAATCCGGATTCTTGTTGGAGTTCTAACAGGACATTGCCCATTGGGGTAGTGGCTAATAGAATGGGCATAGCAGCGCCAGACTTTTGTCGGAGCTGCAAGGATCCGGAAGATACAGAAACAATAACTCACCTCCTATGTGAATGTCCAAATCTACAGAATCGTCAACTCCGATAAATGGGGACTTGGAAGAGTTAATGAACACACCACTGCTAGACATCTGGAGGTTCATAAAAAACACAGTACGCTTTGAGGAATAAATAGGAACAAAGGTTTTAAAATGGTACCAGAAACATAAAAAGGGATTCGCAATGGACCTACAGGCCCCCGCGGAAGCGCCGGTAACGGTGCACGACCCTATTTACCTAACCTAACCTTTAATCGAACTGCTGCTAAAGTATGTCTCTGACTTCAACCAAATTTTGCACATATAATCCTTGATAATTTGAGCAGTCTTAAGTTTATAAAATTCGGCGGTACTAGACAGGAGCCGTGGCACATTATTTTTAAATTAGCTTTATCTACACCGTTTGTCCGATTGCAACTAAATTTTGTGCATATATTCTTAAGTGTAATGATAAGTTTTAAGCCTACAAAAGAGGTTGGGATTGGACAAAGAGCGTGTCCACTTAATTCTAATCGAACTCCCTCTACACTGTTTGTCCCGCTTAAGCCAAATTTTGCATATTTTTTATTTGACATAAGGAGCAGTTCGCAGTGTATAAAAATGAGCGGAACTAGAAAGGGGGTGTAGCTCTGTGATTTCAAACGAATTTCTACAGCGTTTGTCTAACTTCAACCAATTTTTCAACATATATTCTTTGAAATTATCAGAAGTGATTAGTCTACAAAATTTGGCGGAATAAGACAAGAGGCGTGACATTTTAATTTTAACCGAACTCCTTCTACACTGTTTTTCTGGCTTCAACCAAACCTCTGTAAATAGAAGCAAACTTTTGTATTGATATTTCGATTTCATCCTAAAGACCAAAATTTGATTTTCAGAGTTTTTCCCATATTTTTGCCTGTAAGTTCTGTTAATCATTTCATTCTCGATCAAAGCAAATCTAAAAAAGACCATTTCATTTAATATTTCTTGAATTTCACCAAAAAAGTTTTAAGGACAAGTTATTTTACGTTTTTTGTAGAGTGCTTGTATTAAGCAAATGTGTCAAAAGAATGTGCCTGCAAAAAATGACAACATGCAACATGACCTAAATATATTCATTGAGTTATGCCAAGAAGACACCAAAAGCACCAGTAGGTAAGTAAAAAAGATTTACTTACAAACGGCATATAGAAGCAAGGTATCAAAAGTACTCCTTCATCGTCACAAAAACAGAAAAAAAAAAAATCCATTAAAACTTGCCCAACTTGACAGAGGAAAAGGCAAACAAGCCATATCCGGCTTGCCAGCCGCCATTTTTTATTCTCTTACGTGCACAACTAATGTGCACGCTATACTCGTTTGTCACGCATTGCTGTTGTTGGTCAAAATTCGTTTTTATTTTTGTAGTTGTTGTTGTTGCTACACGTGCAATCAGTTGAAATACCTATACACAAGTCACAAACATACAAGCATATGTTTACATTTACAACAGCCCCTCCTGTGGGAACTTGAACGAAATATTTTTTTTTTTCAAGAATATTTCACTCAAAAGCAACAAATCAAATATTAAAATCTTCGAAATTGCAAAATTTGTATTCAGCTCGTGTAACTTGACGTGTACTTGCTCGCATGTATTAGTGTGTGAACATGTTAAAGAATACATGTTTAGATAGAAAGAAGGTAGTAAAATAAATAAACTTCACTCATACCATTAAAAATACTGGCCAAAAGCGCAAATCCGCTAACACACTGAATTATTTAAGCCTTTCCTGCCAAAGCGCTCAAGAGCCGTACCGCAAAGCAGCCACCGCCCAGCTTGCCACCAAAAACCAATCTTGGAACAAGTGTAAATGTTGCCAAGGAAAAAAAGTAGAGGAAAAAAAACTATACAACATATGGACGCCTTTGGCCAAAAATATGCGGGTCTTCAATTGGTGAGCGTGAACTTCTACAAACATGGTTCGTTTTTGAGCCACAAATTGTTTTATCCTTTTTTTTTTTTATTTCAAATTTGTGGCTTAAGCCTTTTATAAATAAAATAACATAAGCCTCCGATAATCAATTTGTTAAGAATGTTGCAATTTTTTTGGCCTTTTGAGTAATCATATAAGTTGGTTGATTTTATTTGCAAAAACGTTTGCTGAATTTTCATGCAATTTATTTTTGAAGGTTTCATATAAATTAGAGTGTCCCAGTAAAATAACGAGTGGTGTTGTTCGCTCAAGCTTTACATTCAAATCTAAAATTAGAACGAAACTAGTAAGAAATAAAAAAAAACGCAAGTAATGAAGGTTTTAATAAAAATGCTAGTAGAGATTAGCCTATTAGTATTTATATATCAATATTCATGTTCTCTTTTGGAAAATTTTTTATTTACATCATTTAAGAATTTTCCTATAAGCACAAATCAAAAATATTTTTTAAAAATATTCACTGGTTTTTTACTCAAGCTCGAAATAATAATAAATAACTCAAATAATCTAAAAAAATTATATTTTTAAAGAGTTACTACAAGGAATCTGACAAGGATATTACACTTCTGTTTTTATTTAATTTATTTAAAAAAAAATATTGTTCTTGTTTAAGAACAGTTCACATATTTCAAACATATTCTTTAACGCTACTCATATTCTTTCAAAAAAAAATATGTGTGTGGTCGCCACGCCGAGCAAAAAGCTTATGTTAAATTGAAAAAAAACCTAGTATAATTTATAAGATGGCTTTGGCAGTTTTCAGCCACCCAAGTACTTTATCAAAACGCTTAAGTTTTACATGTTGACTTACCAATTTTTATTGGGTAATAAATTAACCAAGTATTTGGTAATTTTTAATACACTACTTTAAAAAAAAATTGAATTTCAAATATATAACTTTTTTTTATTTTAATTTTTTTTTTGTGAAGCTGCCGCCGCCTCTCGATCTGTGTACAACAGAAACAACATAAATTTTTCTTTTATCAACACCGTTTTTTTCTTAGAAATTAAGGACTTCTCCGGCTTTTCTTGCTGGTTGACGTCTTTTATAACAAGAACATTAAATTAAATTAAATTAAATATCATATACAAAAATTTTACCTTCGCATGCCGTTGAGATTCGAAACCACACCAACCCGATACCACTGTGTATGAAGACACTACGCTACGCATTGAGCCTAAATCCTTCGTTACGTGGAGTGATTTATTCAATATTAATTCCAACTGAAGCTATGCTGCAGCTATCAACAGAATACTTCGATATACTGCATCTGTTAATACAGCATCTGTTAACATCTGTGAATCAAATACTTTTTTTTGGCAGGGTATCGAAGTATGTGCTTTCAAAGCAATGTATTAAACAATAAATTGCTTAGGTAAATAAGCATAACTTTATTATTTCCATACAATTCTCTTTACCCAAGCCGACTTAGGTGATTTAACTATAGCTTTTCTTCTCGGTGCACGCACGGTAGGAATGAAACTTTTACCCAAAAATCGAATTTCGTGCAAGATTAGTAGTAGTTCAAGAACTGTATTTTTTTCATGAAGCCAATATGGCAATATCATGGGCAAATATCAATTGTCCGTTTCATTTATGGCCAGTTACTGAAAAGTTCAATATTCACGTACAGAATTAGATCACGGTTTTTTTAACTTTTCTGGCAATTTTAATTTAATAACTTATGTAGTACCCAGGCTCGATCCTCATAGCACAGGCGACAGAACTTGCTTTTTTATTTTTTTGTTAATTATAATTTAATTTGTAGATATTTAAAAGAAAAAATTTGTCGGAAAACCCGTGTCGGGAATAATGCACTTTTACCTTTCCGTACTCGCATCGAACCGTGTACAATTCGGTTGCAAGTTGAACATGCTACCATCGCACCATTGTTTCCCCTGCATCAAAGAGAACAAAATACGAACAAAACACGAACAACCCCAAAAGCAAGAATAGTATACATCTTCCAATTTATTCCATAGGATAGATGACAAAAACAATTTATTGTTTGTCCAAAATAATCATTAATCGACTATAACTCGGGCTTTATTTATATTATTTATTTTACATTTTTCTTAAAAAAAAAACGAAACCTGTGAACCTATGATATTAAATATTTTAAAAAAAGCACAATATTTCGCAGTAAGGCCAAATAAACTTTCTGACCTTATGCTACCGCGCATACTTGTTTTGGTTTATTTTACGGTGCCTACACAGTTTAAAATGTTGATGCGTTTTTCATTACAAGACTTGCATTGTATCTTATGTTGCATTTGCCACGATATTTAATGCTAAGTGATGCATACATTTACATATATATAGAAGAAACTCCAACATTATCACAAAAATTGTGCTATTTACATATGCACTGACAAGTCATTTTCGGCACAATATTTTAGTAACATAACATTATGATGCTTTACTTTCAACCAAAGTAGTATAGGTAGTCTGGTAGCTCTGTTGTTAATGGAAGAACTTGTAACAAGTAGGTTGTGTGTTCAAGTACCGCACCATGTGAATTTTTTTAATTTGTGAGTTAAAAACTACATTTGAATTAATTTGTTATTTAAGAATATAACAAATTTTTTAATTAAATTTGCATTCGTTAATATTGCAGCATGTGCTATATCCAAATCAATCAAAGCAAAACTTACTTCGAAATATGATAAAAAAACTGCACTGGAGTCATATACGGAACAAATTAGCATCTCATATCACAAAGTGTGTATCAACGATATAAAACTAAGCAAAGCAGAAAAAAAAGAAACAGGAGTATATACAAGATAGTTTCTGGAAAATTTCAGCCAGCTAGTGGTAGATATGCTGGCAATATTTCAACTTATCGATTTGTATTAATTGAAATACTTGTTATTTTTTGCAGCCGACCCAGCACTGTTGTTGTTTCTTTCGTCGCAGCCTAATAAACAAAAAAATTTCCTTAAAAAGAATATTATCTTGCAAAACTTTACACAAAGCCAAACTTTATAGGTTTCCTTTATTCCATTATATGATTTATTTGTCTTATTTATATTAAATATTTATATTATTTTAAAAATAGCTACAACAAAGCTATTATTGTGATAATAAACGAAGTATCTTATATATGTTTACTTAAATAGCATATATTTATTCATTTCAACTCATGCGTCTATAAAATAAATGAAAACATAAAAACAAACTGCTCAGGTAAGACATTGCTGGACGCAACGACAATCGTAGCCAAGCACGCTATGGACTCATAGTTCTAACTGAACTGCTTCATTATGTAACGTTTGAGTTTTAAGTAAGCTTCAGTCTGAACTAAGTTGACTGAATCTCGCCAAAAAGTAGTTTATCAAAAGTATCAAAGTAGAAATGGTCGCGTTGACATTCTAATGTTGAGTTTTAATTCGCCATTTACGTTCGTTCTTCTGTTGTTTTTTTTTTAATAAATTTTTAGCACAATTATCGCCTTTCGTAATGGCATAAAAAAGAAAAGAACAGACCGAAATGGTGGTCAGAGTAGTGACCTTGACAAAGGCACACCCAAACATAGTTGCTGTATACGCAATACATCGAGAGAAAAATAAAATAGTAAAATCGTAACTAAAAATACCTGCTATCGCTTATTTCTTCGAAGTTTTATAGGTAATACACCATTTTGAATTAATATAGCTGCACTTTACTTTCACTACCTACTTAAATTAGATAAGATCGAATATTTTATAAAAAAAATAATTGTTCAAATTTGCTTTGAATTTCTTTCAGCGCAATTGTTTTTTTTTTTTGTTTTTGCAATAATTTTTATGTCGCATATTCATGAGTACTGACGGAAAAGTGAGTCAGCTCCCTTCTTATAGGAGTTGAGGTATCATATTGCTTTTTAGCACCTATTGTTGTGAAAATATGATATTTATATCATTCATTTTCCTTCAAATTTTTATGATGTGAAAATTGCATGCGATCAAAATGTTTTATTTAAGTGCCTTTTGTATTTATGAATGTTAAGTATTGTGAAGATTAAATTGTGAAAATTCTTTGAGCCTTTATTTCGTATTTTACTTGATTGGCATGCTCGCAGCTATTTTATCAAAATATTTAGCTTTTAAGCATTAGAAGTGATGTCAAAAAAATGTTTGCTTCATGATGTTGTGGGTTCCCAGAAAAACAATTTTATGTAATTTTGTCAAATTGCTTTGTTGACAGTTTTATTTATGATATCATTTTGACTATGATGAGAAAAATGAATGAAGAATTGATACTTTGAACACACCTATTTTATGTAGGTATACACATAGACGGTAACTGTGGTAAAAATAAAAAATTTTAAAGTGTTATATCTTTAGTTAAATCAACTTCTTCTCTGCAGCTTTCTGCCAATGGCTCCTTCTTCTCTTGATTGTCTTTAATTTTTGAAATCTTATGATTGCTTCCTTATAATACTTCACTTTTTAAATAAAAATTACATTTTATTTTATGCCTTATACCTTAAACTTAAGACTTAATACTTAATACTTAATACTTAATACTTAATACTTAATACTTAATACTTAATACTTAATACTTAATACTTAATACTTAATACTTAATACTTAATACTTAATACTTAATACTTAATACTTAATACTTAATACTTAATACTTAATACTTAATACTTAATACTTAATACTTAATACTTAATACTTAATACTTAATACTTAATACTTAATACTTAATACTTAATACTTAATACTTAATACTTAATACTTAATACTTAATACTTAATACTTAATACTTAAAACTTAATACTTAATACTTAATACTTAATACTTAATACTTAATACTTAATACTTAATACTTAATACTTAATACTTAATACTTAATACTTAATACTTAATACTTAATACTTAATACTTAATACTTAATACTTAATACTTAATACTTAATACTTAATACTTAATACTTAATACTTAATACTTAATACTTAATACTTAATACTTAATACTTAATACTTAATACTTAATACTTAATACTTAATACTTAATACTTAATACTTAATACTTAATACTTAATACTTAATACTTAATACTTAATACTTAATACTTAATACTTAATACTTAATACTTAATACTTAATACTTAATACTTAATACTTAATACTTAATACTTAATACTTAATACTTAATACTTAATACTTAATACTTAATACTTAATACTTAATACTTAATACTTACTACTTAATACTTAATACTTAATACTTAATACTTAATACTTAATACTTAATACTTAATACTTAATACTTAATACTTAATACTTAATACTTCTTAATACTTAATACTTAATACTTAAACTTAATACTTAATACTTAATACTTAATACTTAATGCTTAATACTTAATACTTAATACTTAATGCTTAATACTTAATACTTAATACTTTACACTTTATAATGGATATATAATTATATTATACTGCATAATTCACATTCACCTTTCAACAAATTACTCATATATTTGAAATACATGCTTGACTGTCAAAATAATATTTTCTTTACCCAAAACCTGCAACATTCATTAACACTTCAAACCATGACTTAAGTTGGACTCTGGTTAGATGCTGTCATGAATTTCAACGGCTCTCTGCGCCAACATAGCGCTAGGTCAATGCGCTGATCCTTGCCAGCGTGTGAGTGAAAGTTAACGTGGCACCCGTTGTGCATTTTACATGGATTAGTGGATGGATACTGCCGTTGTTGGAGTCTCTCGTCACGTGGCCACACGAACATGAACACGGCTTGGAAAAATATTTTTACTTTATCATTCACGAAAGCGTTCGTGTCTGATGGCAATAATTAAGCTTGTGCTTTCGTTAAATATTTCTATCCTGCAGGATATGTATTTTTTCTTGTTTAAACATACAACGTGAAAATTGTCCTCGAACCAGACGTTGTCGTCGGAATTCTTTCTCTTGTCGTAATTTTTTTGTTTTTATTCTTGTTTTCGTTGGCTTGCTCGGGCACGAACATGCTTAAAATATAAAGAAAAATAGTTGAAACTATAGTTAGCAAAAGTTATATGTTTTTTTTGCTATGGCTAAAGGATAACGATGTGAGAAGTTGAAAATGTGATTTAATTGTGGTTGCCTTAATTGGTCGCACAATCAGGAGAAAGGAACAATAATTATTCAAGGAGCAGCTTTGTTTATAAAGTAATATTTTTGTACATTTCAAATTCAGTTTTTTTTTTGTTGTGTTTAGACTCGTTCTTTGTTCTAGTTAAAGTTCCGAATAAATCCGGTAGGCATGAACTTTTTAATGTTTTACTTTTTATTTAATGTTTTGAATAGTGGGGGTTCTAAAAATTTTAAGAAGGTAATTGTTGTTTTTATCCCTAAGGTGGGGATAAAAATGGTCCTAAGGACGTAAGACCTATGTTATATATAATTTTCTGAAAAAAACCATACAATACTGCTGCTGCCTGGCCTTGAGTATTTAATTTAAAGCTGATCGCATGAAAACCCAATGAAGGTCATGTGGATATAATGTAAAGTAAGAGTTTTGCAAATATTTTCCAACTTGTTTTTTTTTGCTGCTTTGTGTCTGAAAGAAAAAATTTCTCGGGAACATCTTCCATATTTGTTCACGAAGATCCTCAAGAAAATTTAACTCAGTTCTCTCATTCAAACCCCGTTTTTTGGACCCTTTTTAAAAAAATTCTTATTTGAAAACGCAAAGAATAATTGAAAACTTTTTTTATTTATCGTATTACAAAAGGTTCAAAGTAAATAAAAAAATTTTTTTGCCTCGATACGTGGGCTGTTCAAAAAGTAATGAGACTTCAAAGTTGGTGGTGAAAAAAAAAGGTGTCGTCACGGCGGCCACGATTCCGGGTCTCCGGAGCGTCTGAAATGAAAAAAAAAAACGGGGTTATAATCAGTATAGATGTAATTCTCGGGTGAACCTCAAACTTAATTTTGTGATTTTTTTTGACAAAATGGCGGCCATTCAAAAAAAAAAATTTCAATTTCGGGTTTTTTTTTGTAGTTTAGTGTAAAAAAAAAATAGTAAAAAATTTTTTTAAATTATGGTCGAGGTTCACCCGAGAATGGTGATAATTCTGCGTCGATTCCATTTTGTTTCATGAAAATCGGTTCAGTTGAACTGGAGATATCATGGCCTCCAGTTCGAAAAACGTGGGTTCGAGATAAACGCGTTTAAAGTTTGAAGTAATTTTTTTGGGAAAAAAAAAAAAAATCAAAAATGTTTAAATGCAGTTTTAAAGAGCTGACAATTTTTACTTACAAATATTAGTCGGCGATGCCAGCTCCATACAGGCCACCTTCCTCTTTTTCGTAGAAACTGCTTTCTGCTGCCCTCTCTGCTCTGCGAGCCGTTCTGCCAGCTTTCGATGATGCCGCAGCTCGAGTCTCTGATCGGTTCAATCTGTCTTCATTGCGAGATAGTGCGTATTCGTATGCGTTTTTGCCAATCGCAATACCCATCAAACCCATAATTTTAAGTATGGGTATAAAACCGTCGTTGAAGAGGCACGTTGCAATGAAATTGGCCACTTCGATGGTGCGTGCGCCTGAGTTGATGTGTTTGGGCGAAAGTGACCAAAGAACAGAATTGTAGGACTCATTGGAATTCTGAGTTTCAGATCCAAGGCATCTTTCAAGCAAATTATCTGCCGACAGCGCTTCGTAAGCTGGTCTTATTACCTCCATCACCTTCTTGTCCATCAGACCTTGCTTCACAAAAAAGGCTGTATCTTCTAAAGTATTTCGAATTTCTAAAAATCCTTTTAGGGGCATATTCACAACTACCCAAGCTATAAATAAATGCAAAAAAAAAAAGTTGAAAAAAAAAGTTGCTCAATGAGAAGACCCCCTTAATAATAAAGATTTGTTTTAAAATCGATATTCCTAAAAATAAAACGAAAGTGCAAAGAATACACAAATGGTCGAGAACTTTAATGCGGACTTCGATTGGGTTATATTCTAATGAAGTCTTACATGCAGTATTGCCATAACAAAATTTTTCAAATAATAACTTATGTGCTCAACTCGCAGGATTTTCGTAGGATTCTAGTCGAGTCCCTTGAAGTTGAGACAACGTTATTAAAAAGTTAGAGACACATTAAATGTGATTCCAAAATTGTGATAAATTATATGTTAGTATGTACTCAACCAGCATTTTATGACATTTTTCACCAAATTGCAGTTGTTTTCGACTCTCCTGCGCGATTAAAAGAGTCGAAAACGCGCTCATGTTCGCATCACAAAAAATTATTCTGTCTGAAGAAAATGGAACCCTATATGCGACTCTACATGAAACGTTTTTTAGAACAATTAGAAGAAATAAATAATTTTCGGGCCGTTTTTAAATCTATTTTTAGTCATTTTTGAGTCACTTGTAACTAGGTTACTGCAGCCGCATAGCAAAAGCTAAGCCAGCAGCATATATTCGTACGTTTAACTTCTTATTACTTTGAAGCGATATGTGGATGATGAATTTACTGCTCAATAAAAAAAGTTGTATAGTTGATGAGTTCTGAAAAATTAGGTGTCATGAAGTTTTAGTATGTACAAAATAAACGCACTGCAATTTCACACAACTTCACAATTTCACTTCCTTTCTCTTCCTTGAATACGTACGTTAGGGCGGCTCATACACCATAGAAAAAAAAATTGTTCTGGTCGGTTTCTCAAAATATTCCTTGGTTTATGTTAAGATGATTCCCAAAATATTTCGACGCTAGCGATACACAGATAAAGCAATTTCACCTAAATATTTGAAGTTATTCATACTCAACTTGGAAAGGCCTTGTATAAAAGTAATTATTAATGCCTTTCTTGGAATAGCCTTGTGAAAGCCTTGAAAATTGAAATTTCTTGTATAAATTCTTATATAAAGCTTTATTCAATGACACATTTTCGGAAGTAGAGTAGTAGTAGTTCGGAAACAAAGTTGCAGTTTGTGAAAACAATAACATTAGAAATTCCTGATTTAAATAAAAAACTTTCAATATCATAAAAAAAAACTATTTCAATAACAAAAAAAAAAATTCGTCTTAGCGTGGGATTGAACCTTGGATCGATATGTTGATAAACTGTCTCTTTAAATCGCTGGGTTACCGCGGCAATCTTATGAAATGAAATCAAGTGCGTATATGAAATGATTGCAATCAAGAGCTTTATAAAATTTTTCTTAAGGGAATTTAAAGAAAATACTCATTAAGTTTCAACATTTTACTAATTTCGCGCTAACAATGTCCTGAATAGACGAGTGGGTAGAGCGTGCGGCTGACGATACAAAGGATCCGTGCTGGTTGGGACATGGTAAATATACAAAGAATTTTAAAATGTATAAGTTTTATGTGCTAAATAAAATAAAATAATGAAACGTAGAAAAGAAGGTTACACTAAAATCAATTAAATCTTTTTTCTCATTTTCCAAGTTAATGGATAATCTTTGAATAAAAACCTTAGATCAAACTTAATATAAGTTTTTGTATAAAGCAAATTATTTCAAATGCCTTTTTTCCTTGCATAGAATTTTTATAAAACTTGTTTCAAAGATTGTTCAAGGAAGTTAAAATTCTCCTTCCTATATAAATTCCTTATACAAAACTTTACTTAAGGGGTAGGTAAGGTTTAACAACTTTTTTTCCATATTTTTTTATTTTTGTTTCTGAAAGTACAACATCTGAAGAATATTGTATTAAATTTTTAGGTCATTCGGAGCAAAACTGACGAAGTTACAGTACGTTGAAGGACCGTACCTCTAACTTAGTTTTGCGCGCCTTTTAACTACCTGCGCTGAGCGGCGAGCGGCAACTGTTTCGGTCTCTATTGTATTACTTTTATCCCCACTTTTCGTCTTAATATCTTCAGGTAAATAAAATGTGCAACGTACATTGTATCCTTCGATGTAGAAAATATCTGCGGCGACAAGGAATAACGACTATACTCAAAATGTCGTAAAAAACGATATTTTAATAGCACTAACTACGACCTTTTCTCGGAAATATATGAACAGTTAAACCAACGAAATAGGTGCAGACATAAGTGGTTATTTATTCTGTGCAAAAAATGGATTTCTGAATCCTTCCAAAGATTGGCAAAAAAGGAAATGCCATATCGCTTTTTTACGATATTTTGAGTTTAGTCGTTATTCCTTGTCGCCACAGATATATTTCAGTCTAAATTTGAACGCTTAGGAGAGCAGTTATGTGTGTCATTCCAGTTTTGCTCCGATTTCGTTAACTCGTGCTCCGTTTTGTTTTTGCTTAGTTTTCTTAGAGATTTTGTATTTATCATCAAAAAAATGCCTAAACCAACTGGCAGAGGAGGTCGTGCACAGGGTGACCCAAGAGTAAGCCGACCAAGAAAAAGAGTAATGCCCCAGGATCGAAAAACTAAAGTAAGAGCGTATAGTGCATCAGCGAAAAAAATAAAATTGAGTGCTTCGCTTGAAGTCGAGGAAGATTTTAAAAAGGATTATCGAATTATAGACTTTCTTCTAGTTTTTTCTACTGTAGCAACTTTAGTGAAGTGTAAAACGTGTCATAGCTCAGTGGCATTTGAATCTTGTAAAAAAAAAGGTCTTGCTTCAAAATAAAAGTTACGTGTGAAAAGTGCAAAATTACAAACTATGTTCCGTCGAGTGAAAGAATTGATGGTAATGCCTACGGAATAAATAATAGATTTGCATTCGTAATGCGAGCTTGAGGCCTAGGACATGCCGGGTGTGTGAAATTTTGTAATGGACATGGCAAGTAGCTTTATTTCAAAACCGTGCAACAATACTTTCATTAAAAAATGAACACCAGCATAAAAACTGTTGCGAATAAATATTTTGCTACTGCCATCAAAGAAGAAAAAGAAGGGACTTGTAAACAAAATAATCGCGAAGACAAAGACGAAATTACAGTATCCGGTGACGGCACGTGGAAAAAAGAAGATTTTATTCGCTCTTTGGTGTATCGTCATTGATTGGCTATTAGACCGGCAAAATTGTCGATATTTTCGTCAGCAGTTCGTACTGTAACTTATGTGAAACCCGGAGCAAAAACTAGGACCTTCAGAATATGAAGAGTGGCACAAGGAGCACGTGAACAAAGGACAATGTGAATCAAATCACAGTGGTTCATCCAGTAATATGGAAGTGACGCTATCGTGAAAATGTTTCAACGTTCGATAGAATTTTTAAAAGTAAAATACCGTAATTATATTGGTGATGGCGATTCCAAAACCTATACCGGAGTAGTCAATGTGAAACCTTACGGTGACAACTTCATTATGAGCAAGAAAGAGTGTATTGGATACGTTCAAATAAGGATGGGCAAACGTCTGCGTTTCTTAGTGAAATCGCACGTGGTCGATGCAAAAACAAAATTTGGTAAAAAAGTGAGGAGGAAAACTCTTTCCGGTAAAGACAAACACTAGCAACATGATCGACAAATTAGCAGTGTATTCGGCTAGCAATTCCAAGAAATCATGATTTTGTGGACAAAATGAGGAACGCTATATGGACGACTTTTTGTCATTATTCTTCGACTGATCAAAATCCCCAGCATGAAAAATGCGATGAATTACGATCATTCAAGCACAGTTACTCTCCACTTCCAGCTGATGTTTTAGACGCAATAAAGACAATATATGAAGATTTAAGCAAAGACACGCTGTTGGAACGTTGTCTGGGTGGTTTCAGGTAGAACAACAACGAAAGCTACAACCAGCTCATATGGAAAATTAGTCCCAAATCAGTGAGTGGTACCGCAACTGTCGTTGAAGTTGCAGCATATGTAGCAGCATCACTTTTAACGAAGGCTCTACTGCTTTTCTGACCTTCAGGCAAGATTTGGCAGATCGGACGAGAAAGCTGCTCGCGAGACCAAGGAAGACAAAGTTTTACGTAGACAGGAGCAAAAATATGCCTTAGATAACATGGATGATAGTGATGTACTGTAAAGACCCGGCATCGATGATGGCATGTACGTATTTTATAAGAAAATACAGTTTTTTCATGATATTTTCTTTTTTCAGCCTACAAAACTTTAAATCGATTTTTCCAAACGTGTAATTTTTAAAGTCGGTGATCAGCCTACAAAAAAAAATCTACTAAACCGATCGTTTTTAAGTTTTGTGCACATATTCTACATGTAAATAGCTCTCTAGTTACGTCGAGCTTTTTCAAATTTTTTAATTACTGACTATTTCACAATCAAAAATCGTCATTTTGGCTTCAAAATGGTGCCAAAAATTGAAAAATTTAAAAATTTAAAAAAAACTTGACGAGACTGTAGAGATAAAGAAAGAAACTAAAGAAAGCCTATTGATTTTTTGGTTTCAGATGATCCAGTGATGCTGTAGGCTGGTCACCGCACAAAAACTTTTTTCGAGGCGCCTGCGGAGATCTACAATAAATCCGTTATTTTTTTCTCTATATTTTTGAACAAAAATTTTTTTAAATATTCTTCAAATGTTGTATTTTTTTATATAAAAATATGTAAAATAAACCTACAGTAATAATTCTTTCTAAAAAAAATTATAAATTAAGGCTTAAGGCCCTTTAAGGCTTATTTAGGTGAAATTGTTATGTGGGTAGCCATCCGTGAGCTGGAATGCTCTGAAACAGCCTCTTAAATTCGAGTTTTTTATAAGACTATTGGCTGGTTTGGTATTTTAAAAAAACAAACGGTCAAAAATAAGAGTAATGAAAAAGTTCTTCCAATCTGCATCAAAAATTCTTAAATTTTTGCCGGCGGACCCAAGATCATGTGGATTTTTCTGAATTGTTTCAACTTTTTTCATACTATTTTCACTAAAATTCACATAGAATTTGTTTTTCTATACTTCTAGTAATCAAATAAATAGTTACAAATAGTGTAAATTTTTTTGTAATTTAATTCAATTTAATTATTTTTTTTAAACTACATTTTGTCACGGCAAAAAAAAACACAGTTTCGATAGTATCGTAAGTGTGGACGTAGAATTTTTTGATCGATTTATTTGGTAATGGATTTGTCGTTCTAGTTCATTTTTATGTTTGTCAAAAATAAATGTTAGTCAATCTTATGTTTAATTAATGGAAATAAATATTTCGGAATAATATAAAATTATTATTTTTCCTTCAGTAAAGGACTTAAATATATTATAAATAAAATTGAAAATTTAAATTTTAATAAACAAAATATATTTTTAATGAGCGATTCCACCAATTATCGTTCAACTGTGGAGGTCACTATCTGGGATTTTTTACGACTTTGCAAATCTGAAGAAAAATGGTGAAAAAAGATAGAAAAAAATTTTTTTTTACCGTTATTATTTCAGCTACGACCAGTTATGGCATTAGTCTTATAAAATCTTTTGGTTTGGTTTGTTTGTTCTTGGTTGGTTTGTTCTTGGAAAAACAGTACTAATATTTTTTTATATAAAAAAATATGACCTTTTCGAAAAAATTAGAAACTCATTAAAAATTTTTGATAAAGGCCCTTTAAAGAATGGTTAAGAAATAAAATTCAATTCTTATGCCATTGCCTCCATTTCGACATTTTTTTTAAATTTTTATTGAAGAGCTGATAAAATTCTATATAGATTGCGTTATTTTCGAGATAATTTCTCTGTAAGCACATAAATACACTGAGAAAAAAAACATACTTTAAAATTAAACAAAAAATTTTAAAATATAAATTTAGCGCGTTTGTGTTTCTACAGAACAAAATTTAAAGCAAGCGTGTTTAATTTTTTTTTTTACATTTCTCATTTCATATTCTCACTTTTTTACAATTTTCTCTTATTAATTCTTTTTTATAGCAAAAACTTCATCGCTATCTGAGATTGAATTAAAAAATTATGTCTAGTAGAGTCATTGAGCAGACAACTGAGACCAAGCTGAGAAAAACCATTTGATTGTTTGAAATATTTTTTAATTGGACTTACAAAATTCAAAGGCAAGATGAAATAAAAGCCTATTAATTATTTAAATATATAACATATTTCAATATTTCAAGCCGCAATAAAACAAAAGTCATCGAATGGAGCTTAGATTTAGTATTCGATGGGTCCCAGGGGTCGCTGATCACGAATCTGACGTCAAAAACGTGAAAAAATTAAAAAAATGGCATCGAAAAAATGGGGCTTTTAAATATTTGTTTTCAATATTAAAACTTTCGTTTTAAATTTTATTTTTAAATAAATGTTTATGAACTGAAAATGTTTACATTAAGGGGGTCTTCTCATTGAGCAACTTTTTTTTCAACTTTTTTTTGCATTTATTTATAGCTTGGGTAGTTGTGAATATGCCCCTAAAAGGATTTTTAGAAATTCGAAATACTTTAGAAGATACAGCCTTTTTTGTGAAGCAAGGTCTGATGGACAAGAAGGTGATGGAGGTAATAAAACCAGCCTACGAAGCGCTGTCGGCAGATAATTTGCTTGAAAGATGCCTTGGATCTGAAACTCAGAATTCCAATGAGTCCTACAATTCTGTTCTTTGGTCACTTTCGCCCAAACACATCAACTCAGGCGCACGCACCATCGAAGTGGCCAATTTCATTGCAACGTGCCTCTTCAACGACGGTTTTATACCCATACTTAAAATTATGGGTTTGATGGGTATTGCGATTGGCAAAAACGCATACGAATACGCACTATCTCGCAATGAAGACAGATTGAACCGATCAGAGACTCGAGCTGCGGCATCATCAAAAGCTGGCAGAACGGCTCGCAGAGCAGAGAGGGCAGCAGAAAGCAGTTTCTACGAAAAAGAGGAAGGTGGCCTGTATGGAGCTGGCATCGCCGACTAATATTTGTAAGTAAAAATTGTCAGCTCTTTAAAACTGCATTTAAACATTTTTGATTTTTTTTTTTTTTTCCCAAAAAATTACTTCAAACTTTAAACGCGTTTATCTCGAACCCACGTTTTTCGAACTGGCGGCCATGATATCTCCAGTTCAACTGAACCGATTTTCATGAAACAAAATGGAATCGACGCAGAATTGTCACCATTCTCGGGTGAACCTCGACCATAATTTTAAAAAATTTTTTACTATTTTTTTTTTACACTAAACTACAAAAAAAAAACCCGAAATTGAAATTTTTTTTTTTAATGACCGCCATTTTGTCAAAAAAACTCACAAAATTAAGCTTGAGGTTCACCCGAGAATTACATCTATACTGATTATAATCCCGTTTTTTTTTTTCATTTCAGACGCTCCGTAGACCCGGAATCGTGGCCGCCGTGACGACACCTTTTTTTTTCACCACCAACTTTGAAGTCTCATTACTTTTTGAACAGCCCACGTATAGAGGCAAAAAAAATTTTTTTATTTACTTTGAACCTTTTGTAATACAATAAATAAAAAAAGTTTTCAATTATTCTTTGCGTTTTCAAATAAGAATTTTTTTAAAAAGGGTCAAAAAAACGGGTTTTGAATGAGAAGACCGCCTTAAAAGTATATTTAAAAACATTGTTTAGAAAACAAAAACTTTTGTGTTAAATTTTACTTCACAAACTTTTGTGTTTAGCTTAAATGAAATTGTTTAAAGATCTATTTCAAAAACATATTCGTTTAATATGAACACAATTTCATTTACTTTTAACACATATTTCCCTCAGTGTAAACAATAAATAAAACTAGGTAAATGTTATGCTTTTTCTTGTATTGTGCTATGCTTTGGTTGTTGTCCATGCTATAATTGTGTTCAATTTAAATAAGTTATAGAGTTCAAACATGAATTTTTCTCCAAATGAGGATCAACCAGGCCAACAGGGCTTGCATTAACATTGTACGACCAGTACTTTAAGCACACAAAAGGCTTAAAGTGTGACATAAAAACTTTCCTGATCGCAATCAACCACCTTACTAACATCCGAGAATGACGTAATTCTACGTCAAAAAAAAAAATTCAATTTGATTATAAGTGAAAATAATACAAAAAAAGGTAAAAAGAGAATGAAAATCCCCATTATCTTTGGTCCGACTGCAAAAATTTAAAATTAAATGATGTAGATTGCAAAAACTTTTTCATTGCTTTTATTTATAACTGGTTTTTTTTTTTCTTACTACCACACCAACGAAAATTTTTACAAAAATCTTAATTTTTAGAGGATAATTCAAACCATTCCAGCTCACGGGGAATTATTATAAGATAAAAAAGAATTATGTTGAGAAACCAACAAAACCAACTTTTTTTCGTGAGGTGCCTTAACGTACGTAGTAAAGAGCTGCACGAGTATGCTTGAAACGCTGTTCAACACATTCTCAGCTTTTCAATCACGCTTCCCATTCGCATTTATAAAAGCGAAACGAGCGAGCCAGATCAGAATGCGTTTGTATTGTTAGAGAATTGCGATATGAGAGAATGTTGACGTGAGAGAATGGATACGTGAGAGAAATGAAACATTAGAGAACGAATTCAACGAAACAGCACTGCAGTTCTCGTTTCTTTCGCTTTGAAAAATGAAACAAGCGAAACATGCATTGGATGAAGTCGTCGCTCAGTCTCACTGTTCCAGTTCTTCTGTTTCGCTTTTATTCGCTGTATTCGAATGCAAGAACATGATATGACTAATTGTGGAGTCATTGGAGCAAATATGGGTCCTCCGATCAGAAATTAAATTCCTTGCAAATTAAAATACTCTTTCGGAAGGAGCGCTGCTAGCCGGGGTTGCCGGGAATTCGCTTTTGTGTAAGTCCCACCATTGCAAAACATTGAAGTCATCATGAAAAGCAACATTTAAGTTACTATAAAGTCGAACCTCATCAGACACTCTATCGGTTGACTCAAACATATTAGACTGGCACACGAAATCTTCCAGAGCTTCCGAATTTATTGACGATTCCACATTATGTGGCATACTTCGGCTGTCCTGACCACAAAAGTCCTCATCATACATCTTCATTTGGCGCTTTCATTCATCTATTATTTCAGTTTTTTCGCCTTCGTCAAAAAAAATGAGTTTATTAGCCGGAGGATTCAAAAACAGACCAATTTTGTGGAAAACTGTTAGATTTTGCATAACAACGTTTTGGATGTTTGTAGTCAAATTCTCTTTAAATGTTTTAATAACGACTACATCATCATCTTTGGGTAAACATTTTTTTTTTTAAATATGTACGTGAGCAAAGGCGATGTGCATCGTTGGATATTTTTCGCCTTCAAGCAACTTTGAGGCTTTTTCAAATGGTTGAAGAACGTCCACTAAGGCGCTTACAATGTGCAGGTTTATACCATCAATACGACGTAATTCTCCCTTTTCCTGCAATAATTTGATGATTTCGGACCAGTTCTTTTGAATAGACTCTAATAAGTAAAATATGGTGTTCCACCTAGTCGGCGAGAAACTTTTGAGAGTCGTTTTCAAGCTATTATTAGCCCCAGACTTTTTAAAATACCTTACAAGCTTCGTAGACAGCTCACAAAGATCAGATATTTCTGAAACGCCATTGATTGACTTTTCGATTGTACTGTGAAGTAGGTGGCTTACACAGTGTATGTGATTATATTCTCGAAATGCTGCAACCATATTTGAACCTCTGTCAGTTACAATTATTGCCTTATCATTTAAGGTGCAGTCATACTGTGACAATAAATCATTTACCATGGACCGTATTTTTGTGTCTATAATGAAGTTAGAAAATACTGATGTACCACGATGACTACAGAAAAACTTCATATGTATACAGGGCGACTGATAATTCAAGGACTGTCCAAACCTCTCGACTCTACAAAATCAGTCGATGATGGGCAATACCACGTAAAACGTCCCTACACGGGGAAAAGTAATGTAATTTTTTAAAAATAAAAATGGTCGATTTATAACCACAAGAGAATGCTGTTTAAGCCCTGTCTCCAGTTTGGTAGAAAAGAGAAAGTCTATATTAAAAATGCTTCAGCAATGCCTCAGGAATTGCTGCAAAAATGCCTGACGTTTTGTCCCCAGTTCACTAAAAAAGTGTTATTTCCATGTAGTACTATTTTTTGATGAAAAATGCATATGGTAACCCAGACTAGACGCTATAATTGCCTTAACTTATGTGTACTCTCTTGATGGGGAGTCCTTGAATTACTGGTTATGCATCTGCAGAGAAAGAGCGCTCTGGTAGCGGTAGATTGAGCAAATATAACAAATTATCGAAAAAAATGTGGGTGGTCACTTGAACGTTAAGCGAGTTATAAATAAAATAAAAATAAATAGAAATTGTTATTTTCTGGCTGAAAAATAAAAATCAACGCGTAACAGTTTTCATTTGAGTTTTTTCATAAAACTCAAGGAAATAAAGTGAAAGTGAACTACCCCAATTTGGAACCATTCTTCGTCGGTTTTTAAAAATAATTTGTATACTTATAAATTTTAAAAAGGCTTTTCTAAAATTCAATACCTCATTACCATCATCTGCACCAGTTCATCTGCAAGTTCAGTAAAATTTTACTGGTAATGCAAATACAATTTCATTATCAGTAAAAATTTATTTTTACGTTAATTTTACTGGTACTGGTACTGGTATAGCATGAAATATCTCTATGATATTTGGCAAAATCGGATGAAAAGCACGACTATTTCCCATACAAAATGACCTCATCAAAATAGAAAAGCTTTCGTAAATGTATAAGACTGAATGACATCGCGTCTGTATGTACCGAAATTACGCCCACATCTTTTATCCAACCCATACATATATTCTTCGTTATAATATGGTGGCTTTACATTAGAAAAGTGGATGTGGCTTTTTACTTTTGATCGAACTTCTGTTACACCGTGTGTCTGACTTCAACAAAATTTTTCACACATTGTCCTGGGTAATTTGAGCAATCTTTAGTTTATAAAATTGGGTGGTAATAGCCAGGGGGCGTGGCACTTTATTTCTAGGCTAGGTCTATCTACACCGTTTGTCCGATTTCAACCAAATTTCTTACATATATTCTTTAGTAAAATGAGAAGTTTTAAGCATACAAATGTGGGTGGGATTGGACAAGAGGCGTGTCAATTTAATTATTATCGAATTCCCTCTACACCGTTTGTCCGACTTAAACCAAATTTTGCTCACATATTATCTGGCATAAGAATCAGTCTATAGTTCATAAAAGCGAGCGTACTAGACGGGGGAGTGGCACTTTATTTTTAATAAATTTCCATCTACGCCGTTTCTCCGATTTTAACCAATTTTCGCACATATATTCTTTAGTATAATGAGAATGTTTAAGCATACAAAAGTGGGCGGAATTAGACAAGGGCGTGCAACTCTAACTTAAATCGAACCACTTCTATAGCCTTTGTCCGACTTCTTCCAAATTTACCATATTCTTTGGAATAATGATCAGTCAGTAGTCAATAAATTTGGGCTGAATTGAACGGGGGGTGAGGCACTTCAATATTTAGCGAAATTTTTTTACACCGTTGGTATGAATTTGCACAAACTACCAATCAAATTTTTTTCATATATTCTTTAACATAATGAACAGTCTACAAATTACTCTATGTGGCATCGAATGGTAAAATAAAATTAAGGGTATGACACAAATATTTTTGCAGATTATATATAAACATTTTAAAGACGACTAAAGACTTTGAATCTACTTAACATTTTATGCTGTCCAACTCAATGGGATTGATGATTTTTTTTCAATCATGTTACCAACTTTTCATAAGAAAAATTAACAATTACATTTTTTTAAACTTCGGAAATATTAAAATTATTTTTTCCTATGTTTAAAAATTAAAATATAAAGTGCAAGTTCGAAAAATTTTATTTTAAATTTATTTTAATTTTTTAATTTGCAAATAATTTAAATTAAGTATTAAAAATAAAAGTTACTGTTTAATTCTTTTTATTAAAATTTAGTTGAGTAATGATTTTCAAAGATAGTCTTATTTTGATGTGATAACCTAATAATATATTGGGTATAAGATATTGGTGTTGTGCAAAAACCAGTTTTCGAATTACGGGGCTTAAAAATTATCTAAAATTTAACTATGACTTCAATTGAAGTCGATTCCACTGCTCAAAAAATTTTATTCAAAAAATATATAGTAATTGTTATTCGGAATTGAATGATTTTGACTCATGATTAGCGTTACCATCATACTTCTTTAAAAGAGGACATGTTCTCTTTTTTTCTCGAAATCTTTTTGTATCTTTTTTTAAAAATGAAAAGTTCTCTTTTACTTTGAGATTGCTTATATGCGTTATCGGAATTTCTTCTATTTTTCTCGGATAAAGTTGTTCCTTTTCTTCTGCAGAATTTTAATCCAATAACTGATATAGAAAAAAATTATTTATTTAAACATGTTATAAAACGACAATCAGAAAATATTGCCAATTATATTATAAATTACCTCAACAAATTTAATTCATATTATACTGGGACAGAATCTAAGCGAACACTTAATCGGTTGGTTAACAATGCAGTCTAACACGGTAAAGACAGATTGTCATTTGATGCTGAGTCTGTTTAAATTATGGCAGCTTAAAATTTACAACTGTTTTTCAATTTGCACAATTCGAGTTGAAAATTTAAAGGATTTTTGCTGAAGTCAAATACAAAAAACTTTTGAAAGTCAGTACTGGGACGATTTTAAAACTGTATTCAGAAATAAAAGCATATTTTAATCATTAGAAAATTGTATTTATTTGCAGCCCATTCATTTTGGTTTTTATTTTATTTTATTATGGTTATGGAAAATTAGAAAATTCCTCTTATAGAAACAATGGCCTTTATATCCGAATTGGTAGATGCGATAATGGAAAGATGTAGAAAATTAATTTTTTTCCTTTAATTAATAATAGACTAAAGGTTTATGAAAGTGAAGCCCACATTTTTAAATGTAATATATTCGCTAGTTACAAACCATGATTATTAAAACGCATGGTATAAAGATTATCAAAATTTTAATAAAATACCTGACGTAAGAGGAATCCCATTAAAAATGATGCTGAATTTTTTAACTTACGGAAAAGAGATAAAAAAATTGACCTGCCTACCAAAAATGGGTGAAATACTTTCAAAATTGTTCGAGTAACGAATTTAATTCAGAAACTTTAAAAATTTTTAAATTTTTTTTTTTTTTTTTGTTGCCTGCACAAAACATTTAAGTCGAATGAATTTTCCTCTTATGAGCTCGCAGTGGTCAAACGAAAGAATCAGACTGAAAATATCAACGGCTCGAGCTCTTTTGACAATAAGATCCAATGTTTGGAGTGTTTCGATGTATGTCAAAAACATAAACATTTATTAAAACAAACTCAAAAAACCTTTAAGTATGATTCTGAGGAGGAGGAGGAGGACTCAATCAAATTCAATCAATCAAAAGAAGACGCTCAATTTGATCACGTTTGCTATTTCAATTTAAAAAACATTATAAAAAAATTCAAACATGACTTTTTTGTTTATATGGTCTCATTCATTCAAACCTTTAGCTTGTTTAACGTTTTGAAATAATTTTTTATTAACTTTATGACAAGAACTTGTAATATTTATAACAACGTTTATTATGTTTAATATTAAAAAAAAATGTTTATTTTATGTTTTTCTTCTTTAATAAATGTTTTTAAAACAAAAAATAATAAAAACAACTCAATATTTTGAAAAAATTTTAATTTTATGTTTTTATTCTGCAATTACTGTTATTTGAATTTAAAAAATTTCTCTTTTTGTTATCTTTTTTTTTTTTGGCAAAAACTCTTATTTTGTCCTAGACTTCTGGTATGCCTACTTGTGCTATTATGTTTTTATAGAGAAATTATCAATTTTTAAAGATTTTAAAATATTTTCTTTTAAATATAATTTAAATTATCGAAATCGTTTTCTAGAATAGTTCTATTTTGGCCTGTAACGATAACTAGAACTACGGTCCGCACAGGTCCAAATACTTGTACACACGATGGGAGTCAATAAAAGCGTAAGATAGCCAAAAAGAAATCAAATCTAAGAACTACAATTTTTTTGCTATCCCGTTTATGTAAAATGTCCCATGTGAATCATATTTAAGGGGGTCCTCTGGTAATCCGAAAAATTTTTTTTCAATTTTTTTTTTTCATATTTCTATTGCTCAGATACTCAAAAACATTTTCCCAAAAGGATTTTTCAAAATTCGAAATAGTTTAGGAGATACAGGCATTTTTGTGTAGGTATGTTTTCGTCAAAATAACGCATCAGCAAAGTTGTTTATTTGCCTGCAGTCATTAGTCGAAAATTCTGTGGAATTCTTCCAAAATATGTATTGATATTACAAAATATACACACACAGTATGTATACATGCAGTATGTATACATGCATGTTTTGATTTAGGGATTGAAATGATTTTGAGCCCAGGTGTTCACATGAAAGAAGCAAACGAACGAGATTCAGTTTATTTTCGAGTATTTTAAAAATAATGTCAACAATGGGTATTGTCATCGGCCCACAAGCCGAGATGTATGCTGAATCTCGCGACGGAAAACGACTTCAACGCTCAGAGCTAAAAACGTACGCATCATCGAAAGAGGGTCGCACAGCCCGCAGAGCCCAAAAAGCCATGGAAAACTCGTTTTATGAGATGGAGGAAGGCACACTTTATGGGGCTGGAATTGCCGATTAATATTCGTAAGTATTGTATTAAAAAAATATGTGTTAATGTCATTTGTGTGCCTCAAAATTGAAGTCAAAACTTTAAACGCGTTTTTCTCGAAACCATGTTTTTCAAAACTTTGCGCACGATAACTCAAACAGTTTTTGACCGATTTTGATATATGAGGCATGAAACGACGCAGAATTTACGCCGCTATAGCCCCTACCTCAAACTTGCCGAAAAAATAATGTTTACTATTTTTTTTCTACACTAGACTACAAAAAAAAAAGGTCGAAATTCGATTTTTCATTTTCAAAGTGGCGGCTCCCCCCCTAAAAAAATTTCGATTTTTGTTTCCGAGGTAGGGGCTATAGGGACATTCATTCTAAGTAACTGAATATTTTTTTTTTTTTTCAGACGATGTTTACACTTGGAATCGTGCGCAATTTGGACCCACCTTTTTTCCGGAGAACCTCGTTACCAGGCCGAGAACTTTCTGAACGGTCCATAAATTCACTTTTTCAAAATTTTGTATTTTTTTCAATAAATTAAGCTACCCAAATCAAAAACGGAACTAAAATATCTTTACTCGTTCTCTTTCCACAATATTTTGAAAAAAGGCTAAAATTTGGCATAGATTACCAGAGGACCCCCTTAAGAATGGAAATTTGAGGTGGAGTGCTTTATTCACGATGCATTCCTTAGAAAATTTTTTCATGCATATAGATGAAGAGGCGAACCTGTAAAAACAGCACCATCATTGTCTTAAGTAGCCTTAACTGGTTAAGTATTTAGCGTCATAAATTTTCAATGAATTTTCATCCATTTTTTCTTCCGAAATAATTTCTGACATATGATATATAAATATTCACGCTTTTTTAGATTATGGCATCGGAATTTATCTTAAATAAATGCTTAAGAAGTAATAACCAATTATTGCGGAAACAATTATTGCTTCCACTGCGGAAACTGCGATTAAAAACATTTTTAACCGACTTCAAAAAGGAGGAGGTTCTCATTAACCGACTTCAAAAAGGACGAGGTTCTAAAGTTCGTCAGTTTCTCTGTTTTTTTTTTTTTTTAAATGTATGTACATCGATAACTCCTAAGCCATATGCCTGATTGCAATAATTTTTGGGGTACAGATAGATATCATAAGCATGAAGGTGCCCGTAGAAAAGTGGGTGGTATTCGAAAACTGGGCGTGACAATAATAGATCTCGCAATACTAGATACCACTGTATCTCGAATAATATTGACACTAGGTTACTGCAATTTAGTGTAGGGGTGGGCACAATTATTACAAATTACGGTCAACGAAATTGGCGTTATTTGACAAATAGGCGTGGCAATATTAGAAAAAGAGGATATCTCGAATAATATTGATACTATAGTACTGCAATTTGGTATAGGGGTAGGCATTATTAATACAAATTACGGTCGATAAAGTGGGCGGTATTCGACTACTGGGCGTGGCAATATTAGAAAAACAGTGTATCTCGAATAATATCGACACTAGGGTACTGAAATTTAGTGTAGGGGTAGGCAGAATTATTACAAATTACCGTCAATAAAATGGGCGTTATTTAAAAAAGGTGCGTGGCAATATTAGAAAAAGAGTATACCTCGAATAATATTGATACTATTGCACTGCAATTTGGTATAGGGTAGGCATCATTAGTATAAATTACTGTCAAGAAAGTGGGCGGAATTCGACTACTGGGCGTGGAAATATTAGAAAAACAGTGTATCTGTTTTGTGTAATAATATTGACACTAGGGCACTGAAATTTATTGTAGTACAGGGGTTGGCAGAATTATTAAAAATTTCGGTCAATAAAGTAGGCGTTATTCGACAAATGGGCGTGGCAATACTAGATAAACACTATCTCAGTTAATATTGACGCTGGGTTACTGAAATAAAGTACAGGGGTAGGCACAATTATTGGGAATAACGCTCAAGAAAGTGGGCGCTTATTTAAAAAAGGGGCGTGGCAATATAAGAAAAACACTATATCTCGAATATATTGACACCAGGATAATTAAACTCGTTACAAGAATGGGTATTATAATTTCAAAACACTTGACACCTAATTTAAATTTAAGAGACAGATATTTGAAATAACCAACAAACTTTCAGAATTTAATACAATAGAACAAATTTTTTCAGAACAATTGTATTTATGTTGTTTATACACTTTTTTCGAAAAACTATTATATTCTCTAAAAAGGCAAAAATAAAAACTTTTTAAAAAACAACCGACTACAAAATCACTACAAAGTAAAAAATAATTTTAAAAAAAAAATACTTTTCCTTTTAATTTCTTGGTCATATTTGATAATTTATTTAAACGTATTATTATATATGAAATCTTATTATTTGAATTTTTTCTTATTTGTTTTATTATCATAAATATATTAATTTCTTGATGAATACAAATGCTTTGAAGTTTTTTGCTTTGAAGGCGCTGATTATATTAGCGCTGACCTATAAAGGTTTCTGTCGACCAAAAACTACACCAACTACACACGGTTTCCCTGCGACCGTGTTTCCCGGCAGTTTCAATCTGTGTAAATTTAAATCAAATCTTCACCGACACTACTCCATCTTTCCACCCTCCAACTAACTATCACCCGTCTTCCGAATCAACACAATGCTTTCGCATTTATAGGGGGCATCCCCTGAGGGCTGGTTAAGTCTAAAAAAAAAAATAAAAAAAAAACAACAATAACAACAATAAAAAATTTCAAAAAACTCATAGCATTACAGATTTTAGTTCTTATATCTCTATTTTGTACAAGTATCGTCAATTATGCAAGCAATCTTACGATATTTATTTAATAAAAGTAAAATCAAACATCAAATCTGATGCTAAATCATTCTGGAACTTTGTTAACACAAAGCAAGATTGATTCCTATCCTTCTTTTATGAAATATAAAACTGTTGAATCGGATAGCGAGAATAGAATTTGTAATTTTTCCGCTGACTTTTTCAATTTTCATCCTATTCATCTTCATCCTATGATAATCTAAGCTATCCATTTAGCGTTCAATCTGGGGATATTTGTCTCCCAATAATTGATACTAACACGGTTTTATCATACCTAAAAGCTCTGAAAGCGTCATATAAAAGTGGTCCCGACAATATACCTGTGTATCATATAATATATATAATACATATAATATAATATATTTTAATATATCATGTATATTAAAATAATGCTGTGATGAATTAGTAACTCACTTTGCTTTTTTCCTCTTCATTAAAATCTTGCTATTGTCCAGTTGCCTGGAAGTCGTCTTTTATTATTCCATTGCACAAGTCTAGTAATAGGCCTTTAACCGATAACTATCGTGGAATTGCAAAATTAAGCGCTTTGCCGAAGCTTTTCGAGGCAATCATTACTTCACAATTATCACATTGTGTTAAATCTTTATTGTCTCCAGTCCAACATGGATTCGTTTCTGAAAAATCTACGGTTACAAACCTACTTGAATTTACTTCCAAAACCATTTAGAATTTTGGAAAAGGTTTACAGACTGTTGTTATATACACACAGTTTTTAGTAAAGCTTTTGATGTTGTTAATCATAAACTCTTAGTCTTAAAGCTATCTCTTGCTGGATTTCCCACACTTGTAAGATGGAGTGAATCTTATATAAGTAATAGAACACGTGTTATTTTTAAACTTGTGAAATCATACGAGTTTCCTGTCACTTCTGGTGTACCTCAAGGAAGCCACCTTGGGCCTCTTCTTTTTTTACTGTTTATAAATGATTTGCCATCTGTCATAAAGCATTCGAGTATTTTAATGTACGCAGACGATGTGAAACTATTTCATCCTTTTAAAGATGCTAATGATGCCGTTCTCTTGGAAGCTGATATAGACCATCTTTATAGCTGGTGCAACGTGAATCGTATGAATCTTAACATGAAGAAATGCAAGCACATGACCTTCACTCGAAAATCTCCTGTCACATGTATTTATAAAATTTGTGACCATACATTAGAGTCTTTAGATATCTTTCATGATCTTGGAGTAACTATGGATACTAAACTTCGCTTTCATATTCATATTAATAAAATTATAAATCGAGCAAATAGTACTTTAGGTTTTATTATATTATATACTTATTATTATATACTTGACGTTAATGACGACATTTTATTATTGGGCGATTTTAATCTACCTGATTTAAAATGGCATTCTTCTGACGATGATACGTACTATTGTGCATCTAATTCGAAGACCCGCCAAGAACATATATTTGTTGATAATATATGTTCAGACTTACAACAAGTGAGTTGTATTTATAATAGTCTTGAAAGACTTCTTGACCTGGTCTTAACTACAGACAGTAACAATGTTGTTGTTAAGAGGGCCTTTTATGCTCTAACTACTGTTGATGAATATCATCCACCATTGAGTATTTGGTACGAATCCGACAGAGCAAATATAGTAAATTCTAATTCAGCAGATAGGCTTTATGAATTCAATTTTAAAAAAGCTGACTTTTTGAAGTTGAATAAGTTGCTTAATGGCAAACTTAATGCAATTTTAGAATATATAAATGGAACTCTTTGCTGTGTTTTCTCAATCCGTACCTTATAGTCTCAAATTTGCGAGGAATTCTACGTACCCTTGGTACACAAAGGATTTAAAGACTCTTCGCAACAACAGGAATAGGGCATGGAAGAAATACATCTGTAGCTTAGGCTCAAACGACCTAGAAACTTACAAACGTTTGTTTCTGGAATTTGAAAATCGCTCAGCTACATTATATCACGAATATTTATATAATGTTAAGCTGAGAATATTGACAGATCCAAAGAAATTTTGGGGATTCGTAAACACAAAGAAGAAATCTGATGGATTTCCTTCTTCTTTTAGAACTCCTGAGGGATTTACTGACAATCCCGTCAAAATTTGTGGCCTATTCGCCAATCTTTTTAAAGAATCATTCTGTTCAGATTCTTTTACTCCTGATGGAGAGTACTTTGAATATATGAATTCCGAACCCAGAGTATCTTTGGAACATATATCCTTCACTCCAGAGGATATTTTAATGTATATTAGATCGATCGATGAGGAGTTTGGTGCTGGACCTGACGGTGTTCCTGCCGCAGTGTTAACACAATGCGGTTCCGTTTTGAGTCAACCACTGTCTTTATTATTCAATAAATCTATTAACGAAAGTTATTTTCCACTTTTTTGGAAAAAATCATTTATAAGTCCTATTTTTAAAAAGGGTTGCAGGAACGATGTTAGTAACTATAGGCCTATCGCTAAGCTCTCATCGATTCCAAAACTTTTTGAGCGGATGGTGTACGATCGGGTGAAAATTCACTGTGGCAAAGTCATAACAACTCGTCAGCATGGTTTTGTGAATGGCAGATCCACTGTGTCTAATCTTCTCGATTTTACAACATTCTGCTTAAATTCTATTGATTCTGGTAACCAGGTCGATTGTGTTTACATTGACTTTAGTAAGGCATTTGATAAGCTACCACACAATCTAATCTTATTTAAACTTGAGTTAATGGGATTTCCACAATATTTTGTGAACTGGATTAAATCGTATTTGGTGGAGCGATCTTATCAAATACGTTTCCGAGGCGCATTGTCTTCTGAATTTATTGCTGGATCAGGTGTTCCTCAGGGTAGTCACCTTGGTCCTCTTCTGTTTATTTTAGCTATCAATGACGTAACTCATGTCATTGAACACTCTCATCTGCTTATTTATGCCGATGATATGAAAATATACAGAACGATTAATTCTAGAGATAATTCAGATCTACTCCAGTCTGATCTAAAATCCTTTGAAGTTTGGTGTTCTAAAAATAATATGTTTTTAAATCCAGATAAATGCCAAACTATGACCTTTGCGCGAAAAAGGAATAATTTTATATTTGATTATAAGATTAAAGATACTGCCTTGAGTCGTGTAGACACCGTCAAAGACCTAAGTATATGCATGGATTCTAAGCTGTCGTTTAACATTCATATTGATAATATTTGTAAAAAAGCATCTTCAATGCTTGGTTTTGTAAAACGCTGGGCCAAAGAATTTAATAGCATGATTACAACTACAACGTTGTATTATGCAATCGTGCGTCCTCACTTAGAGTATGCAAGTCAAGTTTGGTCCCCAAGTTACAATGTGCATGTTGATCGAATAGAAAGAATCCAAAAACGTTTTGTTCAGTTTGCTCTAAGGGGCTTAAGTGGAACTGACATATTAGACCATCCTCCTTATGAGGATCGTTTAAAACTATTAAAAATGCAGTCTTTAGGTGATCGAAGGAAATCGGCAGATATCGTATATTTACACCAGCTCATAACAGGTGTATTCGATTCTCCAGAACTTCTTTCTCACATAAATTTTAACACTAACCGTAGAAGCAGTAGAAACGCTAACAACTTAATTTATTTGCCATTTAGTAGAACAAATTATATGGCTACTGCTCCTTTAAGTCGCATGAGTTCCTTTGTTAACAATTGTAGCGTTTTTGATGTTAATTTGTCAAAAGGTCAACTCAAATGTAGATTAAAATTAGTTGTGTAAATAGATCTATGTATACGCATGGTTAGTTGTTACGTCTTGTGTTGTCCCTGAGCCCAACCCATTCATTGGTGGGTAAATTTTTCCCACATTAACTTGTTTGTGGTCACAGGTATCCATAACATTGATATTTTCAATGATTACTGGGTAGTGGCTTTAGATGGGTTAATGCTGAGGAAGTGCGATATAGCTGTAGTAGCTGAACTCTATTGTTATTGCATGTAATTAAATGATCGGCAAAAGAGTTTAATGATCACTTTTACATGGATATTATTATTTTACTTTAATATTCCTCTCCGCCCTAGAAGATCTTTTGAGATACTTTACATGTAACTTTTGTAGAACTAATTACTTGCAAAATGAACCACTCAGAAGCGCTTGTGGGGACTTTAATTTTGTTTCAGATGCAATTTCTTTAAATGAATCCGTTTACTCAATTAAATATAATATTTTAGATTATCTACAGTACCGCCACTAATCTGGATCATGCTTTCCAAGGATACTTAATATTTTCCTGTGATATTTGGCAACACCTTATACAACCTAGCTTTGTAGTTTAATATGATTATCCAGAGCGAGACCACGTCCGTTTCGCCCGGCATATGCCGGCTTGACGTCGTACGACTAGCTTTGCGTGTGTGAGCCTAGCACATGTTCGAGCTCGAACTCGTCCGTCTAGCCTGGCATATGGGAGCACCGCTCTCTCTTTCATATTTCTATTGCTCAGATACTCAAAAACATTTTCCCAAAAGGATTTTTCAAAATTCGAAATAGTTTAGGAGATACAGGCATTTTTGTGTAGGTATGTTTTCGTCAAAATAACGCATCAGCAAAGTTGTTTATTTGCCTGCAGTCATTAGTCGAAAATTCTGTGGAATTCTTCCAAAATATGTATTGATATTACAAAATATACACACACAGTATGTATACATGCAGTATGTATACATGCATGTTTTGATTTAGGGATTGAAATGATTTTGAGCCCAGGTGTTCACATGAAAGAAGCAAACGAACGAGATTCAGTTTATTTTCGAGTATTTTAAAAATAATGTCAACAATGGGTATTGTCATCGGCCCACAAGCCGAGATGTATGCTGAATCTCGCGACGGAAAACGACTTCAACGCTCAGAGCTAAAAACGTACGCATCATCGAAAGAGGGTCGCACAGCCCGCAGAGCCCAAAAAGCCATGGAAAACTCGTTTTATGAGATGGAGGAAGGCACACTTTATGGGGCTGGAATTGCCGATTAATATTCGTAAGTATTGTATTAAAAAAATATGTGTTAATGTCATTTGTGTGCCTCAAAATTGAAGTCAAAACTTTAAACGCGTTTTTCTCGAAACCATGTTTTTCAAAACTTTGCGCACGATAACTCAAACAGTTTTTGACCGATTTTGATATATGAGGCATGAAACGACGCAGAATTTACGCCGCTATAGCCCCTACCTCAAACTTGCCGAAAAAATAATGTTTACTATTTTTTTTCTACACTAGACTACAAAAAAAAAAGGTCGAAATTCGATTTTTCATTTTCAAAGTGGCGGCTCCCCCCCTAAAAAAATTTCGATTTTTGTTTCCGAGGTAGGGGCTATAGGGACATTCATTCTAAGTAACTGAATATTTTTTTTTTTTTTTCAGACGATGTTTACACTTGGAATCGTGCGCAATTTGGACCCACCTTTTTTCCGGAGAACCTCGTTACCAGGCCGAGAACTTTCTGAACGGTCCATAAATTCACTTTTTCAAAATTTTGTATTTTTTTCAATAAATTAAGCTACCCAAATCAAAAACGGAACTAAAATATCTTTACTCGTTCTCTTTCCACAATATTTTGAAAAAAGGCTAAAATTTGGCATAGATTACCAGAGGACCCCCTTAAGAATGGAAATTTGAGGTGGAGTGCTTTATTCACGATGCATTCCTTAGAAAATTTTTTCATGCATATAGATGAAGAGGCGAACCTGTAAAAACAGCACCATCATTGTCTTAAGTAGCCTTAACTGGTTAAGTATTTAGCGTCATAAATTTTCAATGAATTTTCATCCATTTTTTCTTCCGAAATAATTTCTGACATATGATATATAAATATTCACGCTTTTTTAGATTATGGCATCGGAATTTATCTTAAATAAATGCTTAAGAAGTAATAACCAATTATTGCGGAAACAATTATTGCTTCCACTGCGGAAACTGCGATTAAAAACATTTTTAACCGACTTCAAAAAGGAGGAGGTTCTCATTAACCGACTTCAAAAAGGACGAGGTTCTAAAGTTCGTCAGTTTCTCTGTTTTTTTTTTTTTTTAAATGTATGTACATCGATAACTCCTAAGCCATATGCCTGATTGCAATAATTTTTGGGGTACAGATAGATATCATAAGCATGAAGGTGCCCGTAGAAAAGTGGGTGGTATTCGAAAACTGGGCGTGACAATAATAGATCTCGCAATACTAGATACCACTGTATCTCGAATAATATTGACACTAGGTTACTGCAATTTAGTGTAGGGGTGGGCACAATTATTACAAATTACGGTCAACGAAATTGGCGTTATTTGACAAATAGGCGTGGCAATATTAGAAAAAGAGGATATCTCGAATAATATTGATACTATAGTACTGCAATTTGGTATAGGGGTAGGCATTATTAATACAAATTACGGTCGATAAAGTGGGCGGTATTCGACTACTGGGCGTGGCAATATTAGAAAAACAGTGTATCTCGAATAATATCGACACTAGGGTACTGAAATTTAGTGTAGGGGTAGGCAGAATTATTACAAATTACCGTCAATAAAATGGGCGTTATTTAAAAAAGGTGCGTGGCAATATTAGAAAAAGAGTATACCTCGAATAATATTGATACTATTGCACTGCAATTTGGTATAGGGTAGGCATCATTAGTATAAATTACTGTCAAGAAAGTGGGCGGAATTCGACTACTGGGCGTGGAAATATTAGAAAAACAGTGTATCTGTTTTGTGTAATAATATTGACACTAGGGCACTGAAATTTATTGTAGTACAGGGGTTGGCAGAATTATTAAAAATTTCGGTCAATAAAGTAGGCGTTATTCGACAAATGGGCGTGGCAATACTAGATAAACACTATCTCAGTTAATATTGACGCTGGGTTACTGAAATAAAGTACAGGGGTAGGCACAATTATTGGGAATAACGCTCAAGAAAGTGGGCGCTTATTTAAAAAAGGGGCGTGGCAATATAAGAAAAACACTATATCTCGAATATATTGACACCAGGATAATTAAACTCGTTACAAGAATGGGTATAATAATTTCAAAACACTTGACACCTAATTTAAATTTAAGAGACAGATATTTGAAATAACCAACAAACTTTCAGAATTTAATACAATAGAACAAATTTTTTCAGAACAATTGTATTTATGTTGTTTATACACTTTTTTCGAAAAACTATTATATTCTCTAAAAAGGCAAAAATAAAAACTTTTTAAAAAACAACCGACTACAAAATCACTACAAAGTAAAAAATAATTTTAAAAAAAAAATACTTTTCCTTTTAATTTCTTGGTCATATTTGATAATTTATTTAAACGTATTATTATATATGAAATCTTATTATTTGAATTTTTTCTTATTTGTTTTATTATCATAAATATATTAATTTCTTGATGAATACAAATGCTTTGAAGTTTTTTGCTTTGAAGGCGCTGATTATATTAGCGCTGACCTATAAAGGTTTCTGTCGACCAAAAACTACACCAACTACACACGGTTTCCCTGCGACCGTGTTTCCCGGCAGTTTCAATCTGTGTAAATTTAAATCAAATCTTCACCGACACTACTCCATCTTTCCACCCTCCAACTAACTATCACCCGTCTTCCGAATCAACACAATGCTTTCGCATTTATAGGGGGCATCCCCTGAGGGCTGGTTAAGTCTAAAAAAAAAAATAAAAAAAAAACAACAATAACAACAATAAAAAATTTCAAAAAACTCATAGCATTACAGATTTTAGTTCTTATATCTCTATTTTGTACAAGTATCGTCAATTATGCAAGCAATCTTACGATATTTATTTAATAAAAGTAAAATCAAACATCAAATCTGATGCTAAATCATTCTGGAACTTTGTTAACACAAAGCAAGATTGATTCCTATCATTCTTTTATGAAATATAAAACTGTTGAATCGGATAGCGAGAATAGAATTTGTAATTTTTCCGCTGACTTTTTCAATTTTCATCCTATTCATCTTCATCCTATGATAATCTAAGCTATCCATTTAGCGTTCAATCTGGGGATATTTGTCTCCCAATAATTGATACTAACACGGTTTTATCATACCTAAAAGCTCTGAAAGCGTCATATAAAAGTGGTCCCGACAATATACCTGTGTATCATATAATATATATAATACATATAATATAATATATTTTAATATATCATGTATATTAAAATAATGCTGTGATGAATT
Organism: Coremacera marginata; assembly: GCA_914767935.1. NCBI lineage: Eukaryota > Metazoa > Arthropoda > Insecta > Diptera > Sciomyzidae > Coremacera > Coremacera marginata. The sequence continues at coordinate 5,830,748 of OU612044.1, read as the reverse complement.
AGTAATTCACTTTGCTTTTTTCCTCTTCATTAAAATCTTGCTATTGTCCAGTTGCCTGGAAGTCGTCTTTTATTATTCCATTGCACAAGTCTAGTAATAGGCCTTTAACCGATAACTATCGTGGAATTGCAAAATTAAGCGCTTTGCCGAAGCTTTTCGAGGCAATCATTACTTCACAATTATCACATTGTGTTAAATCTTTATTGTCTCCAGTCCAACATGGATTCGTTTCTGAAAAATCTACGGTTACAAACCTACTTGAATTTACTTCCAAAACCATTTAGAATTTTGGAAAAGGTTTACAGACTGTTGTTATATACACACAGTTTTTAGTAAAGCTTTTGATGTTGTTAATCATAAACTCTTAGTCTTAAAGCTATCTCTTGCTGGATTTCCCACACTTGTAAGATGGATTGAATCTTATATATGCAATAGAACACAACGTGTTATTTTTAAACTTGTGAAATCTTAGGAGTTTCCTGTCACTTCTGTTGTACCTCAAGGAAGCCACCTCGGGCCTCTTCTTTTTTTACTGTTTATAAATGATTTGCCATCTGTCATAAAGCATTCGAGTATTTTAATGTACGCAGACGATGTGAAACTATTTCATCCTTTTAAAGATGCTAATGATGCCGTTCTCTTGGAAGCTGATATAGACCATCTTTATAGCTGGTGCAACGTGAATCGTATGAATCTTAACATGAAGAAATGCAAGCACATGACCTTCACTCGAAAATCTCCTGTCACATGTATTTATAAAATTTGTGACCATACATTAGAGTCTTTAGATATCTTTCATGATCTTGGAGTAACTATGGATACTAAACTTCGCTTTCATATTCATATTAATAAAATTATAAATCGAGCAAATAGTACTTTAGGTTTTATTATATTATATACTTATTATTATATACTTGACGTTAATGACGACATTTTATTATTGGGCGATTTTAATCTACCTGATTTAAAATGGCATTCTTCTGACGATGATACGTACTATTGTGCATCTAATTCGAAGACCCGCCAAGAACATATATTTGTTGATAATATATGTTCAGACTTACAACAAGTGAGTTGTATTTATAATAGTCTTGAAAGACTTCTTGACCTGGTCTTAACTACAGACAGTAACAATGTTGTTGTTAAGAGGGCCTTTTATGCTCTAACTACTGTTGATGAATATCATCCACCATTGAGTATTTGGTACGAATCCGACAGAGCAAATATAGTAAATTCTAATTCAGCAGATAGGCTTTATGAATTCAATTTTAAAAAAGCTGACTTTTTGAAGTTGAATAAGTTGCTTAATGGCAAACTTAATGCAATTTTAGAATATATAAATGGAACTCTTTGCTGTGTTTTCTCAATCCGTACCTTATAGTCTCAAATTTGCGAGGAATTCTACGTACCCTTGGTACACAAAGGATTTAAAGACTCTTCGCAACAACAGGAATAGGGCATGGAAGAAATACATCTGTAGCTTAGGCTCAAACGACCTAGAAACTTACAAACGTTTGTTTCTGGAATTTGAAAATCGCTCAGCTACATTATATCACGAATATTTATATAATGTTAAGCTGAGAATATTGACAGATCCAAAGAAATTTTGGGGATTCGTAAACACAAAGAAGAAATCTGATGGATTTCCTTCTTCTTTTAGAACTCCTGAGGGATTTACTGACAATCCCGTCAAATTTGTGGCCTATTCGCCAATCTTTTTAAAGAATCATTCTGTTCAGATTCTTTTACTCCTGATGGAGAGTACTTTGAATATATGAATTCCGAACCCAGAGTATCTTTGGAACATATATCCTTCACTCCAGAGGATATTTTAATGTATATTAGATCGATCGATGAGGAGTTTGGTGCTGGACCTGACGGTGTTCCTGCCGCAGTGTTAACACAATGCGGTTCCGTTTTGAGTCAACCACTGTCTTTATTATTCAATAAATCTATTAACGAAAGTTATTTTCCACTTTTTTGGAAAAAATCATTTATAAGTCCTATTTTTAAAAAGGGTTGCAGGAACGATGTTAGTAACTATAGGCCTATCGCTAAGCTCTCATCGATTCCAAAACTTTTTGAGCGGATGGTGTACGATCGGGTGAAAATTCACTGTGGCAAAGTCATAACAACTCGTCAGCATGGTTTTGTGAATGGCAGATCCACTGTGTCTAATCTTCTCGATTTTACAACATTCTGCTTAAATTCTATTGATTCTGGTAACCAGGTCGATTGTGTTTACATTGACTTTAGTAAGGCATTTGATAAGCTACCACACAATCTAATCTTATTTAAACTTGAGTTAATGGGATTTCCACAATATTTTGTGAACTGGATTAAATCGTATTTGGTGGAGCGATCTTATCAAATACGTTTCCGAGGCGCATTGTCTTCTGAATTTATTGCTGGATCAGGTGTTCCTCAGGGTAGTCACCTTGGTCCTCTTCTGTTTATTTTAGCTATCAATGACGTAACTCATGTCATTGAACACTCTCATCTGCTTATTTATGCCGATGATATGAAAATATACAGAACGATTAATTCTAGAGATAATTCAGATCTACTCCAGTCTGATCTAAAATCCTTTGAAGTTTGGTGTTCTAAAAATAATATGTTTTTAAATCCAGATAAATGCCAAACTATGACCTTTGCGCGAAAAAGGAATAATTTTATATTTGATTATAAGATTAAAGATACTGCCTTGAGTCGTGTAGACACCGTCAAAGACCTAAGTATATGCATGGATTCTAAGCTGTCGTTTAACATTCATATTGATAATATTTGTAAAAAAGCATCTTCAATGCTTGGTTTTGTAAAACGCTGGGCCAAAGAATTTAATAGCATGATTACAACTACAACGTTGTATTATGCAATCGTGCGTCCTCACTTAGAGTATGCAAGTCAAGTTTGGTCCCCAAGTTACAATGTGCATGTTGATCGAATAGAAAGAATCCAAAAACGTTTTGTTCAGTTTGCTCTAAGGGGCTTAAGTGGAACTGACATATTAGACCATCCTCCTTATGAGGATCGTTTAAAACTATTAAAAATGCAGTCTTTAGGTGATCGAAGGAAATCGGCAGATATCGTATATTTACACCAGCTCATAACAGGTGTATTCGATTCTCCAGAACTTCTTTCTCACATAAATTTTAACACTAACCGTAGAAGCAGTAGAAACGCTAACAACTTAATTTATTTGCCATTTAGTAGAACAAATTATATGGCTACTGCTCCTTTAAGTCGCATGAGTTCCTTTGTTAACAATTGTAGCGTTTTTGATGTTAATTTGTCAAAAGGTCAACTCAAATGTAGATTAAAATTAGTTGTGTAAATAGATCTATGTATACGCATGGTTAGTTGTTACGTCTTGTGTTGTCCCTGAGCCCAACCCATTCATTGGTGGGTAAATTTTTCCCACATTAACTTGTTTGTGGTCACAGGTATCCATAACATTGATATTTTCAATGATTACTGGGTAGTGGCTTTAGATGGGTTAATGCTGAGGAAGTGCGATATAGCTGTAGTAGCTGAACTCTATTGTTATTGCATGTAATTAAATGATCGGCAAAAGAGTTTAATGATCACTTTTACATGGATATTATTATTTTACTTTAATATTCCTCTCCGCCCTAGAAGATCTTTTGAGATACTTTACATGTAACTTTTGTAGAACTAATTACTTGCAAAATGAACCACTCAGAAGCGCTTGTGGGGACTTTAATTTTGTTTCAGATGCAATTTCTTTAAATGAATCCGTTTACTCAATTAAATATAATATTTTAGATTATCTACAGTACCGCCACTAATCTGGATCATGCTTTCCAAGGATACTTAATATTTTCCTGTGATATTTGGCAACACCTTATACAACCTAGCTTTGTAGTTTAATATGATTATCCAGAGCGAGACCACGTCCGTTTCGCCCGGCATATGCCGGCTTGACGTCGTACGACTAGCTTTGCGTGTGTGAGCCTAGCACATGTTCGAGCTCGAACTCGTCCGTCTAGCCTGGCATATGGGAGCACCGCTCTAATCAATCATTCATTTACTACACTCAACGAAAAACTCTTGGTAAAATTGATAAATAACTTTTGTTAATCCTTAACAAAACCAAATTGTGCACTCGATTAAATTTTATCATAAGTGCTTCATATTTTTATCAATTCGAAAGAAACTTTATCCATTTGATTGTGACAAACTGAATGTGTTGATTTGAAAAAATGTGTTTTATTGGTTTGAAAAATGCTTTTATCAACTTGATAGAAACTTATCCACAATAACAAAATCGTCAATCAGTCTTAATAAAATTTTATAATTTTTGTAAATAGAGTTAACAAATTTACTTCGTTAGGTTGATGTGCTGAAGAAATCATTTATAAAATTGATATTCGCTTGAGTCGAGCGGATAAAATTTTAGTTTCGTAATGATGAAATGAATTATCAATTCCAAAAACGTTCAATCAATACAACAAAAATAGATGTCTGACATTTCGGTGGCGTTATTTGTTGTTCGCAGAAATTATAAAAAGAAGCTTTTTGAGTTGTCTACTTTTTATTTAATTTGTTAAATTTAACAAATTTTGAGAAAAAATTATATCCACAACAATTCAGTGGGAATAAGGAGTTTGCTTAACAGTTCTACAGCAACATATAATGTTTTAGATTTGAATTGTTTTCTTTGAAAACTAATGTAAAAATTATATTCTTAGTGGTACATTACTATGGCCTCTATTATGAATTACAACTCAACTAAATTGTAGATTTAACTAAATTTTTTTCGTAAAACGTTTTACATATATTTCAGTTGAGCGATGTAGTTTGCCTTAAGGCGGGACATGACATTCGCGGCAGATAAAACAGACCTTTTTTTTTAAATTCATAACTCAGTCAAAAACAAACATTTTTCCAAAATTTTTTATTATTGTAGAGAATTGAACAAATTACAAGAAAAAAAATTCAAAAAAATATATTTTTCACTCCAACATGGTTTTATAGAGCTCCAAACTGGAGGCAGAGAAAAAAACGGGGCCTCGTGGTTGCAGCGCTGGGAGTTGCAAAAATTGTCCGATCTGGAAAAAAAATGACTTTTTTAAATCTTAACAAAATTGGTTATCGTATGACATGAGCTTCTTTTTTAAATTTTTTTTCAATTTTTGGTGATGTTCCAAATTTGAAAGTGTGTTTTTTCGAAAAAAATTAAAACTTTCAAAAATTCACAAAAAATCAAAAAAAATTTTAAAAAAAAAGCTCGTGTCATACGATAGCGAATCAAGTTTAAAAAAATAAAAAAAATTTCGTCAAAAAATGAACCCGCTAGTGCCGCAACCAGCACGAAAAACATGGTTTTCAACAAAGAAAAAAGGTTACCTTCAATCTGCCATGCCTGCTTCGTACTGTATGCCTTCGTAATCTTGTGTTGTGCTGTTTCTTAGTTTTTTGCAATCGTTTAGAAATTCGGGCTTCACCCTTCACACTTCACCCTTCAAGTAGGTACGAAATAACAACCACCAAAAGTCAGGTAGCAAGTAAAACAAGTATATACCAGCTGCCGTACGTAGGTAGCGCAAAAATTAAAAATGCGCTCTCACTAATCCGGCTGTAACTTTTGAACACGTAGGAATTTTTCCATGAAATTTTCTTTGAATCATTCTTAGAATCTTTACTAAAATACAAAATTATTAAAAAAATTCGAAAAAAATTCAAAATTCAAAAAACTGCCAATGTCATGTAACCCCTTAATATTTTAGAAATTTTCAAACTACATGGTTCAACTGAAATATTTGTAAACGCTATACGAAAAAATTGAGTTAAGTCTACATAGTCAACTTAGTTAAGTAACAAATCATAATAGGGGCCTAAATTTGATTTTGTAATATTTAAGATTGCTTAAAATACGAGTAATAAAATATTTTATCAAAAACACAAATCATTTTTGTATGATTGATAAAAAATATATTTTCAACATAAAAACATTTTTCTATTCAACAAACCATTTTTTCAGGTGGAAATATTCTTTATTCGTTTTGACAAACACTTTTATCAAATGTGCAATGCAAACGCGACATTCTTGATAAAGGCTTTTATCAAATTAAAATGTCCGTTTATAAATAAACAAAATAAAATTTTGTTAACATGATTACAAGCTCTCACCTTCAATCCAATTGACAAACGCTTTTGTTGACTCTACTTACTTACTTACTTAGGTGGCCGTAACAACCCGTGTCCGGATTTCGGCCGACCTCATCAGCTCTCGCCAGGCGCCTCTGCTTTGCGCGCGCCTTCTCCAATCGGATACACCAAGTGCGGTTAGGGCTTCCTCAGCCTGCTCCATCCATCGGAGGCATGGTCTCCCTCGTCGTCGTTGACCAGCGACCCTCGCCTCGAGCACCTTTTTCGCTGGAGCTTCATCGTCCATACGATGGGCATGACCCAGCCAGCGTAGTCGCTGCACAGTTATACGCCGAACTACGTCAATGTCTTCGTAGAGCTCATACAGCTCGTGGTTCATTCGGATGCGATAGTCATCGCCGACTCGAACAGGACCGAAGATTTTGCGAAGAACTTTTCTCTCGAGCACCCCCAGAGCGGCTGCGTCAGTTTGCGAAACTACCCATTCCTCAGCGCCATAAAGCAGCACAGGTAGAACGAGCGTCTTGTAGAGTGTTAGTTTTGTCGACCGAGAGAGGGCTCTGGAACTTAGTTGCTTACTGAGCCATTTTATTGTATATAATAATTAGCAATTATTGTTCTTCGCTTTATCTCCAGGCTGATTTCGTTGTTAGTATTAATGGCGGTGCCAAGGTATACAAACTCCTTGACTACTTCAAAGCAGTCAGCCTCACCGCAATGCAATCTACCTTCTTTTATTCTACCATGGTTTGAACTAAAGTTGCCAGTGGCGCAAGATCATTTGCAAAATTCAAAATCATCAAAATTTACCTTCGAAATTCATTGAAAAACGAAGGACTGAAAAACTTGGCTACAATTCCCATCGATGATGATTGGTAATCGATGATTTTGCAAGCCCAAAAGTCAGAAAAAGAGCCTTTCGAACGAACGAACGAAAATGGCAATTTCAGTCCTTGAAAGGACTTTGACCGAGCTTTTTTTGATCAATTGTGTTGTGCGTGTTGATAAATGTTTGAAAACAAATGATCGAGAACTGACTCTGACTCCGACTCCGACTCCGAACGGCTTATGTTCTCATGAAGCATTTCATGCCAGTTTTTCTGCAGAGAAATGACGGCCAAACAGAAAACTTAATTCAATTGAAAAAACTTTCTGTGTCAGGTGGTATTTGAACCTGGGTTCATCGCAAACAAAGAGCATTTCATTCATAAATATTTTATGTGATTTGCCCCAATTTTACAGTTCAAAATTAAAAAGTTCCTTATGTAAAAAATATCTTGCTTGGCATTTGTTGGAATTAAAGAGCGCAGAATAAAATCTTGCACCCGGGTGCTAGAGGCGCTCGGACAGGCATTGTCCCACTTACTTAACCGTTCGTCCTCTGCAATCGTATTCATATAAATAGAAAACAATATTGTAATATTTCCCACAATTTAAGACGATTTTCATTAAGGGGGTCTTCTCATTGAGCACCTTTTTTTCAACTTTTTTTTGCATTTATTTATAGCTTGGGTAGTTGTGAATATGCCCCTAAAAGGATTTTTAGAAATTCGAAATACTTTAGAAGATACAGCCTTTTTTGTGAAGCAAGGTCTGATGGACAAGAAGGTGATGGAGGTAATAAAACCAGCCTACGAAGCGCTGTCGGCAGATAATTTGCTTGAAAGATGCCTTGGATCTGAAACTCAGAATTCCAATGAGTCCTACAATTCTGTTCTTTGGTCACTTTCGCCCAAACACATCAACTCAGGCGCACGCACCATCGAAGTGGCCAATTTCATTGCAACGTGCCTCTTCAACGACGGTTTTATACCCATACATACAATTATGGGTTTGATGGGTATTGCGATTGGCAAAAACGCATACGAATACGCACTATGACGAAGACATGAAGATTGAATCGCAATGAAGACAGATTGAACCGATCAGAGACTCGAGCTGCGGCATCATCAAAAGCTGGCAGAACGGCTCGCAGAGCAGAGAGGGCAGCAGAAAGCAGTTTCTACGAAAAAGAGGAAGGTGGCCTGTATGGAGCTGGCATCGCCGACTAATATTTGTAAGTAAAAATTGTCAGCTCTTTAAAACTGCATTTAAACATTTTTGATTTTTTTTTTCCCCCAAAAAAATTACTTCAAACTTTAAACGCGTTTATGTCGAACCCACGTTTTTGGAACTGGCGGCCATGATATCTCCAGTTCAACTGAACCGATTTTCATGAAAGAAAATGGAATCGACGCAGAATTGTCACCATTCTCGGGTGAACCTCGACCATAATTTTAAAAAATTTTTTACTATTTTTTTTTTACACTAAACTACAAAACAAAAACCCGAAATGGAAATTTTTTTTTGAATGGCCGCCATTTTGTCAAAAAAAATCACAAAATTAAGCTTGAGGTTCACCCGAGAATTACATCTATACTGATTATAACCCCGTTTTTTTTTTTATTTCAGACGCTCCGGAGACCCGGAATCGTGGCCGCCGTGACGACACCTTTTTTTTTTCACCACCAACTTTGAAGTCTCATTACTTTTTGAACAGCCCACGTATCGAGGCAAAAAAAATTTTTGTATTTACTTTGAACCTTTTGTAATACAATAAATAAAAAAAGTTTTCAATTATTCTTTGCGTTTTCAAATAAGAATTTTTTTAAAAAGGGTCCAAAAAACGGGTTTTGAATGAGAAGACCGCCTTAAGGTATCAGCTATTAATATTGGGGGTTGGAATTAGTTTTAAAGGTTTTCTAAGAGATGGCGTAACTATCAATAGATCGCATCGGGCACACGTGTGACTATATTCATTTCAAAGCACATTGTCTAAGCTTCATTTTTCAGTATGTGTCATTCCACTGAAGTGTAAACAACATATATTTTTTTCTCTGTGAACATGTCGACTTTCGTTCCAACAAAACGCAATTTGCGGGAAGGTTTACTTTTGTGCTTCCATTTGAAGAAAAAAGCGGTTGAAGCACAACGCACGCTTACTGAGGCTTACGGGGACTATGCTCCATCGATTTCTACTTGTGAGTACTGGTTCCGTCGGTTTAAAAGTGGTGATTTTGATACGGAAGACAAAGAGCGTCCGGGCCAGCCGAAAAAGTTTGAAGATGAGGAATTGGAGGCTTTGCTCGATGAAGACCCGTGTCAAACCCTTCAAGAATTGTCAGAATCATAGGGAGTCGACTTATCAACGGTCGGCAAACGCCTGAAGGCCATGGGAATGATTCAAAAGCAAGGAAATTGGGTGCCGTACGAGTTGAAGCCGAGAGACGTTGAACGGCGATTTTGCATGTGCGAACAACTGCTTCAACGGCATAAAAGGAAGAGTTTTTTGCATCGTATTGTCAATGGCGATGAAAAGTGGATCCATTACGATAATCCTAAGTGAAAAAAATCGTGGGGACCACCCGGCCATGCATCAACATCGACGGCCAAGCCGAATATTCATGGCGCCAAGCTTATGCTGTGTATTTGGTGGGATCAGAAGGGTGTCGTGTACTATGAGCTGCTAAAACCTAACGAAACCATCACTGGGGAACGCTACCAACAACAATTGATGCAATTGAGCCGACCATTAAAGGTTAAACGGCCGGAATATGGCAAAAGACACAACAAAGTGGTTTTTCAACATGACAACGCACGGCCACATGTTGCAAGAACCGTCAAGGAAACGTTGGAGGCGCTGAATTGGGATGTGCTACCCCACCCGCCTTATAGCCCAGACATAGCCCCTTCCGACTACCACCTATTCAGATCGATGACGCATGGCTTGGCTGAGCAGCGCTTCACTTCTTACGAGGATACCAAAAAATGGGTCGATTCGTGGATTGCCTCAAAAGACGAGTCGTTCTTCCGGCGCGGAATCCATATGCTGCCAGAAAGATGGGAAAATGTTGTAGCTAACGATGGACAATACTTTGAATAATATACATTGTACCGTTGTTTCTAAATAAATGCTCAAAAACCGAAAAAAACCTTTAAAATTAATTCCAACCCCATAGTTTGTAAAAAAGGCTTGGTCAGAATGTGCTTTCCCCTTTTTAAATTAAAAGAAAAATTTGAATTTTATTATTCTTCCGCCAACTTGCTTGCGAGCAAAACAAACGGTTCGCCTTTGGGAGAAATTTAAGATCAACAAAAATTCTAAAAATGATTCATTTGAGATTATGTATGTTACTGTCCGAAAAGGTTCGCAAAATAATTAGAAATGAAAACAGGCTTTGCCTTTGATGGCAAAACTTTAACTTTTGCACAACTTTAAATAGCTTGCTGCTATCACATCACATTTATACCAAAAGAAATTTATACTTGCATTATGCCTTTTCAAGCAAAGCACTGAGGCCACCAGAGAAAAACATTTTTTTTAACTATCACTCTTTATATTGTTTGGACCTAGGCCGGTAACGTGGCGCAAAGTAATCAATTCATACCTTAGAGTTAAAATTCATTAAAAACCCTAACACAAAGTCTGCAATTTTGAAATATTTCTTAATGAATTTCCTTGCATGTCCTTGCATGCTGTCACATTAATTATACACTGAACCGTCGAACTTCCTCTTTCCCTCTCACCCAGTATAAAACACTTTCATATAATTATTATTTTTAATAAATGGCATCAAACAAGCAACTTAATTCAAGCTGACCGCCAAACCTCCTTAACGCCCATAACCAGTCACCCACCAGTGGCTGCCAACCCACAGTACACCACAATCCTTCGCGTTATCCGTATGCGAGTGGCATGAATTATGAGATTGTGCGCCACACGCCCCACTGCTTAGCCAGCAGCACCAGCTCACCATGGATGACAATTTTTCCGGCATTTCTCATAATTAATAACCTCGCAACAAAAATACTCGGTTTTTTTTTAGCGCAAAGCTTGCATGCCCTCTGTACCACTGCCTATTGCAATTCTTTGTTCATTTTTGGCTCTTTTATTTTGTGTTTTTTTGCCAGTGGGCGTTTTGGCGTGAACCATTCTAGCAATTAACACCTTCATAGTTTTATGGCAATTTAAACATTCTTATTTGTTAACTTGGCACATATATATTCTATAAAGTTCAATTGAGGCAGTGTATGTATGCGCTGATGTATGTGTGTGTGTGTACACGCTGTTGTGCAGTGTTGCCAATTAATTGCTTATTTATAGCGCTTTGTTTGTGCATATAATGGCTTTTATAATTATGCTTGACATAATTAAGAGCTGATTTAAAATTTAACAGCATGTCCTTTTGCTGTCCTTAGTCATTGTGGGTGGTGCAGTTGGCGAAGTGTTTTTTATATTTATTACTATAGGCACAAACCGCATTTTATATCGTAGTAATTTTGTTTGGCTTTATTTTTGGTCTTGCCGCTGGCATAGTTTATGTTTACCAAACGTGCTTGGTGGTTGTACGAAGTCAGCTGTAAAGAGTTTCTCTCGATCGGATCTCATAACTTTTGGTTAAGCCTTAATTACTGCTGTGGTAAAGTTTACGCACATAGTAATAATTTAATGCGTATAAATATTTTTAAAACATTTTTATAGATGCTTATAAATAAACTTTATTTTATATTTTGTGTAACAATGCAGCGTTTTTGGTAAAGTTTATCTGCAAGCTGTTAAATAAAACATGGCATGGTTATGGTTATGGTTATGGTTATGGTTATGGTTATGGTTATGGTTATGGTTATGGTTATGGTTATGGTTATGGTTATGGTTATGGTTATGGTTATGGTTATGGTTATGGTTATGGTTATGGTTATGGTTATGGTTATGGTTATGGTTATGGTTATGGTTATGGTTATGGTTATGGTTATGGTTATGGTTATGGTTATGGTTATGGTTATGGTTATGGTTATGGTTATGGTTATGGTTATGGTTATGGTTATGGTTATGGTAATGGTTATGGTTATGGTTATGGTTATGGTTATGGTTATGGTTATGGTTATGGTTATAGTTATAGTTATGGTTATGGTTATGGTTATGGTCATGGTTATGGTTATGGTAATGGTTATGGTTAGGGTTATGGTTATGGTTATGGTTTTAGTTATGGTTTTGGTTATGGTTATGGTTATGGTTATGGTTATGGTTATGGTTATGGTTATGGTTATGGTTATGGTTATGGTTATGGTTATGGTTATGGTTATGGTTATGGTTATGGTTATGGTTATGGTTATGGTTATGGTTATGGTTATGGTTATGGTTATGGTTATGGTTATGGTTATGGTTATGGTTATGGTTTTGGTTATGGTTATGATTATGGTTATGGTTATGGTTATGGTTATGGTTATGGTTATGGTTATGGTTATGGTTATGGTTATGGTTATGGTTATGGTTATGGTTATGGTTATGGTTATGGTTATGGTTATGGTTATGGTTATGGTTATGGTTATGGTTATGGTTATGGTTATGGTTATGGTTATGGTTATGGTTATGGTTATGGTTATGGTTATGGTTATGGTTATGGTTATGGTTATGGTTATGGTTATGGTTATGGTTATGGTAATGGTTATGGTTATGGTTATGGTTATGGTTATGGTTATGGTTATAGTTATAGTTATGGTTATGGTTATGGTTATGGTCATGGTTATGGTTATGGTAATGGTTATGGTTAGGGTTATGGTTATGGTTATGGTTTTAGTTATGGTTTTGGTTATGGTTATGGTTATGGTTATGGTTATGGTTATGGTTATGGTTATGGTTATGGTTATGGTTATGGTTATGGTTATGGTTATGGTTATGGATATGGTTATGGTTATGGTTATGGTTATGGTTATGGTTATGGTTATGGTTTTGGTTATGGTTATGGTTATGGTTATGGTTATGGTTATGGTTATGGTTATGGTTATGGTTATGGTTATGGTTATGGTTATGGTTATGGTTATGGTTATGGTTATGGTTATGGTTATGGTTATGGTTATGGTTATGGTTATGGTTATGGTTATGGTTATGGTTATGGTTATGGTTATGGTTATGGTTATGGTTATGGTTATGGTTATGGTTATGGTTATGGTTATGGTTATGGTTATGGTTATGGTTATGGTTATGGTTATGGTTATGGTTATGGTTATGGTTATGGTTATGGTTATGGTTATGGTTATGGTTATGGTTATGGTTATGGTTATGGTTATGGTTATGGTTATGGTTATGGTTATGGTTATGGTTATGGTTATGGTTATGGTTATGGTTATGGTTATGGTTATGGTTATGGTTATGGTTATGGTTATGGTTATGGTTATGGTTATGGTTATGGTTATGGTTATGGTTATGGTTATGGTTATGGTTATGGTTATGGTTATGGTTATGGTTATGGTTATGGTTATGGTTATGGTTATGGTTATGGTTATGGTTATGGTTATGGTTATGGTTATGGTTATGGTTATGGTTATGGTTATGGTTATGGTAATGGTAATGGTTATGGTTATGGTTATGGTTATGGTTATGGTTATGGTTATGGTTATGGTTATGGTTATGGTTATGGTTATAGTTATAGTTATGGTTATGGTTATGGTTATGGTCATGGTTATGGTTATGGTAATGGTTATGGTTAGGGTTATGGTTATGGTTATGGTTTTAGTTATGGTTTTGGTTATGGTTATGGTTATGATTATGGTTATGATGATGTATCGTATATGGTAATAAATATGGAAATAAAGCATATGATTAAAATCTAAACAAAAATTGAGACATGGAACTGAAAATGAATATTTAGATAGAGATGGGGGTAGAACTTAGGGGTTGCGTCTAAGTTATAGAAACTAAAATAGAGATGGGGATGAAGACTGTGATAAAGAAGTAGATGATTTAATGAAAATGGAGATAGGGAAAAACATTGAAATTGAGACGGGCCCTACGTCAAGGAGAGTTTTGGGGAAGCCCACCCAAAGGGTCCAAAAAGAAAAATCATAAAAAACAAATTATGTTTTATTTTCATCTTTTACAATAAATGAGGAGAAATTTTTTATAAAAAAATCTTCAAATAAACTTTCTGAATTCAAAACTACATCCAATATTAATCCTCTACTAAATGAAAGATGGAAAAAATACTTGTCATACATAAACTTGTAAGACATAAACTTTTGTCATACAAATTCGTCACAATTGGGATATTATTTTCAACAACTTAACAACAAAAAATTTCTACAAATATCTCTCTGATAATCTTTTCATATGAAGTGCATACGCCAGTTTTCACAGGAATTGCACTAAAAAAAGAATCTGTTATAAAAAAAATATATGTGTGTGGTCGCCAAGCACAGTAGAAGTGCGTGCGAACACAGAAATGTTGATGCGTTTTTCATTACAAGACTTGCATCGTTTTATTTTATGTTGCATTTGCGACGATATTTAATGCTAAGTGATTCAGACCTGTATATATATAGAAGAAACTCCAACATTATCACAAAAATTATTCTATTTCCCACACGACACAAAATCCGATTTCGATATCGAAAATTTCAAAATTTACGAATAGTTCGCGATGATAACAATCTCGAATTCGATTGTTTATCGATTGTTTAACGAATATCGATTACGATTCGAAAAACAACGTTTGGCGAACGTAACGGTTACTTCGTAAGCGAAGGGTTGCTTATGTTTCGAAAAATTATTCGTTTACAATTCCACAGCGATTAATTCTTCAACACAAATGCGAAGATAATTATATTTTTTACTTTTTTACTGTAAGGTGGATACTTTCGGATAATTTTTTTGGCACTTTCAGACTTACTTTTATTAACACTAACGCGATAACACTGGTATGAAATAACTTTCGGTTTTTGATCGCCAATTAGGGAAAAATAAGAAATTTTTCTTTGATAAAATTTCATTGCAAACGAACTTTCGCCGGATGGGTTACATATGCATTGACAAGTGTTCATTTTCGGCACAATATTTTAGTAACATATTTTTTCTTATGTTTTCGTTTCGACCAACATATCGTATGTAATCTGACAGCTCAGTTGGTTATGGAAGAACTTGTAACCAGTATTTTGTGTGTTAAAATACAGCAGCATGCGAATATTTTTTTATTTCGATATATATGTGAGTTAAAAACTACATTTGAATTATGTGAAAGATACGATATTTATATCGAAATTCACAGATCTAAGGATAGAAGAAATTTTAGATTTAAAGTTGCATTCGTTAATATTGCAGCATGTGCTGTTTCCAAATCAATCAATGCAATCAATCTGAATTTATTAACACTCAATTTGAGAAGTGCCTAAAAGTAGGCTAATGTTCTGAAAAAAGCTACGTTCAGATTCAAATTTTTAGACCGTACTGTACTTTCAGAGTATTGAACAAAAGACTCAATTCAATCATAAAAGAAAGAAAGATGTACTGATTGTTGATTTAACAATCAACAAATTTCATATAGCAATTTTTTTCGTTTTTATACAACTAGTGCGGCGAATTGCTGTGTTGTTGTTTTCATAAGAACCATTTCGTTACATTGGTCTTACCCACATCTAGCACGCCGTATTGTTGTATACGCGGCTATAAAAGTTTCATTAAAGCCATTTCACGCCGAATAACAAGCTATTTTTTAGCCACCCGCATTAAAGAATTATTGTGTTGTAATTGATTTTCTCTGTTTGGATGTACAAAATACATCCTATTGCTGACTAATACGTTTGAAAAAAATCTATGCGCTCAAAATTAACACTTTCTTTAAAATTTTATGATAAATTATTAAAAAAGAATACCAAAAATGATTTTTTTTTATAGTTTAACAAAAAATATTAGCGCATATTTTACTATAGTTTTCTCAATAAATATAAATATTTATATTTCGCATTTAAATAAAAGGTTAAAGAAGTGGTAAAAGGTAACCCACTCAGTCATTTTTTTTTTTCTGATATCTGGAAATTAAAGACCAAAAAAAAAACTTTTTTAATTATCATCCCTATTTTTTATAGCATTTGTAAAAATGCTCTCCTTTTTACTAAACATTCAGTTCGAACCTAAACTAAAAAATGCCTGAACTTAATGACTGCTACTTAAATTTTTAATTGGCCCAATTATGCAGCACAAAACTAACAAAAACGATTTGAAATTTTTAACATCCACATACGTAGATCCTTTTTCAACACCAATCGCACTCCGACCGTCTGACCCCCTATATATGACGCACAAGCATTAAATTTGATTTATGTTGTAGTGATTTTATGGAAAAACTCACAAAGTGCAAAAACTTTCTAAGCGAGAGCGAATAATAACAAAACTGAAAACACACACATATGCAGAGCACAGGGCGATAGACATATACAGATAAACAACAATGACACTCACACACGCTCATTTTTAAATGCACGCTTGCTATTTAGGTCAAGTTTACACTGGAGCTTGGTAGTGATTAAAAATTTTGCACATCTGTGAAATGCTGCTTGGTACACTTAGCTAGCTGCCACGCCTACATCCTCTAGTTACTCACCTTGCCTAACAATCAGGGCTCTTCATATGCATGAGTGCCTCATTATGTTGCCTGCCTCCATTTAGCTTTCTGTACACCCTTCCCCACTTTGCTCTGTGTAAATGACATTATCACATTCAAAATTTATTCGCTAGTGTTGCCAACGTGCATGCAAAATACGGACCAAATGTACAAAAAGCAAAGTTTAATCGAATTTTTCTGTCATAAGTGGAAGCTTTGTTTATTTTTTGTGTGCTGTTATCTTGTGAATGGCAAAATATTACTTAAACTAACGTATTGTTGTAATTTATGGTGGGAAGTGGGGGAAAAAAAGATGTGAAATACGATGCATAATAATAGTGGTGGTGGAGAGGGAGAGGGGGAAACACCAGAAGAGATGAGGTTCGGTGGGTAAAGTGTAAAGCACACGCATTCTCACACGACATTTTACGAACATTCCTTATAGTAAAAACTTTGTAGAGTATGCTGGAAGAAAAATTTAATTGTTGCATGGAAAGGGATAAATGTTGCTCAAGTGATGTTCGCAGAATTATGCAATAAACGGAGTTGACAGAGTTACCAAAATTACTACAACCCTAAATTGTGTTATATTTTCCTGATTCAAAATCAACAAAATTCTGTTAAATCTACTTGAAATTCCAAATTCCTTTCATATAAATCGATCGATAAATTGGTAAATATTTTTTTAATGTACTACTCGGCTTTTTTGGAAATATCACGATTTCCTAGAAATTCTCAAAAAAAAAAATTTCTTATTGTAGGCTACAATGAAGCAAGTTTTTAAACTCTGTACTTGCTTTACCATTCGATTTAGACAGTTTCCTTAAACATCTATATTATTATTACGCAAGCACATTTTTTGTAATGACTATAAAAATCTATACTGTAGACGCGGTTTTCATAAATAATGCAGCAATTGTAGTAGGGGAGCCCAAGAGGGGAATTTGAGATTTACTCAAGCGCGGCAGATTAACATATGGGGGATACCTTACATTGTGTTGAGTACCTCTATCAAATCTTAGCTCTCTATATAGTGTCGCGAGTGTAGAGCAGCCGATCAGAATAGTAAAAAAAAAAAAAAATCGACTTACTCGACCGTGTCAGATTAAAGTAGGGTGGGTTAATTACCTGCTGAAAAGTGTCCATTTTAATAATCTGACGATTTGAGCATGACGTAAGAGATTGGGAAGGACATAAACTTGCAAAAAAAAAAAAACGTTGTCTGGACATTCTCGAGCGCAGTTAAATTTTTTTTTTATTTTAAAGTAAATAATTCAAGGATAACAAAAAAAAACTATTATCTGACAAATTGTCCCCACAAGCCGAAGTAACAAAAATCGTCAATAAAGTTTAGCTACACTACTTGCCGTAGTCTATTTTATTTATCTGAGTTCTTATTGGTGTATTTCTATAATCTACAATTTATCTGAATCACAACTTGTGTTACGTATATTCAGTTACCGACAATAAAGTAACGTGATCCATTGATCATGAACTGTCATGTTGTGATCATGAAGAATCGGATAGTAGGTGTTTACACAGCTGTCAAATGATTGAAGTATATCGCGATTTTTTACTCTCTTTAACTCTCTCTGAAAATGTTGATTGACGCTTGCTTATAGCATGTTCACACACAGTCCGAAAAGCCGCTTTTCAGCTGAAAAACCTCTTTTCAGAAGAAGGTGTTCACACTTGAAAAGCAGCTTTTCATTTGACAGACAGTAGCCATATGTTTGTTGTTATATAGCTGAAAAACCTCTTTTCAGAAGAAGGTGTTCACACTTGAAAAGCAGCTTTTCATTTGACAGACAGTAGCCATATGTTTGTTATTATAGCGAGTTGTTTCATTGTGCTTGGCTTAGCAAACAAATATCGCCTCATGAAGATCACTCCACTTCACGCGCGCCTTGTATTTTTTTCCATTTTCAAGATGTTTTATAATTTGTCAAGAAGAAAGTTTGTCTTTAAATCACAACAAATAAAAACAGACAGACGAAATGTCAAATATCAGTGACAACATGGATTTTTGTAATAGATTTTGATTTTACTTCAACGAACAGACTTCCGAACCAGGGTTGTTTTCTAACTTTTCAGAGTTTTTCGCTGGAAAGCAAACAAATACCAGCTTTTCATTTGACAGTTCTTCTATGGCGAAAAACTTAATATCATGTAGCTTTTCAGCTCAAAAGCCATTATTGTTCGAAAAGCGGCTTTTCAGCCTTAGTGTGAACATACTATTACACACGATTTTTTGATTGAAGCTCCGAAAACAATAGCGGAAATATAGTTCATCTTTTAGGATTAAAATTGATCACATTAGGAAATTAATATGCCGGAAATTATACCTATTTGAATGACCATCTGATGCAAGTCGTAAAAAAAACCATAGAATTAATGAAATTATAGCAGGAGCTGAAGAAACTACACCTCTTATTCTCTTCAAAAAACTACAATTACTTGCAGTTAACTACTTTTCTTGATATAATTGCGTACTAAAAAAGAGACAAGTAAAATAATGCAACCCTTTGACTGATTGATGCAGGTCTGGAGCTCAATCAAAATTTTGACAGACGAGAAAAGATTTTGGAGTTCATTTTCGCTCTGATGTTCATTTTTTTTTTTTTACATAGGAAAGCAACAACAAATTTTGATTGATTCAATCATTTGACTGACGTATGAACACCTCCATACAAAAACAGTATTCTTTGCGTGTCAGTTAAAAGAAGATTCAGTTAAGAGAAGAAAATATATTGTTGTGTTATCGTGTTGACCAATATGGAACATCTTCAAAAATCGGTTAAAATATGGATGAATCTTGGAGAAGGTAATGCACGCCGATATATCCACGTTTCCGCTCTCTCTGTGAAGCTAGGCCAAATAGTTTCGCGAGCTTTTCATGAAACTAAAAAAATATCAAAAATTAATACGTTTTTTTGATACAGACATGCAAGCTGTAGAAGAAATTGATGACCAAAACGAACCAGGCTTACTGAATGATGATAATTCTACGGATAAAGATGAAGATTAAAAACAATTAATTTTTGACATTTTTATTTTATTTTACTATTTTTTTTTTCTGAATTCTGATATAAATAATATATTTATTTTATTTAGATCAAAATAAGGTGTAATGAGACAAGTCTTTAATAGTACAGCAAATGCGGAATTTAAGAGTTAAAATAATTTACTTAACAGCAATACAATTTCCTTAAAGCCATAAATTAAAAATAAAAAGGAAATGAATGTGTGACAAATACACTGAACATTATTATTTTAAAATACAATGAATAAAAAAATCAATAAAATTGGAAGAATTTAAACATTTGAATGAACAGAAAAGGTAAACGAAAAAAAAAGCGAGCAGAATAGAAGAGATGAAGAAATAGAATAACTGGAAAAGATCAGAAAATTTAACTTTCATTCGAGTGAAGAAAAGTAGGTAATAAGTGCATGCTTAAAGCTGACTCCACTAGTAATATTTTTCAAATAGTTGGGTAATGAATTCCAAAGTCTAATGGTGCTAATGAAAAAGAAACAAGTTTTCGCCGAGTTTCAAGGGGAGTAAGTTCACAAGATGCACGTAGATACGGTAGAGTTCCGTTAATTTTACCTAATGTATGGTTAATGTGGTCAGTACAAGTGAGATTTGAATTTAGTATAAAACCACGATTTTTTTACTTTATTCACAAAGTCCAATTTATCAACTCCTATTGTAAAAGGCGGAATATCCACACAACAAGAAACACTCCTCGCAACCGGCAGCACCTTAGATTTTAAGGGATTAATTAATAGAGTTCGAAACAGCCCATTTATTAAGCAGAGATAAGTCATGGTTTAGTCTATAGCTAAGATCTTCTAACAGTCCAATAGGTCGAGAAAGGTATATCTGAATATCGTCAGCGTACACTTGAACACTAGCATATTTACATATGGAGAAAATATTATTTAAAAAAATAGAGAAAAGAAGTGGACCCACAATTGATCCTAGGGGAACAACGGCTGAAACAATTTCTAAGGATGAGCAATTATTTCCAACTTTTACCCGTTGCATTCTACCCTTCAGATAGTCAGAAAGTAGTTTTTCGGCGCAGTCACTAAACTTATAGAATTTTTAAGTTTACTGCAAAGCAGATTGTGGTTAACAGAGTCAAAAGCTTTGGAAAAGTCAATAAAGCAGAGAAGAGTTAGCTGGTTGTCATCATATGCTATCATATGCTATTCTTAAGTCGTCCATTATTTTCATAGCAGCCGTCGAGCAACTGTGGCCTCTCCGAAAGCCGGACTGCAAAGGCGATAAAAGGTTATTTACCTCAAGATATTCAGAGATTTGATTGGACATTATTCTTTCAAAAACTTTACCAAGAGCAGGGAGTATACTAATGGGTCTGTAGGCTTTGGGTTCAGAGGCAGAAGTAGACTTAGCTACAGGTATGACCGTATCAATTTTCCATAAGTCAGGGAATCGAGAACTTGTTATACAGTGGTTCAGTATATGAGTAAGGGGCACTAAAATAAAATTAATTACTAACTTAATAAACTTAATGGGCATTTCGTCAATTCCTACTGCATTGGAACTAATTCTTATTATGCAATTAGCAGCATAAAGTTCACTGACTGGTTGAAATTCAAAGGAGGGAAAGGCAAAAATATTTCGGATAGTGTTGGAGCAATCATTAGAAAGGAAGAAGTTGTTAAGCAAATCAGGATCTAAATGACACTTGCTAGGTTCTTTTTTGAATACTCTATATTTTTTTAAGTTTTGCCATAGTTGCTTAGAGCTTAAGCCAGAGTTGAGCTTGCAATTATAAAATTTTGTTTTTTCTTCCCTAACCAATATAGTAGCTGCATTACGAGCTCTTCTGTAATTATCCCAGTTTACACTTGTTCTATTTTTTCCCCCATTTTGAGTAGAGCTTATTCCTATTTCTTATAACTGACAATACACAATTAGAATCCAGGGACGAGAATTATTAGACACTTGAATGGAATGTAACGGAACAGGACGATCAAACAAAACATTTAATTTATTCATGAGTACACTAAGTTTATCATCTACAGAGGCATTATATCAGCAGTCAGCCCAATTCAATCCAGATAAATCAAGAGATAAGGCAGAAAGATCAATTGACCTGTAGTCACGATACGAGAAACTGACCTGACTCGGTCTCGCAATATTAATATCTAAAATGCAAAATATTAAGTCGTGGTCTGACAAGAAATCCATTTGGTCAAATTTTATAACAATCAGAGACTAAACAGATGTCAAGCAGGCTAGGCTCACAATCCTGCATATAACGGGTAGGAATGCCAAAATTCGTCACCTCAAGGCCACATAATGAGGACAAATAATAAAAGTTGTCAGTAGCAGAGTCTTTACGCAATAAATCTATATTAAAATCACCATAAACCAGGCAGAAATCGTAATCAGTGATTCTAGTAGAGAGGTCTGAAAAAAAGGACTCAGAATAATTACACCTATGCGGATTATAAACACAAGATATCAAGATTTTCTTATTATTGCCAATGATTTCAGCATTAATAAATTCACAAACATCAGTACTTTTATTCACAAACTTGACATTAAGACCGGACTTACAATAAACAGCAACGCCACCACCCTTTCTACTGCACCTGTCATTACGAAAAAATCGAAACCCTGTAAGATCATAAAAGGAATCCGACAAATCTTCCTTGAACCATGTTTCCGTGACACACACAACATCAACAGGTGAATTTTCAAAAATATATCTAGCTTGATCTAGCTTATTACCATTCAAGCTTCGCGCATTAAAATGTAAGATATTTAGTCCAACATGTTGATTACATAAGACATGAATAATAAATAATAAGTTAATCAATAATTTGGGTAAAATAACAAATTTCACTTTCGTAAAGCCGTCACGATCAGCGTCACATCCGAATCGTCAGTGTTTTGAATGTGAGCTTCATTTGGGTTCACTTAACATCCGCTCTGAATATCTGACGCGCTTGAGTAAAATTTTTTTTTTCTCCAAATTTACCCCTTCCGTACGGAAAAATGCCTTAAACACGATCACAGCGCCACCTACAGGGTACAATTGTGAATCTGAACCATCCAGGGATCCACTCAAACACACACAAAAAATTTTATCAAAATCAGTGCAGCCGTTAAGGTACAGTTAATTAACATACACACGTACAAATTGGACAACAGCGCCCTCTAGTTTCGAGAAAGAGCTAAAAAGATAGCACCAGAACCCTTGCCGTTCTCGTAAATCGCTATTTACAAATTTTCATCCAAATGGGATGAGAAGTTTTGGAGTTTTCCACGATTACCTAAAATTTGTACTAAAGCGCCCACTGGTGTTCAAGATAGCACGAAAAAGATAAGTTCAAAACACTCACCGTATCAGAAACCCCTATTTTCATACAAACCGGATGCACGGCTTAGGAGTTTTTCGAGGTTTTGCAAAATATTTGTACAACAGCGCCCCTGGTATTCGAGATAGAACAGAGTAGATAAGTCAAAAAAACTCAGCGTGTTCAAGAACCTCTACATACAAATTTTCATGCAAATCGGATGAACGGTTTTGAACTTTTTCGACGTTTTTAAAATATTTGTACTACAGCTCCCTCTGGTGTTCAAGAAAAAACTTAGTTTATAAGTCATAAAAACTCACCGTTTTTAAAAATCTCTATATACCAACTTCCAAGCAAATCGAATAAACGACTTAGAAGTTTTTGACGTTTTTTTAAATATCTGTACTGCAGTGCCCTCTGGTGTTCAAGACAGAACAAAGTATATACGCCATGAAAACTCACCGTTTCCGAAAACCCCTATATACCAACTTTCATGCAAATCGGATAAACGGCTTAGGAGTTTTTCTACGTGTTTTAAAATATTTGTACTACAGCGCCCTCTGGTGTTCAAGATAGCACAAACAAGTTAAGTCCAAAACACTCCCCGTATACGAAAACCTCTAGATTCTAATTTTTATGCAAATCGGATGAACGGTGTACAGGTAACGGTGTACAGCCGTAATAATAATGTATCATATTTTTAAATATTTTAAATATTTATTATTTTATATTTTTGTAATAATATTTTCTCTGGTGTTCGAGATAGAACAGAGTAAATAAGTTAAAAAACTCACCGTATCCGAACATTTCTACTTACAAATTTTCATGCAAATCGGATAAACGGTTTCGGAGATAAGCTAAAAAAAAGAATGCCTGGAACCCGATCGCAGCGCCCCCTACAGGGTCCAACCTTTTTTACTGAATAAAAAGTAGCCTATGTTATGACCAGGGATATAAGGATCCTAGATGCCAAGTTTCATTAAAATCCATCCAGTGGTTTTCGCGTGATGCTTTAACAGACAGACAGACAGACAGACAAAAATTTTAAAAATGCGATTTTCGTACTCAGCGTCATTCAAAACGTCCATCGCAAAAAGAATTTTAAAAAAATATTTAATGCACAGATTTTTTTTTACAATTTTATGTATATATAGATAGAAGATAGATAGATTTTAATAATTTTTCTAAAAATTTTTTATATTTTTTTTTTTTCAATAATATATTCACAATTTTTCACAAATTTCTATAAATAATATTTAAAATTTTTTTTTATTCGGTATATGCATTACATATCTTTTTAATACTATTTTAAGATTTATTTTCATACATTTGCCGAGTCCGCTAGTATTATATGTATATAATAATAAATTTATATATTATATGTATAATAACATATATCAGCGGTAACACTGCATGCGATTTCCCTTAATGACTCTAGAATCATTGGAATCATTGAGCGGCATTCTAATGAGCGATGAGTGAAAGCAGCGGCACTCGCCGCTTATCGCTGTTATGAGAATGCTTCACGTGGAAGTTGTTGTTGTTGTACGCAACCGCATGCACTCGCATTCGGTTTTTGATGGATGATTTATAGTCATTCGTTCGAGTCATAGACTCGTTGCAGTTCTCTGATTGGTACACATATTTGTAGCTCGTATATTGACGAAACATTCGAAACGCTATTTGAATGCACTCAAGCTGTTCTCTGATATACACTATCAATATCTGACGCGCTCGAGTATATCCATGTTACTGTTTTTTTTTACATTTTTGCAAGCTTATCGACGCTTTCTTCACCAGTGAAATGACAAACATTATTAAACATTTTTTTCTACCATATAATCTTCAAAATCCAATAGGCTTCTACGACGCTCGAGTAAACTCCCATTTAACATCGTGGGCTCCCCTAATATTGAAAGGTTTTTTCTTAAATATTTTGTATTTTTTAAAAAAACCTGAAACAATTTTCTATGAAACAAACCAAATTTTTTTGTGATGCCTAAAAGTATGTGATAGATTTTTATTATAATCCGGTGATAAGTAATAACTGGCTGCTTAACAATTCAACAGAAACATATGAGATATTCACAGTTTAATCGTAATTAACAAAGCGTATTTATAGCATTTGTTATTTTTATAACTGTGAGCACCTCAGTGTGTGATTACCATATTCAATAATTTTGTAGCGCTGTTATATATAGTTTAGATAGGGCATAAAAATACGAGACACAAAAAACACGTACAAGGGCTACTTTTATTTACGCTTTTTGTTTATAAAAAATAAATCGTAAATTAAGCAGGCCTGCGTACTTAAACTGTGAATAGCCTAATAGAAAGTTTCTATGAAATCCTTGGTTCAAAGGTAAAAATAGTCCTTAATATAAAAACAAAATTACCTATCATTAGATTTTTTTTTATTTTAGCATTTTAATGCCACTTGGTATTACTAGTTAATATATAAAAAAAAAAAAAAAAACGAAATGGCCACATTTCAGCCCTTTAAAGGACTTTGACCGAGCTTCTTATGATCAATTGTGTTGTGTGTGATGTGAAATGTTTGCACACAAACGATCGAGAACTGGACCTACATGTTTTACACCGACTCCGAACGGCTTTATGTTCTCAAGAAGGTTTTCATGGCAGCCGAACAGAAAAACTGATTCAATTGAAAAAACTTTCTGTGTCGGATGGAGGATTCGAACCTGGGTTCTCTGGCGTAAGAGTCACACACTCTACCCACTACGCCACGGCCGCCACTGACATATAATGTTAATATATAATGCTTTAAAAAGAAACAATTTTTTCGAAATGTTTTTCAGAACAAAGATGCTCATTCATGATTTGTTGACGTCAATGAACATGTTGATGACGTCACTTCGTATGGAAGTTAGGGCTTTTATTAGATTTTACCAAATTTAATTGTAAGGGTTCAGATTAAATATCGAAGCTTATGTTTCTTTAATTTTTGTGGGTTTTTAAGAAATTTTAAGGTTAAAATAAAGTCACTTTGTACGGGAGGTAGGCGTGGTTTTCATCCGATGTTTTCAAATATTATACTAGTTGTTTACATAACAGCGTTTTGTTTACATAATGGTTTAGGTAACAGCGTTCTTAAAACTTCCATCACCAGCGGAACCTTTTTCTATATTAAGTTTGCGACGAAACCCTGTAATATTTACAACTTTATAAAAGATATAAATTTGCATTTTTTCAGTAAAAAACAAATAATTTTATTTCATACTAGCAGGACCCAGTGGTCCGTGGCGAAGCAAACATACTTTTTTATTTGTAAGCGGTAATTCATAGTGCCACTGCGCCCATTTTTAGTACAGTTGGCGACGGTAAGCATACAAACTTAATTACCAAATTTCAGTCTTATACGACCGAAAACGTCTGAAATGTAGTATTTTTACTGATGTGTGGGGTGGCAATTAATTTTTTTTTTACAAAACATCCTCGCAAAAATATCCACAAAATAAAGAAAAGTCCATCTAAATCGATTCAGCCGTTCATGAGTGCATCGGAATCCAACGAACACTATTTAATTTTTATTTATATAGATAATATAGCACATATTTTGCAGAGCTGTGAAAGATTTAAATCATTTTACGTTTTAAGTCTTTTGATTTTGTTTAAATTTATTACAATATATAATTCCTTTCCGGTACTTCTGACTTCAACATTAGTCAGATTAGTGAGATTAGCAATCATTTGTCATATTTAAGTGAATATCTGAAAAGCGGGCATGGTGGAACGAAACAAACACCGGATACAGAATCAGCACAAAAATTTGGTAAAGTATATTGCGTAAAAACTTTAAAATTTGTGTTACTTGAATTCGTTCAAAGTCAAATGACAATTGATTGGGAATGGTGACAATGAAATCAAGTCATGTTTCCACAAAATTATTACCAATTCAAAAACATTCAAAATGATTGGTGACTTCATTTTTCTGAAGTCTTATACACGATATTAGATAAACACTAAATCAAAAATTTTACAAATTGATTGCGACTTAAAAGAATGCAGCTACAAATGATTGAAACCTTTCACAGATCTGATATTATGTGTAAAAAAATATATTTTAAAAAAGCTAATAACTTTGGTGTGCTTGTTTATTAGATCACAATTTACCAATATCAGAATGTAGTGTTGTTAGTTGGAGACGTATTTAATTTTCGTATATGAAAAAAGATTTCTCAAATTGGTAGGTTGTAACAAAACGCATGAATTCTCTTAATATGCGTTTTTTAAATTTCTGGATACTCTTCCATTATTTTGCTCTAAAATGGAGCAATTTCAATATGGCTACATGGAAATTTTAATTCGGTGTCCATATATAAGTATAAGTAGAAAGAAAATATTCCAAAAAAATTCTTTTTTAAACCAGTTAATTGTGTAAAAATATGCGGCTGCCAAAAAATCATTTAATTTAACAAAAAACAGTGTATTATTTTATTTATATTTATACATTCCTCCTAAAGCTCTTACTTCAATTAAAATTAGTTGACCTTACTTCTGAACTTTAAAGTTGTAGTACTTGGCCCTTGAAGTGAAAGATTTACATCGCTGAGGAACGAAAATAAATCGAAAAGGTAGGCTAAATTCGTTTAAGTACGAAAATCGTTTAGGTACAAATATATATCGAGAAGATAGGCTAGCCAACTAACGTTTTTAGGCTTCGCAGTGTAGTTCAAAGCACCTGGTCAGAACCATTCCCTTGGATAACCATCTTACTTCTGTATGAAGAAGCAGTTTTTTTATGTAAGCTTCCCCATATCATAGCACAATAGGGTAAATATCCCAGCATTTAGGGGTTTGGTTTTGATGAAATTTACAATCTTAAAAGTTTCATTGAGAACTTCTTGAAGTGTTTGTATGTTAGTATCTGTTTAACAGCAAGAGCATAAAAATGAAGACTACAATATTTGTATTTTTGATGTCTGGAACTCTTTGCGTGCTATTATGCCCTCTGTAACTTCAACCATGGCCTTAGCTCCATCAGTGCATATACCTACGATAGCATAAATTCAAAAAAATCTAACTATTTTAATAATAAGCATTATGTAAATTATACATTTCTTGACCTGTTGTTTGAATTGGCTTTCAAATTTTTGCACGATTTGGTTCACTCAAAATTCTTAAAAACCATTTATTTTTTAAATAATATTTTTAATTTCATAGCTATCTCCTTCATTTCCTACATTTTTGAATAGAACCACTGAGGTATCTCGGAACACAGTTTGAAGAACGCTGGTTTATAAAGTATATTAAAGTTTATCTTGAAAATTTCAAGATATTCCATTGAGTGGATTTTTAGGAGATTTACGCATTACGCGTTAACGTACAAAAATTTTAAATAACGTAAAGTATATGTAAAAACACACGTTAATACTCACACCAAATGTATGTTATTCATATTCAGGCCAAATGTAACTAGTCCGAAAAGTAAAGTAACTTTAAGGTAGTTATTCGCGAAGTAATTTTCATATAGTTGAAAGGTCATCGAAAAATAGTTAGTAGAGAGGCCACGAAACAGAATTTTAGGGTTGTAGTAAGGAGCAAAACAAAAGTATTAGCGTTGGATTACTTTACTTTTTCTGTGTTTTGCCTCACAAAAAAGGTGTTACAAAGTTATTTAATCCAACTAAGTACTTTTTTGATTTAAAAGCTCTATTAAAAAAAATAAAACACAATAACGCCAACGTATTAAGGCCAACCAAAATAGTCGAGACGTAACGATAACGATGGGGATCGGGGGGCGTACCTTCACATGGCAACGTGTCTGACTGCCTCAACCTGGCGAGGCCACCATTATCCATGTCGAAACCATCTCAAGTCGACTCAAACCTCCACGTGGTGTTTCCTGTGCAACGGCAAACTGGCATCCGTCAGTTTGACGGCTAATTTGAGCGGCGGGCCGCTCCATAGACCTTAAACATGGAATGTGAGCAGGGTTTGGGTCCCGCCACATTACTACTGCCCAATGAAAACTAAACCAGCCTCGGATAAGAACCCCAATTACGTTGACGACCACCGCAAACGAAGAACGGACAAGGATTTACGGCTATGCACCTGGAATGTCCAAACCCTTTATGGGGAAGGTGCCATTATTCAACTGTCAGAAGCCCTCAAAACAATAAAGGCAGACATCACCGCCATCCAGGAAATGCGATGGAAAGCACAAGGTTGCTCTAAACAAGCACACTGCGATATCTACTGCAGCTGCCATGCGGAGAGGCTCGAATTCGGATGTGGATTCTTCGTTAGCCGGAAACTACGCCCGCCACCTTGTTTCCTGGTTCACAGCTGTGAACGAAAGATTGGCCACGACCCGCATCAAGGTTCAATTTTTTTTTAATCAGCCTTATTTGCGCGTACGCCCCGTTGGAGGAAAAGAACGAAGCCGTCAAGGACGCTTTCTACGCGAGTCTTGAGGACGTATACGACCACCTTCCAGTCCATAATGTGAAAATAGTCCTCGGCGATTTTAATGCGAAAGTCGGAAAGGAAGGCATCTTTGGCCCCACTGTCGGTCAGTTCAGTCTTCATGAGTCCTCCACGAACAACGGTCTAAGACTGATCGACTTCGCCGCGGCCCGAAACATGGTACTAAGTAGCACCAGATTTAAGCACCTCGACATCCACAAGGTCACCTGGCTGTCCCCGAATCAAAAAACGCGAAACCAAATTGATCATGTTGTAATCGACGAAAGGCATGCCTCTAGTGTTCTAGATGTGCGTACATTTTGGGGGGTCAACACTGACTCCGACTATTATCTTGTTGCAGCCAAGGTCAGCATGCGATTGTGCAATGCGAAGAACATACGCACAGGAATGCAACGAGAGCTAGATGTAGCTAAGCTGTAATTACAACGGACTGCCGAAGCCTACTCTGCTCAACTCTCGGTTAAGCTCAACCAACCAACCTCTGGACCCGATGAAGCCGGCGGACTTTGGGCGCATGTATCCCACTCCATGCGCGCTGCCGCTGAAGAAGTCATTGGATTCCGGCGCCCGCAACCTCGGAACCAATGGTACGATCAGGAGTGTCGCATCGCGACAGCAGTAAAAAACGCCGCATATAGAAAAACGCTGCAGTCAGCTGCAACGCGAGCCGTGCGAGAAAACTACCGCGAAAAGAGGAAGGAAGAGAGGCGCCTTTTCAGACGCAAGAAAAGAGAGCAGGAAAAGCGTGAGCGTGAGGAACTAGAGGTATACCAGGGCAAGAAGGATGCACGAAAATGCTATCAACAGGTTAAGCGTCTAACCCAAGGTTTCAAGCCCGGAGCAACCACTTGTAGAGACGAAAATGGAGATCTGAATACGAATACACACAGTGTGTGCTGATATTGTGGAGACGGTACTTCTCCAATTTACTGACTGGCGACGATTCCAGCAATGCCGCCCATGGAGAGCGCAGTTCAGAGCCACCAATCAACGATGACGGAGTGGAAGTACCACCACCTAGCGATGAACAGGTTCGAGTTGCTATCCAACGACTCAAAAACAATAAAGCAGCTGGTGCTGACGGCCTGTCAGCTGAATTGTTTAAAACCGGCGGCGATGAATTAATAAGGCGCATGCATCAGCTCATCAGCAAAGTATGGCTAGCAGAAAGCATGCCCGACGATTGGAACCTCAGCGTACTGTGCCCTATACCAACTCCGCCAGGGTTGCGCCTGCCTGTCCCAAGCCAGGATAGAGGAGGAGGGTTGTTTGTAGGATACGTCCTGCAAACGGAAAAACTGATAGGGCCAACCAAGAGCTCGGGGTGGCGCCCATCTTGGTAGCAGGTCATAATCGGTATATCGATATGAAACAAGCCTGCGAAGGTATAGCAATTGACCTTAAAACTTGTTAGTACGGGGACAGTCTTTACCTGTCAAATGGGGTAGACCCTAGCTATCCACCGCTCTGAGACCTTAATTCAGCGTATTATAACAGATGTGAAGTGTCGGCATGCGTGCATAAATATATTGACTCTTCGGCTTTCCGAAGTGTTGCTTGTCAAGTGTTTGACTCGCACCCTCAAACTGGCACGGCAGTCACTGAGGGAAGTGTTGAAATGGTTGTGTAAACTAAGGGTTCTCATACTGCGCACGGCAGTCCCTGAGAACAATGGCCAATACTGTATATCTAAGACACGTAGCTCCGTCAAGGTAGGAAATGACCTCTCCAAAACCTTTAATACCGAAAGAGGTTTCAGACAAGGCGATCCACTGTCTTGCGATCTCTTCAACATCATCATGGAGGGGATAGTACGAAAGGCCGGTGTGCATCGTAATGGCACCATTTTCTACAAAGGCGTCCAGCTCCTTGCGTACGCTGATGATATTGATATTGTCGGCAGAACCAAGAGAGATGTTACCGCTGCTTTCGCCGCTATCGAAAAGGAATCAGCCAAAGTGGGTTTGACGATAAATGAGGGTAAAACAAAGACTCCCACGTTTCATCCAGTAGCTACAACTTTGAAGTAGTCAATTAGTTTGTATACCTTGGCACCGCCATTAATAACAACAACGAAGTCAGCCTGGAGATAAAGCGAAGAACAATAATTGCTAATAGGTGCTACTATGGGCTCAGTAAGCAACTAAGTTCCAGAGCCCTCTCTCGATCGACAAAACTAACACTCTACAAGATGCTCATTCTACCTGTGCTGCTTAATGGCGGCATGGGTAATTTCGCAAACTGACGCAGCCGCTTTGGGGGTGTTCGAGAGAAAATTTCTTCGCAAAATCTTTGGTCCTGTTCGAGTAGGCGACTATCGCATCCGAATGAACCACGAGCTGTATGAGCTCTACGAAGACATTGTTGTAGTTCGGCGTATAACTGTACAGAGGGTCGCTGGTCAATGACGACGAAGGAGACCATGCCTCCGATGGATGGACCAGGCTGAGGAAGCCCTAACCGCACTTGGTGTATCCGATTGGAGAAGGCGCGTGCAAAGCAGAGGCGCCTGGCGAGAGCTGATGAGGTCGACCGAACCCCGAACGCGGATTGTTACGGCCACCTAAGTAAGTAAGTAAGTAACTATAGCGATTGCACGAATGTCTGCATTCATTACTTCAATTTTTATATTTAACCCAAAATTAGGCGCTATTGAACGCAGCGCAATTTTCCACCTATCCTCTGTGACGCTTTTTGCCATATGGCCAGCTAAAACTAACAAAAAATATTTTAAAGTCGACTCAAAATTTTTTGTTAGTTCAAAGTCGACTCAAAATATTTTTTGGTATGCCGATTATCTCTTTATGTTCAGTTTTGATTTAAGGTCTGACGTTGATTTGTATTCGTATATTCTTTATCTAATATCGAGGTCAACTCATTCATTTTCTAGCAAGAAAAAGCTCACCAACGATGGGCAAGACATAAGTACTGTCAAAAAGTCCATAGGATGATACATATAACCTTCAAACGATACCTTCAAACGAATGATGCAACTATTGTTATTGGGAGAAAAAAATACAAAAAGTGAATTTCGAGTTTTGATAAAGCATTGCTTTTTGATAAAAAAAAATACAGTGGAAACCAAACAATGGCCTGATAAACATTATCCCAGCTCTACTCCATCAAGACAAATGGTAGAAAAGTGGATTGCTGAATTTAAACGTGGTCGTACCAGCACAAATGATGCAGAGCGCAGTGGACGCCCAAATCAGACTGTTATTCCACAAAACTTAAAAAAAAATCCACAAATTGGTTATGAACGAAGACCCAGCAATCGGCTTGTAAGGTGATGGCGTCTGTATTTTGGAATGCGAAAGGAATAATATTCATCGACTATCTCCAAAAATGAACCACCTCCAACAACGATTATTACTGTGCACTTTTGGATCGATTGAAGGCTGAAATCGCCAAGAAACGGCCACATTTGCAAAAGAAAAAAAAGAGTTGCTACACCAAGACAATGCACCGTGTCACAAATCGATGAAAACAATGGCAAAATTGAATGAATTGGGCTTCGAATTGCTTACCAACCCACCGTATTCTCCAGATTTAGCCTTCAGCGACTTTTTCCTGTTTTCAGATCTCAACAGAATGCTTGCTGGAAAGAAATTCAAGTCCAATGATGAAGTAATTGCTGAAACTGGGGCCTATTTTGACGAGAAAGAGAAATCGTACTATAAAAGTGGTATCGAAAAGTTGAAAAATCGCTATACTCGCTGTATCGCTCTCAAAGGCAACTATGTCTAGTTTTATCAAAATTTTGTTTTTTTCTTACTTATCCTACGTACTTATTGCATGACCTAACTGGTTGAAAAATCTCTAAAAAGTATGAATAATTAAAATACGGAAAAAAATTGTGATAACAACCTAAAGGTTATTCTTTAAAACAATTTCCATTTTTTAAGAATTGAACAATGCAGTTTTTGAAAAAACTAGAAAAATTTATAAACTTTGTGGTTTCCTAATTTCTGGCAAATAATTAAATTTCCACCCCCGTCTCCCCTGCCCTCATTGCATAAATTTTTTCTGTTATATATTTATTGAATTTCACAAATCCCTACATATCCTTGTCGCTATGTTTAACATTAAGATTTCTTTATGGGCGCAAACAAAATAAAAAACGTTGAAACAAAAACAAGTTTTATTGATGTGGATGTGGATAGCTTTTCGACTTATATATTAAAACAGCAAAAACAAACCAATTAATAGCACACAAAATAACACAAAATAACTGGCTATAACTTTTTTGCCGCAAGTCCTTTGAAAAAGCATAAGTAAAACCTCAGATAGACTCCTTATTATTGCTAGGACAACAAGACTTAATTACAGACAGCAGCTTGACTTTGGGTTTTGTCTTCATTCCAAAAAAACCATACCAAGTGGAAAGAAACTGTATTAGACTAGACTAAATTCATGTCCATTTAGACTATTTTAACAAAAAGCAGAAAAAAAGCCAAAATTTCTACTGAAATTGCGTCTTTGACGTGCGAGTACTTTGTTCACTTCACTATATTTTGCAATATTATAGCTATGAACAGATGTACCACAGCAATAATAACAGCGACAGAAAACAAGGATATTCAAGCCATAGTAACGCTAAAATATGCATAGCAACAAACACTTATACTATACAAAAACAATGACAATAACAACAACTAAAGCAAAATTAAACAAAAACATAAGAAGAACCTGCTAAAGTTTTCGACAACTATTATAAACAAGTTAATTCAGTTCGTACTTATCTAGATGTCGATTCGTTGAATATTCATACGATGCTGCTTCTTCGGTTTCATCATTCAGGTTTTTGTCGCACAGTGAGTTGAGTCCATATGAATTTGGTACAAAACCTGAAGTAATTGTTATTATAGAATTTGATCAAATTTCATTAATACATTTGAGAAAGAATATTGACACGCTGATTTTAAAAATGCTTTCGGTTTTTTGTACCGATTAGAGGTTTTCCAAAGATAGGTTTTTTCGCCTTTCAGTCGTGTTAAATTCTTACATAAATATTTTGAGAGCTAATTTTAGGAAAGCATTCGTGTTTTTAACACCGGTTATCAGTTTTCCAAAACTCCATTATTTTTCTTTGCTTTTCTGTGGATTTGAATTTTTAAAATACATTTTCTCGTAGGCTGAGTCATGACTCGAATGCGCTTGGTTCGAGTGCGAATTCGTTTAGCGTTTTTAAGGAACTGTTTTTTTTTTCTTAATTTGACATCGAGTTAAATTAAATTTTGCAAATAAATAAATAACTTAAGGGCTGATTTCAGGAATGCCTTTGGTTCTTTAGTTGTCTAAAGACCGAATGTGTTTGATTTGCCATCGATTTGAATTTTTCAAATCCATTTCCCTTCTCAGCAACTGATTTTCATCATGTTCCACTAAACATTGAGCTAGAATTTTGTGAATTTCCATCTCTTAATATCAATAATGCTAGCGCAAGCTTCAACTACAATATTTGTGATTTTAATCCTTTGAATGATCTTTTAAAAAATGTTGGTTGGAATTCTATGTTTTCTGATTCTGACGTAAATTCTTGCTGTTACGCAAAAATTCCTTTAAACTCGCAAAATTCTTATAAGTTTCCATGGCTTACTAAAGGCTTAAAAACTCTTAAAAATCGGCGAAATAAGTTTTTCAAAATCTATAAACAAACTAATGATTCTATTGCTTTTGATAGATACCGGAGTTTAACTTCCTTAATAAATATCATTATAACAAGTACATTTTAGACTTTGAGTATTATATTAATTCCAACCCTAAAGCATTTTGGAGGTATGTGAAATCCAAAAGAAATTGTTCCAACATCCCATCAGCTGTTTTTTACATTGATACAACAGCTAACTGCACAAATGAAGCTGCTAACCTTTTCGCAAATTTTTTTAAATCAAACTACATAACAGATAATGACATCGATGATGATAGCTTCCCGCATATTCAATCTTCGATTGATTTTGGAGCACTTTTAATATCAAGTGAAGATATTATTAAAGGAATTTCGGAGCTGAAACCATCAATGCAGACTGATATTGATGGAATGTCATCTATATTGTTAAAAAAATGTTTATCGTTAGTGGACCCAATTAAGAAAATTTTTAAGAAATCACTTTCGACTGGTGTTTTCATTTCTGA
The DNA here is from genome assembly GCA_914767935.1 of Coremacera marginata. Classification (NCBI taxonomy): domain Eukaryota; kingdom Metazoa; phylum Arthropoda; class Insecta; order Diptera; family Sciomyzidae; genus Coremacera; species Coremacera marginata. The sequence continues at coordinate 5,795,280 of OU612044.1, read as the reverse complement.
TTGGAAAATTGCTTTAATTACACCAATTTATAAAAGTGGTAATACAAATTGTATTTCCAATTACAGACCAATCTCAAAACTATCTTCAATCTCGAAACTATTTGAGAGTATGTATTATAAAAAACAAAATTTACTTTGCTGTTAAAAGATTCATTTCTCCTAAACAACATGGGTTTGTTTCTGGACGCTCAACAGTATTTAACCTTGCCGTTTTAACTGAAGAATGAATCTCTGCATTTAATAGCGGTTTCCAGGTAGATACAATTTATACAGATTTTGCTAAGGCCTTTGAAAAGGTTTCTCATCGAATCTTGATTGCGAAATTATCAAGATTTGGATTTCACTCAAAATTTTTGAAGTGGATAAAATCATATCTATCTGATAGAATCTGCTATGTTGTTGTTGACAACGAGAGATCTGTTCCTTTTGTAGCCACTTCTGGTGTTCCACAAGGCAGTATTCTGGGCCCTCTGCTTTTCATTTTGTTCATCAATGATATTGGTAGCTGCTTTTCTAATGCAAGTTACCTGCTATATGTTGATGATCTGAAAATATACTCAGTCATAAAAAATATATCAGATACCCATGATATACAACTTCAGCTGTCAAATGTATTTGCTTGGTGTTGTAAAAATCACCTATCGTTAAATATAAAAAAGTGTTTTCACATTACTTTTACTAAAACCCAAAATATCATAAATACCTCATATAATATTGATGGAATTGTCTTGAATTTTGTTGATGAAGTATCGGATTTAGGTGTGATTTTTGATACAAAGTTTTCCTTCGTAATTCACATCAACTATATTTTACCTAAAGCTTATGCCATGTATGCGTTTGTTCGTCGAAACAGTTCGGCCTTTATTGACCCATACACGCATAAATCTCTCTATTCAGCTTTTGTTAGATCCAAGCTTGAATATGCGTCATTTATCTGGAATCCCTGTTATAGCTCCCACATAAATAGACTTGAACGTCTTCAAAAAGTATTTACACAATATGCTCTTAGGTCCTTAATTCATACTGAGCCAACCCCCTCATATAGTGATCGGTGCTTGTTAATTGGATTGAAATCCCTACAAAGTAGAAGAACTATAACATCAATCTTATATATCTCAGACTTTGTTAAAGGGGCAGTTGACTGTCCTCGTCTATTAGAAATGATAAATTTTAATATTCCAATAAGAAATCTCCGAAATTACGATCTTTTTTCCATTAGATTGCTTAGAACTAATTATGCTATTAACGCTCCATTGAATAGAGCTCTTATTGAATACAATATGCTCTCTAACAATATTGCCATAGATCTTACTTTCAATAAACAGGCTTTAAAAGTCCTTCTTGATAATTTTTATCGTTAAACAAATAATTTATTATATTGTTTATATACTTACTGTAATCATTATTATTATATTATTGTTACTTAATTTTCAGTGACTTTGCCAAATACTCTTTAGTCAGTAAGGAATCTTTGTTCCATTGATGATGATAAATAAATAAATAAATATGACCTTAAAAAAAAAAAAAAACACAGGTGCGTCGTTGGACACCCGAGAGAGCGAAGATTTTTCGCAGTTACATAGATTTTATAGCTCAAAACTTTTTTCTATTTAATAAATTATCTTTTAAATTCAAAAATTTAAGAAAACATAAAATAAATTACATATGTATATACAGAAAACATATTTACTGTTTATTTTTTTATTGTTGAATGTCAAATTTCCACGCCAATTACATATACGGGCATATAATGCCAGCGACTCTCCATTTTAACTCTCCACACATGGTTGTGAACTTGGCTGCACGTAACAAATTTTTTCTTTCAACAGCGTACTACCTAGCGAAAAAATCTGTCGAAAATTTTTCAGATTTCACTCCAAGCAAGTCACAGAACGAGGAGTAAAAAGCTTCGCTTCAATAATATATATTAAAGAACGCACACGAAAAAAAATTTAACAAACATTTTAGATACCTTGCCGATGTCATGAATGCGTTTGTTAATTCCATATTTATTGATATCATCTATTTTCTTGACGCTTAAAACATAGAGCATAGAGCATAAATTATTATCTAGAGATTGCATCAACTCTGCTAAGTCTCTGGCATGTGTTAACAGAGTTATTTCACTTAAAAACATGAAGAAAAAAACTCTGTTAACCTCTGTTAACACATGCCAGAGACTTAGAGATTTAGAGTTGATGCAATCTTTAGATAATAATTTATACTCTATGCCAACAACACCACAAACGCATTCACAATACAAACACATCGATGCTGGAGACACCTTGTGGCAAATAAAAGCAAATTTTTGTAGCATAGCAAATACACAATCCTCTATCAATTGATAGATGGTGACGATCTACTGCAGCATAGCTTCTGTTATAACTAACATTAAATTAACAACTTTTTCTCACGAGTCTTTGCGGCCTAGTGGGTAGTGTGCTGGGCTATCATTTAAGAGGGCACGGGTTCGATCCCCACGGGAAGTAAAATATATTTTTAGTACTTACTATCAAAGTATTAAATTTCTTGTTGTAATAAGCGCTAGCAACAAAGAAACCATAAAAATTCCAAGAAAAAATCTGTCGAAAATTTTTCAGATTTCACTCTAAGCAAATCACAGAACGAGGAGTAAAAAGCTTCGCTTCAATAGTAGTTTGCTATATATGAGCAATATCTTTTAGAATTCAAAACTTCAGTGATATACACTCACTCACAAAAGTATGATAACCTTCTTCTAAAAACTCTCTTATAGAGTAAAGACAGGTATTGTGGAATACCTATTTCTTTTTCCTACATTACGGACAAAATATCCCTTAGAATCCTTAGCAGTTTGCATTTTTTGATTCGTTCGTTGATATCTTATATGTTCTTTTTTTCAGTTAGTTTGTTATCAAATCCATTTAATAGTTATAGTAAAGAATGTGAAGGAACCCCGAAAATCACTATTTACAAAATTGGCGGGTAATGTGGAATGAGTTGGGCGGTTATTATAGAATACCATTCCACATTACCCAACACAAAACTAAGTTAAATAATTTTGGTAAATAAAACAATTACTCGTATATTTTCAAAAACAAAAAGTTTACGCATTTAAGGAAAAGGTTTTTGGTTTATTAAGTTTTTAATTACATTTTAATTCATATCTTTCTAATTAAGAACAAAACCATAGAAAACCATTAAAAATTCGTTTCAAAAGAAAATTTTGATTTTAAATAAACTTTAAGGGATGATAGGGCGCATGATTCGCAAATAAAAATGGGTTTGTCTTTTTGGCAAACATGTTTCATGCACCCACACCATGTCGCATTGCAAACATTGTGTCCATTTAATCAAGGTGGTGCCATTTTTGCAGTCTATGTTGCAAAACATCCATTTTGTTTCTTTATTAGGTGGAAAGTCAGGGTGAACTTCGTCGTCGTCAGAGTCCATGAACTTTAAGCTGGCATCAGATTCACTGGAGGAACTATTGTTTCTAGCGTCTGCTCTGATCTGCCTGTTTCTGATTAGTCTTTGTCTGCTTTCGTCTGCCCTTTTCTGCTTTTCCTTTTCGAGCCTGAATAGCTGCAATACTCTTCTCGTGTTAGCTTTTATATGGAGATTTCGTAAGAACGGTTGCTTTTGATTTTCTTTCTCGACTGCTCGTTAGAGGGCGCCTTATTTTTGCTGGAGAGATATCTCCCAGGGACTGATTCGCTTACTAGTAGACGCAGCAGTTGGCAAAACTTGGTCAGCTATTAAAACTTGATTAGCCATTAAAAGTGGGTCAGCCATGGAATTAGTAGAAAATAGATCCGAATTTGCGTTTTCCTCTACTGCGCATACTGGATAACCTGTCGATGGACTTGCACCAGAAGACTTTTCAACTAGTTCTTCAACTAAAATTGGGTCAGTCGTGGAATTATTAGAAAGCAGATCGAAATTTTTGTTTTCTGCCAATGCGCCCTTGAGTAATCGTTTGATGGATTTTCACCAGAAGTTTCTTCAACTAGTTCTTAAATTTCTCTAGCAATAAAGACGCTTTCCAAAAAATATTTTTATTGAAAGAGCATATTCCCGTGTATTTAAATCAATTGACTGCAACTTGTCCCGACTGAACCTTAAGATAAGCTCTAGCTAAAAGTTATGCAATGTCAAACTGAGTAAATTTTGTGCCTTTTTCATGTGTATATCTTGTACTTCATCGCTGTAGTATGTTTTAAGGGGACCCATAAACGTCTTGTCCAATGGCTGCAGCTTGTAAGTCGAGTGTGCAGGAAGCGAAACAATTACCACACCATTTTAACGTGCAAGGTTTAATATCTCTATATTCCTCGTATGGCTATAGTGTCCGTCCAAAATTAGTAAAGATGGGTCTTCCTTACTTGACTTTGTAAATTTTAAACAATGCTTAACCATTTTGTGAATGTATCCACTTGAACCCATTCGGAAATGTGACATGCTGAATCTGAACCAGAAGGAGCCTTCTTCATTAATTGAGGATTGAAGTTTTTTCGTGGAAATATAAAAAAAGGCGGAACGAAAGATCCCCCCCCCCCTCGTTCAGCAGATGTCATTGCTCCAATTTGGCATTTCCCTTTATATGCCAAAATTTTCGGATGTTTATTTGAACCAACAGAAAGTCCAGTTTCATCAACATTCTTTATAGCAGATGGTGGGAAATTGTGCTGTTCATATTCACCTTCAAGGATTGCAAAAAACATGTCAACATTTTCTCGGGTGAAACCTCTGGCCGTATCAAAAGAAGTGCCAGCTGGTGACCGAATACTCAATTTTTCTTTATGACGTTTCAAGAATCCTTTAAGCCAGTCTTTACCAGCGCAACATTTTAAAACGGAAAATTTATTTGGAACATTGTTTTCTTTTGCGATATGAAATACAAGGGAACGGATATCACCTCTAGTAAGTCCCCAGAATCGAGCTTCCATCTATAGAGCATAGTTTATTAATCCTTTTTCAGTTTCACTATCAAAAACTGGCTTACGTCCTTATGGAGTGGAGAAAAGTTTTGAAATCGGAGTATCGCTTCTAGCCATTCTGTAAAGAATTGTGTGCGGAGCATTGAAGGTTTTTGAGGCTAAATCTATGCCCATATGTCCGTCTCTTACTGCTCGTAAAGCATGTTTCATAGAAAGCTGATTCCACTTTCTAATTCCATCCTTTTTTAGCATGTTTGCATTTAATCTGGAAGATATAAAATGAATTCTAAAAATTAAAAGCAATGTTGCAAAAAGCAATAGGGTAATGTGGAATAGTATTCCATAATAGCCGCCTTCAAACATTCCACATTGCCCGTTTCATACCTTATGCACAGAAATAGTTATAAAGAAATGTATAAACTATGAACGACGTACTTACCACAAGACTCGAAAAATATATACCTATATTCTTGGAATTTTAACGAACGCACGACTTTAAATTAATTTTTATCAATCACCAAAGCCCTTCGAAATATCAAGGAAAAAATGCCACGTTATCGAGCCAATGCTTTCCGAACTACTGAAAATCAACGAGCACGTATTTTCAAGAATAAACATGTATGCCAACTATATGTTTTGATTTGCAAGCTTTTATTGAAGCAACAGTTGCCAGAAAGTCATTATTTTTTAAAATAAAATACCCTTCCACATTAGACACCCCTTCCAGTTCCCCGACTTTACTCTATATTATTTTTAATTTTTTTCTTTTGATCAAAAAGTTTTTTGATTTTTATTCAAGTGACAACTCACTGTGTGTCGTCGTCATTGTCTGCTGCACTGTGTGCAAATAAAGCGCAGGGCATGCTGTGAGACGTGCAAAGCGACGAAATCCTTTACAGCAGGAAAACTTAGCAATTTAACAACTTAATTCAATAAACTTACCGGCAACTTTTGTGTTTGGATCTCGGTATGTGTGAGTGTGTAAGTGTGTCTGTGTTCGCCAAAGAAGTCACATGACAGAGTGTTGAGTTGGGGTTGCAAAGACCTGGTAACGGAGAAGATGCTTGTTCTAGTCTATTCGTACGCATGCAGATCCTTGGGAAGCAAGTCAGCCAGCCTGTTGTAAATGATTCTCTTTCCTTGTAGATTTCATGGCTTTGTTCGACAATATTAAAAAAAAAACTTTCAAAACAAAGCACAAAATAACGACCCTATTTTTTTTTGTTTTGAACTCGAAAGTTTCGTTAGGTATTTGTTGCATGTATGGCTTATTTATTTAATGTTGTTTTCGTAGGTAGGTGCACTTTTTTCTTGCAATGTTTTATAACAACGCAACAGGGTGCTGCAAGTAAAAAGTTTTAATTGTGATCTAAAAATTACGGAGTTGCCTTCGAAGAGAAGTTACCAAGCATGCCTTGAATCAAAATTGTTAAATTCACAATTTATGCAAATATTATTAACTTCACTGACAAAAATTTTAAATTCGTTTTCTTCTTTACTTACGATTACCATAAAATAAAACATTTGTACTGTATTTCTAGGTCGCCGCAGTTGCTTAGCATAAGCTTCGCATACATCTAAGCTAGCTGCATCCATTGGTACGTTCAAGCTTTAACCCTGAAAGTGAATTTAAGCATGGAGTTTTTGTAAATTATAGAGCCCTGCATGATTATGCTTTTCCGCCTCCCTGAATATATTCTCTTGCTATAGAATAAATAATTTCCTCTATACCTTTTCTGCTTTGCTCATACCTGATCTTACACTCTCTTTGTTTTATGCAGGTATAAGAAACAAAGAGAATAAGAGCACGATGCTTTACTAACAACCAGGGATGATATTGGCTTTACTGTAAAAGGGCCAAAATTCATATAAAAATAGGGCCAATTTGACATTAATAGGGCTTTTAGATTTAAAAAATTGCATCTCAATATCAGAGATCGTACCAATTATGCATTTTATAATAAAAAGCAAAAAATAATAATTATTATATTTTGACTTTTAAAATTTTGAGCAAAAAATAATAACTATTTCTGTTTCTTGATTTTTTAAGGCAAAATCTGACCTATAAATTTTTGAGCACTAAATAACTGTCAAGTCTTAATATAAAAAGAAAAATCTGACCGATATTTTTTTGAGCACTAAATAGCTGGTAAGTTTTAAGCTTAGATCCACATTTTGCTTTTTATTTTTGCCTTAAAAAATATAAATAAGAAATAATTATTATTTTTTGCTCAAAATTAAATTTTTTTTTTTTATTTTTTATTTTTTTTTAATTTTTTTTTTTTTTGCTCAAAAAAATAAAAATTAATAATTTAAAAATCAATACGAAAACATGTTCTACAATGTGCGAGGAGTCTAATGGTACCTTCCAATCGGCGGCACAACAATTTTTTCACACTGCTTTTTTGGTTACCAAAAATTTGAAAATAATTATTATTTACAGTCTCTGCTCAATATTGAAGAGTTTCAATATGGATATACGGCCATTGTTACACAAATAGCACGCTTTTTAATTATCTCAACAAGTCAATTTTATTTCGCATTTTCTTTAAAAAGGTTAGTTATTGTAATGGAAAAAATAATTCATTTCCAACTAACAGTTCTGGAAAATCAAACTTTTTCGTGTGTTTTATTTCGGTTCAGCTGTTTTAGCCTAAATATGGAAATACTTGGTTAATCACAAAAACAGCACATTTTAATTTAAATGATTTAATCAAATCAGTTCCATCTTAAATCAAAAATTTTGGATGAAAGTGATATAGTTTAAGGTTATTCTTTCAAAAAGATTTCATTTCACGCTTTGTTTGTAAAAGTTAAAAAGACGCAAAAAATAATCTATAGATAAAGTGGTGGCGGCACACCCGGATTTCAATCTTGAAATAGTCGTAGAATGTCAGAAATGAATATGCAGTTTAATGCAGACTCTCCGTTAAGTCTTGCAAGAAGTCTAATTCATGAAGCGGGACTAAGGTTCACTCTTTTCATCTAATCTTTCAACTAAACTTGTTGAAATTACTAAAAAGTATGATTTTAATGGGGCAATGACTGTATATAACAGAACTTGTTTTACTGAGAACAATTTAAAAGGCGATAGGAAATATCGCCTTTACATAAAATACAAACAATAAAAAATAACATAAGAAATGAAAAATTACCCAAAATTTTTCCATACAAAATCGGTGTGAATGAAATAAAAAATGAATGGGAAATTCAAACGAAAAATAATCGAAAAAAACTGAACAATGTTGCACATTTTTTAACGAAATTTCGCTTTTTGCTTTTGAGGGGTTTTTTCATACAAAAAACACCTACTTTTTTGGATGCAATTTAGCTTTTTGTCTTTAACTGATAGTTCACATTGACTACTAGTGAAATGGTAATTATAACTCTTTTTTTATTTTTATCACTCGATCATGTTTTTAAAAATTTCAAATAATTAACTGAAATCGGTCGAGGGCTATCCGTCACCCCTTTTCCCCCGCGGTTGTCATATCTTTTCATGATCACTAAGAGATAATTTTTTTTTTCTTTCTCCAGATATTTCTATTTACGAAATAAATCAAAGGTAGCTTACAATTGGCTTCCAGAAATTACGGACGAAAAAAAATTCACAAAATCGGGCATTAATTCGTCGAAAAACAATGACCGAAATTTCTAGCGATTATCTCATTTTTTTGGGTGTTTGTACCAATAAAATTAGGATCTTTTTTGCAAATATTTGAAAATAAAGAAAGGCCCGAAAAATAAGCTTGGAATTTAGGACCGAAAAAAATCGGGCATTTTTGCCAAATTAAAATATGGAAAAACGCCCAAATTTTTGTTTACCGAAAAGTTAAGAAATTTTAAATTCGTTATGATTAAATGGTTCGTCCTTGAACGGAAGGTAAAAAAACATTATTCCGTAAAAGAGCAAATTATTTTATCATAAAAAAAAACACCATCTGGACCTTATCCGTGCATAATGTCCATTGACACTTTGTTCATGAATTACATCAAAAAACAAATAAAATGAAGAAAATTTTGCAGATATTTTTACAGGGGAATATTAATTTACTACTCAAATCTGTAATCTTATACTTTATACTTTGATAATCTTATATTAAATCTCGGAAAATAATACCCTAAAAATTTGAAAATAAAGACCAAAAAACTGCTGAAAATGTCGGTAGTAATTTTCATTTTCTTTCGGGCTTTATTTCCAAACCATTCGCGCATTATTTCTTTCTTTCGGGCTCAATTGCCATTTCAAATTCGGGTATTTTTTCCGAAATTTAATGCATCCAAAATTTCGGGCTTTTTGCCATTTTTTCGGGCGTAAGTTCTGGAAGCCTTATAATCATTTATTCGTTGTCGTCTATACAAGCAACAATATTTTCAATTTAGAAGCAAAACACTTTGTGGCAGCGAATATTGGTTGTTTAATTTTATATTTGTGAAACACTACAACGCCGCTGAATTGCATTTTGGAACAATTTTCCAAAAAAATTTTAAACATTTTTTCGTTTTTATTGTGTAAAATTTTTTTATTCTTTTCGTTTGGGGAATTTTTCATATTTCCATTTGATTTTCCATTGGCATATTGATGTGATTTCAATTAACCAGGAAACTTTTCTTTTAAAAAATTCCGATTATTTTTTCGGTAGAATTTTCGAAAAGGGCCTAAAATGAATAAGAAGGGCCTCGGGGCTTTTGAAATGAAAAAGGGCCCAAAAAAGCCCTAAAAGCCCCCAAATATCATCCCTGCTAACAACATCAGGTAGCAAATAAAACAATAAAAAAATAACAAAAATATCAGTGCTCATACCCTGAATATTTAGCAAATATTTTTTTATTCGTTAGTTCGTAGAACGAAAAGTATATTTTTTGTATTGGTACCCAAAAAAGGGTGGTAGATTGGGGGTAGGTGTGTTCGCGAGAAATGTTGAGGGGCAAAAAATAATAGGACCATTTCATATATTTCACCCCTCTTGGAGTTCAGCTACGGTCGATATAAACTATTTTCGACAGCTTATGTGTTTATTGTATCGAAGGTAGCGAATAGCAACAAAAAATAACACAAATATGCATTAAGAATAACATAAAGCTTATTGCGGGGAAAAACCAACATACCTGATTCTTATTCAGGTCACTGCAGCAGATTCCTGAGTATTCATATAGTTTATTAAGTACTCAGAGAAATAACTGAAGCAACGCGTAGATCGCAAGCTAACCTCAGTGCAAAAGTGTATGAAAAGAGAACAGAGAACAAATAAAAAGTAATTCTCTTGCGCTATACGACCTGTCGCTATACGACCTGTTGTTTACATTTAATCGCTTGCAGCCTTGCTTGCCGTGACTGCTACAGCAGAGAATCAGGGTATATTCAGTTGATGAATATATTCATGCAGGGCTCTAGTAAATAATGATTCCTAAGGTAAATTTTGACGTTTGTCTATTGCAGACATGCCTCTCATCACAATATAAAAATTGTACGGCACTTTGGAATATACCCGTGATTCTCGTCAGAAAAATGTAAATTTTCGAAAATAGCATTTTATTTGTGTAAAAAAACTTAACTCTTAAATGCACAAGGCCACCGATTTTGACCAAAAAAATATATTTTATGTAAATTTGAGCAAAAATAAAATCTGGTTTTTAGTTTCTCAAAAAGATTTTTTTTTAAATTTATTTTAAAAAAGTGGTTATATCTTTAAAGATGCAATGTGCATTTACCCACATCTTACATTCCTATGAAAATACATAAAAAAAAATGTGTTATGATATTTTTATTAATTCATTTATTTTAAAAAACTTTAAATAATCATATTTCAATACATTTTTATTAAAAATACACTGAAAACTAAAATATTAAGCAAAAACATAAATTAAATCAAAAAAAATACATATACCATAAATTTTACAAATTCATTTATATACATATATAATAGCAAATAATACAAAAAATTTCACTTTTCACGAACTGTGACTATTATAAGAACAATTTTTTTCTGCAGCTTAACATAAATTTACTTTACATTTGGTGCAGTACATCCGTGTTTGTTCTGAGCAGTTTGAAAATTTGCATCTACACATCTTATCAATCGTTGTCCAATGATCAATCCTGTCCAATCTGGTGTACTTCGGAGGCGGCATATGGGAATAAGGTTTGAGGCGTTTTTCTTGAATTTGTGCTTCAATACGAGGACATCCGCAAGCTGGAGCTTGTACCGATTAAAAGGAGAATATGGTATCAGCTATCTCCAATTTAAAATCAATTAATCTCATAGCCTTAAATCCTTGACGATTTTAATTTATGCGTTTGTATAAGAGTCAGGAATTTACAAGTGTCATGTCCAAAAGGTGATAGAACACTCTATTTGTCCACTTACGGCTTTTCATAGTTATCTTATGCCGGTCCATGGAGCTGTCCATTAAATCGACACTACCCATGTGCCGATTATATTATTTTATATCTCTATAGGTATATATAAAAATTACGTGTATGTTCGTGATGGCTAAACTCAAAAACTACTGCACCGATTTTGACCAAACTTTATGTACGTGCTCTATGGGGCTTGAGGAGTGTTTCTGTGTAGTTTGAAGTTCGTCCGACAGATGGCGCAATATTTAGTTTCTTTTTGTTTTTGCACAGTAACTCAAGAGCAACTGCACCAGTTTTGACCAAACTTTAATTAATATCTAAATACTTTTTATTTTATCACTATAGGAGTAGCGAAGCACACCGGGCTCAGCTAGTTATTTTATAATTTGAGGACATGGAATCATTTTTACGGTTTTTGCCTTCTTGTCAAATCTCTTAATGGTAAATGGTTCTTTCGTTTCATTTCCTATGCTTGATGATATCGGGTTTACTCCAAAATAGGTAGATAGTAAGTTGACAATCCTGTTGTCTTTCTAAGACAGAGAAGATACATCAATTCCATGAATATTACATATAAACTCATGACTAGTGAGACCACGCTCAAACTTTTGCATTACGTTTTCATCGGAAAGCTTACAATTTTTTATTCTGTTACGTCGAATGGTACCTACTGAAAGTATGCCCAGTGTTCGCAAATACACTACTAATGCCACAATACTAGCAAGATTTACTATCACTGTGATGTTTTTGTTGTACGATCGACAAAATGTGATTTAAATTAAGATACTATAATTACCGTTATAACTACTAAATTTTTATTTCATTTTCGTAGAACTCGTCTCATTATCAAGGTAAGACACAATTCGAAATTCATAACACTATAAGTTTAAATAAATCAGATACAGGGCAATTACAATGCAGACCCTGTCGATCGTACAACAAAAACATCACAGTGATGTAAAAATTACTTCCTTTTGTTTTCATATCAATGCCAGCTTTTTTGCTTTACAAAAGCAAAATAATAATAAAGGCTCAAAATAGCAAGCTTACATTTTCGATACTTCGAACTTACGATTTCTCTATCTCGTCAAAATAGGCCTCAGTTTCAGCGATTACTTCATTATTGGACATCAATTTCTTTCCAGCAAGCATTCTCTTGAGATCTGAAAACAGGAAAAAGTCGCTGGTGGCTAAATTTGGAGAATACGGTGGGTGGGCAAGCAATTCGAAGAACAATTCATTCAATTTTGCCATCGTTTTTATCGATTTGTGACACGATGCATTGTTTTGGTGAAACAACACTTTTTTTCTTTTGCAAATGTGGCCGTTCCTTGGCGATTTCAGCCTTCAATTGATCCAAAAGTGCACAGTAATAATCGTTGTTGGTAGTGGTTCCTTTTTGGAGATAGTCGATGAATATTATTCCTTTCGCATCCCAAAATACAGACGCCATCACCTTACAAGCCGACTCTTGGATCTTTGCTTGCTTTGGATTCGGTTCGTCGACTGCTGTCCACTCAGCTGACTGTCTTTTGGATTCTGGTGTGTAATAGTGAAGCCATGTTTCATCCATTGTCACATATCGACGATAGAATTCCATATTTTTGCGGTTTAACAGCGCCAAACACTTCTCTGAAGCATCAATTCGTTGTTGTTTTTGGTCGACTGTGAGCTCACGCGACACCCACTTTGCACAGAGCTTTCGCATACCCAAATGTTCGTGTAAAATGGTAAAAACACTACCATCTGATATGTTTACAATGTAGTCATAACCAGTTTGAAGATTTTTCTTATGTTTTGTGGAATAACAGTCTAATTTGGGCGTCCACATTGCGCTCTGCATCATTTGTGCTAGTACGACCACGTTTAAATTCAACAATCCAATTGAATTGTCAATTATCAGATTGTTGTCAAATTTTTATACGTATCGTTTGAAGGTTGGTACTAAATAAAAATCATATGGAAAAAAATCTAGTAAAGCCATCAATGTGTCAGCCTATGAACTTTTTGAACGTACTGTTAAAACAACGTAATAAAACAAAATTTTGTTTTAGATTTTTAGAATATTTAGATATTTTAGATATTAAATTGGTAATTTTTACTCAAACTGTTAAATTCAATTTACAAAACTGGTCTTAAATCTTACGTTACTATCATACTTTTAAAGTTATTGCGTAAAATGTGATATTGCCTTAAAATTCAACTTTCTTACATCCTTTTGCTTATAACTAGGAATGGCATGAGAATAGACCCCCACTCCCATATGATTTTTTTCTTGTCTTGACCCAAGGAATCACCAGCTGTAAGATTGACCTCGCTATCCAATACACCCTGTATATAAACATTTATAGACGACCAAGGACTTTGAGTACACTAAAAAACGGCCGCTGGGGTTGTTTAGCTTCGACGCTGTCGAAGGACCATTCCTTAAGCCTGGTTTTCATTATGCCAGTTTTTTGATTACATAAAAGATAATCAATTGAAATAAAACCTGAATAAAATTATTCTATATTTTCTGTATAGCTAAATTCGATAATTCAGTTCTTTTTAATCTTTTCAACATTTTCAAAGGTAGAAAAAATGGCAATGTTTTGTCATTTTTGATTTAATTGAAAGCAACTGACCATTGAAAATGACATAATGAAAACCTAGCAATACAATTTTTTTTATCAGATTACTGCTAGTTTCTATATGGCCTGCGGTAAAACATAAATTTACCTATGTTGAGTGGAATTTTCGATGAAAAAAAAAAAATTCTGGCAAGACTACCAACCGAGTGTTTTATGTTCGGTTACAACCTTCGTTTACTTGTTTCATATTTTTGATTTGCCACGCAACCTGCTCAACTCTTTGCTCTCTCTTTTTACCTACACTACAAAAACTTTATTATGTGTTCTGGTTCGACAAATTGTACGTGCATGAAAAAGTTTTATGTTATGATCTGGCTGTACTACAACGCGTAAGCAAATCGATATTATTTTAGTATACACAGGCTGCAGCTGCAGCTGGTTTGAAATCAATACAAAAAGTTAGGAGCATCGCAATTTTTGCAATCAAACTAATTTTATCCCGCTGGTAAAAATATGTTGTTGCTCCAGTGTAGTGAGTGTTGTAAGCAATTACTTCCGAATGTATTATCATTCATCCTATTGTAATTCAGAATTGTAAGCGAAATATGTCAATTTTATATTTTTAAAGATTTATGTTGTAGTTCGTATGAATTAATTTGAAGTGAAGTGATATTGTAATAAGAGCTGGGTTTTATTTTTAAACATAAATAAAAAGTTAATATTGTAATAATATATGACAAAACAATAATAACATATTATATTAATTACGGGCTGGCTTAAAAGAAACGAAAATAGAATATCATTAAATAATTCGAAGAAATTACTGCTAAAAAACAAATTGGTTGCGTCATTTACTTTCATTTGATTTGTTTCGGTGTGCTCTCTTTTATTTTCGTTGTGTTTTTGGAATAGAGTGAAATTTCGCACTTGGTGTATCCGATTGGAGAAGACGCGCGCAAAGCAGAGACGCCTGGCAAGAGCTTATGAGGCTGGCCGAAACCCGAACACGAGTTGTTGCGGCCACCTAAGTAAGTAAGTAAAATTTCGTTTAATATTTGAGTTCTCTTCTGCCTTGAGCGCAAAATGCAGCAAACCTACTCCATTGCCGCTTAATATGTAATCATTGTTTGGTTGTTCAAAAAGGTAGTGTTTTTTTTCCTTATCGTTAAGTATTCCTTATCGTCAAAGTTCTGTCAAATATTGACATCTATGTCATATTTTGTACTCAGCTGTTTAATTACATTAAAAAAAAATTGTTCACCCACTAAAATATGTTTATAGAATTTTTACACCGATCGGTATTATTAAAATATACTAAATGCACGGAATGTGTAGTACGTCTGTGGCTCATAGCTGCAGTTGTAGCGCAAGTAAAGCTAACTTTAACTTTTGAGTACTACGCTGCTCTGAAAATTGTATTAATGATGCTTTTTTAGGATTGAGTATATCAAATCGATAATGCAAACATTGTCGGTACCGAAATAAGTGTTGAAAATGTTCAATATTTGAAAAATCGAACGCTCATGCCATTGTGGACATATTTTTTGGCGTAGCGTCCTACACACTGAACAGCTGATGAGGTTACTACCTGGAATCGCTACAACTACATCGCATTCTGTTCCACGCTTTATGATTGCCGTACATCTGATTAGCGAAACATACTTTTGAACAGTACCCGGCTCAGTAAATTTTGTAAGTAGGATTTTATTAGCGATGTTTCTTTGAGTTCGACAGAATTTTGAATTTTTACTACCAATGCATTGCACAAATCATGCAACTATACACTCATATTTAAAAAAAAAACAAATTTTGAGAACATTTTGTCAAATTTAACTGAAAAGTATTCGCACTACTTCCAACTACCTTATAGTCAGTTCTCAATAGTTTGTACATCACTATTGGTGTTACTCTGAAAAGAACAGCTGTTTCGAATTCAAAAGAGGCTTTCGCATGGTCCAACATATTGGATAATATCCAACATATTGGATAATATGTTGTATGATAAATTAGATGGAAAAATTTCATTGAGCGTTCGAACGATCCGCGGAATGAAAAAAATATTTGTGGCTGCTTTTATAACTGACCAATATTTTTACTTTATTTTCGTTTGCTTCAATTATGTCTTTCAATATTTCAGGAAAACTTTTATCAAATTTAATAAATTCTATCTAAAATTCAGTGTTTGGAATAACCAGTGCGATGTTCACCGTGCGACGACCAAAACAGAATGAAAAAATACAGCGAGTTGGATCAAGATGCCTTCGCATGGTCCAATTTGTTGGACGATCGCCAGAAGAATCAAAAATTTTTGATTTTAATCCAACATGTTGGACCGGCTTTCGTTTTTAGCTTACGCACAGTACTACTTGTCATCCAACATGCCATGTTGGTCCAATTTTTTGGACCATGCGAAAGCCCCTACTAGCAGTCAAATATTTACGCGCGTGAAATATTAAATTTTTCGAAAATTTTACGCTGCGTGTACACGCATGCTGTTTTGCGAGATTGTTTGCGTAAATTTATGCAACGCTTATTATGCGTAATTGGAAATAGGGCGTAAGTCCCCTTTTTCACTCGTCAAGTTTTCTTGAAATCAAGTCGAGTTTGTGGGAAAGAGGAACATAAGGAAAGAGGAAAGAACATACTTGAATGTACCCTCAAGTTTTTGACATTAAGCTTTGCGCTTTCGGTCTCCCGTTATTTTAACGCTTCTATTTTACTTGCACATATGAAACTTTTTTATGTGTAACCTTACTTATTCTTTCGGACTTGATCGTCAGCTCTTGATGTGTGTAAACTGAATCGTCAAGTTTAAAACGGAATGTCAAAAACTTGACCGTCTGAAACTGTGAATGCACAATGACCGATAACGACAAATATTACTATCGTTAACGGTTTGGGAATACTGCTAGAGGAAACGACACGATCATGGCAGAATTATAAGGTGGGGCCGATTCGCTGAGTGTCCTCACGCGTCCACTAAGAGTGGATAATGATAAAGTTGATTAGTTGTCAAAACTAGAAATTGCAAATGAAAAAAAATATTTTATGTTTTCAAGTTGCAAGCAGTGCGGTCGTGTATGTTGAATTTGTGATAATTTAAGTGAAAATATTATAAAAACAGTGTAAGAAAAAAAATCTGTTTGTTCGTTCATGTACCAGTAGTTGACAAAACAAGCAAACGGAAAAAATGTGTACACTTAGTAAATGCATTGTTATTAAAAAAGAAACGATACAATTTTAGCCGAGTTGTTTCACATAAAATAGAATATTTTGAGTTCGGACAAAAACACACAAAATTTGATTTCTGATTTTAAAAGATAAAATCACACATCTTTTAGATAAATAAGGACTTTTACTCAATCATAGTAAATTCATGTACATGAAAAATTCCGTAGCATGAGAGCTTTTTTTAAAAAATAAATACAAAATATTTTTCAGCACTTTTCCACACTTCTTTTTTTTAATATACAAATAAATAATTGAAGTTGAAGGCTTAACACTTTACGCAAAAATACAAACGATAAGTGAACTTTGACAGCACGCAGTTGCATAATAAACAAATAAAAAAAAAAAAAAATTTACTTAGTGATGCAGACATATATCTAATTTAACTCGATACCAAACAACTTTATTTGATTTTTTGAATTAATCCTTAGTTTTGAAAATTTAGCGTCAACTTTTCTCAATCTGCGCAACGCGCCATAAGATGTTTTACAACAAAAATAAATCACTATTAACTGTAAATAAAATACCATAATCATGGTATAATAAGACAAGTTGTGATAAGTAGTTAAAATTCTCTCTTGTAATGGGTACCGTACATGTTAAAACCAGGTTTTAACAAATAAAAGCAAGCAAATAACAAAAATTGTAAATTATCATATTGTATGCGTTTCACAGCTGCAGAACCAACCGCTCCGAGACGACACTACATTGTTAAATATACATTGACCATAATGACTTTTTGAACAAAACAATTAGGTTTTTCACAACTTAAAATATGGCATTGTAACGACGTATTGCTTATTTGCTTATAACACTTTGTTGTTGCTTTCCATAAAAAGTGTAATACGACATAAAAGGTCAGATTCCACTTTGTTGCCTATGTTTTGAAGTCGTATCCTGAAAGCATTACTGAATTCTATATACTATAGGGAAATGCAATATTTGATATTTGTGAAATTGTGATATTTGAATATAACACCCCCGTAGACCAGAAATTCTTTAACAAATAATCTTCTGTGAATCTAAGACATATTTTGACACTTTTAAATGATTTAGTAACGAATTTTCTTACAGTTTTCTCTTACCGACACATGGTCGCTTGGCTTGCAATGCTTATTGGCAAATGTGATAGAAAAAACACGTAGCTGGCAATGCTAATCCATTGTCAAACAAATGTTCAATTGTTAGTTTTTGTGTAAAGTTGTGTCAAAATAAAAAAATTTATTAAAAAGTGGATATTTCAAAATGGCAAGTTTTGTCAATAAATCGAGAAATTTCAAAGAAAAAAACCTGAATATTTAAGAAGATTACAAAAAGTTTGTTAAGAAAAAAAAAGAACAAAAACTTCGATGTACTGGAGCTAGAAATGGACATTGGGCAAGCAATAGAAGAACAAATTTAAGACCTACTTAATATTAATATTTATTTTTAAAGTTATCAATCGAATCAATATCAAATGAATGTTATATTTTTACCCCACATATGTTTTAATGATATTTTAAAAAATATAAAAATAAATTGAATTAAAGAATTAAATAAATATCAGCGAAATTTTTTTCATCATTCCATTCAACATTGCAATATGAAATTTAAAAAAAAAATTCATCCTGCTTTCGTTACGAAATTTTCTTCTACTCTTCGTTGCAGAAATTTCTTGCTTCTTTCCAATTTTATTTCGTTGACAAAGTTTCCTTTAAATTTTCGTGTTATTTCTTTGACGAAATTCACTACATATTTCCATCTGGCTTTCCTTGACGAAATTTCTAACATTTTTCTCTGAAAGTTTCGTGGGCGAAAATTTGAACACTTGTTTGAAATTTTCGTACATGATTTGTATGGGCGAATCCGCAAGTTTCTTCAACGATACGGAATTCTCGTAGGACTTGTGAAAAAACAATAATATATTATTAAGAAATAATCTCTTCTGAAATGCTTCCATTTACCACTGGGATGCTATGTGAAGCGCTTAATCTTCTCCTTGAACCACTTCACCAGTCTAAAAATTATTTTCACTCAAACACATATTGTTTGATTGCGACCTTAAAATTTCTCAGCTCTCAGTGCTTTACAACATGTTTTATTTAATTTAACACGTATTTATTTATAAGTTTAACACGTGTTTTATTCAATCGTCATTTGTTGTTTCTCTTTTGCTTGCGTGCGAACGTATACCATTTAGTTGCTTGCATTATGTGTTACGTTTAGGTTGTGTTTATTGTTCGTCAGTATAAAATTGTCAGAGAACAATGGAAGAAAGTAAAGCATATAATTTTGTTGTCGCTGATCAGTTTCTTCAACTCTGTTTTTAATATTTTTTTTCAACCTAATAAACCTTATAAATAATTATTATGTTCTTAGATACAAACCATCCAGCAAAACCTCAAAAAAGATCAAGTAAAGATAATACTGAAGAGATCATTGAACAAGTTAAGAAAAAACGAAATGTCGCTGTAAGACCATTTGAGGTTCAAATAACATGCACAAGATGTGTAAAATGTGCTCTTAAAATTGATATTAGCCGCCAGAAAAAGTTATACAACTACTTCCACTCACAAAGTCGATCGGAACAGACACTTCAAATACGTTCATTGATCCAAAGAACTCCAACTATTTCTTCAAAAGAAAGAAAATATACGCATCGTTATTCTCTCATAGATGAAGACGGAGTGAAGCAAGAAGTTTGTAGCACTTTTTTTAGGAAATGTTTTCAACTCACTGCTTTTCGCATAAATTTAGCTCTAAACACTGCGGAAACAAATCCTGATGCTGTTGAATTTCGTGGACGATATGCTTCTGTCAACAAAACTTCTGAAGCAGATAGAAAACATGTTTTAAGTTTTATTGATCTTTTACCCAAGTACGAGGCCAACTACAGTCGCACCTCTTCCGATACAAAATTATTGCATCCAGATTTGAGTTTCCACAAGCTCTACACCGAATACAAGCTAATATGTGATCAAAAGCAGCAAAAGGCTGTTTGTGGTGGCGTCTTTCGAAAAATTTTCCACAACAATTGTAAGTTGCGTTTTAAACGGTTTTCAAATACTTGCAAGACTTGCAGCTACTACTGTGATCAACTACAAAAGGATTTGCCCAAAAACGAGCATGTAGAAATTGAAAACCGTAGAGATAAACATAAGGAACAGGCCGAAAAAATAAACAGCGAGTTCAGTAGCGACGTCAGCATGGCCACTGGAAGTGGGAAATCTTCGTTGATTTTAATATTTGGTCTACAACGCTCTTTAGAGACTCCATCATTGACTTCAAGTGCGGACTTCTATAAGCGGCCATTATGGACGCATAACTTGTGCATCTCTGACGAGGTGGTGACACAATGTAGGTTTATTCATTCTTGCTATTAATGTTTGGAATTACCAAGCTCGATCTAATTTATTCAAAATTGTTTTTGTCTTTATAGCCTATACGTATGTTTGGAATGAAAGCATCGCTTCAAAAAGAGCCCTTGAGATTGGATCTTGTTTACTCTACCATCTTAAGCACTATATGCCCACTACAATTGAAAATATCATTTTATATACTGACTCTAATGCTAGTCAGAGTAGCAACATAAAAATGGCTCTGCTTTTAAACCATTATCTTCTGTCATCTTCATCATCAGTGAAAACGATCAAGCAAAAATTTTTTTATTCCGGTCATAGTTATAACAGTTGCGACAGATGCTTTAACTTAATTGAAAGAGAGAAAAACCTGCACGAAGTCGTTGCAACAACGGATGACTGGGTAAACATTATTTGTGCTGCAAGAAAATCCAAAGCATATGTTGTAACAAAAATGGAATCGGGTGACTTTTTTACTTCAAAAAGCTTACATAAAAGATTTCATGTAAATTCAAGAAAATCAAGCAAAAGTGAAACTAATTTTGATTGGTCTTGCGTTCGTGAAATAAGTCAGTCTCTAGAAGAACCATTAAATCTCATTTTTACCTGTGAAAATGGGTCTACCAAAGAAATTGATTTAAAGGACAGAAATATGAGCAAAGAGGATTTCAATATGGCGAACTTAGAGGTCATGCATCCACTTGGTAAAGCAATATCCAAGTCTAAATATATGGATCTTATGCAGTTGAAGACGCATATACCAGAAAATTGTTGGAATTTTTTTGATAGTTTACGCTACGACGCGACAATAGATAAGGATTTTGGTCTAGCCAGTGACTCAAGTGATGTAGAAAACTAGAATGCACAAATGCTGTTATCATCAAGTTTAATCCGATGTTTTTGTGTATATTTAGGTATCAAGACTTTATTAGTTGTATAATCGATTATTTTATTTTGCACTGAATTACTGCAAATATGTCTACAAAATTCAGCTTATTTAAAATATAGTTATTTATACAGTATTAATATAAATCATAGTTTTAAAAAAATTAATAATATCCTCTTCGTATCAAAAAATGACTAAGGCTGGCTAAGCATAGTAAACGCATGCAGGCAGGCACCAGTGCGACAAAAGTGGCTTCATACAGTTTCATATAAAAATGCTCGAAGTCCACATAGTGACGGCAGGCAGGCAAACAGTAATGTTGAATTTTGTGCAACCGAACTCAAAGGACTGTTTTGATTTTGTTTTTATCATCTTTTGAGTGTAAAAAGAATCAAAACAAAAAAACAGCAGCAACAGAATAGATTCTTTGTAACATGATACAATGATTTACAAGGTAGGAGTGACAGTTCTGTTGGCGATTTGGAGTTGTCAAAAACACATTGAAAAACAGAAAACGAAGAAGCAGCAAAACAGATGAAAAGTTAAACTTTGTATTGATTTGACAACTCCCGATCGCTGCTCGTGAGAAAAAAGGTAGTTGTCAAGGCTACCTTGTAAATTATTGAATCATGCTTTGTAACACAAAAAGCAAATTTGTTACAAATACGTGCAATCGAGAACGAGTACAAGTGTAAAGCTTTTTTTCTCTTCTTTTTTGTTTTTTCAGTAAGCGAAACTGATTGGCATGAAGTCAGTAAAAGCAAAATAAAGAAAAGTAATAAGTAATAAAAAAAAAATAAATGTTTTCCCAAACAAAACAAGCGAAGTGAACATATATCAACAATACTTAATGCACTCTTTTTCCGCCTTTGCTCGAACTGTCAAAGTAGCTGTTAGCTAAAAATTGTACAGAATCAGGTTTTTTTTCTTGATTTCCTTTTATCCATTCTGACAGTTCAATCGAGCTTCTCTCAAGTGACTTAACCTATATTAATGAACCTTGACCGCGGTCACCAAATGATTCGATAAAAATATGAAATCACGGAATCAAAACAGTGTTGCGTTGTGGAATTATTCACAACATTTGTGTTTTCGCATTAAAATAGTACAATTTCAGTGCGAAATGTATGGAAGCAGTAATGAATCCTGCTTAATAGCAACATTCAACCATGTTCAACGATGATACTTTTTTCAGATAAAGTACTAAAAGTAGCAAAAAGTGTACTAATGCTTGGGGATCATATGACCGTTAGCTTAACATACTGTGGGCACAGAGCTCATCAAACGAAAAAAAAGATCGCAAAAAGTGACGTGACCAGGGATCATTTGACCGCCAGCATAACATCACCTTTGGGCACTTTTTGGTAGAGAACAAAACAATAGATTCACGATATCATCACGCGGTTAGCGATATCATCACGCTTTTAGCTGTTCTATAGCAATTACTAACTGATTACCAAAGCGACCACCAACCGATTATCTAAGCGATAACCAACCGCTTACCGAAGCAATTACCAACCGATTACCGAAGCGACTACCAACCGATTGCCGAACCAATTACCGAAGCTATCACTAACCGATTACCGAACCAATTACCGGATACAAAAGCGATTACCAACCGATTACCCAACCAAACTAATTGTGTTACAATTATATTATGCATGGTGTTCCCCAATTGTGCACAAGTATTTACGGAGGTAAAAGGTTATATTGAGCTGAGCAAAAAATCGTATTAAAGGGAGCGTCTATTTTTAGGTTTTTAGGAGCTACAGGGTTAATTAATATTTCACGACTTTGATTCACGTTATTGTTTCTAGCAGAAAAAGTCACTTACAGACAACTTGTTTTGATAGCTCATTGCAAAGGCAACAAAATCACCTTTCCAACGGTACACCAACAAACCCCACAGACTTAGTCGTTACCGAGCTGTATTCGTATGATGATGAAATCAATCGATTGAAATTACCAAATTTCAACTTTGAGTGTAAATTTCTCAGAATTTCGCGTAATAAATGAAATTTTTATAATAATTTTTTATGTTTTTATAAATTCGTGTTGCGTACGGGGAGATTTTTCAGTACTTTAACATGTATTTTGTTGCATTTTAATGATAAAACGAATTTAAATTTTTCTTTCTTAAATGCAGTTTTGTTTAATATATGTGTATCTTTAAATTTAAATTTGGTGTAATCGATTTATTAAAACATTAACCAAAATATAAAGTATAAACAAGGTTGCGTACGGAGGGCACCAAATAAACCGCAGTTTTAGTTCATTTAAAAACTTAATAAATCAGCGAAATGTGCTAAAATTTAAAAAAAATTTTATTTATATGAAAAGTTTAGTAGTATAGAATGCAATTATTCTTTCAGATAAATTCAAAATTATATACAAAAATTTTTAAAATTAAATTTCGGTTGCGTACCGTGTCCCCTATGGTCACGTATTTGAACATCTACAAAAAAAACTTCAAATTCAATTTTTTTCACACGTCGAAGTGGTGCTGTTGTAGACTAAATTATATAGTATGCTAAAATATATTTTCGTTGCGTATTTGGAACAAAAACAACGGCGCGTTTTTGGGTTAGAAACCGATAAAAAATTTTTATTTTACTGATAGGTTAATAATAAGAACTGCAACTTTCGAGGTTCTACGAAACCAAAAAAAAAATAGAAGTGTAGTTTTTCGTATATGCGGCTTACTTTTTCACGGAATGCGTGATATGTAAAATACATACGTTAAAGTTACCTGAAAAAGTTATATTAAAATTATCTCAAATGTCAAAAATTATCAAAAATTATCACAAATGTGATTAAAAATTTCTTATACATTAAATACAACCATACATATTTTACAAATTTACCAATCATTTTCTATACAAATGAATTTGCTTTATTTTTGGTGTTTACAATAAAAAATTAAAAAAAAAGCTTAACAAACCGTTTTTTTGAATGCCAATTTTTGCGATAAAAATGCAGTTTTTTTTAAATTGAGCAGTTTAAAAAAAAAAAAAATTTGGCAAGACTGATTGTGGGCGACCAGGGAGAATATCCATACGCACTAAATACGTAGCCAAAAATTGATCGAGTTCGGATGGGATGCTTTGACAGACATTGCGCCCTCGGATAACTACATGTTTCGGTGCCTGCAAAGCTCAATGAGTGGTAAAACCTCTGATAATGAGCATGATACAATGATAAGGTAGGGCCGCTTCGCTGAGTGCTCTCACGCGTCAACGAAGAGTGGATAATGAGAAGCAACATATATGTCAAAACGACGAATTTCGTAGAAATTGCAAATGAAGAAAATATTTTATGTTTCCAAGTTGCAAACAGTGTGGTTGCGGGCAAAAAAAAACCTGTAACAGTTTTAACCTAAAAACAACTGCGAAACGTGAGCATAAAGAAATTCGCGATGAACAGCTGATTTTGACACCAATCTAGCTTTATTCTGCTTTCTACTCCATTCCTCTCCGAGTCGACCCTACCTTATAATTCTGCCATGATAATGAGGGTCTTTTCAAATAGAACCTTAAGAGGTAATCTGCGCGGAATAATGAAGCTACCACAGAGATGGGAGAGGGTGATCGAACAAAATCGTGAATATATAAATAGAATTGAGTACTGTTAATTTGATTTAAAAAATAAATCAGTTTTAACTGTATATAAATCACCGTATTGACTTTTTGAACAACACAATAAATTCTTATTAAGAAATAATATTTTCTATAATGCTTCGATTTACCACTGGGATGATATCTACATCATTTTATCTTCCCCTCAAACCACTTTTCCCTTCTAAATATTGTTGATAATATTGTACACATTGTTTGACTACAACCATAAAATTTCTCAGCTCTATGTGCTTTACAACATGTTCAAGTCGTATTTTATTCAATAATGATTTGTTGTTGCTCTTTTGCTTGTTTGCTTAAATGAGTGTTTTTTTCTGTATACTATTTAGTTGCTTGCTTTGTGTGTTACATGTAAGATGTGTTTATTCTTTGTGAACATAAAATTATCATAGAACAATGGAAGAAACTAAAGCAGGTAATTTTGTTGTCGCTGTTTAGTTTCTTCTGCACTGTTTTTGACGTAGAATTACGTCTTATAGCGCGGTTTGTATGGGGGTATTTTTACAAATTTTTTCAAGGCCAAGCTAGCTTTTTTTGGGAGAAACTTTAGGACCTTTTACAGCCTTTAATATTCATCGTACAAAGAACAAATAAAATTTATGCCAAAATATCAGTTATTTTGTGCATAAAAGGAATATCTTACTTTGCATTTTGTCACTTCTTTAATGAAGTCACACGATAGCAAAAGAAAAATTCACATTTTTGTATGAGAATAATGCATGAATCAGTTGCTGCTGACGTTCATGTGCTTGTTGCTTTAGTTCGTGCTGAAATCTCGAACTCAACATCGTGTTGTTTGTTGAAAAGAAACGTTTTATGAATTTCTCAGAGCTTTACAAGCAATGCATACGTATATAAATGCTAGCGCCGATAAAAATAATTCAGTCTGCTTGCAGACTACAATCAGTTTGGGTGGCGTGGATTTTCCCACCTGGTCAAGGTTCATTAATACAGGTTAAATCACTTGAGTGAAAAGCACTCTTTTTCCGCCTTTGTTCGAACTGTCAAAGTAGCTGTTAGCTAAAAATTGTACAGATTCAGGTTTTTTTTTCTTGATTTCCTTTTATCCATTCTGACAGTTACACCGAGTTTCTCTCAAGTGACAACCTATATTAATGAACCTTGCACCTGGTGCATGACAGAATAAAACGTTGCAATATGAAGAAGCGGTGCATGTTCATTATATTAGTTTATATTTGGTATTTAAAAAACGCAGCGCTACTACATATAAACCATTATATAAATCAAGAATCATTTTACAAATATCCCTATAGGAACAAACTAACTTGTTTTAAAAACAACTAATTAAAAAACTAGTTTAAAATAAATCAGTATATGAACTACTTTGAATTATATTAAGCCGTCATCCACTTCAATTCTAAATAGTTTTTATTGCATTATATATAAGTAATTGAAATACTACTTAAAAACAAGTGATTGATAATTTACTTTTAATTTATTTGTAAATTAATTACGACCTTCTTTCATAAGTTTTTAAGTTATGTGTTTATATAACTCCAATAATTTTTCAATTATTAAAGGTTATATTTTATCGAGCTCAAGGTCAATGTTGCTTTCCGAAGAAAACAACTGAAGGAACAACAACCAACAACAACAATACCCTATAGAGTATCAATCACATAGCAGACTAGACAGCTGTTTCGTTGGCCGCTACACCAACTCATCAGTAGCCTTTTATCGTGATTCTTGCTGTGATCCACTAAGCTCTTAATTTTCTACTTGTTTCACGAATGCAATTAGTAAATTACCCTGAATTGCGGTACGAGAACACAAATGATATGAAAGCAGCTTAAAGTTCTTCTAATTTGTGAAGCATACCTTCAGGGAAAGTATGTTCTATTATTCGAAGATAGATCAAAGCTTTTCTAAATACTCAAAGGTTTTTGTTGTGCTAGTGCTAGTTGTGCTAGTGCTAGTACTTTTAATTATATTAAGGCGGCAACTACTCTGTTTTTGACATGTTTTAATTGCAAATTTTCATTAGATTACAAGTTTATATATATTTAACCATGCTATTTCATCAAATATTATTAACTTTAGGCCATCAGTAATAGTTTTCAATTGGTTATTTTAAAGTAATTAAAAAATAATTTAAATATAACTAATTCAACAAGTAGTTGAAAATATATGCAGACGAAAGTAAATTAACTTATTTAGCGGACATCACCATACAAAATATGTTAGTTCGTTCTATGGAAAAAAAAGTCAGAATTTCAACTAGTTGTGGTTGACAAAAAACTACTT